>JAHHIN020000031.1:5830000-6430000 GCA_019925095.2 Dendrolimus kikuchii
AGGAGACCTAAATATCCGCCATACTTTGTGGGGTTCAGCTTCCTGTGATCCTATTGCTCCAGCATTACTCGATATCTTAAATGATCTAAACTTATGCATCATTAATGATGGAACCCCTACGCGTAGAGTCTCTCCCCTTCAAAATCCGAGTGCCCCTGACCTTACTTTATCCTCTCCCTCCATAGCCTACTCTCTTTCATGGTCTGTTCTTTCTAACTGTTATGGAAGTGACCATCTTCCTATTCTTTGTTCCTTGC
The DNA here is from genome assembly GCA_019925095.2 of Dendrolimus kikuchii. Classification (NCBI taxonomy): domain Eukaryota; kingdom Metazoa; phylum Arthropoda; class Insecta; order Lepidoptera; family Lasiocampidae; genus Dendrolimus; species Dendrolimus kikuchii. The sequence goes on from JAHHIN020000031.1 coordinate 5,830,258, forward strand.
CTGATTCCTCACCCCCTCCTCCACTCCAACGCCTCTCTTGAGATTTAGACTCGCACTAGCTGACTGGCATAAGTTCTCTTCCTTGGTACAAAGTAAATTAAACTCTCTTCCTGATGTTTCTTCTCTGAATTTTACTTCCCTATATGATGAGTATGTATCTGCATTGACATCTGCTGCTGAGCAATCAATCCCCTTAAAAACTCTGTAAAAAATAAAATTCCCTCCCCTGCCTGGTGGGATTCTGAATGTTCCGCTATAGTAAAAAAGCGCAAAGAAGCGGAGATTAAATTTACCAGGAGCCTCACATATGATAATTACTTAGAATTTCAGAAAGTCTCTGCTTCCTCTAAAAGACTGTTGCGTTCAAAGAAAAAAAAAGGTTGGCAAGCCTTCTGCGAATCCCTTTCTCCCAGGACTCCAGCTTCTATGATATGGAAGAAAATAAAAGCCTTTAGAAAGTCCCAAAGTGACGATAATATTAATTCCAATAATCCATCTTCCTGGCTTCCCAATTTCATGCACAAGCTTGCACCTCCTTTTGTTTCCCTTGAACCTTGTCCCCCCATCAGTTGTTCCCCTTCAGATGACTTGAATCCCATGAATTCTAAATTTTCCTTTGGAGAACTATGCGCTGCCCTAGATCATCTCCGAGACTCTTCTCCTGGAGTAGACGGCATTACTTATTCCTTTGTAATTCAGTCCTGTGAATCTTCTAAGCATTTTCTACTGAACCTTCTGAATCAGATTTTTCTTTCCGGATCTATCCCAGAGTCTTGGAAAAAGCAAATCATTGTTCCAATATTAAAACCTGGCAAGGATGCTTCAGACTCTGATGCTTATAGACCTATAGCCCTATCTTCAGTCCTTGCTAAAATTATGGAGCATTTAATTAAAAATCGACTCGAGTGGATCGTAGAAAGCAAAGGCATATTAGCCAATAGCCAGTTTGGTTTTAGAAGAGGTTTAGGTACAATGGACAGTCTCAGCCTTATTACCTCAGACATCAGATTAGCTTTTTCCCGAAATGAACATGTCGTAGGAGTCTTTTTAGACATAACGTCTGCATATGACAACGTCAACCTTCAAATACTCAGGCAGAAGCTGCACAATCTGAGTATCCCCCCGAGGATTGTCAACATTGTTTCCAATATGTTCATGGAGAGATCAATCTCCGTCCGCGTCTCGGGAATCGACTCCCTCCCGCGTCTTGTATGGAAAGGTTTACCCCAAGGCTCTGTCCTCAGCCCGATCCTCTATAACATTTATACGGCTGATTTAGAATCTTCCGTAAGCTGCTTTTGCAAAGTCCTTCAGTATGCCGATGACATTGCTCTATATGCCACTTCTGACTCTTTCAGTGATGCTTCAAACCGTATCAATTCTGCTCTTTTTTATCTTAACTCATGGCTTTCAGAGCACGGTTTGTCACTTTCTGCTTCAAAAAGCTCGGCTGTAATATTCTCCCGCAAAAGAGATATTCCTGCCCTAGACATTCACATTAACAATCATCCAATCCAAATTGCTAACTCTGTTAAATTCCTAGGTGTCTTCCTCGATGCCAAACTTTCAGGCCTCCCCCATCTCAATTATATTTGCGCAAAAACAGAAAAAAACACTAACGTAATTCGAGCCCTGTCAGGTGTTAGGTGGGGATCTCACCCCTATTGTCAGAAGCTGCTTTATAATGCCATCATCCGCAGCCATTTTGACTATGCCTGCTTCATATTGGAACCCTGCAGTAAATCCGCTCTCATGAAACTGGAACGCATACAAGCCAAATGCCTCAGAATCATCACAGGCGCAATGAAATCTTCTCCAATAAATGCCCTTCAGGTTGAGTGTGTAGACCCTCCTCTTGCTCTTCGCAGGCAGCTTCTGTCGGACAGATTCTTTTATAAAGTGATAGAGCTCTCAGATCATCCCCTTCTAGGTATCTTAGATCAACTCCTTCAAATTTCGTTCACCTCTAGTTATTGGACTCACAAATGTCTTCCACTTCTTATAAATTCGTATAAGAAACTAGTAGATCTCCCTCTTGGCATTTTCCAGAATTATAAAAATCCTGTTTTTGAGTCTAGTTTTGAAAGCCTTATTTATAAACCTAATGTTATTCTAAATCTAGATATTCACAAAAATTCTCCAGATGCTAATCAATTATTTTGTAAAATTACGCAGGATCGTTGGCCAGACCACCTTCAGTTTTTCACCGATGCATCACGGCTATCTCTAAATGGCCCTGTTGGTTCAGCTATTTGGATTCCCAAATACAAAATTATTTTAAATTTCAAAATTTCTCCTCCTAGCTCTGTGTTCACTGGCGAATCAATCGCTATTCTAGAAGCCGTCCTTTATATTGAATCCCATAACATAAATAAATCTATCATTTTTACTGATTCCTTAAGCTCCCTACAGGATATCTCAAAATTACCTTTACATGCTAAACATAACTTTGTCATCTCTCTAAAAATAAAGGAAGCCCTCTTTCGTTGTCACTCGTCTGGTTTAGATATAGTACTTGCCTGGATCCCAGGTCACTGTGGAATTGGTGGAAATGAGATTGCCGACTGTTGCGCCAAGGAAGCTGTCTGTTCGGGTAGTAACAAATATAATAAATGCTTTCCCCGCGATTTACGCTCTCTCACGCGGCCCCAGATGTTTGAGACTTGGAATGGTATCTGGCAACAGTCCCGTCTGACTGTTGGCAGATACTACGGTAGTTTGCAACCAACATTACGTCCCAAACCTTGGTTCTTCAACTATAGAAAACTACCCAAAAAAGTTATATCAACTATAATTCGCCTGCGTCTTGGCCACTGTTGTTGTCCTGTATTTCTTGCAAAATTAAGAATTCGCGATAATTCTCTCTGTGAGTGCGGCTTAGCTGACGGCTCTGTCCATCACATTTTTTTCGAATGTCCCAAAATAGTTTCTCCCCTCTACAGTATATTACTCAAAGATTTTCCCCGACCGGTCAATGTGGACTTTCTTCTTACCCTAGCTGATAGTAGACATGTACATATATGATCAAAGTTTTTAACAATAAATAACATCTATCTCTAATGTATTTAGTCTAACACTCTATGTTTTGTGTTGTCCTCAGGATCTCAGAAAGTGATTTGGAAGATCACTGACCAAATTTTTCTTTTCGCATTTATACTCTTATATGCACCTGACATTTTACCACCTACTGTGACATTGGCCAAATCAATGCAAATTGCGTTGGAGCCATAATCCAAAAAAAGAAGAAAGAAGAAAGGGTGCTGAAGCCAGGGCTACTTCAACACTCCTCCTGGCTGTATTCGGCACCACGACCCTTATGATTCGCTATGATTAAGTCAATATGAAAATCGGGATAGATTTTGTGCGGACATGCATGTGCAGCGAGAGAAAGTTGTGAATTTACCGAACTTACAACTTTCAGAGAACATGTCTTTCGAATCCCTCTCCGAAACCGAGACATACAAGCTGTGTATGTCAGATTCTTTGGATTTTAAAACGAACGGTGAAGGACCGATTCTTTTGCCGCCTGAGGAAGTTTTTAACCAGACGTCTCTGAGGTGGATTTAAGGTCAGAGCCTTCAACAGCTAGGTTATTGTGAAATTAATATAATAAACGAATATTTTAATGTAGTTGTTTTATTGTGGATAGGATTATTTACAGAGAAAATATTAATTAGATGTCAAGACAGAAGATTGAAGTATGTATTCCCAACAGGCAAAGTTGCTAAGCAACGTTATTCTGTCAGAGATATTTAGACAGAAAACTTATATGGAGGTTGTATGTCTTCACACAAGAGAAGTTTTTATCCTTGATGTGTTTACGTTTTATGTTTTATTAAACTACTTTTGTCTGAACATCTAAAATCACGTATGTAAGGTGTTTTTAAGAAGATGATTATTTAAATTATTACTATTTGTCAACGCGGCAGCCCAGTATTAAGTACTTAACGCGTATCCAAAATGGCGGTGGTAGGATTGCTGGTATGGATAAGAAGGGAGACTAACCTGCGTGCCTCTAGGCTGCACTAACTATGCGTGCTGATCACCAAGTCGTGAGCCTTGCAGCAAATCTTCTGGCTTGTCTCCTTCTTGCGGCCTTCGATAATCAATTGTACACACGCGGCGCGGTATAACTGCACTTATAGCAAGTTGTGGCGGTAAAGATGTGCGGGTTGTCGTACGAGGGTCGACAGCAGACTACGTGCGACGAGGGTCGACAGCAGACTGACTCGTAAAAACGAGCAGTATTAGCACAGCGGTAAGTACGACAAGGATAGTCGAATGGAATGGAAGATGGCGGCTGGGACAAGGTGATTGGATAACGCGGTTAGGAAAGCGGGTAGTTGTGGAAATAATTTCAAGGGGACAGGATATTAAAATAAGCGGCGCGAACATGCCCCCGGCCTAAAAACCAATGGTTTTTAAAACACTCAAAAATGGGAGAAGTTAATTAATAAAAAGGTTGAAATAAGCGGTAAAAGAAGCGGGAGTAGACCGGGGGAGGGGAGGTGTGACTACTGAGTAGGTAACACACAAAGCCGGACGACTGGTCGTTTGTACACGCTAGTAGCCGTTTTTACTGAGGCAACCCTACAGATGCCGTCTTTGCCAGGATAAGTGGCCACTACGACTCCAAGGGGCCATGAAAGCGGGGGAATATTGTCCGTAACAATGAGGACTATTGAGCCTATAGTAATAGGATTTACAGGTGTATTCCATTTTCCACGTGATTGCAATAAATTTAAGTATTCTAATTTCCATGGCTTGGAAAATGACTGAATCATTTGATCCAGCAAAGTGAACCGTTTAAGTAGATGCGCGGGTTCGTTATCGACGTTACAGGCAGGCAAATGTTTAAGCGGAACAGACATTAAAAAATGCGCGGGAGTTAAAGCAGTGGGTTCAGAAGGATCCTCACTCAATAATGTTAGCGGGCGGGAATTAATGACACATTCGATTTGTGTCAGAACGGTTAACATTTCTTCATAGGTTAACAGTTGTGTCCCAATGACACGATGGAGATGCGTTTTAAATGCTTTCACATAAATTTCATACTGGCCTCCGAAGTGAGGACTTCGTGGCGGATTCAATTTCCAAAGAACGTGTTTCGCTGACAATTCATTCGAGAGAGACGTATTAAATGCATCGGAACTTGTAGATATTGATGACCATATGACAGATCGGCATTACGGAGATGGCCACCACCTCTAACTAGCCCGTCTACGTCTCAAAAGGCACGAGCGAGCCTTTGTATCGAGGGGAACAGCGTTAATTATTTTGAAGATTTTTAATAATTTCAGAGAAATGAAAAGATCGTAAATATTTAAAAACTTGAAATTCAGCGTAATGAAGGTCATCATCAGCAGTATAATATTTATTTCGCGGTAGTTTATGAAACGATATCTCAAAACAACTGTGCGTAAAAGCACTAGCCACGAGGAAACGCGGGAGGAAAGGTCTAACAATGGATTAGAAATCTCGTTATTTGTAAGAGTAGCGGGAAGAGAAATAATATTTTTCGATTCAGGTAAATGACTATTAGCATTGGTTTGTTTGATTGGTGTGATCGGCCATTCAGAGGAATCTAGCAACAACCAATCGGGTCCATTGCACCACAACGGATAGTTTTTTAACTAAGCGGGAATTAATTTTTCGCAACAAACTGTCATTGGGAATATATGACCTTGAATATAAAAATAGTTAGCAGCGAGAATAGCGGTTGCAGGTTTAGTTAATTATTTAAATTGAAAAATATAAAATTAGGAAATGCGGATAAAATAACATAAATAAATTGTGAATATGTTATTCAATCACTGCGTTGTAAGCTAGGCGCAATGGTGTTGTGATACGGTTTTACATTTAAGATTTTCGCGGTTCTAAAAGAATAGTTAAAAGTGGCGGCGGATTCGCGGTAAAATTGCAACGCCACAAAATAGTGCCCTACACGATTACGGGAAAAGTTGTTGTTAATAAAAGTCTTTCGTTTTCGGGACCGGTGGGACAAAATCGGAGTATAACTTATTCCCTCGCGTTGCCAGAATTTCTGAGGCGGTTGACGTAAAGACGGTTTCTCTGTAACCGAGCAAAGTGAAACATGTACTGAAGAACTGTTTAAAGAAGCGATATTGCTCCCAGTATGACACGGGTCATGCTGAGCGGCAGCGACGGGAACGTTTCCAATGATGACGTAGCCAAAAATAGTTTCAAAAGCTGTAGGTGTACCAGGTGAACCCGAGAAGCGGCCTGACAGTAAGATGTCAGCAAACAAAGATGCCCCAATGAGAAGGTCTATTTCCGCAGGCGATGAAAAGTTGTCATCGGCCAGCGGTAGACCGTGGATGTACGAAAGATGCGAAGTATCGACTTCAACAGAAGGGAGGTTGTCTGTAATGCGGTCAATTATAAGTGCGTCCAGTGAAATAAATTTATTATTTAATTCGTGAAAATAATGTCGTAGAATTTTGCCCTATAATTCGATTTTTCGTAGACCCGATACCCTTCACGACATCGTTATAAAGATTATTATAAATTAAATTTAGTTTATTGCAACATTTTGCGGTTATAAAGTTGCTTTGAGACGCGGAATCTACTAACGCACGTAATGTGTGCCGCTTATTATTGGAGTCGGTCGCGTATACTTGAACCGTGCCGAGTAAACAAGTTGTATTATTTTGTGTTATAGATATTGGATGCGTATTGCATAGCGATACATTTTGTTGCGTGGACAAACAAGCGCGGGTCTCATCCACTCGTATAGAGGGGTGAGGGAGGCACGCGGTAGCGGTAAGGTGCGGCGGCGGAGCTGTAGCAGTATGCGCAAATGGTGGATGCGCCGGCGCATGAGCGCGCGATGGCGAAGTGGCAACAGCGCGGGCGCTCGACGACGAGCGATCTCGGTGGCGCGGGCGGTCATCTTGAGGCGACGGTGACGACGGAGGTTTACGGCACAACATTGAATGATCTCTACACTCGCAATGTCGACATTTAAATTTGGAGTTACAGAATTATTGTTGTGGCTTACACTTAAACAATTAGTACACCCTCTTGAACTTTTTATAAAATTAAATCTTTCATTAATCGAAAGTTTATCAAATGCGGGACAGCGATATAAATTAAAATGATTAGATTGTTTGCAAAGCGGACAATGCGTCGTATATGACGTTACAAAAGAATGCGTCGTTTTTGGAATATTGGTTTTATATGTGTCACTACTACGGGACTGAGTAGATGGCATCGTGCGTTCCAATACCTTACTTTGTTCGCGGATAAATTTAGTAAGGTCATTGTAGGTAGGCATGGATTCTCCCCTATTATGCATTTCAAAAGATCTTGCGGTATTTAAATCAAGTTTCTTCAACGCTAATTGCAAAATAATAAAGTCCGATAAGTCATTTAATTTTAAAGATTTTAAACTCGATACTGCGGTACAAAATTGATCAAACATGTCAAGATTTTTACAAGAGGCGGTGTTAAAACTTTTAAATTCAAACATTTGATCCAAGTATGCGGCGGCCAAACTGCGCTTATCATCATATTTGTCGACCAATGTTTGCCATATCGTGTTGTAGTTGTCTCCGTTTGGTACGATTCCGGTACAAACTGAAAGTGCCCGGCCCGACAACTTATTTATCAAATATTGTACGCGTTCATGATCCGTGAGATCGGGATTTTCATGTATTGTCCTTTTAAAGGACTCGTAAAATATTGGCCATTTAATAGGGTTGCCATCAAACCCCATAAGCTCGAGTTCGGGTAAACGTATTGACTTACGTTGAGAATTAGTGTTTGAAATCATGGTTTCTGGTTGTTTTGAAATTGAATGAAACTTATCATGGATAAATTTGCAGCGGCAGTACATGTCTTCAAACGAATTAAGACTTTGGTAATTGACCTTATATTTAGGATCCAAGGTTAACTCCACGACATTTAATTGATCTACTATGTCATTAAAATCTGAATGTAGGAGTTCGATAGACATCATTCCATATAGAAATAATTCTCTCTCGGAATCATCATCTGCGACATTTAACGAGCGGTTATAAAGATCTTGCATGCGAGAAAATATGACGTCATGTCTTGCAGTTAACGTCAATCGCTGAATTTGAAATTTATCAAGGGATTGTGCATCTTCGAATACTTCTTTTCGCTTAGACGTCATTTTGCTTATTTCAATTTAAAAGATTAGAAACTTTAAGAAAAGCCTAAGTTAATGCCTGCAACACGAGTATGCGAAACAAGAGCGGTGCGCGGACGGTCTAATGACCGAATGAATGAACGATACGTTAATTTAAAATATCACTGTTTAAATATAAAATGAACGTAATTTAAAAAATGTACTTATTTAAAGCAATCAAGGGAAGCGGAATACGAAATATGTATGTTTAATGCGAAATAAAGAGGTTGATAAAGGTGATAAGTATACGTAAAATATTACGTGACGAAAGAAAGCGGTAGAAAATGAGGTTCAAAGAGGAACCAAAGGGGATGATTACGGTTCGAAAGGAACCAAAAAATGATCCTGGTTCGAATGGACCAAAAAAAATGTCAACGCGGCAGCCCAGTATTAAGTACTGAACGCGTATCCAAAATGGCGGTGGTAGGATTGCTGGTATGGATAAGAAGGGAGACTAACCTGCGTGCCTCTAGGCTGCACTAACTATGCGTGCTGATCACCAAGTCGTGAGCCTTGCAGCAAATCTTCTGGCTTGTCTCCTTCTTGCGGCCTTCGATAATCAATTGTACACACGCGGCGCGGTATAACTGCACTTATAGCAAGTTGTGGCGGTAAAGATGTGCGGGTTGTCGTACGAGGGTCGACAGCAGACTACGTGCGACGAGGGTCGACAGCAGACTGACTCGTAAAAACGAGCAGTATTAGCACAGCGGTAAGTACGACAAGGATAGTCGAATGGAATGGAAGATGGCGGCTGGGACAAGGTGATTGGATAACGCGGTTAGGAAAGCGGGTAGTTGTGGAAATAATTTCAAGGGGACAGGATTTTAAAATAAGCGGCGCGAACACTATTGTTACATTTGAACTGATATAATATGACAAGAGAAGTTTTTATCGTTGGTGTGTTTACATGTTGTCTTTTTGAACTATTCTGGTCTGAGCAGCTAAAATCATGTATGCTCATGTAATGGTTTTTCCTTTATGAAGATAATCGATTAAAATAACTCCACTATCCCAAAAAATAGTCGCCATCACTTTCCCAGCGGAAAAAACACTTCGCTTTTTTTGGGGCCAGTTTCCCCTTCGCAGTCCACTGTTTGGACTGTATTTTTGTTTCGGGCGTATAATGGTGTATCCAAGTTTCATCTTCAGTTATTAATCGGCGCTAAAACTCGGATTTATTGCACCTAAACTGCGCCAACAGAGCGTTGGAAATGTTCATTCGAATACATTTTTAACCTAACGTGAGCAAACGCGGCACCCAACGCGAGGACAGCTTTCTCATGTCTAAATGTTGATTTAATATGTGACAAACACGTCCCGAACGTACATCGTCTCCCAAGCTCTTACGGTACGTTCAAATTCAGCTGCTCAAAATTTCACTGTGGTAAATGATGGTGCAGAGTCCCCATACACAGAATCCAACTCATCTTTGATTTGCGTAATTATTTAATGACAGCTCGATACTCGATTTTATCCATTTTCATAAAAACACTCGCATCAACTCAATCAAACGACTGTTACGTAACAACTGCGCGTCCAAAATGGCTGAGTCTTTGGTGAGTAACTGTCAACAGATGAACAACGGAATTCGCTAGCTTTTTTATTTACGAGCAGCACTCGTCATCTTCATGTTGAGGTCGGAAACTTTTCAGACCACCCTCGTAAGGTTTCTTCCTACTGTTTAAGAAGGTGTATATTTAAATTATTACTATTAACGTTCTTTTAGTGAGAAGTTTTTAGCCTTGCTATGTTTACGCTTTATATGTCTTTTTAAACTACTGTTATCTGAACAACTATAATCACATTAATCACATATGTATGGTTTTTCTCCAGGGTGTTTGCGAAGGTGTATATTTAAATTGCCCTTTGTAATGGATTTGTATTGACATATATGACATGAGAAGTTCTTTTCCTTGGTGTGTTTACGCTTTATATGTCTGCTTAAACTACTGATATCTGAGCATCTATAATCACATGAATCACATATGTACGGTTTCTCTCCAGTGTGTTTGCGAAAGTGTTTATTCAAATTGCTCTTAACAATGCATTTGTATTGACATATATGACATGAGAAGTTCTTTTCCTTGGTGTGTTTATACTTTATATGCATTTTTAAACTGCTTTTTACTGAAAATCTATAATCGCATAAATCACATGTGTATGGTTTCTCCCCAGTGTGTTTGCGAAGATGTTTATTCAAACTGCACTTTATAACACATTTGTATTGACATATATGACATGAGAAGTTCTTTTCCTTTCTGTGTGTGTATTTTATATGGTTATTTAAATTAACACTTCCTGAAAATCTTTTATCACATAAATCACATTTGTATGGTTTCTCTCCTGTGTGTATACGAAGGTGTACATTTAAATGGCTTTTTTCAACACATTTGTACGGACAGATATGACATGAGAAGTTCTTTTCCTTTGTGTGTTTGTATTTTATATGGTTATTTAAATGAACTTTAAGTGAAAATCTACTGTAACAAAATTCACACAAGTAAGGTTTCTCCCCAGTGTGTTTACGAAGTTGTATTTCTAAGCTGGACTTTGTAACACATTTGTACTGGCATATATGACATGAGAAGTTCTTTTCTTTTGTGTGTTTATACTTTATATGGTTTCCTAAATGATACTTTTTTGAAAATCTGTAATCACACATATCACATATGTACACTTTCTTCTCAATTTGTTTAGGAAGTTGTCTATTTAACTCGCTTTTTGTGACACTCTTGTATTGATATGTATGACACAATTGCTTATTTTCTGGTCCCTTACTATTAACAACATTTGATGTATTTCCTTGACCACATCCATCTATTGAAGTACTCGTAACAACCGCATCTGCACTCTTCGGAAGACTTCGTTTGAATATTTCATTTTCAGCATCATTGTAACAAAGGTTGGAAGTAAGTGTCTTATTGTTTTGTACAATAATGTTTTCGGTTTGATCATTATCTTTTGGTAGAGTATCAATTTTTGGTGAAATCTGATCCACTAGAGTGCAATTAGGTATTGGTTTTGTATCTGGTTTGCTTTTAAAATTTTGCACATTTGTAAAGACAGATAATTTTTAGAAGAACTTCTAACAGATGCCTTGCACTTGTTATTTGGCAGACTTTTTAAAACAGCTTTAGCTAAACCATTTTTGTCCTTAGTTGTTTCGTCAAGCTTAATTCGCTTCGCTTTTTGCGGAATAAGTCTTTAAAGAGCAAAGCTCAGTCTCGTCAAAATGTGACTTGACTAGACATAAAATCGAAAGACTCGTTACATGATGATGCGGCATTCCTCGTGGAACAGACATTCGCAAATCTGTTTATTAAATATAATACTGTTATACCCTCAAGCGCTGCAGTTGAACGTCTTTTTTACACGGGCAAGGATATACTACAGCTGAAACGAACCTCGCTTTCAGACGAGAACTTCAACATATTAATGTTCATGACGGGTAATATTCATATTATGCCAGATGATTAAATTGACAAATAAATTGGACGGGTTAGTGTCGCTTCATCTAAGATGTAAGTGGTCTATGTAGCAATTCGTCTAAATAGCAATTGGTCATTATAGTACTATCAAACCGTCTTAAGATTAATTCGTTCAGAACGCAACTAGTCTATCTTAAATAAAATAAATTCTAAACCTTAATCCAAATTAATGAAAAGACATTGTTTCTCAACATACCTATATTAAACACTCTAATAATTATACGTCTTTTTTTTGTTTCTAACCTGTTAACTTTCAGAACCAACAGTTTTTATAAGATGCAATTTTTATCATGTGTTAACAGATAAACGATTAACGTTAACTTACGTTAACATTTTCAGTAACGGATTAGCGATTAACGAAGTTAACTATTTGATTAACGGTGCCCAGCTATGGTTGTATCCATAGTAGTGTTACACCCTTAGATCATATAAACGTGTTATATCTAAATGGTTATAGTATTCAGAGTAAAGAAAACACCATTCTTCTTTAAAAACAAATTTTATTTTTCTTTTAATATTTATATACAATGTTGCGGCATGTTTGCCAAAATTCAACATTATATATATTCTTCCGTACCAAATAATAAATAACAACACAGTAATAACTTAAGAAAAATCGATATGTCTGCTGGGAGACATAGTAGAAGTGAAACTTCAGCGGACAAGTGGCAAAACGAATCGCAACAAAATTTTAACTTGAAGTTTTACGGGCAGATTGTTAATGTACTTTTCCAATTTGAAAACTTGGCTGTAAAACTTCAAGTTAAAATTTTGTTGCGATTTGCCACTTGACCGCTGAAGTTTCACTTCTACTATGTCTCCCAGCACACATTTCGATTTTTCGCAGGTTTACTGCAAATTATGATTTGGTTAGGTTAGATACATTGTAATGAATACATTTTTTATTTAAACGTAAAAGGTTGGGGAAAAAGTCTTTTCGCATATAGTATGTATGAACTTGTAATAAGATCTCTTTGGATATACCGTTTGTATCTGGCTGGTTTTGGTATCATTAAAAAGTTTTAATTTTAAAGAAGACAATTCCAAATTCAAATTAGGAAAATGTGTGATTTTCATTTGTTTTTCTTATTGTTCAAGTGAATCTAATGAAGAAATTCGATACATTTTAAAATTTTACTACAAAAAAGGTAAAAAAGCAACACAAGCCGCGAAAAAAAATTGTGATGTTTATGGACCTAATGCAGTATCTGTGAGAATAGCGCAAATTTGGTTTAAGCGTTTTCAATCCGGAAATTTTGATATGAAAGATGCACATCGCTCTGGTCGCCCTGTTACTGACAAAATTGATGCCATTTTTGAAAAAGTAGAGCAAGATCGGCATATTAGTAGTTACGATGTAGCTGGAGAACTGGGTAATGACCACAAAACGGTTTTGGCGCATTTGAAAAAAGCTGGGTACACAAAAAAGCTCGATATTTGGGAGCCTCATGAGCTCACTGAAAGAAACCTAATGAACCGTGTACTAATTTGTGATTCTTTATTACGACGTAATGAAATCGAACCATTTTTGAAGAAGCTGATACCTGGTGATGAAAAGTGGATCACGTACGAGAAGAACGTGCGAAAAAGATCGTGGTCAAAGGCCGGTCAGGCTTCACAGACTGTGGCGAAACCCGGGTTAACTCGCAACAAGGTGATGCTGTGTGTATGCTAGCATTGGAAGGGCATTATTCATTATGAGCTGTTACCGCCAGACAGGACCATCGATTCTGAACTGTACTGCGAACAACTGATGAGATTAAAGCAAAAAGTTGAGAGAAAGCGGCCGGAATTAATCAACAGAAGGGGTGTGGTTTTTCACCATGATAACGCTAGACCTCACACATCTTTAGCCATCCCAGGGGAAATCCGCTTGAGGACAAACCGCCGCGGGGGAAGCGCGGTGGGGCGTGTGGGATTCGCCCCGTCGGGGTGGCACTAGCACTCCCGCAGGAATGTTATTGCCACACCGCGGTTGGGGATACCCACTAAAACCCCTGGCTGACCCTCGTTGCGTCCCATGTCCGGGCTGTGGGCTCGCTCACGCATTCACCTCTAGCCCGGACGGACGATGGCCGGCCCGGTCGCGGGCTGGCCCCTCAATTGTAAGCTGGAGAGCTGGGCTTCTCCGACTACCTCGGGTCTCACCACGAGGTGAGAGGGGGCGCACGGATCGGTTCGCGTCCCTCCTCTCCGGCCTTTGTGTACGAGGGACCTGATTCCCCTACAGGTCCCCCGCGCGGCCGTAGCCTAGGGCGGTTGGAGGTCGTCGTTCACGACCCTCCGTCGCCGCCGCCGGTTTTGGCGGGGCGAGAGTGTGCTTGTCTGCTCCCTGTCCCGCTCCGCCGCCTCTTTCACAGACATTACGGTCTCGCAGAAAGAGACAGCCGCGTTCCACGCGTCGGCGCTCCCGACCATGGCCTTGACCAGGGCCGGGAGTGACAGGTCGGCTCCAATGGCCGCGATAAGATCACAGCGCTGCTCGTCCCAAGCAGGACACACCTGGAGGGTGTGCAGCACCGTATCTTCCTCGCCGCCAACGCAGTGATGGCATCCCGACGTCTGCTCCCGTCTTATACGATACAAGTACTTTCCGAAGCATCCGTGTCCCGAGAGGACCTGCGTCAGGCGGAACGTCAGGGTGCCATGGCGCCTATTCAGCCATTCTGACATTATCGGCCTCACCGCTTCGATGAGGGCGAGGCCGGCACTGGGGTTGTTGAGGCGGTTAGCCCATTCTGCCACATGGACCTGACGGAGTTCTTCTCTGCGCCCCTTAATCTCGCGGGGTGCAGGTCGGCCACTGCTGGCCTCCTTCTCCTTTCGCCAAACGTACAAGGAGGCCAGCGTTCTGGCCTCCAGGTCCCACGGCAGACTGCCGGCGAGCAGGGAAGACGCTTCAAAGGATATCGTACGATACCCTCGGGCGGCCCTGACGGCTAGCATACGCTGTGTTTGCCGCAAGGTGGCGACGTTGCGAGCCGCCAGGGCGCCCGCCCACACCGGGGCCCCGTAAAGGGCAATGGACCGCACGACTCCCTCGAAGAGCTTTCGGCACAACGCGTTTGGCCCCCTATGTTGGGCAGCAAGCGTGTGAGCGCGCCCGCCGCCCTCTTGAGCCCGGGGGCCGCCTGCTGGAAATGTGCTAAGAGGTCCCATCGGCTGTCGAGGACCAATCCAAGGTATTTCATGGTTAGTTTGACATCGATGCGGACTCCTCCCACTGTGATGCTGGATCCCGCGGGTGGCTTTCTCCGAGGTCCGTGAAATACCACGGCCTCGGACTTGTGCAAGGCCACCTCAAGACAAAGTCGCCGGAGAAGTTTCACTTCAATAGTTCAACAATGCCCGTTTTATGTTGTTCATATTTAAGGAAGTTGCACGAATACTTAGATTTTATAATATTGATTATATTAATATTTTCTTAAGTTTTCGCGACTTGTATACATAATAAAACTACGTTTTAACGGTTTTAAGACAAAGATGTCTTCCGTGATCACGGCCACTGAAAAGTGGCCGAAACGTCGGAAAAACCAAAATCAAATAAAATTACCGCGCTTAAAACCGTTAAAACGTAGTTTTATTATTGATTATATTTTTTGATATAGAATTAGTTTGTGGTCTTGTCTCAAAGTATTTATTTGCTTTCTTTACATATTACTTAAACTCCCTAAATTATTGCCAGTGGTTGATATTTTTTATTAAATATTTGTTATTTGTCGATGGCAGACATAAGTACAAAACAATGCACAATATTTTATATTTAGAAATCATGTTAAAAAGATGTTAACACATAGGGCATATTATAGTATCAATGAACTAAGTAAGTAGTAAGTAGAAGTACTAAGTAAGTACTAAGTAACAAAATTGTAATCCATTGTTACCATTATGTACATAATATATATTTACAACCCTGATTATGATTATTATTAATATCCGCAACGTATTGGTGACAACTGTATTTTTTTTTATGTTTAAGGCTTGGCAACTAGGCCTTTAAGCCAGGCGCAGTTGTATTGTAGGCTACAATCCACACCATTCAACGGAGTTCTTGTGAAAACTCGAAAGGCCACATTTGACTATACAGTTCACATTTCTCACAAAAACACATAATAACTACTCAAAAACTATCGATATCCTACAACTATTGTTCATTTTAGAGTAACTTTACACATTTTTAGAAAATAAAACTGCACAGCACAACGTCCCCTTTCAGTTCCCGCCAAAAACTCGACAACTGTAATGATAGCGATGTTTGAAAGATAATATACTAAAGACATCAACACTGCATAATCCGTTCCACTAGTTTATGATTTTAGCGCCTGCAAGCTGTGTGGAACGGGAAAAGTCGCGGTCGTGAACGTGGTCGTTGAGTCTCTTATGAAACATAGCCACTTTGAAACGGTACAACGTATCGTTCGATGCAAACTTTATGGCGGCTCGGAACATCGCACTTTCAGATGCGCAGAACGCGATTTTAGGTGTTAGAGGGACGAGGTCGTCGGACGACGGGGTACATCCTCGCTCGCTGTCTCGCTTACGGGACTTCCCCGGCATTCGGCTCATCAGGGCTGCCACTTTAGCGCTTTCGTAGCTAGATATAGCGCTTTTTAGGACAACCCAGCTCCCATATTTATTAAACAACTTCCAGCGCGAAATCTTGCGCTTTTTATGATGAATTATTATGATCTAATTAATTTTTACGTTATTTAATGTACATTAAATTTAAACGTGCATGACAAGAGTTATGAATGTCAAAGAAGCAAGTGAGGTGTGTAAAAATAAGCCTAAATGGCGCTCTGTTGTTCGTGCCTACCCCGCAAGGGAACTGGCGTGAAGTTATGTATGTATGTATGTATTAAATTTAAATAACCCAAAGGTATATATCATGTCATAGCAGTGGATTAAAATCTCATTAGCATCACTACAATATAAATTCCTTTTTTGAGGATTGTCCAACCTTATATACTAGATTTTTAGGGTATCCTAGTCAAACGACAAGAAAAGTGATTGATCTTTGCTTTTTTTATTGCAGGATTTCAGCAGACAGGCAGACGGCCCACTTGATGGAAAGCGGTTACCATCGCCTATGGACATTTGCAACACCAAAAGTGCTACAAATGCGCTGCTGCTCTCTTAAGGGAGACTGGAACCTGGGCACTAATGCCGGAACACAACTCAAGGTTGTTATGGTGGCATACTCTAGACCGGGGGTTGTTTTGTCGCCTCTTACGACAGGCCGCCCGGCCGCAGGAAATTGTATTGTTTCTCCGTTCCTGCACGGATTGCTTCTACGAAATCCTTTTCGTTTCCATGGTACGACACGCACTTGCTGGATATTTTTTGTAATTTTGATCATGTAACAGAATCTAGCGCTTTTTTCGAACTCATTTAGCAAACGCACACGGGCAGCCCTGCGGTCATTACGACGTAGCTATAGTAGTATTGAGCTACGTCCGTACAGAGCACACACACACACGCGCCTCTAAGTTAAGTACAATAGAGCGCAAAAGTTTGTTGTTTATTAATTGTTTTCTTATTATTCCATTAAGATTTTTCATTTTTATATTTAGTTAAATTTATTGTTGTTTTTAATAATAATAATTTATTAATTTACTTCCCATAAAAATAAAAACAAAATTTAAAGAGTACAAAAATTTGATAAACTTAATTAAATGGAAAGGACAGGAGCCCAAACGAGGTAAACTCTGTATGATGGTACTCCTGGCCCTCGCCTCCCATTAAGCACTATTTCTATAATAATCGCCACCAAAGAGCACTACAATGAAAGAAAATAAATTGTCTGAATTTTGGAAATAATTAGAGGAGTACAAGAATTTGACGTTATTATCCGTTGACAGAGGAATGTATCATTCATGTCTGAATCTATCACTGAGAAGGAATCCTATTCAAGCGAAGACGAAGAAAGCAACAGTTCTGTAGAAAATGGCTCCTCCGGAAATAAAACAGTTTTATGTGACGCCGACTCGGAGATTCCTATGTCCACCAATGGAGTGCGGTAGGCTGACGAGGATAGAGGGAAAACATTATACAGCTTTTTTATAAGTGAGAGAGCTATGTTGGAATCATTATTTTAATTCCAGCTTTTAGGGCCGGCTTGACTGATGAGATATCACGCTCTTACAGAATATCGGCTTTAAATGGTTAACCCTGAGCTAATTGTGTTTCAAACAATGACTGAGAGTTCTGATGGCCCACTTGCCACTCCCTATCCTACATTCCTAATCCAATCTTCCTATAATATTTTTTTAACTTTTCGCGACTTGTATACATAATAAAACTACGTTTTAACGGTTTTAAGCGCGGTAATTTTATTTGATATTGGTTTTTCCGACGTTTCCAATCTTCCTATTTCATTCCCCTACCCCATCGCCATTGTAAATGCGTGCCATTTTCATAACAAAAACGATAAAAAAAATGCGACTTTCTGACTGATATTTATATTTTTTGTTTCATTATCTATTGTGTTGTTGTCTCGCAAATGTGTTGAAAAACGTATAACACACGGGCGGTTGTTTGTGTTTAAAAACACTGGTTTGTGAAAGTCAACTTACCGCACTAGTATCATAAATAACAAACATTTTTATTTGAACCCTCTCATACTTCATAAGTACCAAACAGCCGTCAGCACTTTGAACATTACTTTTCCACAAATCAAACTATAGACTACATGCAAGACATACGTTTGAAATAATAATTAACAATTTTGTGAATACTCTAAAAGATATAATAAAACAGTCCTAGAAAAAATATTTATTTTGACTTTTACGTTACGTATATGGTGCACAATAAAAACTAATAATTTATATAAACTATCCTGATGCTACTGAATCTAAAGCAAAAATAATCCTGAAAATCGATTTAGAAACAAAAAAAGTTTGGTTGAACATACATAAAAAAATATTTACATGAATTGAACATTCTCTTATTTGAAAGTTGGTAAAAATAGTACATACATAATTAGCCCTAATTAATTTCAACTTGACTGTATCTACGCACGCCTTTGCTTGCAGCTAATATCGTAGCCGCCATAAAGTTTGCATCGAACTATAACAGCTACTTACCACCCGCGCCTGCGTAACGTGACTCTGAACCCAACCTCATATAGATCCATACATACTACACTGGGATAAATTCTATAAACGTGTACTGGCTGAATTGTATGAAGAAACTGACAACCAATATTGTAAAAAATCATTATTAACATTGCTAGAACTCATTTCACCAATTTCATAATAATTCTTCTTCTTAGGTCTTTTCCTTTGTATGTTTATGCTTTGTATGACTAACTAACATATTTTTCTGGACACATCTATAACCACATAAATCACAAATGTACGGTTTCTCGCCGGTGTGTTTGAGAAGGTGTTTATTTAAATTACTTTTTTCAACACATTTGTACTGACATATATGACATGAGAAGTTCTTTTCTTTGGTGTGCTTATACTTTATATGACTAATTAACATATTTTTCTGGACACATCCATAATCACATAAATTACAAATGTACGGTTTCTCGCCGGTGTGTTTAAAAAGGTGTCTATTTAAATATTTTTTTTCCGCACATTTGTACTGACATATATGACATGAGAAGTTCTTCTCTTTCGTGTGTTTATATGTTACATGTCTTTTTAAATAACTTTTTCTGGAACATCTATAATCACAAAAATCACAAACGTGCGGTTTCTCGCTGGTGTGTTTAAGAAGGTGTCTATTTAAAGTACCTTTTTCAACACATTTGTACTGACATATATGGCATGAGAAGTTTTTCTCTTTGGTGTGTTTATACTTTATATGAATAATTAACGCATTTTTCTGAACACATCTATAACCACATAAATCGCACATGTATGGTTTCTCCCCTGTGTGTATGCCAAGGTGTGTATTCAAATTGTCTTTTACAACACATTTGTGTTGAGATATACGACATGAGAAGTTCTTCTTTTTTGCGTGTGCAACGACATCTGCACTCTTCAGAAGACTTAGTTTGAATATTTCAATTTCAGCATCATTGTAACAAAGGTTGGAAGAGAGTGTCTTATTGTTTTGTACAATAATGTTTTCGGTTTGATCATTAACTTTTGGTGCAATCTTATCCACTGGAGTGCAATTAGGTATTGGTTTTGTATCTGGTTTGCTTTTAGAATTTTGCACCTTTTTATAGACAGATGTTTTTTGAGAAGAACTTCTAACAGATGCTATGCACTTGTTATTTGGTAGACTTTTTAAAACAGCATTAGCTAAACCGTTTTTGTCTTTAGTTGTTTCGTCGAGCTTAATTCGCTTTGCTTTTTGCGGTACTTCGTTCGACATGCGTTTTCTCGCTGGTGTCTCTGAAAGCAATACAAGGACAAATGTGACCAACTAGATTGTGAATCAATTTTATTTCTTTTTATTCACCTTTTCCGAGAACAGTGGGGTCCATATTTGTATGTATGATTCTAACAACTACTCCTCTATTTTGGTGTAAAAATATTCTTACAGCAAATTTGTTAAAACTTTTGTTACCTGTACTAAACTGTTTTAACTGTAACGTTATTTTATTGGAGTAGACTGATTTAAAATAACTTTAGACCTTTTTTGTTCAGTATTCAATTTTTTAAAAACAAAACTACGAAGAACTTTTCTGCAGCACATATCTTTTTTATCTATATTAATTAAGAAATAAAAGCGATTTTTCTTGCATTAATGCTAAGGAGGAAATTAAAAGTATGGTGGGCACCATCTTAACTAACTCAGGCATACATGGAAACAGAACCCATAGCGGCAAACAGTGACCGAAGGCAAAGTTTGTTACCTTTAAGATAAATATAAAAGTGTGAATGAAAAATACAATGATAGACGCATTAGAGAAAGTGGCGCATGAAGAATGAAAGAATAAGGAAATTTAAATCGAAAATATGACTTCCTGAAATTTATGCCATGTACAAGCAGCTTGCTGTGTTATGAAGGAGAAGAGATAAATGGGATCAGAAGGAAAAGTGAGAGGGCGGAAGTGCACGACAACTAACATAATGTTACAACTCGGGCCCCGAAAAAAACAAAATGCACCTGCATATCTGAAACAAAGCACATTTATTACCCGTCGGCGTTTGAACCAATAATAATAAGTTTGGGGAAAAGTCTTTTCGCATATAGTATGTATGGACTTGTAATAAGATCTCTTTGGCTATACCATTTGTATCTGGCTGGTTTTGGTATCATTAAAAAGTTTTAATTTTAAAGAAGACAATTCCAAATTAAAATTAGAAAAATGTGCGATTTTCATTTGTTTTTCTTATTGTTAAAATGAGTGAATCTAATGAAGAAATTCGATACATTTTAAAATTTTACTACAAAAAAGGTAAAAATGCAACACAAGCCGCGACAAAAATTTGTAATGTTTATGAACCTAATGCAGTATCTGTGAGAGTAGCGCAAATTTGGTTTAAGCCTTTTTAATCCGGAAATTTTGATATCAAAGATGCACGTCGCTCTGATCGCCCTGTTACGGACAAAATTGATGCCATTTTTGAAAAAGTGGAGCAAGATCGGCATATTAGTAGTTACGATGTAGCTGGAGGACTGGCAATTGACCACAAAATGGTTTTGGCGCATTTGGCTGGGTACACAAAAAAGCTCGATATTTGGGAGCCTCATGAGCTCACTGAAAGAAACCTAATGAACCGTGTACTAATTTGTGATTCTTTATTACGACGTAATGAAACCGAACCATTTTTGAAGAAGCTGATACCTGGTGATGAAAAGTGGATCACGTACGAGAAGAACGTGCGAAAAAGATCGTGGTCAAAGGCCGGTCAGGCTTCACAGACTGTGGCGAAACCCGGGTTAACTCGCAACAAGGTGATGCTGTGTGTATGCTAGCATTGGAAGGGCATTATTCATTATGAGCTGTTACCGCCAGACAGGACCATCGATTCTGAACTGTACTGCGAACAACTGATGAGATTAAAGCAAAAAGTTGAGAGAAAGCGGCCGGAATTAATCAACAGAAGGGGTGTGGTTTTTCACCATGATAACGCTAGACCTCACACATCTTTAGCCACTCAGCAAAAATTACGAGAGTTTAGCTGGGAGGTGTTAATGCATCCGCCGTATAGTCCTGACTTGCACCTTCAGATTTTCACGTGATTCGGTCTCTGCAGAATTCCTTAGGCAGTGTCAGGTTAACATCACGAGAGGACTGCCAAAACCACTTGTCGCAGTTTTTTAATCAGAAGTCCCAAAATTTTTATAGCAATGGGATCACGTCCCTACCTACAAGATGGCAAAAAGTTATCCAAAAAAATGGCACCTTCATACTTTAGTCAAATGTAAATAAACTTTATAAAAAAACCTTTTGAATTTTTATATAAAATGCAAAGAAACTTTTTCCCCAACCTAATATATTAGACCTAAAACTTTACTGTTTCTTGTTAAATTCACTACAATAACAAAGAAAGTAAGTCCATACATAAATAGCTGCCTAGCAAAACATAGAGGCAAACCCAAGCTGATTTGAAAAAATGCGATTGAAGCGCCAACCATCCAGCTAATCCATCTATTCTATTGAAACGACATTATTTATCGGAATTAAATGTATTCTGAGTGTTAACTTGGCTTATACGCCAGCATTATGTCAAGTTTCATTCATATATGTTCAAAAAAGTATTCAAATAATAATAATAATAATAATTATTATAATTAAAGTATTCAGTAGTATTCAAAAAAGATGCGATCCCAGCGCCATCTTCTTCCCTATTTTCGACTATGACATCATTTATCGGGATAAAAAGTCTCCTAATTTACGCTCCGGGATATAAGCTAGCTCTATATCGAGTTGCATTTAAATTTATTCAGCGGTTTACACGTGATGCTCTAATAGACAGACAGAAAGACAAAAATCAAAAAATTGCATTTTTGATATCTCGTGGTTTGAATTACCCCCCTGATTTTTTTACATTTTCAAACGCATTGTACAAACTCGAACCATTTACAAATTTATTATAGTAGAGATAAATAGAATATTACAATATATTGTTATGAGTTACGCAGGACTCGAATTAAAATGCCGTTGGAATTACTATGGAATTTATTGGAACTATACAAACACGTATAACATAGGTACAAATATAACTAGACACTACTAGTACAAACTGCACGATTCAATAACACGCGCAAAGTCCGTCACTATATCGCTAGTCGAATGTACGTCTTGCTCATATCGTAATCGTCGCTTGACTGCCGATCTCTCCATTCTGGCATTCCTTTATACTCAGCTTACAATATGTCACGACCGTGTAAACAATGATTTCCAAGAATCACACCTGGCCACTGTCGGCGCAATTCCCAGAAAACAAATTCTGCACACCTGCATAATTATGCCTGCGAACGGCCATATACAAGTACAATAACAATAGACTATTGTCTAATTGCAAATTTTAAACACAAACAAAACAAAAGATAGTCATAAAACAGTTTCGACGTTATTGGCTTAAAAGCCGCGGCAGGTAAAACAATAAAGGTATTGTATTTGGCCCAACTTGTAACAATATCATCTATGAGATTATACAATAGGGTTTTACAACAGTTGTCTTTCATCCCAGATGTACACTTACTTACTCCACTTGCGCAGAATCGTACAAAATGGATATTAAAATATTCACCTGTATCAATGTTCTCCAAAATAATTTGATCTTCTTTTTTTACAAGCTCATTATGAGCAGATATTACGCTTGGCTTAGTATCAGCGAGGTCTAGTTTGTCTTCCTGAAGCGGATCTGAATAATCTGAAAAACATTTTTATTGTCAACTATGACTTCCTCAACGCCATTCACATACGTTCATTACCTTATTCTGGGAGAATTCTTACATTTCATGAGATTAGTTTGCGAATTTGCGAGGACAATAAGATTATTGATATTTTTTAACAATAACCAAACCGACTTGAAACTTTAACTTTAGACTTGAGAGTGTGTTATCAATTTTCGTTTCTCTAATTCCTTGGAATCTACTCAACAGATTACATGTGACAATGGGACCAATTCTGGAGACCTTTCGATTAAAAGAAAAATTTTGAAAATTGGTTCACAATATTTGCAAATTGTGAACCGATTTTCAAAAAAAATTCGAGTAACCATAATACAAAAACACAACAACATACAGACGAATCGCGGACCTCCTCCTTTTTTGAAGGTCTCGGTTAAAAAAATAAAATTTGAATGTTGACAATGACAGACACTGAGATTAAGAATAAGAAACAAAGAGGATATAATCACTACGCTTAACAAAATCATTAAAACTAATAAAAAGGATTTACATATCTAGACAATCTTTTTAGACAAGATAATCGTAGAACGTGAAATGAATCAATTTGAAAACTGGCGAACATTTTCATACCACGACTGTACATTAGTGTTACATACTAACAACCTACCATCTTTCTCTTCTTTGATGTCAATTTCAATCTCTACTGCATTGTCCTCTTTACTTTCTGATTCCTTTTCTTTTTTTATCTCTACTATAACATCCTTTTCAAACTCTTTACATTCACCTTGGTACAATTGTTTAGTGACATATGAATAATCCAAGTCTGTTTCAGAGGTCATTGCTGATAATGCTTCCTGCGTTTGCTGAAATATTAATTTAGGATAGGTTAATGTTTGAGACTTGGGTAACTTACAGATACAGAAGGTAGAGCACTCTTGGATTTGCCGTGTCCAAGAGTGCTCCAGGATTGCAAGGAGGTTTCTGTCTTTGGAGGTCTAACCACCGGTAGTTTGGACCCCAGGCCCCGCTGCCGGCGAGATGCAAGATTTTTTTTATCAAGTATTGTATTTTTAATGTTTAAATAAAAGTTTTTATAGTGTTTCTAAAAAACAAAAATTTTGTATATGAATAAAGACTTGAATAATAATCATAATACTCGTAATAATTCGGCAGACCAACATACAAACTGAACACAGAACTGCAGAGGGGCATTTTTATAGGTAAAGACTGATTATATTTGTAATATAGCTTAGCAACATGACCATTTGCCCTTGGAATCCTTAATTTTTTAAGCTTTATGGTTTCTAAGAATGCGTGTTACGGACTATTTTGTTATTAGTGATGACGCATTAAAAGAAAAAGAAAATAGATTACAATTTAGATCCAAATAAATGTCGGTAATTTTACGAAGATGTGCTTATTATTTCTCCAAAGATTTTTATTTTATTTTATTTATTTAAAGGAACAAGAACAGCTACAATATAACATACAAAATAAAAAAATCCATTAAGATCAGGTAATAATATTGAAGCCATCGACATTGTCCATATGAAAACATTCACAAGAGACATACATAACTTCACGCCAGTTCCCTTACGGGGTAGGCACGAACATCAGAGCGCCATTCAGGCTTATTCTTACACACCTCACTTGCTTCTTTGACATTCATAACTCTTGTCATGCACGCTCGTCTGCTCTTAAGGCATTCACAAGATCATTAAAATAATATAATATATTTATATATTATATATAATATACATTTGAGATTGATTGATGTGAAGTTGAAAACTTGTCACAAAAAAATTATTGAAATAATTTATATAATTTTTTCTTTTGTAAATTGATTCAAAGTTATGATTATTATACAAATTTTCAATGTAAACGACGAAACAGAAATTATTTAGTTGTCTGGCCAAGTCCCCGCTTACTGGTAATTATCAAATATCGAAGCAATAGATCGGTGGATGAAGCTCTCATTTTCCAGCCTTTTACCTGTTCGATTGTATAACAAGATTCCTCGCAATATACTCGACAAGCACCCTACTGCATCATCTTTGGACTCCGGATTCATTTGAACTAGAAACCCGAACCCAAGCAACTAATATTTGCGGCTCTTATATCCGTCACAGCGAAGTTATATAATCAAAGGTCGCAGTGTTCGAATCGTAACATACCACAGTTTAATTAACCTTTTTAGAAAGCATCATCAAAGTTACTTATATGTGTATAGTTAGTACCAACGTAGCCTATAGATGTTAGTTTTTTTAAATCTTTACTATAAGTTCTTAATCATATAAGCTATATTTTATTAGATTTATATATTAGACATTTAGATCCTTTTAGTTTTATAAATAATATAATTTGTTTCATATAAGTTTGTCCTGTGATACATTTAGTTCTTATAATTTTATCATTTCCTTTTTTATAGCGTTTAATTATGTTAAGTAATGTACTGGGGCCCTCAAGCAGCTCAAGTAGCCTCAACATCAACAACTGATCGACCTACTGCATCACAAAATGACATCATCCAATGTCCACATTGTTCGCAGCCCCGCTTCTTTAAAGGAAACCACGGCCTAAAAATTCATTGTGGCAAAAAGCATAGAATCAACAGTAATAACTCAGCACGGACTATAAACCCAAGCAAATCTCAAAATTCACCAGTTGTTTAAGAACATTTTTGGGAACTACTATCAAAATTAAAAAAACAGCACCCAATCCTAAAAAGAATCGCTTCGCACGCTTAACGGTATGTTTTACCCTATCAAAATTGATTAGATATGTTTTGACTCAAAATTGCGTTTCAAGCTGGGAGCAATTGTTAATTTTTCCATATTTCATACTACATATAAATAGAAAACAAAATGAAAATATATCTTTAACACAGAAAATAAAAAATAATTGCGCATTATTAGACCAAAACTCAGAAAATATTAATATACCTAATCCTCAAAGCTGCTCCTCGAATTATTCCAGCAAAGATTCGACTATTTATCACATCATAGAAAGATTAGCGACGGGGATATCAGAGGAGCAGCCCATTTACTATTTGATACAGATGCAGTAGCACCAAATTGTAACGATACACTCACTGCTCTTCATGACAAACATCCACCTTTCTCACCAAATACTGTTTTACGAGATCCACCGAATTCCGAGAATGCATTGACTGTCACCATAGAGGATGTCAGCAATGCTATTGGGTCCTTCCAGAGTGGCTCTGCAGGGGGCTTGGATGGCTTGACGCCTCAACATCTCAAAGATTTAATAGGTGGGGGCTGTGGCGAAGCTGGGGAGTCACTTTTGAAGGACCTGACGGCATTAATTAATTTTATGCTTGCAGGTAAAGTTATTAATGAAGTAACTGGCATCCTTTATGATGCCAATCTCTGCGCCTTAAAAAAATAAGATGGGGGCATAAGACCCATTGCTGTGGGAACGGTTTGCCGCCGCCTCGCAGTCAAATGCTGTTGCAAAAAGAAGGTGGATAGTCTAAAAACATATTTTCAGCCAAATCAATTAGGCTTTGGTTCGCGGGGAGGATGTGAGGCCGCTGTCCACGCTTTGCGGTTATTCCTCAGTCACAACGGTGGAGATTTGGTGCTGAAGGTGGATATCAAAAATGCCTTCAACTCAGTTGATCGGTCCGCCTTGCTGTCACAGGTCAAAGACAAAATTCCTGATTGTTACCACTTTCTTTGGCAGTGTTACAGTCAAAATTCAAAATTAATTTTTCAAGACAATTTATTATATTCTCAGACTGGTTGTCCACAAGGCGACCCCTTAGGGCCAGCCATTTTTAGCTTAGCTATCCATCCAATCATTACCCATTTGAAATCCAAATTCAATGTTTGGTATCTGGATGATGGCACTCTGGAAGGTGAATACGGTTCTAGACGATTTAATTAATTTAAAAGCAGATCTCCAGAGCATAGGTCTGGAAATCAACTTTGATAAATGTGAATGTTACATAAATAAAACTGACAGCGAAACAGAAATACTGTCAAAAATACAATCAATAGCTCCCAAAATTAAAATGGTTAATATGTAATAAAACTACGTTTTAACAGTTTTAAGCGCGGTAATTTTATTTGATTTTGGTTTTTCCGACGTTTCGTTTTATTACGTGAACCAGTACGGTCTGGTTAATATGTCTTCATTTCGCCTCCTAGGCGCGCCAATTTTCGACGAAGCCCTACCGGGTTTCCTCATAACACAGGTACAAATATAACCGAACACAACAAATCCAAACGTAGTACAGAAGGTCGTAATTCAATAAAACGCGCAAAGTATGTCACTACTAGATCCCCGATTGTACGCACGTCACGCTCGTAATGTAATCGTCGCTTGACTGCCGCTCCCTCTCCATCAGGCCGTCGTTTTATACTACACAAATGGAAATGAATCCGCAACACCTGGCTAATGATGCTAATGAGCGAGTACAATAGGCTATTCTCAACAATAATTAGATACCTTTCTAATAATATGTGAACAAAAGAAGTCGATCATAATATGCCAATAAATAAGTGAATAAAAGAAGTTGATCATAAAAGGATTACAATAGTGTTGTGGGTAGTTTGGAATATCAGATGGTGAGTACGGATTAAAGTCAGTTGTTGTCTAGAACTCGGTGTTTCATTTATCAAAATTACTACATGGTGACAGCGGTGAAAAAATCAATATAAATACTGTGAAAAGTGATTAATTATAGCAAAAAGTCGGTGATTTGTGTATATGTGCGTAAAATCGTAACAATGGAACACGCGAGACCGCCGCCCGAGTTGAATTTTGAGGGAGGCCCCGTGGCGCGGGCCGACGCCTGGAAGCGGTGGAGGCAACAATTCCAGCTGTTTGTGAAGGCATCCGGGGTTAATTCTGAATCGTCAGGAGTGCAAGCTAGTCTGCTCGTGAACCTTATAGGGCCAGAAGGTTTTGACGTATATCAAACGTTCACTTTTAAGGATGATACAGAAAAAGATAACGTTGACGTCATTATAAAAAAATTTGATGAGTACTTTGGAA
Organism: Dendrolimus kikuchii; assembly: GCA_019925095.2. Lineage (NCBI taxonomy): Eukaryota > Metazoa > Arthropoda > Insecta > Lepidoptera > Lasiocampidae > Dendrolimus > Dendrolimus kikuchii. Next base: position 5,858,713 of record JAHHIN020000031.1, read on the forward strand.
CAAAAGTGAATATAACTCTATTGAGATACAACTTTTTTATGCGAAATCAAGAGGACAATGAGTCGATACAAAGTTATGTTACAGCCTTGCGTTTATTAAGCAAAAATTGCGAATTCAGTACATTACGTGATGACCTAATTAAAGATCGAATCGTATGTGGTATTAGGAATACCACTGTGAGAGATAGATTGCTGAGATGCGAAGAGCTCGACTTAGACAAGGCAATTAAGGTTTGCCAAGCTCAAGAAGTGTCACAAGAAAGTGGTAAACAGTTGGGCGCAAATGGTGAGTGTTCAAACACAGTACATGTTCACGGCGTGGAACGCCGTGTGAGCGGCGGTGCCGGGCGCCAGCGCGGGCGCCGTGGCGGTACGGGCGCTGCGCGGCGCGGAGGCCGCGGCGGCGACAGCGGCGATGCCGATAGCGCGCGGCAGCGGCGCGAGTGCCCCGGGTGCGGCGGCTCGCGCTGCGCCGACGATTGTCCCGCAAAGTACGTTAATTGTTTTTGTTGCGGACACCGTGGACATTACGCCAGAATGTGTAAGTCGCGTTTTTTTTCATAATAAAGAAAGTGTTCGAAAAGTATGTGAAATAGAAAAATATGACTCTGTAGTGAATGTGAGCTCGGAGGAAGATGAATTATTTTTTTTGAATATGGTTACTAGTGCCAATAGCCAGGAACAGTGGTCGGAAACTTTATATTGTTCAAACGGGTCTGAGGTATTTAAGCTTGACTCTGGTGCCGATATCAATGTAATTTCGTATATAAGGTTTAGATCATTAGGGTTCAGTAACACAATTATAAAAACGTCTAAAATAAAATTACAGTCGTATACGGGTAATTTTATACCTATCAAAGGTGTATGTGAGTTAAAGTGGGTCTATAAAAATAATGTTTTCAATTTGAATTTTGCTATTGCAGATATTGAATGTGCAAGCGTGTTGGGACGGAAATCTTGTGAACAGATGGGCTTGATAAAACGTATTAATACTATAAGACTATCAGATTATTCGGATTTGTTTAGTGGATTAGGTTGTTTGCCGGGAAAATATAGTATTGTAATAGACAAGTCAATACCACCCGTTATTAGCGCGTCTAGAAAAATTCCTTTAGGTTTAAGGGAACGTTTAGCTGATGAACTAAAGAAAATGGAAAATTTAGGGGTGATTAGGAAAGTGTTGCACCCAACGCAGTGGGTCCACCCGCTCGTGTTGGTGGCTAAGAAAAATAATGGCATACGAGTGTGCCTTGATCCCCGTGAGCTGAACGTGGCGGTGCGGCGTGCGCACTTTCAGCTGCCCACGCTCGCAGAGATGGCGGCGCGTATGCACGGAGCTGCCGTCTTCTCGGTTTTGGACGCGAACTCTGGTTTTTGGACAATACAGCTGGATGACGCGAGCGCTGACCTCTGTACTTTTGCCACGCCGTTTGGACGGTAGCAGTTTCTACGTTTGCCATTTGGCATCAGTTGTGCCTCTGAAGTTTTCCACGGGAAATTGCGCCAGTTGTTAGAAAACTTACAAGGAGTGGATAATTTCATTGACGACGTAATTATTTGGGGTCGTAATAGAAAGGAACACGATGAACGATTGAAAGAATTTTTAAACCGAGCTAGAGAAATTAATCTCAAATTTAATAGGGAGAAATGTAGGATAGGAGTAAAAGAGGTGCATTATTTAGGGCATATTTTTGACGCGAACGGCATAAGGCCAGATGACGAGAAGGTCAGGGCCATTAGGGATATGCCTCCGCCGACTGATAAGAAAGGAGTAGAGAGATTTCTAGGCGCCGTTAACTATTTATCTAAATTTATACCTAATTACTCTCAGCGAGCAGTACCTTTGACTAACTTGCTCAAAAAAGAGAATGCTTGGCGATGGGAACAGAGTGAGGCAAACTCATTTAAAGAATTAAAAGAATGCGTGTGTAGTGCTGGGGTATTGGCACTATACGACGTGGGCGCGCCGGCGCAGTTATCGGTGGACGCGTCACGTGATGCCGTGGCCGCCGTGCTGCTGCAGGGCGGTCGCCCGGTTGAGTTCTCCTCGCGCACGCTCACCGACGCGCAACGCCGGTACGCCCAGGTCGAGAAGGAAATGCTTGCAATCGTGTTTGCATGTGAGCGGTTCCATCAATACATATTCGGGAAACAAAGAGTAGTAGTTGAATCGGATCACAAGCCATTAGAGAGTATTTTTAAGAAGCCTTTGATGTCCGTCCCGGCACGTTTACAGCGTATGATGTTGCGGCTACAAAATTATGATCTAATAGTTACATATAAGCCGGGCAAGTATATGTATATTGCGGATACATTGTCCCGCGCGCCGTTGCCAGAATTATATAGCAATGAAGTTCATGAGAATAATTTATATCAAATTCAAATGATTATAAATAGTTTACCTATTTCTAACAACAAACTGTCGCTCATTAAAAAAGAATCCAAAAAGGATACTGTTTGTTTAAAATTGACTGATTACATAAACAAAGGTTGGCCCGAACATAAGTCACAAGTTGCCAATGAATTAAAATTGTTTTGGCCTTTTAGAAATGAATTTTTCATTGTTGATAGTGTTATATTTAGAAATGGTTTAGTACTAATTCCACAATCGTTAAGAAAAGAAATGCTTAGTATTGTACACGAAGGGCATATGGGAATAGACCGGTGCAAGCGGCGCGCGAGGCAAGTCATGTACTGGCCAAACATGAGTCGTGACGTTGAATTGTATGTCAGACGATGTTCCACCTGCCAAGAGTGCTTAAACGCACCCGCTAGGGAGCCTTTGATACCAATTGAAATACCTGAATTGCCATGGAACAAAGTGGGCTCTGATATTTTTGAAGTCAATAAAAAATATTTCTTAATAATTGTAGATTATTATTCAAATTACGTGGAGGTTTGTAAATTGCTAAATATTTCATCAAATTCCATTATTTCGAATATGAAAGAGATTTTTTCGCGTCACGGTATCCCAGCCACCCTAATAAGCGATAACGGGACTCAGTATAGTAGTCATGAGTTTAGGATGTTTGCCAGAGAGTGGGGTTTCAATCATGTCACGTCGTCGCCACACTATCCACAAGCAAATGGAAAAAGTGAGCGTACCGTGCAGACAATTAAAACTATGCTAAAAAAATCAATTAAAAGCAATTCAGACTTTCAATTGGCATTACTTAATTTTCGTAATACACCGAGGGATGGTTTAAGCTCTCCTGCGCAGCTCTTAATGGGCCGCAGATTGAGATGCAGATTACCGGTGCATCCGGACTTACTAAAACCAAAATCTGTTGAACCGGCAGAATACAACAATATGATAAAGAAGCAATCTAAGACTAAAGAAATGTATGATAAACATTGTAGGGCCTTACCCAAACTCAATATAGGTGATGACGTAATATGTGTAGTAGATAAAAAAAGATGCCGCGCTAAAGTAGTAGGGGAGGCCGATACACCGCGCTCTTATATCATACAAAATAAAATAGGTAGCAGATTTAGACGCAATCGTCGTCATCTTATAAAATGCGATATGGGTGATCATCCGTCATCGTCGAACTCCAAGCAATCGTGTCCTTCTGAATGCAGTGACAACGAGTTCGAGGATGCGGATTCGGACGTCAGTTGCACAGGGGCTGCCGAAATTCAAAATAATAAAAATCATTACCATAACAACACGGCTGCTTCTGTACAACATACATTATCAGAAATGCCTCAAAGAAAGGCAAAATTAATAGCGGGAAAGAAATTAAAGTTAATAAAGGATAAATAAATAGAGATATATATATATATATAATTAAAAAATAAAAAGAAGGGGGATATAGATGATAAATATACACAACTGTTACATTTAAAACACATTATACATAGTATATTATAAGAAACATAACTTACTAAAGATATATAAACATATAAAGTTATTAGCATATTGTAAGACACAGAAATGTATACATGGATGTGTATTTTGATGTTATCCATAAGTAGTGTTAGTATAAAATTGTTTTTGTAGTTTATTAGCGTATAAATACTTATATATTGTTATACTAAATATGGGGAGATGTTGTGGGTAGTTTGGAATATCAGATGGTGAGTACGGATTAAAGTCAGTTGTTGTCTAGAACTCGGTGTTTCATTTATCAAAATTACTACAAATAGTTTCAATGTTATTAGTTATTACAGTAGAGACTCGATTATGCCGCCCTCAGTTACACGGATTCGCGATTATCTGGACTACCGACCACTACCAACATATAAAATAACTGCAAGTCGAATTTGTGCAAGCACAAACATATCAGAACTGGCATTAAAGTAAATTTTTTGCCACTTAATGTGCTTCCTTGCTACAACCAATAGATCAAAGTGTTGTTGAAACATTTAAACGACTTTCTAGAAAACAAGTTTTACGTAGGCTGTTATCTGTTGATGAGACAATGTAGAAGTCATTTTATCATTTTTTAAAGAAATTAATTTAAAGGAGTGTTGTTACATGGTTGTTGGCGTGTGGGATTTGATTGAAAGGAAGACTTTAAACAAGGATTGGAACAGAATACTTAATTAGGAGAGAATACTACAGTTGAAACGAATTTGTGATATAACAGCAATGAAAAGAAAAAGTGGCTATGTCAAATGACAATTACCAAATATTTTAAACCAAATTAAAATTACTAAATACATATTGTTAACCAATTATACATATGTAGGTATGTACATAGCTAAATATTTAATTTCATAATTAAGGTAAGATTATTTGTATTGTATATTTTAGTATGTAGAAACAATCTAGGAAAATATGTATGTACATACAAAAATAAATACCTACATCATATGCTGAAAAATTTATCTCTTAATAATTTCGTAATAAACATTAATTTTCATTAATATTTATTTGTTATTTTTAATAAACACATAACATTATGTAATACATATGCATAAAACTCTCTTTTCTGCATACATTCGATTATCCGGATTTTCAATAATCCAAATGCCTAACAACGACAATTAGTCAGTTTAATCCAGTGTTTTCTGTAGTTCAAATTCCGTATGTGCTTCTACAAATCTGGATGTGGAATTTGTCTTTGTCGGCGCCTACATTGTAACAATATAAAAACTTAACTTTAATAAATAATAAAATACTACTACTTACTTCCAAACCATTATTAAAAAACGCTGTGAGCAGCTCCTCAGCCTTCATGGCCCTCATCCTCAACTGACTACACTTTCTCAGCTGCGCACAACATATGTAGCACACAAGGCATGGTTTCCCATCATTAGTATTGAACTGAAATACAAAACAGAACATGAAATTGGCATTTTTCATGCAATAGTTATTATTCATGTAAATCCATCTCATCTCATCCATCTCCCATGTAAGCACACTTTGAAGAATAAAAAGTTTTATCCTTTGTCCCTGGTGAAGAAAATGTTAGATAGTAATGTAGAAAATGGTAGTTAAAAAAAAACACAAAGTTAACAAATCCAGAGATTATCAATCATTTTTCAAGGGTACACAGATAGGGTGGGGTATAGTTATAGGGCGCATTTTTGAAATATAAAGTGAATTTTCGGTGGTGAGGAAAAAAAATAAACATGAAGACTAAGACCTTCTAACGTATTTTGAAAGTTCCACTCTGTTCATAATAATTTTTTTTCTTCCAAATACTTTATTATTTGCCTACTTAAAAAATGTAATACATTAATTTCCTCAAAACTAGTTGGCAACCCTAACCTCCAGCTCCCCAAATATATGAAAACAAGGTGCCTTATATTTATACCCCACCCACCACATCTATATACCAGCCACTTATCAAAGTTTTAATTAGGTAAGTAAGTAAGCATGAGAACTCACTTTATCATTTATTAACTTTTCAAATATTTTTTGTAACACTAGACTTGTCTAGGACTACAAAGTAAGCCTGTGTAGTATATGTATTATGTACTAAAAGGAATCAATTCCTGACACTGAACTGAACGAACTATTCCTTCTCTATTTTAGGACATCATTTATTTAGTACTTCTTCATTTGTGATCATATAGAATAGTCTGAATTCGCGGTGTATTCTTTGTCACCGGTATTATACTACGAACTGTTGCACAACAAACACATAACACGGCTGACTCTGTCTAAACGAGCGGCAACAATATGGTGACATTCTGATTCTAAAATAAGCTGCTACTTAAGAATCTAATACACAAATGTTAAGTTGTGGGTGGGCGTAGTGAATAGGGGGGAGGTATACTTACCCCTACGACAACCCCTAAGGTCCGGAGGTTTTAAATTTTTTTTAGTTTATAAACATAACCTCACTTATTTTTGTTGTAAAATTGTGCCACTTTTGATAATAACAAACCGTGATTTGAGTTTATGAATGTACTCACGAATTGTTTATGAATGTACTCATGAATTACATATAACCACTAGAACTTTTTGTAACACTAAAACTGTTTTTTAATGTAGAAATAAAGTTTCAAATTTAATTGACGCATAAATACAAATTCATGCTAGACATATATAATCGATTGATTAAAAAGTGACAGTTTTTAGTTTCACTTTTGTTTTTAATGGCTTGGCTAACAAGGTGTGATTATAAAAATAAATTAATCGATATGTCATTAATACTTATCGATTTGTAATTAAGAAATTCGAAATCTTGTAGCTCAAGATTTAGAATTAATTAATATATTGTTTTATATAATTTTCGGAAATCGATATATTTCTATGAAAAAAAAAATTATAAATATTTTTGTTTGCCGCCTTTATTGCCCCTTTTATTGCCGCCATTTTATTCCTTTTCTCTAGTAGTTGAGTGAATGTGCTTTCTTCTGTTAATTTTTGATTTTACGACGACTTGTGCTGTGTTTTATAATAATTTCGATTTACTATTTATTTTATACACAAACTGTCGGTTATGTTAGGTGATATTCAGACCAAAGCGCACGAGCCGAGCGAGCGAAGCGAGCGTGCCGCGGCAGCGGCCGGCGAGTGCCAGAACCGACTGGTAACCATTTACTATTTATTTTATACACAAACAGTCGGTTATGTTAGGTGATATTCAGACCAAAGCGCACGAGCCGAGCGAGCGAAGCGAGCGTGCCGCGGCAGCGGCCGGCGAGTGCCAGAACCGACTGTAACCATTTACTATTTTTTTTGTACACACAGACAGTTAGGACGCCTTGAAAGTCTCATATGAAACATTTGTTTTATTTATCAATTTAGTGGACGACTAGCAAGTTGGCTTTTAATATGACAATGAATCAATATATTAATGATATCAATTTTATTATTAAATACACTGTTGAATTTTTTTTAAATATTGGTTAAATATAAATTAATGCGATTACGTAAAAAAAAATATCGTCTTTATTGGTCGCCATTTTGAATGGTTACTCTTGTAGTGTATATAAATGTGCTCTATTGTGTTTTTTCTTCATTTTTATCCAATTAAGTTGGTTTTTGGGTTATTTTGGCTCTTTTTATGTTGATTACTGGCTTTTTTTTGAACTTTGAAAGGATTTTTCAATTTCGGACCTATAATAGAAGTGCAACATTAGCGAAAAAATCAGTGAAAATAAGTGAGGTTATGTTTATTAAAAAAAAAAAAATTTCAAGATCTCCGGACCTTAGGGGTTGTAGTAAAGGTAAGTATGCCTCCCCCCCTCCCCACCTCACCCCCCCCCTACTTAAAATTCCTGTTTAAATAAGCTATAGATTTACTTTAGCGAAAAACACTACTTTTTTAAAAGTAATTTAATTTATTATAATATTGATTAGTAATGAGTAAATGTACATTAAAATTTGTCCCGTACAAACAGAACAGTGACAGTGATCAATAGTAGTTTGTGACAGTGATCACAAACTACTATGGATATTATGTGTCTCTGTCGACACACAGTGTTGTTAGAAGAAGGCATGTAATAATTTGCCACTATTTAATATCTATAGTATAATTACTCACCAATTTCATCATGATTTTATACCTTTCTCTTTTACTCACCAGCATGACATCTCTTTCCTTGATGTGACAGATCTGAGATAGCTGTCAATTCATATGCATTGTAAAATTTTGCCGGTAAACATTGCAAAATTTGTAAATTATTTCAAAGTGTTAAAACTATTCAATATTAATAGAATTTTGAAGTGTTGACAACACAGTGCCAAGAAAATAATATAGTACTTCATTATAACACTTACCATTCGTCTTTTAATTGTGTTATAATAAGTACAAACTACGACAAGCAAGTGTTCCAAGTGGAATGTGTAACATTCGAAATCTTTAAGCCTTTGGTGATTTCTGTTATTACTAGAACTTCGAGTGAAACCAATTACGATAAATTATCTTCGTTTCTCAAGTTCGGACGAAGGGGGAAGTATTTTGCTTTATTCTACTGAACATGAGATATAAGTACAATTACGAGTTTTCAAACAGGATTGAACTTGTTTTAACACCTAACTGAAAATCTCAGTAGGGGAAATAAAACACCGAGGTTAATAAACCGGTTGTTTACTTTTTTTTTCTTTCTGAGGCGAGGGAAAATGCTTAACCGATTTACGCACAAACTGGGTCGTTGCTAGGGGAACGACACGCGTCGGTCGGGGGCGATAACACTGCAGCAATAGTATGCTCTTGGCAGCGCTCCGTCCGCGATCGACGTCACAGAATAGTGTGGAAGACTCCGAGCGTTGCTACACGAGCGAGCAACCCCAATACCCACTAAAAACCCCCTCCTCCCTGACGACCCTGCGCTTTGTATGTGTTGGAAAGGCTGAGATTTAGAACATAGTTACGCCCAGCCGATCCAGCGCAATAAAGTGCCTGGAGTGTGCCCTGGGAGAACACACCCCACTTCGTTGTGCGGGGGTAGAAGGTCCTTTGCTCTCCTAGCAAGCTAAAGGCCCCCCGCGGTAAACGGAACCTAACTCAGGGAGGGAAGTAATGCGCGTACCTGCCTCTCCGGGTGCCAGCTGAAGGCCGGCGACCTCGAGAAGACGCATTGGCACGCGCTGCAGGACTTCTCTCCCTGTCTCGTTCTGCGGCCTCCTTGAGTGACATTACTGTCTCGCAAAAAGTAACCGCAGCCCCCCAATTGTCGCTGCTCTGCAGCATGGCCTTGACCAAGTCGCAGAGCGAGTCGACTGGACTTACGTGCGTCTCAAGTTCGAAACGCTGCGGCGCCCATGCGGCGCACTCGACAAGCGTGTGTAACGCCGTGTCGGGCGCTCCTGCCGGGTGCGACGCACCTCTGCCCGGACGTTCGCCTGGAGATGCCAGGGCGGCTCGCCTGCCAGGAGGGTGGCCGCCGTCCGCGACACTGTGCGATACCCCCGTATGGTCCTCACGGCCAGCACCCGCTGCAACCGGTGCAGCAGGGTTCTGTTGTGGCGGTGAAGTGCAGTGGACCAGACGGGTGCACCGTACAGCGCCATACTCCTCAGGATGCCAGAGTAAAGTTTCCGCGTCGCACCCCCCGGGCCCCCCACGTTGGGAAGCAGCCTGGAGAGTGCGCCCGCGGATTTGACGAGTTTGGGAACTAGCTGCTCAAAGTGCGCTTTGAACAGCCATTTCCCATCGAGAACTAGCCCCAGATATTTCATCTGGGGCCCTACTGTAATCGCCACCCCTTGGACCGAAACGGTCAAGTCCGCGGGGGGATTGCGAAATTTCCTATGGAACATGACGGCCTCCGTTTTCGCGGGGGAGACCCTCAAGCCCAGCCTAGCTATTCGATCTACGACAATCGCCAACCCGGCGTTGGCGACGTCCACGGATTCCGCAAATGACGCAGCGCGTGCCGTGAGTAGGGTGTCGTCCGCAAAGCAGATCAGCCCTACCCCGGGCAGGACCGGAACCCGAAGGATCCAGTCATAACCTACGTTCCAAAGAATCGGCCCGAGGACCGACCCCTGTGGAACGCCGCACGCGACGCGTCGCCGGCCTAACTCGGGATTGCCGGACTCACCGCCCTCCCAAAGGATATGTCGATCCTGCAGGTACGCGCCCAACAGCCTCGTGAGGTACGGGGGGACTCCATGCGCGCGGAGCCCCTCCCTGATCGTCTCATGAGGGAGGCTGTTAAAGGCGTTCGCTATGTCTAGCGACACCGCAAGAACGACATCCTTCGCTTGGACGGCTTCGTCCGTTAACGTTCGCAGCGTCTCGAAGGCGTCCATCGTGGAGCGCCTCCGCCGAAACCCGAACTGCGTTTCTGAAAGCCCCGGCTCCACAGCGTCGAGATGCTTCACGAGCCGCTCCGCCAAGATCTTTTCGAAGACCTTAGCGACCTCGTTCAGCAGCACTATGGGCCTGAAGGCGGACGGATCGTTGGGAGGCCGACCTCCCTTGGGAATCAGGCACAAACGACCCTCCTTCCATTGCGACGGGAGCCGACCTGCGCGAATACAGGCTTCGAACAGTTCCCGCAGCTGGCCGCGTAGATGTTTAGCGGCCAGGAAGAGGAGTCGACCTGGAACCCCGTCGGGTCCCGGTGCCGTCTTCCTGCCCCGGAGCCGGTCCAGGGCAACGTCTAGTTCCCCCTCGGAGATGCAGTGAGGCTCCTCGCCCGTGGGGGTGTCGGGAACGGGTGGACCCATACTGGGGGGAGTGAAGTTTCCCGGATCCGGGAAGAGCCCGTCGATAACCGACCGGAGCACCTCGGGTTCGAGCGTTTCCGTGACCGTGGATGTGCAAGGCCGCAACGTGTTGCGGGCCCCACGGTACGGACGCCCCCAAGGGTCCCGATCGAGCGTCTCGAGGAGCTCGGCACGAGCCCGGGCTTTCGCTTGCAATATTGCAATCGAAAGGGCCTTTCTGGCCTCCCTAAACTCGCCCACGAGTCCATTTTCCGCGACGTAGTCCGGAGGACGGCGCGCCCTGCAGCGTTTGAGTCTGTGGCTGATGATGCGAATTGCCTTTCGCATCTCGCCCAGCTCCTCGGTCCACCAGTGGACCTGCTTGCACGGAGGCTGCCGCTTGGAGACGCGAGGCATCGCCGCGTCGCAAACCCTCGTCAGGGTCTTGCGCATGTGCTCTGCCTGCGACTCCAGGTTCGCAAATTCGGCTGGGTAGGCCCAGCTTTCCGTGAGTGCCCACTCCTCGGCCTGCTCCGGATCGAGCTTGGTAAGGGCCCAACGCGGGAGGAGAGGGGGGCGATGAACAGGGCTCGGACCGGAGGAGGGGGTAAGCTCAAATCTGATGTACCGATGATCAGAGAGCGACTCCACCTCCTCCAGCACCCTCCATCCGACAACTCTGCGGGCGGCCGCATGAGTGGCGAATGACAGGTCGATGACCGATCCACCCCGCGCGCGCACGCAGGTCTGGACCGATCCCTGGTTCAATATGGTCAGGCCGGATTGAAGAGCCCATTCCTCAACCGTCCGGCCCCTAGGTTCCGTGAACGCATTTCCCCAGGAACAGTGCTTTGCGTTAAAGTCGCCCATCACGAAAATCGTTTTAGGCGACAGTCTGCCTATGGCAGCCCTGATGGCGTCCAAGCGAAGCTCGAACTCCGCCAGGGGGCGGTTGCGCGAAAAGTAAACGCCTATGACGACGATACTCCCGCTCTCCGCCACCGCATAGCCCTTTCCTCTTTCGAGACATATAAGCGGTGTGCCAGATCCGGCTCTGGCCACCACCGCTACCACGTCGTCGAGGTCACCCACCCAATTGCCGCAAGGCGGCACGTAATAAGGTTCGCTTATTACGGCCAAGTTCGCTTGCCACTCCGCCATCGCCTGCAGGCACAAGTCCTGAGCGGTGGGGGAGTGGTTTACGTTCGCCTGAAATAGTGCTGCTACGGGCGTACTAGGCATTGGAGGTGTCCATTGCGCGTACTCCCGATGCACCCGTACGTTGTTTCGTCCTCGGATGGACGAATTTGCCCTTCACGTAGGGAGGCTGGCAGAACCTCGCTAACGTGGGGTGGGCAGCGTTGAGTCCCCCCGCCGCGCACGCCGCGCAGTGGGGGTTCCGAGCCGTGCAGTCCGGCATCTTGTGTCCGCTCTTACCGCAGCGGAGACACAAGTTAGTCCGGTCCGGGCACGTGTCCGGACAGGTTTGGGCGCCATGGCCGACGTTGTAACACCGGTAACAACGTATCGGTCTGGCCTCCAGTGCCTCCACCTTCGCCGAGGTGAAGCCTACCACGAGGTAGCCCAGCTCGACGATGGATTTGGCAGCAGCGACGGGGCACATCACGTACGATGCGCCCAAACCGCCCGGTCCTGCACCGATGTGCTTCGCGCGCACGTCGTCGCGCCGGCATCTGCCGGCGCGCGCGATCGCGTCACGAAGCCCATCGACCGTGACCGACTCGTCCAGCCCAGAGACGTAAAGCTCCCCACGCTTTACGGGGCGGACGACCACAGCCATCCCTACAAGGGCTTCGCGCAGAGCCTCGGCGACGCGGTCCGCCTTGGCCGCGCTCTCGGGTCCCGGCTGGAACTCGAGGAGACGCGCGTCCCTAACGGTCCGCACCACCTTCAGCCCCTCGCGGAGGCCCATGGCCGCGATGTCGACCACCGTCAAGGCCTTTGCGAAGACCTCGCGATAACCGACACCCTTCGCAGCCGCTGCCGGCAGCAGTTTAACGATAACTGCGGCCGACTTCGGCTCGCGGAATACGACCGCAGGCTTCGCAGCCTGTTTCCGCTGTTGCTGTCCCCGCCCCGTCGGCAGGGGAGCAGCTTGCGCCTGGGGGGGAGGAGGGGGCCCGTCGGCCCTCGTCCCCTTACCCTTTTGCCGCTTGCCGGCCGTCGGCCCGGCCCCCTCCTCCGGGGCGGGGGCGGGGGCCACGGGCGCCGGCGGCGGCGCTACATGCGCGACGCGAGCGCGGACGACGGGCGCCGCGGCGACCGGTGTCGCGGCCGCGGGCGCCGCCCGCTGCCTAGGGGCCGGCCTAGGAGCCGACACCACAGGCACGGGTGCCGTGGCGGAGGCCGTTAAAGCAGCGGCGGCGTCGCGTGCCGCTCTCCGCTGCATTTTCAGCCTCCACTTCACCCCCCCTCTATTCGTCTTCTTTTTAGGGGGGGGCGGTGACGGTGGGGAGTCCGTCACCCCGACAGCCGAGGCCGCCACCACCTCCATCGGAACCGGGGTACTTGTTTCCCCCGCATTCCGCCGGACGGCGGCTGCAGCCGTGGCCGCTTTTGGCCTAACAGCCACGTTTGGTGCCGGTCTGGTTGCCGGCGCCTTACCTCGGTCGGCCGCTAGCGGTGGACGGAGGGTCGGCGCGGCATTCAGCCGGTCCTCGATACCGGCGAACCGGGCATCGAGTATGGGGGCGACGACGTCGATCACGGCACGCACAAACATGTCGTAATCGATGCCGCCGAGCCCCGGTGGAGCGGGTGTCGGCGCCGCCCTGTTGGCGGTCGCCGGAGTCCGCTCCGTCCCGACGACGGGAGCCGGTGTCGGCCCTGCTACCGCAGCAGGGGCCGGACGCGATTTTTTTACCGCAGCGGGTGCGGCGGGCGGTTCCGGTACCGCCGCCGCCTCCGCCATGGCGGCCTGGGCCTTCCGCTTGACGGGTACGGGGGTCGGCGCCGCCATTATAGCAGGCGCCGGCTCCGCAACCGAAGCGGAGGCCTTTAGGGCCTTACGCATATCTTCAAACTCCCTACGGTAGGAGCGGTTTTCCTCCCGCAGCGAGTTTAATTCCATGCGTAGTCTGGCGTTCTCGTTACCGAGCTTCCAGGCCTCGGATTCCGGATTTCGCGTGACCAGTGTGTCGACGATGTCCGACACTCTGGACGCGGCCTCCTTCAGCCGGCGCACGTAGACCCCCTTCAAATTGCCCGACGTTTGGGCAATATGAATTATCTCAGCGACCTGGGCGCTCGCCGCTAGGCGGAGCTCCCCCGGGCCGAGAGCCGATATGTCCCCGACGAGGGCGGCGCACTGGCTAGCCGCGGCCACTTTGGCGGCGGTTGCCTTGCGCGCCTTGCGCCCCCTTTCACCCCCCTCGGTACGGAGGTAGGCCTCCGCACCCGCGAGAACGCTAGAAGCCGCCGCGGGTGCGCCCCCCGTGGGGCGCAGAGGCGAGCGCGCGCGCGCTGGAGTGGAAGCACCCGACGTGCTGGCCGAATCGGCGCCGCTGCTCTGGGACCGGTCCCAGAAGCGCGACCTCGATCCGGGAACGAACATCGGGGAACACGATATCGGCACCGTTGCCGTTGATGACGTGGACGGCGTCGCCGAACCCGATGCCGAAGACGGTGAGGCTGCGAACGAAGACGACGACGTGCCCGCTGCCGCTGCCGCTAAGGACGAAGACGTCGCCGCAGCCGAAGACGCAGGCGCCGACATCGCGACAGCGGCTCCCGTCCCAGTAGGGAAGGAAGTCGAAGGGGTCGCCGCTGCCGCGCCTACTAAGTCCCTATTCACGACCCCGGCCGAGGGCGCGTGTGAAGCTCGCGCGACAACCAGTGTCGTGGGACGGCTGCTCTCGACGTTGCAGCCCGAAAGGTTGCAAGTCGATGTCGTAGGCACAGGTGAAGCCCGTGCGCTATACGACACCGTCGTCGTAGGGCACCCATCCCCTGCCGTCGCTGAACCGGCCGCCGTGTATACCGGACTACAGGCAGGCGCTTCAGGGCGGGAATAACTATGATCGCGAATCGCACCGTAGAGCGCGTGCTCCAGCGAGTCTGGGACGCTGCCGGACGGTGGGATGTGATCATGCTCTACGTAGGCGCCGCTCCCTTGCACGAGTGAGGCTCGCGCAGAGGTGGGTGGCGCCATGTAGGCATATTGAACTATGGTGCTTGCAGCGCTCACGGCCAGGCAAACGGCCGAGTTCGCTGCAAGCAGTACGTTCCTATCTATCTCCGGGTGTGCTGCGCTCCTGCGCGCGGCACGCCCGGATGGGGCCCTAGGCGCCATGGGAACCGGAGGCGGTCCCATCGCGCCGCACCTATCCTCATGCGTGGCGGCGGTGAGGTCTACCACCGCCGACGCATCCCCTACCGAGCCGGGCATATCGGCAGCCGTGAAAACGGCACTATCCGCATGCCCGTGACGCGGCCCGGCAACCGACCTGCTGCGACGGGCCGATGAAGAAGACGCCTTTTTCACCCGCGTCTCCCCGATCTCAGGCATTAACCAGCCATCCTTGGCCTTCGTGTGGTCCCGCTTGCGCGGGACACTCGAAGGCCTCGGGGCCTTCTGGGGGCCTGGGCCATCCATTACTGGAGGCCCGTTCCCTTGCTGAGACCAGTCGACGCGTGTGAATATCTATCGACACAAATGACCGTTATTGCGTAATGCGCCTAGGCGCGCCGAAATGAACAAGCGAATAGAGCTTAACAACTCACCCCAGTCGAAAAACAACTGATTCGCGCCGGAATCGAACTAAATAACACTGTACACTATCACTACACAACTATTGTCGCAATTTGTCGCTTTTTAGGAGCGAAAAAGCGTGGAAAATTGCAATTTCCGCAAAGAGCACGGGCATTTGCGACTGCTTCGCACGGATGCCTTAAGCTAACCAAAAGTTAGTGTCAAAAATTAAATTGATTTTTGATTAATATGATTGACAGGACATTTATCACAAACTTGTCTTGCTAATAGTGTTGTACTAAGACATAACATTTGTCATTTCACTGTAAAAGAAGACCACTTATCGGTGCAGAACCATTGTGGACAAATTTGTTTTTTATAATATTCTAGAACAATGACAATTTCTGAACAAAGGCTATAGCTGGATAAACATCCAGCTGCTGCTGGCTGAAGCTGAACAGCTTCTTTAATTCAGTGATAAAACACTGGGGTGTGTATAGATAGTCGGCCCATTTATTTATTATTTGAGATATAAAGATAACTTTGGGTGGTTATAGCCTTCTAACCTATATTAAAGAAAGTTTGGATCTGTTCATGGTACATAGATGTGCCATGTGACTATAACCCACCTGAACATTGGTCTTGTAAACAAGGGCTTGTAAATTAAGTCCTCACAGGAGGCACCACAACTGATTTTCACCAAAGCCTAGTAATTTTTACATTACTCATTGACAGGATTAATAAGTCAGTGGGACCAATGTCCCATAATTAAATATTAGAGACTACATTGCAAATTATTTGTAGTCAAGACTATATTTTTGTCCTGATGTTGTACAACTTATTAAAGCATCATTGAGTGGCTTACAAGGGTGATTAAAATTTAAAGACAAGTACGTACTTTAAGTTAAAAATCTAATATCACATCTAATGTCTTATATGACAAGTGATCTAAGCCTTACTAATTATACAGCCAAGCCTATAAATCTTAGTGTAAATTGTTTAGACTACACAATACACATAATGAGAAAAGAGATAGTTCACCTATTAAAAGTAGTGAATATAACAGACTCCATCCAAAGAGCTGCATTCAGATGGTTTTTGATAAAGAAGTCAGATGTTGATTTCTGCCCTCTTGGACCTCAGAGGTCTCAATTCATATGTAATATATTGTAAAACATTTTATATTACAAATAAAGAGATTAATTAAAGTTAAGACATATTGGTTAGTGACAACAAACATTCAACAGGCATATTTTCACTTACCAATAGTTAAACCTCAACCGGACATTCCTCCGAGTGGTTTATAGCAAGATTTCCAGCAAACATTTAGTTACACATTACAATAAGTAATTGTATTAATTACATATAAGAGAGCAGGGGTTAAAACAACAGCTTGTCATCTTACTATTATAATAACATAAGAGATAGTTTGATTAATGTTAAGACAGCAAAGTAGTGGTCTATTTGTATACTAATTTTAAACCTTATTTATACAAACTTATAATATCATAAGTGTCTATGCTATGAGACTGTGACATTCTGTAAGATGATAAGAAGTATCTCAATTGATTTTTAAAGACTGGAAACTCCCCTCTTTATTGCTCTTGCTTTGTGGCTTAACATTTGGCACAAAAATATTTGCTATTATAGCAAATTGGATTGCAGAAATCCTATAGACACCATATCTAGTTACTCTAGAATCAGTCAGGACGGAAGGTCCTTGATTCTCAGGTTGCAGAAACTCTGAGAATGTTCGATACGAGGATGGCATATAAGTTATCAAAGAGTCTATCTTACAATCGCCATCATGTGAGCATTAAATCTCAGGTGTGATCAAATTATTTGCTCCAATGTCTAAGGTCTGTTTTCCTATTGTTATAACTGTCTGGGACACCAGGCGAGGCAGAGTGAAATTGTTGTAAAAACCATAACTAAAAATAACAGTTCTGATTTCAAACATGTGGAATAGACATATTACTACTCCTAAAGGGGTTATGACTAAATTGAGATTTTGCATACTATGCAATTTTAAAGAATTGACTTCACAATCACTGTATGCAAATGTTCCTAAAATTATTCAAACAGAGCAGGCCAAGAGGGAATATCTAACCCTACTGTTTAGCAAGACCTGAAATAAAGTTGATCAAAGGAGAGCAGGGCTCAGAACCAGTGCTCAAATAGCTGTATTATTCAGTCTTTTGACCTCAAATTCAGGTTGAGGTGCTCAGCTAAACAGGATTTGCTCACTGATTGGAAAGTGGGCCTGTAACCAATTTCTTGGAGTTCAAAGAGGAACGAGATGTATACTATGTTTGTAACAATAAATAGTCAGTGTATGACTCAAAGAGGTGCATATTGTAATACATGGTGAGAAAAGGACGTAATCCCTTTACCTAAAAAAGTAAATAAATAAAGATGCTTACCAGATTGTCGAATCTCACAGAACAATGGAGCATAACTCTCTTTCTCTGCCACTTAGCTCTCGGGGAAGCTAAACTGAACGAGAAGCCAGATGCCAAATGGTCCTAAAGTTCTGAAGTGGCTTCTTCTGCTCCAGGCCATGGAGGCTATGTTCAAAATTTGGAGCGTCCAAGGCATGAACTTATTTTCATCAAAGTATGCGATGAGTGGCCCCAGACAGGTGTGCTCATTTTTCTACAATGTATTCGGTAGAAATGAGACTTTCGGCTGGGCTTGGCAATTTTCCCCACCCAGCCTAATAGAATACTGTCTTACTTGAACCAGGTTAAAGGAAAATTCCTTTTATTAATACCAGAATAGACCAAGGGCTTTCGGAGGCCAAACTTGAAAGCAAAGATTATTAACAATTCTCATTTAAGACAGGAGGAAGATCTCAGTAGATGGACAGACAGACAGATTGCCCCTTTTTGCTTAAAAAGTTAGAGTTTGAATGATCAAGTCTCTTACTGAATCACAAATGGCAAGACTTATCAAAGTAGTTGGCAGACACCTACTTAATAATACTTACCACTTACAATTACTATATTTCTACAATAGACATTGCCAAAAATAAATTTTAAAAGGCTACCATATATTACTAGTTCTTAAGTTTTTTGAAATGGTGTAAATTAAAGTGTTTTCTATCTATCATATAATAACATTATCAGAGATGTAAGATGATCATCAAATACTTAAGACCATTTCACTTGTTAAACCAGAAATTTAAAATGCTATTTGTCTAGAATATTAGCATTTCTATTTGACAAAATTAAAATAAATAAATAAAATTATATATATATAAGTATATATAATTTCATATTAGTAGCTGGATAGTCACTACTATTACTTGCCTCAGGCTGTAGAATCTATGATCTGTTGACACCAGGGCATCCCCAGACAATCAAAACAATTGGCTGGTAGCCACAACTTTGTTTAATAACAAGATTATAAATAAAATAATAAGCAGTCTAGCTGGATGTTACGGAAACACCGAAATTATTGTTTTGTCCTGTAACACACATTAAACATTTTATAACAGTATCTGAAAGGTCAAAAAGCCTAGATAGAGAATGAGTACAAGTTTATACATTTCTATCATTATCTTGAAAGATAAAAATTGCTTAAAGAACCATAATTACTGTTTTCAGAGACATTGTATATAATATTTTTTGTAAATATACAATATAGTACTCTATAAAAAAAGGGGGGGGGAGAGATTAATACTACTCTACATATATATCTATTAGCTAGATGTTTATACAAGATGTTAGTTATAAAATGACCAGTACAAGAGATATTAGAGGAATCTTATAAGTATTGAAACATACAGATGTTTCTATTAATGATATCAGACCTAGTCAAGATTAGCTATAAGCTAATTTTAGTTGTTATTAAGGCTCTTTAGTTATGTTTACCTTTAGGTTTTCCATTTTTAATGGAAGATTCATAAGATAAGTTCTTTACCAAGGAACCTTGAGATCTTATCATCTAATCAACATTTTCTTTAAAATAATAATTGATTTCAGATAGGAGGATTATTATTTTTTCTTTCTTTATTGTACACAAAGTAGTTACATATAAAACTACAGAGAGTGGTGATGTACCAAAACAAGATTAACAACTCCAAAGAGAGTTTTCTTCCAGCAAACCTAGGGAGACAGGGAGAGACTATTATCCATATAATAATATAAATCAATATTGTTGGAAATTGATAAATTGTGAGGTTATTAGTATTAATTTTTTTTTTATTTTCCTTCACAGACAAATTAAAATTCTTAAAGTAAATCGGATATACTTTAAGAAATATTTTAAATCTCTAATCATCATATGCATTGTATTACTTGTGTTTTCACCAGCAGATAACAAACAGGTCTTCTAACAACACTGTGTGTCGACAGAGACACATAATATAACTGTTTTGCATTCCAACAAAACAGGTATTATGTGTTGACTGAGACACACAGTGTTGCAGCAAGTTTCTTGCTGGTGTGCTGAAGACCATATGAATTGACAGCTATCTCAAATCTGTCACATCAAGGAAAGAGATGTCATGCTGGTGAGTAAAAGAGAAAGGTATAAAATCATGATGAAATTGGTGAGTAATTATACTATAGATATTAAATAGTGGCAAATTATTACATGCCTTCTTCTAACAACACTGTGTGTCTCAGTCAACACATAATACCTGTTTTGTTGGAATGCAAAACAGTTATACTATGTATACAGTGATCTCGACTCGAACGAACCTCTTAGCACAAACTACTATGGATACTACGTATCCCAAGAAGCTTACACAGTGTGTAAGCTTCTTGACGTATCCTCATAGAGAAGAGAGTAATATATTCCTTGGTCATAGAGCAAGATCGGTAGAGTTGCCAGCTAAAATCGGTATATGTGTACCCAAAATCTGTTTTGACAAAAAAAAACAATATTCAATCAAATTCGTTTATTTATTGAAAAAAAACTTACAGACTAATTTCAAACAATCATAATTAAGTATAATTATTTTTTATACCAATATTTTTAGTCATAGCCGTGGTCATCTTCAAATTAATTTCAAAATCATAACAATTTGGATTGTTCAAAAAAAATTACCCTCTGATTTTATATTTTTGTAACGTAAAATAAGGTATTTTAAGATACTAATTTGAATATTTTTGTGATTTAAGTGTTAGTTTTTTTTCAATTCGATATTGAGAAAAATTCTCCGATGACGTTATTAGGGACAAGTTTACATTAATTCCTTTGCCTATAAATTTAAACTAATAAAACCTGCTAATCATAGTAATCTGTACTGATGATGATGAACGAATCTGTACTACTATTTAAATGTCACCGTCATTACTCATTACATATCGTGATCATTTTAGTGTGGCCAGCTTAGCAATTTTGTCGCTATGTTTATAATTTTTCGTGTTCAACCATTATTATTTTCTAAAGTTATCGGTAAATTATTTAAAGTGACCTTTAGTGAAAAATCAATCTTACAGAGCTTATGTTGAATAATATGCAGCTATAATTTAATACCATCCATTGATTACCAGGCAAAAAATCCAGTTATTCTATTAGACATCGCAATGACATTACTTTCTTTATTTGTAATAAAATATTCTTTTCGCGATTAAAACATTCGACCATTAAAATACTTAAGATTTGGTATCACATTTAGTTATGTATGTATGTAAAAACTAGGGATGGGCCGAAATTCGTTTTACATTTGGTTTAACGAATTTCTGCAGCTTGAGCAGAACTGCATCATACGGGTGAAATTCGGTTTAAATGCCGAACATTCGGTCCAAGAAAAAAGTGAAATACCTACTTGTACTATTTTGATTTAATTTAATAGAAATCATATCATCATAACCGTAATATAAAAATTGGCATCTATCTACTCATGGTCATTAATTTTAGTTAGGAATATGTAAATCTTAACGTGCAATGTGATAAAAAATAAATAAAATTAGCTCTTGATTGAGGCTTTGCCTAATTAAATACTTATTATTCCTCTAAGAAACATCAGTAAGTAGTGCAATTGCTTAATTATAATGCGTAACTTGAATATTTGGAAAAACACTTCTAAGGGACATCAGCAATTACAACTTTAATTGTCATTGAAATCTCTTTTTACGAATTAAACATTATGAATATATAATTATGAAACGGTAATATTTCTTTTCAATCTAAAAATCTATTCTTTTATCCACCTACTCATACGTAACATTTACGGCGGTATCAAGCCACGACGTCAATAGGTCACGACCTGTTGCTCTTGAGAAAACATGGCGAAATCAAACCGAAGTTCGGCCAAATCTTTTGTTTTAACCGAATGTTCGCCCGAAGTTCGCTATTCGGTTCAAACTACATTCGGTCCATCCCTAGTAAAAAACCAAATAAAATAATACATTTCTAAGAATCACTCCTTTACTGGACAATTTATTTGTTTTCATATTCTGCTTCCACTGTAGCAATCAATCAATCAATCTTTATTTGTAAAAACATAGGGAGACGAATAAGTATTACATAAAGTTTTTAGTATGATTTGTCAGTTACTTAATTAGTTATGAAGCTATATACACTAATGTTTCTAAATTAATTTCAGTAGATATACTATACTATTAAAAACATGTTAAGTATTAAATTTTAAAATTTCAATGTCATTATCATATTTTATTGTATTATCATTAATATATTCGTCTACGCTGTAGTATAATCTAATAAGTAAAAAAGTTGACATATAGGGTTTGAACTAAACTATAACGCTACAACGCACGTAACTCTGAAACGAGATTAGTATGACGCGGTTCGCCGGCATTTTGATGCGAGATCGTGCCTGCAGGCGCGTGCGATCAGCGTGAACATAGCGATGCAACTTCAGTACATTAAAAATCAAAATTTGAAAAGTACCACTTGCAGTAAATATCTGTTTATGTTTTATAAAGTTTTGTGTGTATTGTAGTTACATAGTAATGTAAATAAGCATTATTTCAACGACGAGTTTATTAATATAACTACTTTGAGAATAGATAATTGCACATCATTATATGTGCAATGCTATTATTATTTGGTTTAGAGTTTGCATAAGATAATAGAAACACATACTGGTTCCAACTTTCGCGCCTTCCCTGGCATTTCCATCTATACGAGGATATAAGCGTAAATATGCAAAATTGAATGAGAGTTGCCTATCTATCTTATGTATAGTGTATCATCTATCAGCGCTCATAAAGACCCATGCCAAGAGCTAGGTCGAAGTGGGCGTTGACCACAGAGCATTAATTATCTTTATCTATTGACATTAAAAAGGGCGCGATTTTCAAATCAACCAATGACATTAGTGTATTTCGTCGTTAATGACATCAACGCTCCATAATCCGTTCTACTGGAGATTACGATTTTAAAGCCTGCAAGCTAGTGGAACGGGAACATCCATGCAGGAACGGAGAAAGAACACAACTTTCTGTGGCCGGGCGGCCTGTCGTAAGAAGCGACAAAAGAACCCACAGCCAGGTGGTAGGGTATTTGTACGACTGGCTGGCTACCAATCCTAGTCTAGAGTATGCCATTATAACTGCCTAGAGTTGTGTTCCGGTATTAGTGACCAGGTTCCAGTCTCCCTTAAGAGAGCTGCAGCACATTTGTAGCACCTTTGGTGCTGCAAATGTCCATAGGCGATGGTAACCACTTTCCATCAAGTGGGCCGTCTGCCTGTCTGCTGAACTCCTGCTATAAAAAAATTTATAAGAAAAAAATAACAAACGCGGTCGTGATCGTGGTCGTTGAGAGTCCCTTATGGAACCTAGACACTTTGAAACGGTACAAGGTAACAGCTAGCTTGTGGCCCGCATTACCATCCGCGCCGGCGTAACATGACTCCGAAACCAGCCGAATATAGATCCATACTACACTGGCATAAATTCTATAAACGTGTACTGGCTAAATTGTATGAAGAAACTGACAACCAATACTGGACAACATACATACATACATAACTTCACGCCAGTTACCTTGCGGGGTAGGCACGAACATCAGAGCGCCATTCAGGCTTATTCTTACACACCTCACTTGCTTCTTTGACATTCATAACTCTTGTCATGCACGCTCGTCTGTTCTTAAGACTCCTGACATCACCTTCTGCTAGCACACGATCAATTTGATCATGGAAGGTGTGTCGTGGCCTTCCACGACTTCTGCATCCATCCACTTTTGCATTGTATATCTGTTTAGTCATTCTTTCATCATACATTCTTTCCACATGCCCGAACCACCCGAGCATTCCTTTCCTTACCTTCACCCCGACACTCTCTTTCAGACCAACTCTCTTTCTTACTTCAGTATTACGAACGCGGTCCGCGAGCGAGACTCCGCAGATTTTGCGCAGTGCTCGCATCTCAATCGCGTTTACTCTACTTTCATGCTCCCTTCTATACCCAACTCTCGCTTCCATACGTGAGCGTAGGTACCAGGACCGCGTTGTGTACGGCAAGCTGGGCCTTCTGGCTGAGGTTCTTAGCGCCTAGAAGTTTACCTAGCGCTCCATTCACACTATTCCCCAAATTCACTCTTCTTTCTATATCAGCGGTGTACCTTCCATCCCTGATAAAAGCACATCCAAGATATACAAACTCATTCACTTGCTCCAGCATAACATCATCGACCATTATCCTTGCATTCGTTCTGGTTTCTTCTCTTTCAAACACCATAACCTTTGTTTTCTTCGCATTCAAATGTAAGCCTCTCGCCTGACAGTCATCTTTCATCATTGTGACTAGTGTTTGCAGTTCTGATGGCGATTCGGCTAAAAGCACGGCATCATCCGCATAAAGCAAGGTGCTTACAACTAGATCACTCATCCGCACCCCAACATTCATCAATCTTATTCTCTGAAGACAATCGTACAGGTATAGGATGAACAGCACCCTGCCGGACGCCAATATTGACGTCAAACCAGGGCGACAGGCTGCCATCCACCCGCACGCATGCCATACAGTCCTCGTAAGTGGACTGCACAGCACGCATCAATTGGCCATTAATCCCATATCCGGGCAATATGTCCCAGAGGTCCTTCCGCACAACCCTGTCAAATGCTTCTCTAGATCCATAAAACCGCAGAAAACCTTCCGGCCCATAGCCAGCTGCTTCTCTACGATATTGCGGAGAGAGAAAACTTGATCTATACATCCCCTTCCATTTCTGAAGCCACCTTGTGCATTCCACAGTAATCCATCGGATACAACTCTCATTCTCTTTTCAATAATCTTCGCACACACTTTAGATGCTGTGCTGATCAAACTGATAGCCCTGTAGCTGGCGCACTCCATACGTGACCCCTTGCCTTTATACAAGGGCACGATGACAGCGCGCCTCCAGTCCTTGGGAACCTTTCCCGTCCTCCAGCATAAGTTGTATAAGGACAGGAAAGCGTCCCGGATGCAGGTTCCACCATATTTGATCATCTCAGCAGACACACTATCGACTCCTATATACGATTCCTAATATTGGACAAAAACATTATTAACATTGGTAGACCTCATTTCACCAATTTCATAATAATTTTTCTTCTCATGTGTTTTCCTTTGTATGTTTATGCTTTGTATGAATATTTAAAATACCTTTGTGGGCACATCTATAATCACATCAATCACACATGTACCGTCCGTTTCTAGCCGGTGTGTTGAAGAAGGTGTTTATTTAAGTGACTTTTTTTAACACATTTGAACTGACATATATGACAGGAGAAGTTATTTTCTTTGGTGTGTTTATACATCATATGTCTTTTTAAAAGTCTTTTGATCGAACATTTATAATCACATAAATTACAAATGTACGGTTTCTCGCCGGTGTGTTTGCGAAGATGTATATTCAATACACTTTTGACAACACATTTGAACTGACATATATGACATGAGAAGTTCTTCTCTTTGGTGTGTTTACATGTTACATGTCTTTTTAAATCACTTTTGCTGGAACATCTATAATGACAAAAATCACAAACGTGCGGTTTCTCGCCGGTGTGTTTAAGAAGGTGTCTATTTAAATTACCTTTTTCAACACATTTGAACTGACATATATGACATGAGAAGTTCTTCTCTTTGGTGTGTTTATACTTTATATGAACAATTAAAGCATTTTTCTGAACACATCGATAATCACATAAATCGCACATGTATAGTTTCTCCCTGTATCCCTCTGTGTGTATGCCAAGGTGTGTATTCAAATTGTTTTTTGAAACGTATTTGTATTGACATATATGACATGAGAATTTCTTTTCTTTGGTGTGTTTATACATTATATGTATTTTCAAATGATTTTTTTGTGAACATCTATAATCACAAAAATCACAAATGTACGGTTTCTCGCCAGTGTGCTTACGAAGATGTCTATTCAATATGCTTTTTGCAATGCATTTGTATTGACATATATGACATGAGAATTTCTTTTCCTTTGCGTGTTTACACATTATATGTCTTCTTAAATAACTTTTTGTGGAACATCTAAAATCACATAAATCACAAATGTATGGTTTTTCGCCAGTGTGTTTGCTGAGATGTTTATTCAACATGCTTTTATCAATGCATTTGTATTGACATATATGACATGAGAATTTCTTTTCTTTGGTGTGTTTATACATTATATGACTTTTTAAATAACTGTTTCTGGAACATCTATAATCACATAAATCACAAATGTACGGTTTCTCGCCAGTGTGTTTGCTGAGATGTTTATTCAATATGCTTTTTTCAATACATTTGTATTGACATATATGACATGAGAAGTTCTTTTCCTTCGCGTGTTTATACTTTAAATGGTTATCTGAATTAGCTTTTATTGAAAATCCATTATCAGATACATCACATACGTTCAGTTGCACCCCGATGTACTCAGGAGGGTGACTATTTAACTCACTCTTTGTGACACACTTGTGTTGATATGTATGACACAATTGCTTATTTTCTGGTCCCTTCCTATTAAAAACATTTGATGTATTTGCTTGACCACATGCATCTATTGAAGTACTCGTAGCAACTGCATCTGCACGCTTCGGAAGACTTCGCATGAATATTTTATTTTCAGCATCATTGTAACAAAGGTTGGAAGAGAGTGTCTTATTATTTTGTGCAACAATGTTTTCGGTTTGATCATTATCTTTTGGTAGAGTATTAATTTTTCGTGCAATCTTATCCACTAGTGTGCAATTAGGTATTTGTTTTGTATCTGGTTTGCTTTTAGAATTTTGCACATTTGTATAGACTGATGTTTTTTTAGAAGAACTTCTAACAGATGCTTTGCACTTGTTATTTGGAAGACTTTTTAAAACAGGATTGGCTAACTCATTTTTGTACTTAGTTGTTTCGTCAAGTTTAATTCGTTTCGCCTTTTGCGGTACTTGGTTCGACACGCGTTTTCTCGCTGGTGTCTCTGAAAACAATGCAAGGACAATGTGACTAACTAGATTGTGAATCAATTTTATTTCTTTTTATTCACCTTTTTTGAGAACAATGGAGTCCTCATTAGTATGTTTGTTTCTAAAAAGTACTTCTCTATTTTGGTGAAAAAATTTCTTACAGCAAAAAAATAATACGTTTTTTATTATCTGTACTAAACTGTTTTAACTGTAACCTTATTTTAATGGAGTAGTCTGTTATAAAATAACTTTAGACCTTTTTTGTTCATCAATCAATAATTTTTAAACCAAACTCCTTAGAATTTTTCTGCAGCACATATCTTTGTTAGCTATAATAATTAAGAAATAAAAGCGATTTGTCTTACATCAATCCTAAGGAGGAAATTAAAAGTATGGTGGGCACCATCTTAACTAACTCAGGCATACATGGAAACAGAACCCATAGCGGCAAAGTTTATTACCTTTAAGATAAATATAAAAACGTGAAGAAAAATACAATGATAGATGTATTACAGAAAGTAGCACATGAAGAATGAAAGAATAAGGAAATAAAAATCAAAAATATGACTTCCTGAAGTTTTTGCCATATACAAGCAGCTTGCTGTGTTACGAAGGGGAAGAGATAAATGGGATTAGAAGAAAAGTGAGAGGGCGGAAGTGCACGACAACTTTTTTTCTTTTGGCCAGGGGAAATCCGTTTGAGGACTAAGCCGCGACAGGCACAGAAGCTTGGGGGGATGTACGCGACCCGTGTGAGTGTGGGATTCGCCAGACCGGGGGTGGCACTAGCGTGACCAGTCAGAACTGGTGCCACGCTATTGCCACTCCCCAGTTAGGGATACCCACTGAAACCCCTGGGTGTTCCGTCCTGCGCCTTATGCCAGGGCTACGGGACTGCGGGTTACCCAACTCCGCGTGCACTGGCAGGCATGGGCCACGCTCACTAGGCCTCTTCCAATGCCGGGGGAGCTTCTACCCCGGCGCCTACTAAGTCTATTCCGGGCATGGGGCGGTCTGTAACGCGCCCCACGGGAAGAGAGATGAGCGCGCACGGAACACTCGCGCTCTCATCTCGACGGCATGTGCGGGTGAGTGAGAACCCCCTATACCCTAAGGGGTCCCACCCGCGCCGCCCGCTTTCGGCAGCCGAAGGTCGATATCCGACCTCCGACGTCGGCGAGTCCTCCTTTGTCGGGAGCGGAGCAGGGAAATACGCTCACGCTCCCGTTCCACCTCCTCCTTCTCAAACATAACTTGCTCGCAGAAGGAGGAGACGGCGTCCCATCCGGTGCGGCTCCCGACCATGGTGCGTACCACGGCCAGGACCGAGGTGTCAATCTGATATCTGATGGAGTCGCTCGATTTGCCGCCCCCTGGGTGTGCCGCCCGTGTACTTACGGCGGCCCTGATCTCACGACTCGATTCGTATCATTTTAAATAATCACTTGGGTATGAAACATGCCGCTCGACTAGTCCCGAAAGACCTGACTTTTCTCCAAAAACTCAATCGCATAAGCGTCGATGAGGACATGCTAGAACGAGTCAATTCCGACCCAACATTCATGGAACGCATTGTTACCGATGACGAGATTTAGGTTTACGAGTTTGACATGCAAACTAGTCAATAAGCTACGGAGCGGCGTCTTCCAACTGAAGCGAAACCTAAAAAAACCACGCCAAAGTCGATTAAGAGTGAAAGTCATGTTGATTGTTTTCTTTGACTATCGCGGTGTGGTGTACTCGCAATTCTTACCGGAAGGTCAAACGGTAAATACAGTATATTATTTGAGCGTTATACGGCGTTTAAGAGAGCAAAATCAACGAAAAAGACCAGATTTGTGGTCAGAAAATTCTTGGATTTTGCACCATGATAATGCGCCTTCGTACAAGGCCATCATTGTGGACGAATTTTTGGCCAAAACCTTTACAAATACCATCGAGCAACCACCTTATTCACCAGACATGGCACTAAATACGCGTACTTTACGGCTAAAGTATTGGCTAGTAATAAATATTGTTTACTTCTACCATTGTATAGAGCATCTTCCGGGTATAACGTCGGAATCACGATGGTTCCTTCATCGTCGATATAATCTAAATTCAGTATAATAGTGAATACATAAACCCTTTAACTGCTGGAATGTTGCTCAACATACTTGTACCTAAAAAATGCTATCTAGGCATCAAAGTCTACGTGATTTCTGACAGTTCGTATTTGGCGGCAATCTATAAATCTGGTGTTTTTGTTGGAAAAGTCTTAGAAGAAAGGATTGTTCTACGTTCGGCCTTTTTTTTTATTGAAGTACAGAACTCAAAATTATATTTTATGCCAGTTTTCGTTATAGTGGTATAGTTCGATGCAAACTTTATGGCGGCTCGGAATATCGCACTTTCCGATGCGCAGAACGCGGTTTTAGGTGTTAGAGGAACGAGGTCGTCGGAGGACAAGGCATATCCTCGCTCGCTCTCTCGCTCGCTTTCTCGTTTACGGTACATACCCGGCGCTCGGCTCATCCGGGCTGCCACTTTAGCGTTTTCGGAGCTAGATATAGCGCTTTTAAGGGCAACCCAGCTCCCATTTTTTATAAACAACTTCCAGCGCGAAATCTGACGCTTGTATGACATGCAAATATTTAATTAAATTTTATGTTATTTAATGTAGATTAAATTTAAATAATCCAAAAGTAGTTAGTATATATCATGTCATAGCAGTTGATTAAAATCTCATTAGCATCACTACAATATAAATTCCTTTTCTGAGGACTGTCCAACCCTATATACTAGATTTTTAGGATTTCGTAGTGAAAAGACAAGAAAAGTGGTTGATCTTTGCTTCTACGAAATCCTTCAGTTTACGTGGTAAGAAACGAACTTGCTGGATATTTTTTGTAATTTTGATCATGTAACAGAATCTAGCGCTTTTTTCCAACTCATCTAGCAAGCGCACACGGGCAGCCCTGCAGTCATTACGACGTAGCTGTTGTAGTATTGAGCTACGTCCGTACACAGCACACACACACGCGCGTCTAAGCTAAGTACAATAGAGCGTAAAAGTTTGTTCTTAGTTAATTGTCTTGTTATTATTCAATTAAGATTTTTTCATTTTCATGCTTAGTTAAATTATTGTTATAATATAATAATATAATATTGTAAACCAGCTGCCAGACCTCAAGACACTGTGAGCTCTTTCTGCGTACAACGGAACACAAACCAACTTGACTGATAATTACTTTTTTTTCCTTCCACCCATTTTAATATTACATAAAATTATTAGAGCTAGGCATGTTTGCTGAAGAGTTTCTTGCGCCGCTTCTTCTCTTCAAGCCATAACATGTTGCGAAGCGGTAGTAAATTAGATTAGGCTCCCATAGAGTAAATAATAACCATAAACAAAATTAAAATTAACAAGTTGGCGGTAGGCTAAATAAAACTTTAACAATACTCGTTGACACTTGACATCTTTGTCTTCCGTGATCACGGCCACTGAAAAGTGGCCGAAACGTCGGAAAAACCAAAATCAAATAAAATTACCGCGCTTAAAACCGTTAAAACGTAGTTTTATTATTTATTATAAATTATTGTTGTTTCCAAGCTTCCGTACACATGGTAAGAAACCAAACGGAAAGAAATGACTAGGCAGGTTTATGAAAGTAAGAAGAATAGAGGAGTACAAACAGTTGACGTTATTATCAACCCGTTGACAGACAAATGTATCGTCCATGTCTGAATCTATCACTGAGAAGGAATCTTGTTCAAGCGAAGACGAAGGGAGGAACATTTCTGTAGAAAATGGCTCCTCCTGAAATAAAACAGTTTTATAATTATGACGCCGAGTCGTGGAGTCCTTTGTCCAGCAGAGGAGTGCGGTAGGCTGACGAGGATAGAGGGAAAATATTATACAGTCATTTTATACGTGACAGAGCTATGTTGGAATGATTATTTTAATTCCAGCTTTTAGGGCCATCTTGTCTGGTGAGATATCACGCTCATACAGAATATCAGCTTGAAATGGTTAATCCTGAGCTAATTGTGTTTCAAACAATGAGTGAGAGTTCCGATGGCCCACTTGCCACTCGCTATCCTACATTCCTAATCCAATCTTCATATTTCATTTCCCTACCCCATCGCTATTGTAAAAGCGTGGTATTTTCATAACAAAAACGATAAAAAAATGCTATTT
This sequence comes from Dendrolimus kikuchii, assembly GCA_019925095.2. Classification (NCBI taxonomy): domain Eukaryota; kingdom Metazoa; phylum Arthropoda; class Insecta; order Lepidoptera; family Lasiocampidae; genus Dendrolimus; species Dendrolimus kikuchii. Next base: position 5,889,523 of record JAHHIN020000031.1, read on the forward strand.
TCTGACTGATATGTGCTTGTTTCATTACCTATTGTGCTGTTGTCTCGCAAGTGTGTTGAAAAACGTATGCCACACGAGCGGTTGTCAGCCAAAAGTCAGATTACCGCACTAGTATCATAAATAACAAATATTTTTATTTGAATCCTCTCGTACTTCATAAGTACGAAACAGCCGTCAGCACTTTGAACATTACTTTTCCACAAATCACTATAGACTACAGGTAAGACATACTTTTGAAATAAAAATTAATAATTTTGTGAATACTCTAAAAGATATAATAAAACAATTCTAAAAAAATATACATTTTGAATTTTAAGTTATGTATATGGTGCCCAATAAAAACTAATGATTTATATAAACTAGCCTGATGCTACTGAATCTCAAGCAAAAAGAATCCTGAAAATCGATTTAGAAACAAAAAAGTTTGGTTGAACATACATAAAAAATATTTACATGAATTGAACATCCTCCTATTTTAATGTTCGTAAATATAGTATATACATAATTAGCCCTAATCAATCTCAACTTAACTGTACCTACGCATGTCTTTCCTTGCAGCTAACATCGTATCCACCATAAAGTTTGAATCGAACTATAGCTCTATGATACCTACACAAAAACTAAATTAGGTTTTTTACATATATATATATATATATGAACCATTTTATATATATTAGACCTAAAACTGTTTCTTGTTAAATTCACTACAATAACAAATAAACTAAGTCCATACAGTCTAAACAGCTGCCCAGCAAAACATAGAGGCGAGTGGAAGCCAAGCTGATATGAAAAAACGCGATTGAAGCGCCATCTATTTAGCTAATCCATCTATTCTATTGAAACAACATTATTTATTGGAATTAAATGTATTCTGAGTGTTAACTTGACTTATACGCCAGCATTATGTCAAGTTTCATTCATATATGTTCAGTAGTATTAATAAAAGATGCGATCCCAGCGCCACCTTCCCTATTTTCGACTATGATATCATTTATCGGAATAAAAAGTCTCCTAATTTACGCCCCGGAATATAAGCTAGTTCTATATCGAGTTGCATTTAAATTTATACAGCGGTTTTCACGTGATGCTCTAACAGACAGAAAGAGAAACAGACAAAAATCCAAAAATTGCATTTTTGATATCTCCTTGGTCTGAATTATCCCCCAAGATTTTTTACATTTTCAAACGCATTGTACAAACTCGAACGATTTACAAATTTATAATAGTATAGTTAAATAGAATATTACAATATATCGTTTATGAGATTATACAATGAGGTTTTACAACAGTTTTCTTTCATCCCAGATATATACACTTACTTACTGCAATTGCCCAGAATCGTACAAAATGGATATTAAAACACTCACCTGTATCAATCTTCTCCAAAATCATTTGAACTTCTTTTTTTACAAGCTCATTATGAGCAGATAGTGCGCTTGGCTTAGTATCAGCGAGTTCTAGTTTTTCTTCCAGAAGCGAATCTGAATGATCTGAAAAACATTTTTATTGTCAACTTTGACTTCCTCAACGCCATTCACATACGCTTTTTACCTTATTCTGGGAGAATTCTTACATTTCATGAGATTAGTTTGCGAATTTGCGAGGATAATAAGATTATTGATATTTTTTAATAATAACCAAACCGACTTCAGACTAAAAAGCAAATAATAAAAACATTCTACAACATCTTGAAGTCGGAGAATTTTGCAATTTTCTTGTTGCTTTTTGTGTCTTACTTGGCTTAGGGGTTTCTATTAGTGTCTGCACAAATTGTTAAACTGGCACGCGTTACAAATTTGCCATCTCACTCTTCGATGTATGTGCTCTTCAACAAGGGTTGCTCTCGATTTCCTTACGATCCACAAATCAGATCCTGCCTATGACTATGGGACCAACTTGGGAGTTAAAAGAAACAATTTGCAAATTGGTCTACAATTGCCGGAGAAATCGCGTAACATGCCTACAAAAAAAATATGAGGCGCCTGAAGAAAGTGTAATACCGGCACGGGTAAACAAGCGGGTTTTTTTTTCGAAAATTGTAGGCTCTTGGCATTTTTTTATATGGGTTACTGTTGATTTCCCTAGGATCCACTCACCGGTTCCTGACTTAGTAACCATGACACAACCACGGGAGTATAGTATACTTGCGACTAAAGAAAAAAACGGTTTAGAGTAGAGAGTGTGTTATAAATTTTCGTTTCTCTAATTCCTTGGAATCTACTCAACAGATTACATGCGACAATCTAACCAATTCGGAAGACCTTTCGATTAAAACAATATTTTTGAAAATTGGTTCATAATATTCGTAAATTGTGAACCGATTTTCAAAAAATTTTCGAGTAACGGAAAACAAAAAAATGAACCTGCTTTTTGAAGGTCTCGGTTGAAAAAAAGAAAATTTAAATGTTGACAATGACAGACGTTGAGATTAACAATAAGAATCAAAGAGGATATAATGACTACGCTTAACATGAAGGCCAAGGATGGCTGGTTAATGCCTGAGATCGGGGAGACGCGGGTGAAAAAGGCGTCTTCTTCATCGGCCCGTCGCAGCAGGTCGGTTGCCGGGCCGCGTCACGGGCATGCGGATAGTGCCGTTTTCACGGCTGCCGATATGCCCGGCTCGGTAGGGGATGCGTCGGCGGTGGTAGACCTCACCGCCGCCACGCATGAGGATAGGTGCGGCGCGATGGGACCGCCTCCGGTTCCCATGGCGCCTAGGGCCCCATCCGGGCGTGCCGCGCGCAGGAGCGCAGCACACCCGGAGATAGATAGGAACGTACTGCTTGCAGCGAACTCGGCCGTTTGCCTGGCCGTGAGCGCTGCAAGCACCATAGTTCAATATGCCTACATGGCGCCACCCACCTCTGCGCGAGCCTCACTCGTGCAAGGGAGCGGCGCCTACGTAGAGCATGATCACATCCCACCGTCCGGCAGCGTCCCAGACTCGCTGGAGCACGCGCTCTACGGTGCGATTCGCGACCATAGTTATTCCCGCCCTGAAGCGCCTGCCTGTAGTCCGGTATACACGGCGGCCGGTTCAGCGACGGCAGGGGATGGGTGCCCTACGACGACGGTGTCGTATAGCGCACGGGCTTCACCTGTGCCTACGACATCGACTTGCAACCTTTCGGGCTGCAACGTCGAGAGCAGCCGTCCCACGACACCGGTTGTCGCGCGAGCCTCACTCGCGCCCTCGGCCGGGGTCGTGAATAGGGACCTCGTAGGCGCGGCAGCGGCGACCCCCTCGTCTTCCTTCCCTAATGGGATGGGAGCCGCTGTTGCGATGTCGGCGCCTGCGTCTTCGGCTGCGGCGGTGTCCACGTTCTCGTCTTCAGCGGCAGCGGCGGCGGGCACGACGACGTCGTCATGTTCATTCACAGCCTCATCGTCTTCGGCATCGGGTTCGGCGGCGCCGTCAACGTCTTCAACGGCAACGGTGCCGATTTCGTGTGCCCCGATGCTCGTTCCCGGATCGAGGTCGCGCTTCTGGGACCGGTCCCAGAGCAGCGGCGCCGATTCGGACGGCACGTCGGGTGCTTCTTCCCCAGCGCGCGCGCGCTCGCCTCTGCGCCCCACGGGGGGCGCACCCGCGGCGTCTACCAGCATTCTCGCGGGTGCGGAGGCCTACCTCCGCACAGAGGGGGGTGAAAAGGGGCGCAAGGCGCGCAAGGCAACCGCCGCCAAAGTGGCCGCGGCTAGCCAGTGCGCCGCCCTCGTCGGGAATATATCGGCTCTCGGCCCTGGGGAGCTCCGCCTAGCGGCGTGCGCCCAGGTCGCCGAGATAATTCAAATTGCCCAAACGTCGGGCAATTTGAAGGGGGTTTACGTGCGCCGGCTGAAGGAGGCCGCGTCCAGGGTGTCGGACATCGTCGACACACTGGTCACGCGAAATCCGGAATCCGAGGCCTGGAAGCTCGGTAACGAGAACGCCAGGCTACGCATGGAGTTAAGCTCGCTGCGGGAGGAAAACCGCTCCTACCGCAGGGAGTTTGAAGACATGCGTAAGGCCCTAAAGGCCTCCGCTTCGGTTGCGGAGCCGGCGCCTGCTGTAATGGCGGCGCCGACCCCCGTACCCGTCAAGCGAAAGGCCCAAGCCGCCACGGCGGAGGCGGCGGCGGTACCGGAACCGCCCGCCGCACCCGCTGCGGTTAAAAAATCGCGTCCGGCCCGTGCTGCGGTAGCAGGGCCGACACCGGCTCCCGTCGTCGGGACGGAGCGAGCTCCAGCGGCCGTCAACGGGGTGGCGCCGACACCCGCTCCAACGGGGCCCGGCGGCATCGATCACGACGCGTTTGTGCGGGCCGTGATCGACGTTGTCGCCCCCATACTCGATGCCCGGTTCGCCGGAATCGAGGACCGGCTGAATGCCGCGCCGACCCTCCGTCCACCGCTAGCGGCCGACCGAGGCAAGGCGCCGGCAATCAAACCGGCACCAAAAGTGGCCGTTAGGCCGAAAACGGCCACGGCTGCCGCTGCCGTCCGGCGGAATGCGGGGGAAGTAAGTACCCCGGTTCCGATGGAGGTGGTGGCGACCCCGGCTGTCGGGGTGACGGACTCCCCACCGTCACCGGCCCCCCCCCCCCTAAAAAAAAAACGAATAGAGGGGGGGTGAAGTGGAGGCTGAAAATGCAGCGGAGAGCGGCACGCGATGCCGCCGTTGCATTAACGGCCCCCGCCACGGCACCCGTGCCTGTGGTGTCGGCTCCTAGGCCGGCCCCTAGGCAACGGACGGCGCCCGCGGCCGCGACATCGGTCGTCGCGGCGCCCGCCGTCCGCGCTCGCATCGCGCACGTCGCGCCGCCGCCCGCGCCCGTGGCCCCCGCCCCCGCCCCGGAGGGGGGGGGCGTGGACGACGGTCGTCAAGCGGAAAAAGGGTAAGGGGGCGAGGGCCGATGGGCCCCCTCCCCCCACCCAGGCGCAAGCTGCTCCCCTGCCGTCGGGGCGGGGGCAGCAACAACGGAAACAGGCTGCGAAGCCTGCGGTAGTATTCCGTGAGCCGAAGTCGGCCGCAGTTATCATCAAACTGCTGCCGGCAGCGGCCGCGAAGGGTGTCGGTTATCGCGAGGTCTTCGCGAAGGCCTCGACGGTGGTCGACATCGCGGCCATGGGCCTCCGCGAGGGGCTGAAGGTGGTGCGGACCGTCAGGGACGCGCGCCTTCTCGAGTTCCAGCCGGGACCCGAGAGCGCGGCCAAGGCGGACCGCGTCGCCGAGGCTCTGCGCGGAGCCCTTGCAGGGATGGCCGAGGTCGTCCGCCCCGTAAAGCGTGGGGAGCTTTACGTCTCTGGGCTGGACGAATCGGTCACGGTCGATGGGCTGCGTGACGCGATCGCGCGCGCCGGCAAATGCCGGCGCGACGACGTGCGCACGAAGCACATCGGTGCAGGACCGGGCGGTTTGGGCGCATCGTACGTGATGTGCCCCGTCGCTGCTGCCAAAGTCATCGTCGAGATGGGCTACCTCGTGGTAGGCTTCACCTCGGCGAGGGTAGAGGCACTGGAAGCCAGACCGATACGTTGTTACCGGTGTTACAACGTCGGCCATGGCGCCCAGACCTGTCCGGACACGTGCCCGGACCGGACTAACTTGTGTCTCCGCTGCGGTAAGAGCGGACACAAGATGCCGGACTGCACGGCCCGGAACCCCCACTGCGCGGCGTGTGCGGCGGGGGGACTCAACGCTGCCCACCCCACGTTGGCGAGGTTCTGCCAGCCTCCCTACGTGAAGGGCAAATTCGTCCATCCGAGGACGAAACAACGCACGGGTGTTACGGGAGTACGCGCAATGGACACCTCCAATGCCTAGTACGCCCGTAACAATACTATTTCAGGCGAACGTAAACCACTCCCCCACCGCTCAGGATTTGTGCCTGCAGGCGATGGCGGAGTGGCAAGCGAACTTGGCCGTAATAAGCGAACCTTATTACGTGCCGCCTTGCGGCAATTGGGTGGGCGACCTCGACGACGTGGTAGCGGTGGTGGCCAGAGCCGGTTCTGGCACACCGCTTACATGTCTTGAAAGAGGAAAGGGCTATGCGGTGGCGGAGAGCGGGAGTATCGTCGTCATAGGCGTTTACTTTTCGCGCAGCCGCCCCCTGGCGGAGTTCGAGCTTCACTTGGACGCCATCAGGGCTGCCATAGACAGATTGTCGCCTAAAACGATCTTCGTGATGGGCGACTTTAACGCAAAACACTGTTCCTGGGGAAATACGTTCACGGAACCTAGGGGCCGGACGGTTGAGGAATGGGCTCTTCAATCCGGCCTGACCATATTGAACCAGGGATCGGTCCAGACCTGCGTGCGCGCGCGGGGTGGATCGGTCATCGACCTGTCATTCGCCACTCATGCGGCCGCCCGCAGAGTTGTCGGATGGAGGGTGCTGGAGGAGGTGGAGTCGCTCTCTGATCATCGGTACATCAGATTTGAGCTTACCCCCTCCTCCGGTCCGAGCCCTGTTCATCGCCCCCCTCTCTTCCCGCGTTGGGCCCTTACCAAGCTCGATCCGGAGCAGGCTGAGGAGTGGGCACTCACGGAAAGCTGGGCCTACCCAGTCGAATTCGAGAACCTGGAGTCGCAGGCAGAGCACATGCGCAAGACCCTGACGAGGGTTTGCGACGCGGCGATGCCTCGCGTCTCCAAGCGGCAGCCTCCGTGCAAGCAGGTCCACTGGTGGACCGAGGAGCTGGGCGAGATGCGAAAGGCAGTTCGCATCATCAGCCACAGGCTCAAACGCTGCAGGGCGCGCCGTCCTCCGGACTACGTCGCGGAAAATGGACTCGTGGGAGAGTTTAGGGAGGCCAGAAAGGCCCTTTCGATTGCAATACTGCAAGCGAAAGCCCGGGCTCGGGCCGAGCTCCTCGAGACGCTCGATCGGGACCCTTGGGGGCGTCCGTACCGTGGGGCTCGCAACACGTTGCGGCCTTGCACATCCACGGTCACGGAAACGCTCGAACCCGAGGTGCTCCGGTCGGTTATCGACGGGCTCTTCCCGGATCCGGGAAACTTCACTCCCCCCAGTATGGGTCCACCCGTTCCCGACACTCCCACGGACGAGGAGCCTCACTCCATCTCCGAGGGGGAACTAGACGTTGCCCTGGACCGGCTCCGGGGCAGGAAGACGGCACCGGGACCCGACGGGGTTCCAGGTCGACTCCTCTTCCTGGCCGCTAAACATCTACGCGGCCAGCTGCGGGAACTGTTCGAAGCCTGTATTCGCGCAGGTCGGCTCCCGTCGCAATGGAAGGAGGGTCGTTTGTGCCTGATTCCCAAGGGAGGTCGGCCTCCCAACGATCCGTCCGCCTTCAGGCCCATAGTGCTGCTGAACGAGGTCGCTAAGGTCTTCGAAAAGATCTTGGCGGAGCGGCTCGTGAAGCATCTCGACACTGTGGAGCCGGGGCTTTCAGAAACGCAGTTCGGGTTTCGGCGGAGGCGCTCCACGATGGACGCCTTCGAGACGCTGCGAACGTCAACGGACGAAGCCGTCCAAGCGAAGGATGTCGTTCTTGCGGTGTCGCTAGACATAGCGAACGCCTTTAACAGCCTCCCTCATGAGACGATCAGGGAGGGGCTCCGCGCGCATGGAGTCCCCCCGTACCTCACGAGGCTGTTGGGCGCGTACCTGCAGGATCGACATATCCTTTGGGAGGGCGGTGAGTCCGGCAATCCCGAGGTAGGTCGTCGACGCGTCGCGTGCGGCGTTCCACAGGGGTCGGTCCTCGGGCCGATTCTTTGGAACGTAGGTTATGACTGGATCCTTCGGGTTCCGGTCCTACCCGGGGTAGGGCTGATCTGCTTTGCGGACGACACCCTACTCACGGCACGCGCTGCGTCATTTGCGGAATCCGTGAACGTCGCTAACGCCGGGTTGGCGATTGTCGTAGATCGAATAGCTAGGCTGGGCTTGAGGGTCTCCCCCGCGAAAACGGAGGCCATCATGTTCCATAGGAAATTTCGCAATCCCCCCGCGGACTTGACCGTTTCGGTCCAAGGGGTGGCCATTAGAGTAGGGCCCCAGATGAAATATCTGGGGCTAGTTCTCGATGGGAAATGGCTGTTCAAAGCGCACTTTGAGCAGCTAGTTCCCAAACTCGTCAAATCCGCGGGCGCACTCTCGAGGCTGCTTCCCAACGTAGGGGGCCCGGGAGGTGCGACGCGGAAACTTTACTCTGGCATCCTGAGGAGTATGGCACTGTACGGTGCACCCGTCTGGTCCATTGCACTTCACCGCCACAACAGAACCCTGCTGCAACGGGCGCAGCAGGTTCTGGCCGTGAGGACCATACGGGGGTATCGCACAGTGTCGCGGACGGCGGCCACCCTCCTGGCAGGCGATCCGCCCTGGCATCTCCAGGCGGACGTCCTGACAGTGGTGCGCCGCACCCGGCAGGATGCCCTAGCTAGAGGCCTGACCTTCTGTCAGGTCGAAATCGAGGCGATCAGGAAGCGGGAAACCGCCTCCATGATCGCCGTCTGTTCTCAAGAGCTCGACAACCCTGCGGCCTATGGCGGCTACACGGTGGATGCAATCAGGCCACAGCTGACGGAATGGGTCAACCGCACCAGCGGCACCCTGACCTTCAGGACGACACAGATACTTACCGGACACGGATGTTTCGATAAGTATCTGTGTCGCATTGTGGGCTGCTTGCCTTCCCCGGACTGCCGCCAGTGCGGCGCGCCCGACACGGCGTTACACACGCTTGTCGAGTGCGCCGCATGGGCGCCGCAGCGTTTCGAACTTGAGACGCACGTAGGTCCAGTCGACTCGCTCTGCGACTTGGTCAAGGCCATGCTGCAGAGCAGCGACAATTGGGGGGCTGCGGTTACTTTTTGCGAGACAGTAATGTCACTCAAGGAGGCCGCAGAACGAGACAGGGAGAGAAGTCCTGCAGCGCGTGCCAATGCGTCTTCTCGAGGTCGCCGGCCTTCAGCTGGCACCCGGAGAGGCAGGTACGCGCATTACTTCCCTCCCTGAGTTAGGTTCCGTTTACCGCGGGGGGCCTTTAGCTTGCTAGGAAGAGCAAAGAACCTTCTACCCCCGCACAACGAAGTGGGGTGTGTTCTCCCAGGGCACACTCCAGGCACTTTATTGCGCTGGATCGGCTGGGCGTAACTATGTTCTAAATCTCAGCCTTTCCAACACATTCAAAGCGCAGGGTCGTCAGGGAGGAGGGGGTTTTTAGTGGGTATTGGGGTTGCTCGCCCGTGCAGCAACGCTCGGAGTCTTCCACACTATTCTGTGACGTCGATCGCGGACGGAGCGCTGCCAAGAGCATACTATTGCTGCAGTGTTATCGCCCCCGACCGACGCGTGTCGTTCCCCTAGCAACGACCCAGTTTGTGCGTAAATCGGTTAAGCATTTTCCCTCGCCTCAAAACCAAAAAAAAAAAAAAAAAAAACATTAAAACTAATAAAAAGGATTTAAATCTCTAGACAATCTTTTTAGACAAGATAGATAATCAAAGAACTTTGATCTTAGAAATGTTAAACTTAATTGTCAAACAGTTAAAACATGATTTTCTGTGGAACAGTCTGTTCTGTATCTTAGTTTGAAAAGGTAACACGTGCTCGCGGAACGTGAAATGAATCAATTTGAATACTGGCGAACATTTTCATACCACGACTATACATACTGACAACCTACCATCTTTCTCTTCTTTGATGTCAATTTCAATCTCTACTGCATTAACCTCTTCACTTACTGATTCGTTTTCTTTTTTTATCTCAACTATAATATCCTTTTCAAATTCTTTACATTCACCTTGGCACAATTGTTTAGTGACATATGAATAATCCAAGTCTGTTTCAGAGGCCATTGCTGATAATGCTTCCTGTGTTTGCTGTAATATTAATGTCTGATAGATTAATGTTTAGACTTGGTAGCTTAATAATAATAAGGTTAAAGGTTCAGATACAAAAGGTAGAGCACTCTTGGACACGTGACAAATTGTGAGGAGGTTCCTGTCTCTGGAGCCCTAACCACTGGTAGTTCGGACTCCAGGCCCCGCTGCCGGCGAGCTGCAAATTTTTTTTATCGAGTATTGTATTTTGAATGTTTAAAAAAAAAGTTTTTATAGTGTTTCTAAAAAAAATTGTATATGAATAATGACTTGGATAATAATAATAATACCCGTAATAATTCGGTAGACCGACTACAACAAAACCAAACTAAACCATAAAATCGTGTATTTATCATTTAAGAGCTATGCTCTTGTCGGTGGAGCCTCCTCAAATCTTCTCTATTATAGGCCAGTTGTATTACTTTTTACTTCCATATTGCTCCACATTAGGCACGTATTTGCGGTGGTTTCCGAACTTGCCTTTCACACTGCAGTTTAACAAACGGTATTTCGCTTATTAAGAATTGAACAGAAGCCTTTCTACAGCCTTCTATCCATTCTGGTATTGCTGCTGCCTGATACCAGGGAGAGGAACGCTTATTTGGTAGCGGCGCTTTTTATTGTATTTCACCAAATCGTTAAATTCATAAAATCGTAATCACTTAAATAGCGTAAAGTACGTCGTAGTAAAATACTCGCTCACAGCACCCAAAATGCTTCGTTAGCCGTTCCACAAGGCGACCGCGGTCGTTGTGGTCGTGGCGAAAACGTCACTAATGACGTCATCATTTTCGATCACACAACGCTCACAACGACCTATGTCAAGGGGTGGGTCGAATAACCGTTCCACTTGGGTTTACGATTGTAACGCCGGCAAGCAAGCGAGTCTCTAATGAAATGAAGCCTAGGTGAGGCCACAATCGCACTCAAAAGTCGACCGCCTCAATCCTCGACTGACCAACCCTATCCATTTGTAAATTAGACACGGCCAATAAGCTTTATGGCTGCCATGGATTTGCGTGACATACAAAAAAAAGAAGGTTTTATGCCGTCTTACGGCGGCGGAAACATAGAGATTAGCGCGAACAATAGACCATTCAAATTCAAAGGGGTAATAAAACCTGCAAAGGACTGGAATGGAAAACACGTGTTTTATTACCCCTTGGAATTTAAACTATTTAATTGTTCACGCTAGTTCTCGAATCCCCTTTTTGTTATAGCCCGCCTGCCCATAAGACGTCATAAAGCATTTTATTGTTCAAATTCCAATTTCTTAAAAAACCATGTGTATCCTGATCAAAACTGACCAGTTCGAGAATTAACTAATTTTGAAAATAGAATAATGTTTTTAAAATAAAATTCATTTGAAATTCTCAGCCAAACAAAAATTATTTTGATTTGAAATGGCCAGAACTGCAGAAGGGCATTTTTATAGGTAAAGACCTATATTTATGTAATATAGCCTAGCAACATGACCATTTGCCCCTGGAATCCTTAATTTTTTTTAACTTTATGCTTTCTAAGAATGCGTGTTATGGACTCTTTTATTATTAGTGACGAGGCATTAAAAGAAAAAGAAAATAGATTACAATTTAGATCCAAATAAATGTCGGTTATTTTAGGAAGACATGCTTATTATTTCTTCAAAGATTTATATTTTATTTTATTCATTTAAAGGAACAAGAACAGCTACAATATAACATACAAAATAAAAACTTACAATAAGATCAGATAATAATATTGAAGCCGTCGACGTTGTCTATATGAAAATATTCACAACATTATTAATATAATATGTACCCATTGAGTTATAACATGTCTAGAGAGAGCATTGCTAACAAACAACACCGGCAAAAACGGCATCAAAAACGCGAAGCGTTGCTAACTTCACTCTGCGTTTTCGGGATATCAGGAAAAAAATATTACCCCATTTTTTATAATTAAATATTTTTTTATGTAAGTCAAAAGTTTAAATGATCGTTATGATTTAATCGCTTTATGTGATATAATTTAATATTACTCAGAGGTTTTAGTTTTTTTTTTAAATAAAGTATTATCAACAAAAGTTATGTGTCTTGGAACGAACCATAAAAAAATACATGCACAAATGAATTCATAACACATTTTAGCACATGTAGTAATTTTAATTCGCAATAAAATGCTTGTACAGATAATTAGTACATATTTAGAAGTCTGTTAATTACCAATACTAATGTAATAATTCTAAAAAAACTATTCATAATGGCAAATTATTTTTGTGTTACACATCATATTCATGAAGGTTATTAGATGACTATTTATAACCCAAAGATTATCCTGCACTAAAAGTCAGTGAAATCATTTGTAATAGTAGACTTGGAACGATTCGATAGGTTTATATTGGATAGTAGGCTTTATGTGTAATCCAAAGTTTATATCAGTAGTGGGAACTACGGGGTAGGTACACGGGATAGTTTAATGCAGGGACTTAAGAGCAACTAAACCACTTGAAAAGGGCTATTATAAAAATAAAAATATTCATATCCAAAAGTTTTTATTGAAACTAGTTTAGTTTGATTATTTTATGAACTAAAATTTGTTTTTTATCATATTAATATATTAAATTATTTCTTTATTAGGAATTAATGGAGATGCAGCTAACAGAATATAGACAAAATTAATATCTTAATTATGACAATAAAGAGTTATCTATAATATTACTAGCGGCCCGGTGCGGATTCACCCGCGGTCTGTCCCGCTCCCGTGGTATAAAGCGTCATGTTATATAGCCTATGACACTCCCTGTTAACGTAGCTTTCCAACAGTAAAAGAATTTTTAAAATCGGTTTAGTAGATCCCGAGATTACCCCCTACAACGTCACAAACTTACAAACTTTACCTCTTTATAATATTAGTACAGATAACTCCGACCAAAGCATCTGCTTTAAACGATATTCAGTTTTTTTTACATCCTCTTTGACGATATTTGCAGCACGCATTCTGTCAATTCTATATCAAACGTCATAAGGTTACATTAAAAAGTTTATATTGTCCAAAGCGCTAAGGTTAGATTAGAAATAATTTTATATGATGGTTAAGTATTCTTAAATTTTCTAATTATCCTTCACACAACTTACATCTTATCGGTCACGATCATATATAATTATTTTAGGTACTTTATTTCAATACAATTGTGCCGTTGATAAGAAAATATAAAAAAACATAGTGTAAAAATATCTCCGAAAATGATTCAAAATACTTCCTTTCAAAATCCATCTCTTTGTCCAACAATATGCTACAATTGGATCCGTAGGAAGTCTAAAACGTAATATAAACTAGTTTAAAAAACCGGACACACAAACATTACATGTCTGTTTTCTATCGATTTTTTCAATTATTCATATTTCATAAATAAATAAAAAATGATAACAAAAGTCCCCAAATTTTGGAAAATAAGTCACACTTGTCACCTGACAACATCAATCAATTCGATAACCTTGAAAATGTCGAAATTAAATTTCACGTTTTTACAAAGAAATCATGAGAAAAGTGTTAAGTTTTCCGATTAAATGACATCTCATCCTTATCCTTTCCCGTTTTAAAATAGTTCCAACACATTTCAATAGCGCAGGCCGGCATAATTATTTTTTTTGCGAGAGCTCTAACCAGTAAAGTAATCGAAACGACACTAACAGGCGTGGGAAGCCACTGAAGCCAGTGCACCAATTTTGGTGCACTGTTTTTGGGCCGTTTTTGTGCAATTGATGCGTGATCTAGACGTTTATATGATCTAAGTATGTACCTAATTATAATTCTATAATATTATAAACGCGAAAGTTTGTAGGAATGTATGTTTGTTACTCTTTCACACAAAAACTACTGAATGGATCTTGATGAAACTTTACAATAATATGGCTTACACATCAGAATAACACACAGGCTATATATAATTTATAAAGATATATAGTGTGAATTATCCAAACTACAATGATTTTCGATTTTTAGAAAACCTGTGCATTAAATCTATTACAGCACCACAGTATGACAAAGTATTTCTCAAAAACCTTGGTTCTTCTGTTAATATAGCAAAAATATCATAGACATACGTTAAATATAAAAACTCAATTAAAATAAAGACTGACAGTAGGTGGTAAATCTATAGATATTTGATGTATGAATTTTTAATAGTGAGCAGGCGCTGTTATAAATAAATCATGTGTACATTCATAAACTCAAATCATGCTTTGTTATTATGAAAAGTGACACAATTTTAAATCTTTGTTATGTATTTTAATGTCATCATAATTATTTCAAAACTTAGAGCAACATATTTAGTGGCTATAATAAGTCAAAAGTATCCTGAACTCAAATCACCATTAATTCAAGCACCGAACATCTAAGCAACAGCTCACGGCCTGGTCATATGATTCACAAGCAAATCGGTTCTAATCTTTATGTTACAAAAATATCAGAGACTTACATTATATATTGTTACGAGTTTAGCAGTACTCAAATTAAAATGCCGTTAGAATTACTATAGAGTTTATTAGAACTATACAAACACATATAGCACAGGTACAAATATAACCGAACACAATAAATGCAAATGTAATGCAGAAGGTCGTAATTCAATAAAACGCACAAAGTCTGTCACTATTAGATCCCCAATTGTACACATGTCACGCACGTATCGTAATCGTCGCTTGACTGCCGCCCCCTCTCCATCAGGCCGTCGTTCTATACTACACAAATGGACATGAATCCGCAACACGTAGCTAATGAGTGAGTATAATGGAAAATGGGCTATTCTCAACAATAATTAGAAAGGTATGACTAATGCCCGGTTTCAATATTACAAAAACGACTCGTTTTTGCTACCGACGGTTAGAATTTTACCGCCTGGTAACTCTACTGGTGTTTCTATTAGACATGGGCGTTATCAGCAATTTTTGGCAACGGGTATCTAGCCGATATTTGGTTTCAATATCAGTATTGATAACCGTTGCCGAATATCGGTATCAAAACAGGTTTTCAACTAATACGCGCTTCGTTTTCGTTTGTAGTCGATAATGTAAATAAGGTTGTCTTTGGTTTATAACAACATTCGTGAAATGTTGCTAATCTCTCCTTAGTCTCTGCGTCGCTGGATAATGGTGATTAAGTTGCTAGCCAATACTCGCGTCTTCTCTGTTTTGCAAGTTAGGAATCATTTAGAAAGAGAGAGAAGGGCTTATTTTGGTTATTATCGTTCGATCGGTTACCAACGTAGCGGAAACGGAATCACTGAATCTAACCAGCTATTGTGATTATTCGTGTTATTGTCAGTTAGTTGGCAACGTCGCGTCATCGTCACTTGTTTGTACCTAGATATTAGATAACTGATAGCCGTTGCTAGCTTTATCAATACCGATACGGTACGTTGGAGGCATGTCAACCGTTTTCAGTTACGTTTTGCTATAGCGGACACATGTTTAGTTTCTATAATGAACTGTTCGTAGCTAGTTACTCATGAAAGTACCAATTACCGATCGAAGGGATTTCCTAACCGATCGGTAAACTTTTTGTATGGAAACGACAGATGAAGTGTTTCTATACTATAACCACTAGTTGTCAGTACTACTATTCGTAGGATTTTTATTACCACTCGATTTCGGCCGGTTGCCGGTTTATTTGTTATGAATATATACGTAGTATTCATAGTAGTTTGTGATTAATATACGTGAATGTTGAAATAAATACGCATAAATATTAATAAAATGTTTGTAGAAAGTGACAGTGATAGTGATTTAGAAATGATGAGCTTTTTATCCAGTGATAGTGAGTCCAATGATTCTAATCGCAGCAGAAACTATAAACAAAGAATAGACTATTTCTCAATATTGAACTCATACGAATTTCAGCTTAGATTTCGTCTAGATAAATCATCAGTGCAAGATTTACTGACGGAAATCCAGCCAAGTTTGAAGGTATCTGGATCCAGGTGAATATACATATTTACATTACATACATGAGCTGAAATAAATTTAAAATCGCTCTATCGTTATCAATTTTGTTTCAGAAATTATGGAATTCCTCCTCTACATCAACTTCTCCTAACATTAAGATTTTATGCCTTGGGAACCATACTTTTATCTGTTGCTGATTTTATAGGGGTCTCAAAAGCATCAGCATGCCGCATTGTAAGAGACGTTAGTTCTGCAATAGCAGCACTTTACAATAGATATATATACATGCACTCAAATACAGAAATTGATTTTTATGCAATAGCAAGATTTCCTCGAGTCCTTGGCACACTCGATGGCACTCATATTAGAATTCAATCACCATGTAAGTTCCATAAGTCTACTAGCTATATTATAAACATACTTAACCTTGTTCTTACAATATAAAACTGTGTTACTTTTATTTCAGGTTCTCAGATAGGAGAAGAATTCAGAAATAGGAAAGGATATTTTTCCTTAAATATCCAAGCAGTGTGCAATGCAAATTTGCAGTTCATGAATGTTGTAGCTCGCTGGCCAGGATCTGCGCATGATGCCACCATATTTAATAATTCAGAACTGAGAGGTAATAAATAACATATATACCTTACAGTCTAGATAGATAGACAATGCTATATTGTAGGTACATCAAAGCATAGATAAATGTAAATAGAAAAATACAGAGATAGTGCAATGGCAGGGATTGACATATTTATAATAATGTATTGGTTTTATGATATTGAATTTTTTTAGCACAATGTGAAAGTGGTATATTTGGAAACAAATGGCTGCTGGGAGATAGTGCATACCCTTTAAAGCCGTACCTTTTAACACCATTATTAAATCCAAGGACTCGAGGAGAACAACTATACAATGAAGCTCACATTAGAACCAGAAATACTATAGAAAGGTATATATTAACACATAACTTCTTATAAATCCCATAATATATTTAATTTCAGCAGATTCGTACTTGTAGAAAGGTTTAGTTCCTACTCTATTGTACACAACTTTCTAACACTATTGTTATTTTGAGAAAAGAAACTCACCATCACCACTGTCTAGCTAAAAATTAGTTTATTCTTTATTTGTCTATTTCAGGTCTTTTAACATTAAATATGTAATAAGATTTATTTTCCAAAATTTATTGGAGTTTTGCCTAACAGTGCATAACATAGTGTATCACAATAAAGACAAATCATACTGAAAATTCACAATTCAACATATCTTTATAAATCCTAATGTTTCTCATTGACAAAATAAAATGTTTCACAAAAAACAGGATCAAAAGCTGAAACTGCTATGTGATTGCAGTTCTGTTATAGAGATATTCTTCAATAGTGTAGTATCCCAAAGTAAAGTATTTTCGAATTTGGTAAACAGTAGATGTAACATTTCATTTGAAATCATTTTGAAAAAATGTATCCTACCCCCAAGAAGAGGACAACAATTTTTGTATTCTAAAGTTGGCAGTAGTGTATACCTAGTATTGAGATTCTAAACATCCTTGTGGACATATTTTGTAGCATATTAAAGGGTTTTAAGGACAGCAACCATCTGTTTAAATTTACAATTCGTTTTGTTATAGATGTTTTGGAGTTTGGAAGCGTAGATTTCCAGTTGTGGCTCTAACATTGCGCCTCAGTTTGTTGAGAGCACACACAGTGGTTATTGCTACGTCTATATTGCATAACATCTGTCGATTAAATAATTTGGACGACGACATTGCTTCTGAGGTAGAGGTGGCAATATCAGACATGAAGGAAGCCATGCCTGCTTCTAATAATAATGAAATAGATATGGAGAGGAACATGTTAATAGAGGAATATTTTAGTCAGTAAGTGTTGAAAAATATTGCAAAATCAGGAAGTTAATAATTACATAAACTTATATTCATTATTTATTTACAGGTTGGAGTAATAATATAAAAAAACTGCTATTCTTCTCAAATATTAATTAAGAATTAAATCCAAGAAAATATATCACAACTTTATCAGATGGCGCCTAAATATGATACAAGCCTGGAAGAGATTGCTTTTAGTGATAAGACTGTCTTTTGTTTTGCTGTTAATTCTGTAATTGTTTATTTGGTGAATAATAGTGTTTACTATTCTATTCTAAGATTGTACATATTAAAAATAATTAAAAGACATATTAAACAATTTCTTTTATTTATTCCAATAACAATATAAAAGTATAGAATAAATTTTACATAAAAAGATCAACAAACTAACACAAAATTGAACTTCTTCGCAGATAATTCAAAAAGTAGAAATATAGTCATTTGCAATGTGATTTCTGTTTAAAATCGAAGCTATATAAAATTAAAAACATATTATAACACTATCATCTTCATAGACAAAATAATCAACAGGTAAAAATACAACATACATACACACAATATAAAACTATAGAATAAATTATTCACAAATGGTTTTATTTATATGGTTAGATTAACTATATAAACAAAACCGCCTACCCTGCAAGGGAACTGGTGTGAAGTTATGTATGTATGTAGTTAGATTAACTTACACAATTTGAATAAGACTGAAAGAGATCTCTACAAACTAATCCGGTAGTTGACAGTATGAAAAATATAGGCAGATTTTTATATATATCGTAGATTACGATCTAAATATGTCAAAAATAAATTGTTTTAATTAAAATAAAAGTTTTTACCTCACTTTGCTAAATGTCAAGCAAAGGAACTAAATCCGTACAGCATGAATATCAATATTATTCAATCAAACTGAACATCTTTGAATGACATAAAAATACGGGATTTTAGATTTTTCACATTATTGTGATTAAGATCATTATTATATTTTTGTAGTTTGTATATATAAATGAAATTATTAACGAATAAATGGAAACAGTCGGTTCTGCCACTCGCCGGCCGCTACCGCGGCACGCTCGCTTCGCTCGCTCGGCTCGTGGGCTTTGGTCTAAAGATAACCTAACCTAACCCACTGTCCTTGTCACTGGTTACACCTTCGACCACCCCTTACACCTATACTTTGTTCTGCTTACATTGGTATTACATGTAGTCAGTATTTATATATATAAACTAGAAAAATATATTAATTATCTTAGTTACAATAATGTGAAAAATCTAAAATTTCATACTTTCATGTCATTCAATGATCTTCAGGTTGATTGAAAAATATTGATATTCATGCTGTATGGATTTAGTGTTTTTGCCTAACAATTAGCAAAGTGGCAGAACCGACTGCTTACCATTAATTATGGTTAAAGTCGATTCTGCCTGCGGCTTTGGTCTGAAGCTAACCTAACCTAACCCACTGACCTTCTCATTGGTCGCAACCTTCAACTGCTCCTCACAACCTATTTTTTGTGTTGCTAACATTGGCATTGCATATTTGAGCTCTAGTGTGAAGCTAACCCAACCTAAAGAGTGGCAAGCAAAGGAAATAAATCCAAACAGCCTATTTTTTATTAAGAATACATCAGACAACGCTGTATGGATTTATTTCCTTTGCCTGCCACTCTGATGAACTAAATTACAACAAAAAGATTTGTCTTTAGCAGTTTTCTTTATGTAGCATGGCGGTTTTATCTGGGAAGTGTTTTGTAGTTTTTAACCTAATAAAATGTGCTTTAAAATATAATAAAGTAAGATATTGATTGTTTTTACGTTAACTTATGTGTTTGTGCTCAAAGTCATAAGTGTTTAGCAACGTGCCCTATTACTTTACAATAATAATATTAGCATAGCAGGCAGTCTCTGTATATTCTAAGGTAATTGTATTGTTTATTAATTATGTGCCTAAATGAAGGCTTTCCGACAATTTTAATTTCGTTATTGTACCATAGCAAACCATAATTATAATCTTGTATATAAAAAAAAACGCATAATTTTCGGGTTCCGCCTTTATGCAAATTTACCTTGGTAAATTTACATAAGTTAACGTAAAAACAATCAATATATTACTTTATTATATTTTAAAGCACATTTTATTAGGTTAAAAACTACAAAACACTTCCCAGATAAAACCGCCATGCTACATAAAGAAAACTGCTAAAGACAAATCTTTTTGTTGTAATTTAGTTCATCAGAGTGGCAGGCAAAGGAAATAAATCCATACAGCGTTGTCTGATGTATTCTTAATAAAAAATAGGCTGTTTGGATTTATTTCCTTTGCTTGCCACTCTTTAGGTTGGGTTAGCTTCACACTAGAGCTCAAATATGCAATGCCAATGTTAGCAACACAAAAAATAGGTTGTGAGGAGCAGTTGAAGGTTGCGACCAATGAGAAGGTCAGTGGGTTAGGTTAGGTTAGCTTCAGACCAAAGCCGCAGGCAGAATCGACTTTAACCATAATTAATGGTAAGCAGTCGGTTCTGCCACTTTGCTACTTGTTAGGCAAAAACACTAAATCCATAGAGCATGAATATCAATATTTTTCAATCAACCTGAAGATCATTGAATGACATGAAAGTATGGAATTTTAGATTTTTCACATTATTGTAACTAAGATAATTAATATATTTTTCTAGTTTATATATATAAATACTGACTACATGTAATACCAATGTAAGCAGAACAAAGTATAGGTGTAAGGGGTGGTCGAAGGTGTAACCAGTGACAAGGACAGTGGGTTAGGTTAGGTTATCTTTAGACCAAAGGCCACGAGCCGAGCGAGCGAAGCGAGCGTGCCGCGGTAGCGGCCGGCGAGTGGCAGAACCGACTGGTTTCCATTTATTCGTTGATAATTTCATTTATATATACAAACTACAAAAATATAATAATGATCTTAATCACAATAATGTGAAAAATCTAAAATCCCGTATTTTTATGTCATTCAAAGATGTTCAGTTTGATTGAATAATATTGATATTCATGCTGTACGGATTTAGTTCCTTTGCCTGACATTTAGCAGTGAGGTAAAAACTTTATCTCTCAATATTATTAATCTGAGGTTTTACTTACAAATTACAAAATGTCGTGATTTTTTAGCAATGCCGTAATATTTGATTTTATAATTGTTAATTATTTTGATCATGTCATATATGTTACATTTGCAGACTAATCCCAAAATTAAAATAATTGTGTTTTTATTATAATTAGTAGGTAAGTCGTCACGCTAAAATTGAACATTATTTCTAGCGATATAATGCACGTATTTCGTACCTAATTAATTGTATTGATTATTAATTTTTTGCCTAAATGATGGCTTACCGATGATTTTAGTGTCGTTATTGTACCATAGAAAACCATATGTAAAGTCTTTGAATACAAAAAATGCGTAATTTTCAGGTTCCGCCTTTATGCAATTTTACCTTATTTTTTAATAATTATTTTTGAGGTTATGATATTTTTAATATTCGTAAATGTTGATGCTAATGGTGAAATTTCTTTTGTAGATCATCGCGAGTATGTTATGGAGATGACGCCATAAGTTATGTGCATTTGAAACGTGATTGCAAACTCCTGTATTGTAAAGTGTAAAATATACCCAGATCATAAAGTGCTATCGAAATTATCGCCATCGCAGGAGTGAAGAACCAGTATGCAATTCTGCGGACTGTTATTGGAAAAAATCGAAGCTGTCACAACTGTGAACCAGTTTAAAATATGTAGTAGTAACCCTAGTTTAGCATCAAATTCAAATGTACTTATAAGTTTTTAGAAGAAGGACGAAAAATGAAACTTGAGGATTGTGCATTATTTAAATATCAACATAATTCTGTTCTCAGTGATACAGCCAGCACTTTAATGTATTAACTTGTTTTAAAATATAATGAAAAATGTGAGTCATTTTTAAGAAATACATTAATATCAGATGCTGTCATTAAAAAATTTAAGTGGAAACAAGGGAGTAATTTAAAAGCAGTCTTTGGCATGAATTAAGATATGGATGGATAACAGCATCACAGGCTTTTGAAGTAAGTAGATGCAAGACCCAGTCAGAGAAAATTTGGAGCTGAAACTTCATAAAAAAAATTAAGAAATGTGGTCTCATATTAAGTCAACAATATCCAATGACTGCTGGTTCACAGGATGGTACACGTGAAAATTGCATAGTAGAAATTAAGTGTCTCTACAGTACACACCATATTCAAACTATATTAAAGATGGGAAGCCTACAAACAAATATACTCAATTACAAATATGAATATATTTGACTGCTGTGGAAACATGTATATTTTGTGTAACGGATCTAGATTTTTCTAATAGTAAAAAATTTAAACTTTCTGTGTAGCAATCAGTTATGAATGTTAGTGATCTTATTACTGACAACTTGTTACCATTTTGGAAATGCCATGTGTATCCATTACTTTATCAAAACATATAAAGTAACCACTAGGTAGGTTCTGATCTCATCATTTTATAATAAAATAAAACAAAATGATTTTGGAGTTTCATTTAATGAGGCAATCTTATAAATTAACTAAACTACCATGCTCTAGGGCTAGGGTAACTAGGTTAGTTCATGACTACTTAAGGCCGATTCCTATATCTTACTATTCACTCACCCAACCATAAGTTGAATTTTGACATTATTTGTATGAAGCTTATGTCAAATTTTAAGCGATAAGGTAAGGTAAATGAACTCTATAAGATATAGGAACCAGCCAATAGTGGACTTATCATCTATAAAGTAAAATTGTTCATGGAAAGGATATTTATTTACATATTTTTTATTTGCATGAAAGATTTGATCTGAATGTGTTGAGTGGAATGGTGACAGTGAGGACTCTTGTGTGAGTAACGGATGAAGTATATAAAGACAGTGTCACAGTGACTTCTTCCATTATTAATTTCTTTGAAACTGCTTATACTGGATCCAAATGGCCTTAATGATTTCACAGAATATTTCACTTAAAATGGAAATGAACAAAATGATTTTTGTGAAGACTACTAGTGATCCTGCCTGGTCCACAGTCTGGCTTAGCTTAATACTGGATTGAGTAGCTTTACTTCTATATTTATGTGTCATCAGTACTTAAAGATTTATTTGCTGTTTTAAGACCTTGTAAACCTTCTTCCTGGGGTAAAACTGAAAATAAATTGACAATATTATTATTAGATTGTTTCAAGAAAATTAATATTGGATCTACTCACTATTAATGTAAGAACCTGTGGTTGTGTTGGAAGTATTTTCAAGAATTAAACTAGCACCACTGGTAATACAGTACTACTTTCAACTGATTTATTTACACACTTTCTTAATAGCATCATCTTTTGTTCTTTATTGTTATATATGGTCGATTTAGACTGCTACAAGTTCACTTTCTTCTATCTGGCTTACAATCAAATTCACTAGGTAAACACCTTGGTTTCAAACGTAAGTGTGATATAGACATTGAGATATAACATGTCTAGAGAGAGCATTGCTAACAAACAACATCGCCAAAAACGGCATCAAAAACGCGAAGCGTTGCTAAATTCACTCTGCGTTTTCGGGATATCAGCAAAAAAATATTACCCCATTTTTTATAATTAAATATTTTTTTATGTAAGTGAAAAGTTTAAATGATCGTTATGATTTAATCGCTTTATGTGTTATAATTTAATATTACTCAAAGGATTCAGTTTTTTTTTAAATAAAGTATTAGCAACAAAAGTTGTGTCTTGGAACGAACCATAAAAAAATACATGCACAAATAAATTCATAACACATTCATAGCACATGTAGTAATTTTAATTCGCAATAAAATGTCTGTACAGATATGAGTACATATTTATAAGTCTGTTAATTACCAATACTAATGTAATAATTCTAAAAAATCTATTCATAATGGCAAATTATTTTTGTGTTACACATCATGTTCACGAAGGTTATTAGATGACTATTTATAACCCAAAGATTATCCTGCGCTAAAAGTCAGTGAAATCATTTGTAATAGTAGACTTGGAACGATTCGATAGGTTCATATTGGGTAGTAGGCTTTATGTATAATCCAAAGTTTATATCAGTAGTAGTAGGAACTACGGGGTAGGTACACGGGATAGTTAAATGCAGGGACTTAAGAGCAACTAAACCACTTGAAAAGAGCTATTATAGAAATAAAAATATTCATATCCAAAAGTTTTTATTCAAACTAGTTCAGTTTGATTATTTTATGAACTAAAATTTGTTTTTTATCATATTAATATATTAAATTATTTCTTTATTAGGAATTAATGGAGATGCAGCTAACAGAATATAGACAAAATTAATATCTTAATTATGACAATAAAGAGTTATCTATAATATTACTAGCGGCCCGGCGCGGATTCACCCGTGGTCTGTCCCGCTCCCGTGGTATAAAGCGTCATGTTATATAGCCTATGACACTCCCTGTTAACGTAGCTTTCCAACAGTAAAATAATTTTTAAAATCGGTTTAGAAGATCCTGAGATTACCCCCTACAACGTCACAAACTTACAAACTTTACCTTTTTATAATATTAGTACAGATAACTCCGACCGAAGCATCTGCTTTAAACAATATTCAGTTTTTTTACATCCTCTTTGACAATATTTGCAGCACGCATTCTGTCAATTCTATGTCAAACGTCATAAGGTTACATTAAAAAGTTTATATTGTCCAAAGCGCTAAGGTTAGATTAGAAATAATTTTACATGATGGTTAAGTATTCTTAATTTTTCTAATTATCCTTCACACAACTTACATCTTATCGGTCTCGATCATATATAATTATTTTAGGTACTTTATTTCAATACAATTGTGCCGTTGATAAGAAAATATAAAAAACATAGTGTAAAAATATCTCCGAAAATGATTCAAAATACTTCCTTTCAAAATCCATCTCTTTATTCAACAATATGCTACAATTGGATCTGTAGGAAGTCTAAAACGTAATATAAACTATTTTAAGAAAACCGGACACACAAACATTACATGTCTGTGTTCTATAGATTTTTTCAATTATTTATATTTCATAAATAAAAAAAAATCGTAAAAACATAGTGTAAAAATATCTCCGAAAATGATTCAAAATACTTCTTTTCAAAATCCATCTCTTTGTCCAACAATATGCTACAATTGGATCCGTAGGAAGTCTAAAACGTAATATAAACTAGTTTAAGAAAACCGGACACACAAATATTACATGTCTGTTTTCTATAGATTTTTTCAATTATTCATATTTCATAGATAGATAAAAAAATCGTAACAAAAGTCCCCAAATTTTGGAAAATAAGTCACACTTCTCACATGACAACATCAATCAATTCGATAACCTTGAAAATGTCGAAATTAAATTTCACGTTTTTACAAAGAAATCATGAGAAAAGTTTTAAGTTTTCCGATTAAATGACATCTCCCATTATTTGATATTATACGTAATTTTCCATATCATTTAGTAACATAGAATTATAAATAGGGCTGATAAACACTTACATCAAAATGATCTTCACAAAAATCTGGCCACTTTCTCCTATTTGTTTACCCGTTAGACATGTAAAAAAACAGTTTCTATGGTGTTTTTATCGTTGTACTGATACATCGCGGCACTATATAGTGCTTGTAATAATTAGTATTCATTTTTCATGATGTATTTTTTAAACTTTTGATAACACTTCAACCAAACAGATGTTTGTTTTGCACACCGTGACGTTATGCGAGACGCCATGACAGCTTGACGCGTTTTCGTTACGAAATGTCAAAATATTTATAAAATTCCTAAATAAAATATGTTAATGTTGTTTTTTTACTGAAATATTAATATTTTGGCTAAAATAGACCATAAGGCACAATATAAACTTGTTATTTATATCTCTTAAATTTGATATTTCTGTTTTTAGAAGTTGTATTTCCAATTCCAGTTTTTCAATCTTTTTATCAAAGTAGTTGGCTATTGCTAAATTTTTTTGTAGGCGCCCATCATTATCCTTTTTCTTTTTGGCTGAAATTAAAACCAGTAATTAATATTTAGGCAGTCTATGAATTAAATTTTTTAACAAATTGAATTCTTTCACAGAACCAATTAATATATAACAGTAAGATCATACCATTTTGAAACAGTCTTTTCAAATTTGGTGTTTGTATGTTTTGTGCATCTTCAAGCTTCTGTTTTTTTTTCTGAAATACAAGACAGTTTATAAAGTTTCAACTTTCATAAATATTATAAACTAGACAGAAGTAACTGACTATGATTTCAATATAAATGGCAAAATTTAAGTGAAACTGCTATTTGTATTGTATCTATAATAAGTGAACATTTTTACAAGTTTTGTCCATCAGTATATTAACTTTTTTTTTAAGTCTCCAGAAGTCCTACCATCATCTCTTATCGCGATTCAAATGAAGACCTAAACTGAATTGTTTCCCTATTTCGTACCATGACATAGTAAGGCGATCCTTTTTAGGTCGCTGCCGAAAGAAAACTGTTATGTATGTGCGATGCGCTTGTCATTAGGCTAAGATTATTCTAAAAATAAACCAGTGCATTACAAGCTCGAGTTTGACTCACACGCGCCCGCTCCGTAGTTATCAGTGGCGACGAGTTACCCACATATTCGGCATTAAGAAAAAAAAATGTTCGGTCTGGCTTCAACTATTGGAGTTTTATCCAGTTTTGACCATCATGGACAAGACTGGAAGACTTATAAAAGTCGGTTGGAGCAGTGGTTCATCGCGAACAACCTGGATGAAGAGTCGGACAAGGCAGGAGTCAAAAGGAAAGCAGTGTTACTCAGCGCACTCTCAGAGAGCACGTACCAACTGGTCAGCAATTTAGTATTACCAGATGACCTGGTAACACAAAATTATAGCAGCATAGTGGGAAAATTAACGGAGCATTTTACGACCAGACGATGCGGCTTTGCGGAAAGGCATAAGTTTTACGAAGCCATACAATTAAATGGGGAAACCCACTCGCAATGGGCTGCTCGACTGAGAGGACTGGCTGCTTACTGCGGTTTTAAAAACATTGAAGATGCCCTTCTAGACAAGTTTGTCATGGGAATGTTACCAGGTCCCGAGAAGGAGAAACTGTTTGTGCAGGAGATCGGCGAGCTGACCCTAGGGAAGGCTGTGAACCTGGCGGAAGAAGTTCGCTCCAAAATTATTCTCAAATCAATTAGGCTGTTTTAATAAATATGAAATAGATTTGCCGTTGAAGTCAGACGCCAAACCGGTTTTTATGAAGTCGCGACCCGTACCATACGCCTTAAAAGAAAAAATTAATGCCGAATTGCATCGGTTGGAGTCGTTAGGCATCTTGGTACCGGTGAAACATTCCGATTACGCTTCACCAATAGTGCCCGTACTAAAAAGTGACGGTAGTGTTCGAATCTGTGCCGATTATTCACAAACAATTAACAAACAACTTTTTGTAGAAAAATATCCCCTACCATCGGTTCAAGATTTATTTACTAAACTTCACCACGGAATCCAGTACAGTAAATTAGATCTGTCGATGGCGTATAATCAATTTAAAATCAATGTCCCTTCACAGAAGTTAACATGTATTAATACGCCTCGCGGTCTATTTAATTATACACGGCTAGTATTTGGGTTGTCGAGCGCTCCGGCTATTTTTCAACGAGCGATCGAGTCTATAGTAGGGGACATGGACGGCGTGTTTTGTTTCTTGGACGATTTGATTTTAACAGATGTTAGTAAAGACGGTCATGAGCAGAAACTTAACGAAGTCTTGCGTCGTCTCCAGGAGGCCGGCCTCACCCTACACAAGGATAAATGTGCATTTTTTCAAGATCAAGTGACGTACTTAGGTTATGTTATCGACAAAAACGGTATCAGGAAAAATCCAGACAAAGTTTCAGCCATTTTAGAGGCCCCTATTCCTAAAAATGTACAAGAACTACAATCCTTTTTAGGTCTTACAAACTATTATAGGAATTTTATTGCAAATGCATCCTCCATATTAAGTCCCTTGCATTTTTTATTACAAAAGGGAGTTAAATGGAATTGGAATTACGAGCAGGATAAAGCGTTCGAAACAATAAAAAATCAAATGGCTTCCGATCAGGTTTTGGCACATTTTAATAGCCAAGCAAAGGTAATTTTAACTGTGGACGCGTCTCCGGTCGGGTTAGGGGCCATTCTGTCACAAGTGGACAGCGACGGCGTCGAAAGGCCCGTGTCATACGCGTCGCGATCGCTTACGCCGGCAGAGAGGAAGTATGCCCAAATACAGAAGGAGGCAACCGCTATTATATTTGGGGTTAGGAAGTTCCATCAATTTCTGTACGGCAGGTCGGATCCTTTCATATTAAGGACGGATCATAAACCGCTTACAGCGATTTTTAAGCCGGGCCGGGGCATACCAGAGGTTACTGCAAATCGGTTACAGCGGTATACCATATTCTTGAGCGCCTATAATTACGTTATAGAATACGTAAATAGCGCAGCGAACACAGCTGATTTCTTATCACGAGCGATACCGGTTCATAAATCAGTAGGGGGGGGCGCGAGCGACCATGATGCAGCAGCGTATGTAAATTTCGTAGTCGAAGGATGCTTGCCTGTTACGCTGCAGGACGTACATTTGGAAACAGTTAGGGACCCGACACTGAAAAAAGTTTCAGATTTTGTTTTAAAAGGATGGCCGCGTAAAATATCAGATCCGACACTTAAACCGTTTCATTTTTGCAAAAACGAGATTGCATTAGAAAATGGAGTCCTGATGCGCGGTTACAAGGTTATAATCCCACATGCCTTACGGAAGAAGGTATTAGAAGAACTGCACAGTTCCCATTTCGGAGTTGTAAAAATGAAATCCGAAGCCCGATCTAGGTTTTGGTTCCCGGGCATCGATGCGGAATTGGAAAAGCTCGTAGGGGCGTGCGCTGTGTGCGTGCAGCTAAAGCCCGCCCCACCACGAACTCACCTTGCGCCGTGGCCGTACCCGCCATATGCATTCCATAGGATACATATCGACTTTTTTGGTCCAATTAATAATAAAACCTATTTAATAGTAGTCGATGCATTTTCGAAATGGGTGGAATGCTATGACATGAAAGGCAATTTAACTGCTAAAGCTGTTATTGCGAAGCTGTGCGACTTCATGTCACGTTACGGTATGCCAGAAATTATGGTGAGTGATAATGGAACTTCGTTTGCTTCAAAAGAGATGTCTGAATTTTGTAAATTAAATTATATAAAACAATTGTTTTCCCCGGTATATCATCCCGCGAGTAATGGTCAAGCTGAATCATTCGTAAAAATTATAAAAAAAGGAATCAAGTCGATTCTATTATCAGAGCGCAAAGCAAACGATCTACACATGCACTTATGTAAATTCCTTTTCGACTATCGGAACTCTAAAAATAGTACCACAGAGACATCACCGGCACAGTTAATTTTTGGTCATAACTTGCGTTCGCGATTGGACATAATCGTCCCTCACAATTCGCCATCGTCATCGGAATTATCTTTCCGGGTTGACCGTAAACAGTCTTTACAAGGGGAGTACTATGGAGGAGTGAACAATAAACATTTTTTGGTCGATGACTTGGTCTGGGTAAAAGAGTACGTAAACAAAAATAAGCATTCTTGGTCCAAGGGTAGAATAGTGCGAAGAACAGGGAAAGTAACTTACGAAGTTCAGCTCATAAACCAAGATAAGGTGGTACAAAGACATAGAAACCAGTTATATATTTTCAAAGGGGAGAGGTCTCCACAGGAACATCGCAGCCCTGTGACAGAATGGGAAAAGGAAGCTTCAAAGGCAGCTGTCGTCGAAGCTGGCGATAGGTCTACAGTGGAAGAGGCAGAGGTGGAAGTGATTCAAAATGAATCCAGAGTTCCACAGAGTACCGCTAGTCCTGAGCGGCGTGTTTCCACTTCTAGCTCACGGAGCCCGGAACAAAGACCACCACGCGTAGACGAACCAGTAGTCGAGCCGAGCAGTGCCCAGCCTACTACCCTTGATCTCAGACCAGTTGAATCCGGCATTTCAAGGGAACGTTCACGGAGAGATAGACCTCCTGTAGACTATAGGAAATACTTTTAGGGGAGGAGTGTTATGTATGTGCGATGCGCTTGTCATTAGGCTAAGATTATTCTAAAAATAAACCAGTGCATTACAAGCTCGAGTTTGACTCACACGCGCCCGCTCCGTAGTTATCAAAAACCTAAATTGAATTGCAAAAAGATCGCAAACATTGATTTCGTTCATTCAATTCGTACCATGACGTCCAATTCTCACCTAAAATAAATCGCTTAACTGTCAAAATATGCGATTTAATAAAAGTTAGTTTTTTGCAACTTTTTTGTCACATAAAGTGAATTGTTTTTTTTAAAACGCTTGGAATTCTTACTATAGCGACTTTTCAGCGATAATTAGTGATCATTAATTAGTCCAATAATATATGTGTTTATTGTTTGGGAAATTTTTTTATACATTTGCCATTGAGATATAACATGTCTAGAGAGAGCATTGCTAACAAACAACATCGCCAAAAACGGCATCAAAAACGCGAAGCGTTGCTAAATTCACTCTGCGTTTTCGGGATATCAGGAAAAAAATATTACCCCATTTTTTATAATTAAATATTTTTTTATGTAAGTGAAAAGTTTAAATGAACGTTAAGATTTAATCGCTTTATGTGTTATAATTTAATATTACTCAGATGTTTCAGTTTTTTTTTAAATAAAGCATTAGCAACAAAAGTTGTGTGTCTTGGAACGAACCATAAAAAAATACATGCACAAATAAATTCATAACACATTCATAGCACATGTAGTAATTTTAATTCGCAATAAAATGTCTGTACAGATATTAGTACATATTTATAAGTCTGTTAATTATCAATACTAATGTAATAATCCTAAAAAAACTATTCATAATGGCAAATTATTTTTGTGTTACACATCATGTTCACGAAGGTTATTAGATGACTATTTATAATCCAAACATTATCCTGCGCTAAAAGTCAGTGAAATTATTTGTAATAGTAGACTTGGAACGATTCGATAGGTTCATATTGGGTAGTAGGCTTTATGTATAATCCAAAGTTTATATCAGTAGTAGGAACTACGGGGTAGGTACACGGGATAGTTTAATGCAGGGACTTAAGAGTAACTAAACCACTTGAAAAGGGCTATTATATAGAAATAAAAATATTCATTTCCAAATGTTTTTATTCAAACTAGTTCAGTTTGATTATTTTCTGAACTAAAATTTGTTTTTTATCATATTAATATATTAAATTATTTCTTTATTAGGAATTAATGGAGATGCAGCTAACAGAATATAGACAAAATTAATATCTTAATTATGACAATAAAGGGTTATCTATAACATTACTAGCGTCCCGGCGCGGATTCACCCGTGGTCTGTCCCGCTCCCGTGTTATAAAGCGTCATGTTATATAGCCTATGACACTCCCTGTTAACGTAGCTTTCCAACAGTAAAATAATTTTTAAAATCGGTTTAGTAGATCCCGAGATTACCCCCTACAACGTCACAAACTTACAAACTTTACCTCTTTATAATATTAGTACAGATAACTCCGACCGAAGCTTTTGCTTTAAACGATATTCAGTTTTCGATATTTGCAGCACGCATTCTGTCAATTCTATGTCAAACGTCATAAGGTTACATTAAATAGTTTATATTGTCCAAAGCGTTAAGGTTAGATTAGAAATAATTTTATATGATGGTTAAGTATTCTTAAATTTTCTAATTATCCTTCACACAACTTACATCTTATCGGTCACGATCATATATAATTATTTTAGGTACTTTATTTCAATACAATTGTGCCGTTGATAAGAAAATATAAAAAACATAGTGTAAAAATATCTCCGAAAATGATTCAAAATACTTCCTTTCAAAATCCATCTCTTTGTCCAACAATATGCTACAATTGGATCCGTAGGAAGTCTAAAACGTAATATAAACTAGTTTAAGAAAACCGGACACACAAACATTACATGTCTGTTTTCTATAGATTTTTTCAATTATTCATATTTTATAAATAAAAAAAAATCGTAACAAAAGTCCCCAAATTTTGGAAAATAAGTCACACTTCTCACCTGACAACATCAATCAATTCGATAACCTTGAAAATGTCGAAATTAAGTTTCACGTTTTTACAAAGAAATCATGAGAAAAGTGTTAAGTTTTCCGATTGAATGACATCTCATACTTATCCTTTCCCGTTTTAAAATAGTTCCGACACATTTTAATAGCGCAGGCCGGTATAATTATTTTTTTTGCGAGAGCTCTAACCAGTAAAGTAATCGAAACGACACTAACAGGCGTGGGAAGCCATTGAAGCCAGTGCACCAATTTTGGTGCACTGTTTTTGGGCCGTTTTTGTGCAATTGATGCGTGATCTAGACGTTTATATGATCTAAGACATTTGCTCTTGAAATGTTGAAATGTCCGATGAATTGTTGTTGTTCGAGTTTGTTGAATTCGACAATAGTGATAGTTCCTCGCAGCGACAAAGAAGACTTAAAAGAAGACGTCTTATACGCGAGCTATCGGATCCATTTGTCGAACTGGATGATACGGAGTTTATTCAAAGATACCGACTTACGAAACAATTGGCCACCGAATTGTGTAATGAACTAAGACCAAAGTTTAAAAAGGCAAAAAAATCAACAGATTTGTCTGTCGAGTCAAAGGTAAGAAACGAAATTCCACTAGCTTGGGTGTCCCTATATAACCTTAGATTCTTAGATATATCATTATAAATAATCCAGATTTTTTATGTTTTTCAATCCATATTTTGTCCTATTCTAGATGGTACGCCTACTCCTACTTTATAGTTTAAAATTCTGGTAGTTACCTATGATAATATAAAACCTATTTCATTTGTTTTAGATTTTAACTGCATTATCATTCTATGCAACGGGGTCATATCAAAGACCAGTAGGAGACATTAATGCACATTCTTTGGCCCAGCAAACAGTGTCATCTGTAATAAGGGAAGTGACTAGATGCATTGATTCTCCTGAGATGAGGAGAAAATATATTCATTTCCCACAAAATTTAGAGGAACGAAATAAAATTCGTGCAAGGTTAGTTTTCTAATGTATACAAAAGCAAAAAGATAGGTGTCCAAACACTCATATTTAGCTAATCATGCTTTTAGGCCCCATGTAATAGTTACAGGCCCGGACTGCAATGAATAATCATTTTACATAAGTAAAATACTTCTTTTCAGGTTTTATGAGAAGTTTAAGATGCCAGGAATTTTAGGGTGCATAGACTGCACACATATTGCTATAGTAAGACCGGTGGAGAATGAAGAAAGGTTTTACTCTAGGAAACAATATCATTCATTGAATGTTCAATTGGTAAATATCTAATTTATTTACTTATGCAAGTTGCTGTTAATATTTAACGGTTTAATGGTAACAGCTGCAGTGCCACCCAGAACTCTGTTCTGCAAAATCTTGTATGGCATCATACCTAATATACAGTAGTTTAATTTGAAAGAGTCCTTAGTCCTCCTTATTATACATTATATTAAGTACCAATATAGGTCATTGTTAAAAGATTACTTACCTTTTTATTATTCTACTTTGGTTTTAGGTTTGTGATGCTGACATGCAAATTACCAGTGTGGATGCCAGCTATGGTGGTAGCACACATGATGCATTTATTTGGAATGCACACCCCGTTAAATCCCATTTGGAACATATCAATGAATCAACATGGTTACTTGGTAAGATTTAAGTTCTTAATTATCATAAAGAGTAGGTACCAAATGGCACAATGGGAAGTCTTATCGCTCAAATTGATATATTTAATTTTATGATAATTCTTGAAAGCATAGGTAATGTAAATTTTGGTTTAAAGTAAAACATTAACTTCATTTTATTATTATTATTATTATTTATTATTTTCAGTCCTTATAATTTTACTGTATTTTACTTATATTAAGTACTATGTTATTCTACAAACTAACAAATATTACATACCTATTGATAATAATACTACAGAATATATTATGTACCTACCTACCTATATTAATGCAACTAATTATTTATCATATGAGTTATAAAAATGTATGTACATCATTATTTTTATGGCACAATAATGCAACTTTACAATGATGAGTGATATAACATGTTTATTAAATATTAACAATTATAAAAACAGTAATAACAAAAATAAATTTCCATGTTTCAGGAGACTGGATATCCATTGAGAAAATTCTTGATGACACCAATAATGAATGCTGCTCCTGACACACCAGAGAGCCACTATACAGATATTCATGTCCGTACTCGAAATATTATCGAGAGAACAATTGGTCTTTTAAAAGCACATTTTCGTTGTCTTTTAGTGCACAGGGTGTTACACTACAAACCAGAGATGGCTGGTTCTATTACAAATGCTTGTGTGATTTTGCACAATATTTGTAATAAAGCAAACATTTCTGTGCCTAATTTGAGCAATGAAGATATGCTTAGAGAAGCACAATTACAGATAGCTGTAACTGAAGCTGATTCTGAAGGCACCAGTACTAATACTCAAGCTCTTCAACAAGGTATAGCAATTAGAAATGCTCTCGTTCATCGTTTATGGGATGCCAGACGAATCTAAAACAAAAAATATTTTATTTCATTTATAATATTGTATAAGTAAGTTATGCAGCTAGTACATTTTTTAGATAATGTTATCATCTTATCTAAACAAGAGCTGAATTTATCGCCTGATGGTAAATGTTACGTCTGCCCATTAGTTTTAGTAGTATTTAAGCACCTATTTCAATAAAACAATATTATAATTGTTCATATTTAAATAATTAATTAAATATAAAGCTATAAATCTACATTTATCTATACTTATATTACACAGAGGTACTGTTTCTTAGTTATTTTGTGCTTATATAAAAATTCGCAACTTCATTTTATCACACAGTGTTTATTCAATTCATTCTTTCTATAAGGTGTCAGTAATATCAACTTCCTAGTGACAAAATAAAAGGATAATAATAATAAAATATTATGGAATCCTAAATATTGTCTTTTAATGCCAACTACCACAAACCTATAATTTCACCACAGAAAATCTTCATCATTATTTAAGCAGCAGCAGCATCATCAAATCTTCATTTGTCAAATTCAAAACATACACCTTTAGCACAGACATATATAATTTTAATATTAGATGTCTGTTATCATTAGTAAATAATTTTTAATTTAATTATTTTTTTACAGAATAATTGACAAAATAATTTATTTTAAATCATGTATTATTTATTCATTGACTAAAAATGTGTAAATTTGAATGTCATGTAAGTATAGTTATAATTTATTTGGAATTTTGTTATATTACTTGTGTAGATAAAATGCTTATAATTTTTGATTGTCTTTCTTTTTTTAATACTTCTCACCATCAGGCATCAAATAACATCGCTTACCTAGGTTTCTGTCCATCTTCGCAAAAGATCTTTAATTTGTTTTACTTCATCGACGAGCTCACGCAGCATTACACTGTTCCGCTCATCGACGACAGCTCGCCTTTGGGTTTCCCGCTCCTCGAGATCTGCTCGGCGCTGAGACTCTCGCATGAGAGCGCGACGAGCAGCCTCCGCTGTCAGAGGCGCCTCGCGCCGGCGTCTGCGGCGGCGCGGGGAACCGCGAGGAGTGCTCGGTAGGGCTACTGCGGGTGGAGAGCGCAGGGGGGTTGAAGTGAGGGGTGAAAGTGGTGGAGGTGATGTAGAAGGTATAAGTGTAGGAGAGGTGCGATTTGGTGGAACATAAGGTTGCTGCCATGATGTACTAGGTTCAATTATGTCAACAGGAGCAGGAGAAGGCACTAGATTCACCTCCGTCAATATGCTCTCTGATCCACCCGCAATACCACCACCACCCTCTGGAATCTCCTGGGTGTCTGCTTGTAATTCCTGGAAATAATACAATTAACTTTATTATTACAAAGCAAGTAGGTACCTACCCATGATATTGCTGTGCCCATTTAAAGGCAAAGTCATAAAACATTAATTAAAAGTTTCAAGTAAATTACAAAACTTACTTCTATGAATGGCTCCACCAAAATTCCAGGCAAACCTAATCCAAAATCATGACCTAAAATCTGGATAAATTTCTTTTCAAGTTCTGTCAAAGGTTTGCCACTAGGTGGGCCACCTCCAGTCTGCTGCATTGACCTATGATTAGCCACGGCCGCCTATTTTAGCTTGCATTTGTAGTCATTCCAATACTGTAAATAATAAATATGTCTATAGTTGGGTGGTTAAGTAGGTATCATACCTATGTTTTAATGTTTAATAGGAAATAAGTTTCACCTATCAATACAAATGTTTATATTATGTAAAAGTAGGTAGGTATGTAGGCAATTAATTAATAAGTATTTGATTTCTTAGTTTTAAATTTTTAACAATGTCTTCTGAGCGAGGCTGACCTACAAAACAATAAATTATTGTTACTAACATACTGTTGATAATTATTTTACTTACTTTGCACCACCCTTTCCAATCTTTTTGTGCACCGTCACCTTGGGAGTTTAGGCTAAGGGCTATTTCTTCCCACATCCGTCGGGCAAATTCCCTTGCTTGAGCAGTTTTATTGTGGCCCAAAGCAATATCCCTTCGCCTGTTTAAAAACTCCCAAAGTAACTCAAGTTGGCCGTAGCTAACTCTTCGTCGCGAGGGTTCACTGCATATAAAAAAAACCACTTGAAATATTTCACTAACGTAAGCATTAAGTGGTTCGCTTGGGGTTTTGAATGTAATTGATGCCCCTAATACTATGTGCCATTATATTTCACAATGTATTTGTGGCTGAATATTAACACAAACACCATTTAACAATACTTACACCATTATAAGTTGTTTATATTTAGAAAACACACTGAAACTTTTTAAACAAAATCAAAATAAGCGCGCTTTTAAAATACCAATTTCCAGTCAACAACTGATGACAGGTACGAGTGCGTTCTAAAACTAAGATAAGAGCACTTACAAAAGTATTTAAATAATTAAGCATAGTTATATGAAAACAGACATTCTTGGCCGAAAAAACATTACAAAACTACATTTTTACCAAGTTAAATACTAATTGTATATATTAGTCATAATAAACGAGTAAAATGTTCGAAGAAAATAACCGTAAACTTACCGAAATATCCCTCTAGATGTAATTTCGGAACGCAACTCCCAGAGCAAGAAACGCATAGCTTCCCCGTATAGCGGTGTCCCTTACTAACATTGCGAGGCAAATACGGACCAGAGACAAATTTTCGTTCATTCTTTTGAGGATTAGCGATCCAAATGCGACCGTGTTAAAACTAGGTGATGGTACGATAAAAAAACGATCCAGTTTAGGTACCTAAACTGAATTGCATCGCAATTGAATCGCTAACTAAAAGTTGATGGTAGGACTGCAGAACTGTTTAATGGATGTCAATTAACAATTTTGGTAATATTTCTTCTTCTTTCTTTTTCTTCTTCTCTGGCAACTCCAGTCAGTGCGAAAGTTGTTCCGTAATAATTATTTTAGATTGTCTTTAATTCCCTCGATATTGTGAAAGTGGTGTTTTTTTAAAGTGAATTATATTGTATAACAGCTGCATAGTAGTGTTTGTGTAGCACTGGATACTATTTAAAGCTCATAATTAAGTCGTAAAATATTACTGAGAATGGTTATTTTTGATACTACCCTCTTTTGCTAAGACTTTTTTATATAACAATCAGGCATACCGGCATATTCTCAGTCTGATATTAATTTAATGTTGCCACTTTTTATATTTCTCAGAAACTAGTAATATTCAGAATTGTTACTGTTAATATTTTGGTGCCATCATGAATTGCAATGCCTGCAGGGGACTAGTTGAGTCTAATAGTTACTTGCTCTGTCATGTGTGTCGATACAAATACCATTATAAATGCCTTAATATGAAAACTGAGCAATTTAAATCACTAACAGCGGAGTATCGAATTACATGGATTTGCCCAGCATGTAACAGCGCTGCTCCTAGACGAATGAAAGCGAATTTTAATGCTCCGATACAACCGCAGATACAGGATAAGGAACATTCATTGGATATGTCATATGATAACGTAGACGATACAAGCATTACCACCCCTATAATGAACCAGCCTGAGATTTCTGGACACCAGACAGTCACTTTGGACAATATAAGTCAATTGCTGGACACGAAGCTGGAATCTTCTTTAAACGCATTTATGTCCAATCTCCGTACAACTCTGATCGAGGACATCAAGAAAGTTGTTAAGTCTGAGGTTGATCCTATAGTACAAGAACTTAAACAAGATTTTACTTTAACTACTGATTTACTAAGTGCTGAACAAAATGATTTAAAAGTTGAAATTAAAGAGAAGAGTAAAATAATTAATAGATTGGAAACGGAAAACCAACACCTCAATGCGTGTATCAGGAAACTAGACAGTAAAATTAGTGCTATGGAAACTATCTCTAGAGCCTCAAATGTGGAGTTACATGCTGTTCCTGAATCAAAAAATGAGAATCTATTTGATTTATTCAAAGGATTATGCAAGTTAGTCAACGCTCCTCTCGAGGAAACTTCTATTCAAGCTTGTCGCCGTATTGCGAAGCGCGATACTGGTTCTTCTAGACCCCGAAATGTGTTAATAACACTCAAATCTTCTCGCGAGCGTGACTTAGTCATCTCAGCCGTACATCGCTTCAATAAATGTCACAACGATCAACCCTTACACTCGGGACATCTTGGAATTCCTGGTGCACCACAAAGGATCTATGTCGCTGAGAATTTGTCGCCCGAAGTAAAGATATTGTTTATGGAAACTCGGAAATTTGCCAAAGACAAAAATTTCAAATACGCTTGGGCTCGTTTTGGCAAGATATACCTTCGTAAAGATGATAACTCAGCTGCAATACTTATTAAAAACACAGACGCGCTTAACAGATTAATGAAGGAGTGAAAATTTTATTTTAAGTATTTATATAACTTTGTTTGGTCAATATAATCGTTCTTTTCACATTAAATAATGGATATATATTATCAAAATATAAATAGAAAACGATCTAAAACCTCTGAAATTTATAGTAACATTCTAAATAATAACTATGATCTTGTTTGCTTTTCCGAAACCAATTTTAATAACACTGTCTTTGATGATGAAATTTTTGACAATAGATACAATGTATTCCGTAGAGACCGTATTAGTAGTAAAATTTTTAAAAAAGATGGCGGTGGCGTTGCTCTTGCTTTAAAAAAGAAGTACAAAGTTACTAGACAATTTTTATGGGAGTGTGAAGTGGAAAATCTTTGGATTAGTATTGATTCCAACTCAGAATGTAGTAGTTCAATTAATATTTGTCTATGCTATTTACCCCCTGATATTCCTGAGAATTTACTTAAAATGTTTTACCATTCGTGCACACAAGTAATATTAAACTCCAAAACTAATGATGAGTTCATTTTTATTGGCGATTTTAATGTCCCTTGGATTGACTGGTCAGTTACTGCCAAGGATTCAAATGTTACACCACATTATCCACTGAATTTAAAATCTACTTTTCTGATGGACTTCCTGGCTACTTGTAATTTAAAACAAATTAACTTTGTTTCCAACTTACAAAATAGATATCTGGATCTCGTGTTATGTACATCAGACATGATTAAAGTATATTCAACCGATCCTATTATAAAGTTAGACAATTATCACCCAGCTTTACTAATACAAGTAAAAATTCAAATTAATGATAATATTATTACCAATAAATCTACAAAGCGACATAATTTTTATAAATGTAAATATGATGAAATAAAACTCGATTTAAAAAAAATAGATTGGCCTAAAATTCTAAATTCTAGTGATGTTAATGCAGATATAAGTTGCTTCTACGATATTCTTCATAAACTTATCAATATCTATACCCCTTATACCAAAAATATTTCTAATAATTACCCAATATGGTTCAGTAATAGTCTTAAACGCTGTATTAAGGAAAAATCCAAATACCATAAGCTGTACAAGAAATATGGTAACCCACGTGACTATGACACTTTTGCTCTATTGAGAAAGCGCAGTAAAAAGCTTATGTCAGAATGTCATAAGAACTATATAAGTTCAGTTGAGGATTCTCTAAAAAATAATATTAAGCACTTCTGGAGATATGTCACCAATAAAAAACACTCTAGTAATAATATACCAGATACAATGTCATACAGAGACCAGACTGCCACTGATCATAAAAGTATCTGTGAATTATTTTCCACTTATTTTGGGTCTGTTTTTGAAAAGGTTGATACCTCGAACTCATTGAGTTCAACTAATATTAAATACAATTCTGCAATTAGCCGTGTGGTTATTAATGAACTGCATGTTTTATCTAAACTTAGAAAACTAGATTCTAATAAAGGATGTGGTCCTGATGGCATCCCACCCTTATTTATTAAACGTTGTAGTGAGGAACTAGCACTTCCTCTTACTATCATATTTAACAAATCACTAACAACAGGAGTATTTCCTACGGTTTGGAAAATTGCTCACATTATCCCAATTCACAAATCCGGTGATAAAACACAATGTAATAACTATCGTCCAATTAGCCTCCTATCTTGCTTTGCTAAATTATTTGAATCTGTAGTTTACGACTACCTTTATAATCATTTAAAACCCTTACTTTTGCCTAATCAACATGGATTTGTAAAAAATAAATCAACTACTACTAACCTTTTAGAATATAAAAATTATATTTGTTCATCATTTGCTATAAACATTCAAGTTGACTCAGTATATACTGACTTTTCTAAAGCTTTTGATAAAGTGGATCATCTCATATTATGCAATAAAATTGAATCACTAGGCATACACGGTAACCTTCTCCGGTGGTTAAAATCTTATCTTAATCGTAGAAGTCAGCTAGTTGCCCTTAAGGGTATTACTTCTTCTCCTGTTCAGGTTACCTCTGGTGTTCCTCAAGGTTCCCATCTTGGTCCATTGCTTTTTGTTGCATTTGTGAATGATTTAGTTGAATGTTTATCTTGTCCTACACTTCTGTATGCTGATGACCTTAAAATTTATACAACAGTTTCTAGCTTGTGTGATGCTATGAAACTCCAGCGAGACCTTGATATCATTTCTAATTGGTGTCAGTTAAATAAAATGATTCTCAATGTAGAAAAATGTCATATAATTTCATTCACAAATAAAGTTAATAAGATTGAATTTAATTATTCTCTAAATAATCATATACTAAAACGCACCACATCAATTAAAGATCTTGGTATTATCTTTGATGACAAACTTACCTTTAGGGAACACTATGATTATATTGTGAGTAAGGGATCCAGTCTTTTAGGATTTATATGTAGGTCTACTCTTGGCTTTAAGAAACCTACGAGCTTCATTCATTTATACTGCACGTTAATTAGAAGTGTGTTGGAATATAATTCTACTATCTGGTCTCCTCATTATTCATTACACATCGATCGCATTGAGCGTGTACAAAAGAAAGTATTGCGAATAGTTTCATATAGATATAATTTAATTCGAAGTCTTAAAACGTATCATGACCGACTGAAATATTACTCACTGACATCCTTAGTAAATCGTAGAAGCATCTCAGACCTTGTTTCTCTTCACAAAATTTTACATGGACGTATTGATTCACCCTATTTAATGTCTTTACTTAACATCAATACCAATTATCGATGTAGAAAACCAGCAGTTTTTTCCCTTCAAGTGTATCGTAATAATACTTCTTATTTCAATCCATTGGTTCGCATGTGTCGCCTTTATAATGAACTCACCAAATTAAATGCGTACATTGATATTTTTAATTCTAGTCAATTTAAGTTTATGAATAAATGCAAAAAAGTTCTCTCACACAATCGCTATTAATATCTATTGTCGATTTTTCACTCATATTATTTGCAAAATAAATATGGGTAAATCTATAGCTTCTTTATACAGGAATTTTAAGTAGTGGGGTGGTGAAGTGGGGAGGGGGGGAGGCATACTTACCTTTACTACAACCCCTAAGGTCCGGAGATCTTGAAATTTTTTTTTTTTTAATAAACATAACCTCACTTATTTTCACTGATTTTTTCGCTAATGTTGCACTTCTATTATAGGTCCGAAATTGAAAAATCCTTTTAAAGTTAAAAAAAAGGCCAGTAATCAACATAAACAGAGCCAAAATAACCCAAAAACCAACTTAATTGGATAAAAATGAAGAAAAAACACAATAGAGCACATTTATATACACTACAAGAGTAATCATTCAAAATGGCGACCAATAAAGACGATTTTTTTTTTACGTAATCGCATTAATTTATATTTAACCAATATTTAAAAAAAATTCAACTGTGTATTTAATAATAAAGTTGATATCATTAATATATTGATTCATTGTCATATTAAAAGCCAACTTGCTAGTCGTCCACTAAATTGATAAATAAAACAAATGTTTCATATGAGACTTTCAAGGCGTCCTAACTGTCTGTGTGTACAAAAAAAATAGTAAATGGTTACAGTCAGGTCTGGCACTCGCCGGCCGCTACCGCGGCACGCTCGCTTCGCTCGCTCGGCTCGTGCGCTTTGGTCTGAATATCACCTAACATAACCCACTGTTTGTGTATAAAATAAATAGTAAATGGTTACCAGTCGGTTCTGGCACTCGCCGGCCGCTACCGCGGCACGCTCACTTCGCTCGCTCGGCTCGTGCGCTTTGGTCTGAATATCACCTAACATAACCGACAGTTTGTGTATAAAATAAATAGTAAATCGAAATTATTATAAAACACAGTACAAGTCGTCGTAAAATCAAAAATTAACAGAAGAAAGCACATTCACTCAACTACTAGAGAAAAGGAATAAAATGGCGGCAATAAAAGGGGCAATAAAGGCGGCAAACAAAAAATTTTTTTTTTTCATAGAAATATATTGATTTCCGAAAATTATATAAAACAATATATTAATTAATTCTAAATCTTGAGCTACAAGATTTCGAATTTCTTAATTACAAATCGATAAGTATTAATGACATATCGATTAATTTATTTTTATAATCACACCTTGTTAGCCAAGCCATTAAAAACAAAAGTGACACTAAAAACTGTCACTTTTTAATCAATCGATTATATATGTCTAGCATGAATGTGTATTTATGCGTCAATTAAATTTGAAACTTTATTTCTACATTAAAAAAACAGTTTTAGTGTTACAAAAAGTTCTAGTGGTTATATGTAATTCATGAGTACATTCATAAACAATTCGTGAGTACAT
The DNA here is from genome assembly GCA_019925095.2 of Dendrolimus kikuchii. NCBI lineage: Eukaryota > Metazoa > Arthropoda > Insecta > Lepidoptera > Lasiocampidae > Dendrolimus > Dendrolimus kikuchii. The sequence continues at coordinate 5,932,484 of JAHHIN020000031.1, forward strand.
TCATAAACTCAAATCACGGTTTGTTATTATCAAAAGTGGCACAATTTTACAACAAAAATAAGTGAGGTTATGTTTATAAACTAAAAAAAATTTAAAACCTCCGGACCTTAGGGGTTGTCGTAGGGGTAAGTATACCTCCCCCCTATTCACTACGCCCACCCACAACTTAACATTTGTGTATTAGATTCTTAAGTAGCAGCCTAAATATGAACAACTTTCAAAAGAATATCTACTTTTCGTTCGTTTAATTAGCACATAGTTTGGATTATGATCTAGCCCTATATATTATGTTGTTATTGATTAATTTTTAATGTTTGTAATCTGTTTTGTGCTTAAATAAATAAATAAATAAATAAATAAATAAATATTAATATAAAGTCCAAGTTCTGCGGCACAGTTGTTACATAATAATAAGTTTCTTTAGATGATTTATATTTATTTCTTCATAATCTTATATACAAACTGTTTTATGCAAGTTGTTTGTTTAGTTTATGGATATTTTTGAGACTACATACTAATATACAGTCTGTTATATATATATTTTATACATTATTTTTCATATGCTATATTATAAAGTAAAAGATTAAATTTTAGGACATACCTATACTGGGGCCAGGTCCGAATCTTGATTAGGTGGTTCAGTAGTGACCACCTCACCATTGTCTTCTTGCAGGGCAATTGTTTCATTTTCTTTGTTTTCAGTACCATCACCACCAAATGGTACTTCAAATCCTGAGCCAGTTGAACCCAAAAGCTCAGCCACCTTATCCAATATTTCATCGACAGGGATGCAAATAGGTTTTCCACCACCTGTCTTAAGAAAATCCAAAATAAAATTATATAATGTTCATGTATGAAATTATATTAATGAAATACTGAATTAAAACAATCTCTTAATATGTGGTTGAGAACATTACAAAATTAGAAGATAAAACATTACAGCTGGGTTACAAAAGTAAAGCAAAGGAACTAGTCTGTACAGCCTCACAGTGAAATAAAATTAATTAATGCATATGGAATCTCTATTACTGAAAATTATATGTTAATAGATTTTTATTTACACTTGAAAAAAAGATATTTTCATGAAGATTACAAAATCTAATGGTACTTATTGAAAAAAATGTAAATATTTCCTGGGATACAAAATCAAAATATGTTCTGCTATTAACAGATATAAAATACAGTATTACTTCAAAGAGTGTATCGAATTAAAACAAAATGTTAAGTTTACCTTTAAATTGTTGAATCTTATTAGTTGTAGCCTTTTGCGGGCCATTTTTTTTAAATTATCCCATTTTAATTTAAGCTGTTGCTTGTTCTTTGGGACCCTACCGAACCTTGCGTTATATGCATCTGTAACTTGAGTCCATGCGATTTCCTTCAGTTGGTTTTGAAAAGCATTAGTTGCTTTAGAATGTATCGCTTTATTTTCTTTTACGAGGTCAATAAAATAGGATACCTCATCCCGTGTCATTTGTTTCTTATACTTCTGAAATTAAAAGCCACAAGACATAATGATCACATATTGCTTCACAATTCATACAATTATATTTTATATAAACAATATATTTACCTCGCTGTTATCCATTTTTAATTAACAGTACAAAGTTATAACTTTTCACTTTATTGACATTGAAACAATCATTATTTAAAAAGTTTATTATGATATCTCATGAATGCGTTTTGTTCATGAAAAATTCATATAAGATGGTTCTGTGATTGTAAGCATTTTTAAAGCAAATTAATTAAAAGATTGATTTTTAATGATAGTCGTATATCAAATAAGACTTCTTCTTTTGAAAATGTATTTATTTTGTAGTTATACCTCAACTTACTGAATAACGTTGCGTGTCCTACTATTGCAGCGACGTTGCGTTAATAAAACGCTTGGGAGGGAATTAGTTTCTTTCTTTCTTTCTTTTTATATTTTATTGGCTTTCGGCTTGTTCATGAGTGAACCGCCATTGACTGCCAGTGTCAAGTGTGAAAAAAACACAGCATCTTGGGAAGTAAAATAAATTTAAAGTAGATTTATAATAAAAAAATCATAATATAATAATTAATAATTGAAAAATCAAATCCTTGTTCTCTATTTTATATGTTAATTTTGTCACCACCACCTAAAAAATAAAATGCACAATATTTTATTTTATTATTTTTATGAATATAATAACATCACTAAACGGAGCATAAATAAATATAAGGACATCACGTAAACAATTAATATAAGTAAATACAACTAACAAGCTAGTACACTAGTATGTTTTACAATTTAATATCGTGTGTATTAATATATTTATATAAAATATTAAAAAACACAGGTTTGGGAATATTGGCAAGAATGGTTTTCAGGTTAATGGGTTTTGGCATTTTAGTAGGAAGGGAATCGGTAAAGGGAAGCTGGTTTCATGGGACAGTTAAAGAAAATATGATCCACCGAACCCTCTTCTATCTGGCAATCGCATAAAGGGCTGTTACGAATACCTATTCTGTATAAATGGGCCGGGGTGCATGTATGGCCTAGTCTTAGCCTGCAGATAATTGAAATCGCTCTCTTGCTTGCTAATTTATATTTGCAGAACCAAGGTTTTGTTGGGATTAATTCCTGTATCTCTCTGTAGTATCTGCCTTTTGACGAGCTTGACGTATTCCAGTGAGCCTGCCAACTTTCGTTCAGATCAATCTTTGCTTTAGTACACAAATCTTGGGACTGCAAAATATAATGCTCAAGAGTGCCCAACGATGATGCGACCTTTGCCAATTCATCTGCTTTTTCATTATGTCTGATGCCACAATGGCCTGGTATCCAAGCAAGGACCAATTCCAAATCATTAGCCAGGCAGTTAAATAGTATTTCCTTGATTCTAGTAACTAAAGGGAATCTCAGACCAATTGAAAATTTGTCAGAGAGGATGGCCTGTAAAGAACTCAGAGAATCAGAAAATATTATCACCCGTGTGAAACGATTTTTATTGTCAAGGATAAACTTGACTGCTTCTAATATGGCTGTTAGCTCTCCTGTGAAGACAGATGTTAGGGAAGGGCATTTGAAGATTAGAGCAGTTTGGAAGCCCGGACACCAAACTGCTGCTCCCACATCCTGGTCCCTAGATAGCTTTGAAGCGTCTGTGAATATATAGTGCCAATGTGACCATTCTGAGGACAGCTTAGAGTTAAAGAGAGAATTGGCATAGCGATCGTCTTTGGATATACCAAAGTCAAGGAGTATTTTTGGCTGGAATATAAGAGTATTGTAATCTATTGTGAAAATGGAAGGTTTAGGGGACTGGTAGCATTTAATGTCTAAGGAGTTTATTTTTCGGAACGATTTGATGAGACAGGGGATTTCTTTATGTGTCCAATAGGAATTATTTGGGATTAGGGAGCTGAGTATATTAAGTTTTGGGATGAGGGGGTGTAAGGAATTTTGAAAGGTCTTGTACATAAAACGGTCGCATAAAAATTGCCGGCGAAGTAGAAGAGGGGGATCTAATGCTTCAATCTGAAGAGCGTTAGTAGGAGATGAGCGCATAGCACCCAATATGATCCTGAGACATTTGTATTGCAGCTTGTCCAATTTATCTAATACCGACTTTAAGCAAGGTTCTATTATAATAGATGCATAATCAAAAATGCTGCGAACTATAGCATTATAAATAAGTTTGAGGGAATAGGGGTGTGAACCCCACCACACCCCAGAGAGACAACGCATAATATTTAAGTTCGACTCAATTTTCCTTTCCATATGCTTCATGTGGTAAGAACCAGACATTTTAGAATCGAGGTAACAACCTAAGTATCTTACATGGTCTTCAACTGGGATAGTCTTCTCACCACAGACAAGTTTGATTAAGGGAGGATTCCTCTTGCGACAAAAGACCACGGCACGACTTTTAGATGGAGCCAGATCTAAACCATGGTCATTTAGCCAGATCTCTAAGTATGTCAATGCATTGTTCAATCTGGATTCTATTTGGTCTATATTATCTGCAGAGGTGTAGAGGACAATATCATCTGCATACTGTAAAATGTTAGCAAAAGATACAACTGATTGTTCCAAATCATAAGTGTAAATGTTATATAGAAGAGGACTTAGGACAGATCCTTGAGGGAGTCCTCTCCATATACTTCTTGGGGGGTATAGGTTATTGTCTACTTTAGCCACTATTTCCCGGTCCATTAAGAGGTTGCAAATGAAGTGTGTAAGCCTCACGGGAGCACTCAGCTGTTGCAATAATTTTTGCCTGAGCCGGTGAAGCAAAACACTATCGTAGGCCGCAGATATATCCAGAAATACACCCACCATAATTTCCCCCCGTGAAAGGGCAGTTCTAATTTCGGTAGAGAGTATGGCCAAGCAATCTGTTGTGCTTGTGCCTTTACGGAATCCAAACTGTGTACTAGGGAGGATAGAGTTAGACTCAGTGAACCATTCAAGCCGGTCTCTAAGGATATGCTCCATGACCTTGCCTAGAGTGGAGGACAGAGCTATGGGACGATATGAGTTTGGAAGAGAAGGATTTTTATCGGGTTTACGTATGGGAATAATTAACTGTTTTTTCCAGGCCCTAGGGATAAGACCTGATTCAAAAAAATTATTTAGAAGTGAGAGAATTAAATTTTTAGTCTTTGGACCAGATTTAAAGAGGAAGGAATAAGGAATACCATCAAGGCCTGGAGAGGAGTCCTTTAGTCTATTAAAAACGCGAGTTAGTTCAGGAAGAGAGAAAGGTTCATTTAGTTTGTGGTAAGGAAAGGAATTAGGATATGGTGAGGGAAAAGAATGCAAGTTAGAGACAGATATGGGAGCTAGTTTAGCCAGAAAAGAGGGGAGCCAAACAGAGCAATCATTAGAGCAAGGGCTGGGGGGCAAAAAAGAACCCCGGAATCTTTTCAACATTTTCCACATTATAGTAGATGGCGTACGTGGAGACAAGCTTTCAGTAAAGCTTCTCCAGGCTTTCTTTTTCTTTTTCTTGAATAGACGTTTTGCTGAAGCCATGTCTCTTTTGTAGGAAATGAAGTTTTCTATTGACATATTCCGCTTATAATTCAATTCGGCAGACTTACGCTTTTTGTATATTTCTGTACATTCAGAATCCCACCATGGTGGGGATATTTTTTTGTTAATATCCGATTTTTTGAGAGGGATACTTGATTGAGCCGCAGTATGCAAAGATGTTACTAGTTCATCATAACATAGGAGGGAATTATAAGCTGTAGGTTCTGGAATATTTTCCGTGAGGTAATCTGTTTCTAGAGTATATTTGTCCCATTTTGCTTTGTTGAGGTTATATTTAAGAAGAGGGGAAAAATTACGCACAGGGATGGAGAGGTGAGGTAAGGATATGTGGATGGGAAGATGGTCACTGCCGTGTGAGTCATCCAAAGTGCACCAGGATGCAATAGAGCAGAGATCCGAAGAACATAGTGAAAGGTCTGGGGAGCTTGTGGGTCTATTTGGTGCCGTCCTGCGAGTCGGTGAGCCATCATTAAGGATACAGATGTTAAGTTGGTCTAAAAGATCCATAAGGTCGCATCCAAAAGCGTCATAACTATTGCTTCCCCACGCCATATGAGCGCAGTTGAAGTCACCGAGGATTAAAAAAGGGCCTGATAAGTGAGAAAATATGGTAGTTAATATTGGGATTAAATTGGGAGTAGGATGTGGGATATATATTGATAAAATAGAGATATTAAAATTGTGAATTTTAATACCTATTATGTTAATGGAATGTGGAAGAGGGGGGAGAGGAATAATCGAATAGGTGAGAGATGATTTAATTAAGATGGCTGAGCCAGCGTATCCATCATCTCTGTCACTTCTGAGACAGGCGAAACCTGGAACTCGAAAGTGGCTATCTGGAATAAGCCAAGTTTCAGAAATGGCAAACGCTGCCGGATCATAGCTGCGAACCATTTGGAGGATTTCATGCTTTTTAGAAGAGAGACTGCGACTGTTCCACTGGATGAGATCCATTATTACTAATAATAGAGACTAACTGAGCTAGTTTTTCGGCAACGTTGGACGGTGAATGAGAATAATTGTTTTTAGACAGAATACTGATTAAGGTAGAAAGTAAAGTATCAAGTAGACTATCTTCAAGATTTTGCTTGTTTCTCAAGGCAGAACCATTTTGAGGTGAAGGAGGGTCTCTCTGAGAAATGAGGGCTTGGTGGGCAGCTCGGTCGTATCCAGGAGCTAGAGGAGCTCGAGTACGAGGAGGGGCAAAAACGGTACGTCTGTAGCTAGAAGAGGATGGGAAACTGGAGGAGGTTTGTTTACTAATGGGGGGAATTCCGGGAGGGAGGTAAGGGTTGGGAGTATTGGATGGGGTAAACATGGTACGGGCAACCTCAGAATATGATCGGGAAACAGGTGGGAAAAGGGTTGATGCTTCGGAGTACGAGATATTGTCTTCTGACATTTTTTTTTTAATTTGTTTTTGCCTATTTAATTCAGGGCAATTTTGATCTGTGGCATAATGGAAGCCTGTACATAAACAGCAATAGGCACTCTCGGGTGTAACCGAGCATGTGTTACCGGTGTGAGCCTCTCCGCATTTAAAACACCGTGGTTTAGACCGACATTTGTCCCTAACGTGTCCAAAGCGGCAACAGGAAAAACATTGAATCGTTGGTAATAAGTATGGTTCCACCGTTAGAGATGAGTAGCAGCAATATATGTACTTAGGTAGGCGTTGACCACTTATAGTTAGAACCACTGTAGTTGATGGACTCCATTCCGGACGGCCATCCTGCTGACGTAATTTTCGATTTAATCTTCTTGCCTTTAGGATAGGTCCAGAGCCCTGAGGTAATTCTATTTTTTTTACTAAATCCTCCATAGACATATCTGTTGGTATGTCTCTCACTATTCCCATTCGTGAAATATTATAAGTGGGGATTATAGCTTTAAAATGTAATGAAGATAAGACTGGGTTACTAACAAAAATATTGGCATCCTCTGGAGAAAGAAATTGTATAGATACCCTGTTTCTACCTACATTTTTGACACCATCTTTAGCAATTTTACCAGCTTTCGTATTTAAGAGAATTTGTCCAAATTGGATTTTATTTATTGTTGTGCCCGCCTTTGGGTGGGGCTGTGACCTGTGTACATGTACCAAAAATGGTCCAGTATCTTGTTCATTATACTGATAGGCATTGTTTAACGAGGGGTGAGACCATGTGTTTTGTGAGACATTGGGTGAATCGTTTGAGTTAAGAGATGAGATATTAGGTTTTTTGGAAGGAGTTTCCTTGTTATTCGCCTCTAATAGACGTTTTCTTTGTACTGATATTACTCTCTGATCCTGAGGAGGATTATCTACCGTCATAGATTCAAATATAATGTCATCATCGATATGGTCATCTGGAGGGTCCGGTGGAGCAGGGGGGATCTTCGACATGGTCGAAGATCCCGAAGTAATTAAAAAAACCTACTTACCCGTGGATATGACGATAACACTAAAACATACACAAACAAGTAATAAAAGGGTTAAACACACATTTAAGGACCAAACCAATATATAGATAACTCAAAATAACCGAACAAGTGACAAAATTATAAGGAAATGAATGATTTTAGGTAAAAAATCTGCAAGCACGTGGTTTCCTCACGACACCTTAAAATGCAGTCCAGGGAATTAGTTACTGATAACCGACAGTATTACCAATTGTCAATGAGCTTGTGAAACGCTCGTATAGCCCTCTTAACCATCGGTTATTGGTAGCTTCAAAATCAATCAGTTACTATTACAGACAACCGTCGGTAAAATATAGAAACCGGGCATAAGTCTGTTTCAACCATCAGTTAAATGTCTATGCATGCACACCAGCCTTAGTCAACTATTTCATTTGAAAGAAAGAAAGAAAGAAAATATTTATTGTCACAAATAAACACATACATAAAATGCAAGGATTTTTACTAATAAATACAGTTTAAGAAATGTATGTACATAAAATTTACAACAGTGAGGCTGGAAACACAGCACTATGCTGTGTCAGAAGCTAACACAGCACTGATTTTCAGTTCCAGCTTCCATCAAACCAGAAGAAACCCAAACAACATACTATTTACCTTCATGTAGGTAATTTTTAAGTGTTAAATACTTCTAATAATAACATTACATATATCACAAAAATGAGTTTGCCAAAAAATATTGTCTTCCATTCTACAAATATAATAAAAAATATTAAATAAATCAAATATCTTATAAGAATATATTGTATATAGAAATGTTTATATATGTAACAAGAAATAAATTTATATAAAAATATGTAATTATTATAAAGGTATACAGACAGAATATATAACAGTCGATATATGAATATGTACATGAATAAGTATGTATATTTCTGTTTTTCCACCATAATTAATTTAAATTATAAGTTTGGACATTATTAAGGTTCTGTTGTCAAAGACTATACTTCTATAATCACAGATTTAACCAAGGCTACACTGTTAATTTGACTTTAACAATAAACAAAAGAGTATATATATATATATATTTATCCATGCAGGAACGGAGAAAGAACACAATTTCCTGCGGCCGGGCGGCCTGTCGTAAGAGGCGACTTAACAACCCACAGCCAGGTGGTAGGGCATTTGCCCGACTGGATGGCTACCACCCCTGGTCTAAAGTATGTCGCCATAACAACCTTGAGTTGTGTTCCGGCATTAGTGACCAGGTTCCAGTCTCCCTTAAGGGAGCAGCAGCGCATTTGCAGCAACTTGGTGTTGCAAATGTCCATAGGCGATGGTAACCGCTTTCCATCAAGTGGGCCGTCTGCCTGTCTGCTGATCTTCTGCAATAAAAAAAAAAAAATATGCATGTGTGTGTCAAGTACATGGTAGTGTGTGATGTTTTTTATTGATTTCATGTATTTTTTATGCATAATTAAAAAAATATATATTAGCATTCTGCACTCCTCTATATAAACTATATGTGTGCAAATTTCTTACTCCTCCATCTGCGCATATTTTGTAAAAAGGGGTATTAAGTTTTTGCTTCACATATTAATATATATTAAGGTTTACATCTGAAGTGTAAACCTTAAACAAGAGAATTATATAACCTGTAGTTTAGCAGAAAGGACTCAACCCACATTGTGGTAAAAAAATGAGTTGTATATACCAATTTACCAGCAATTTTTGTCTAAACTTAAAACCTCAATAACTCAAAAACGACTTTTTGTGTGTTAGGTCGTTTCTGCTAAACTATGTCCAATTATTCTTCAAAAAACTGGTTTATTCTGCAAGACATATAATTCTATCTCTCTCAATATGTGTTTGTGTATACCACATGGCTGTATATGTGGTGAACAATAAAGAGTTTTCTATCTATATCTATCTATGGCTGCGCTTTGAAGGTGTCAGCCAAGAACCGTTAGAAACTAGTTTATTCAACAAAACTTTTGTTATCGAAAACCGGTTGATTGAGGTTAAAGTGAGAATAAAATCAAAAAGACCCTATGTACTTAGATTACTGTAATTGGTTCAACATTTTTTACTGGTTTCCAAACCTTGCTTATACTACTGTATAATTATTTACGTAAGTTTTCATATTAAGTTTCAAATGTGAATACAAGTAAACATATATATGTGGTAAAATACATATTATGATAACAGACAAATAATCTATCATATAATAGTCTATCGCTGGTGTATGTCCATACGGATAAAGCCACAAGCCTCTTCTATTCGAATCTCGAATATATGATGTGATGAATATGCTATTAAGAACATAAACTTCAAAAGGAGTATATTTGGGTTTCTCGTATTATAATATACGATGTAGAGTATCCAGTAATGAGGAGACAAAAACTTGCAGTGAAAGATTCCCCTTTTGGATACAAATTCCTGAAAAAACAAAAGGTATTTATTTTAACATATTGATGGACAGTAATGCTTTCAAATAACAAGTTCATAAAATTGATATGACAATATATATGTCACTACTAGTATCATTAGGCCCAAAAGTTTTTTTATTTTATTTATTATTCAATATTCCTACATTCATATAAATTAGAAACACATATGGGGTGTGATATAGACGGCACATTTATTTATTACTTGAGATATGAAATTAATTTTGGGTGGTTATAAAAAAAAAAAATAACCACAAAGGCTAAGGCGAGTGCTCCTCTCTAACCTATATTAAAAAAGTTCGGATTTGTTCATAATAAATAAATGTGCCGTGTATCTATACCCCACCCCACATATGAACTGTGGCAAAAGAAACCTCATGGGTTTATACGTGCCACAGGGAGTTGTGTACACAATATTGTTATATCAAAAACAGGAGCAGAGGCGAGTAATTGTTATCATCATTCTAGTGTTCAGTTCTGATTTGATAATTGTTGCGGACAGAATCATCCCCTGACCCTCTCCCCCGGAAATCCCTTACCCCCACGCCCTGATTACCGCCGATATGTAGCTCGCTCTGTTAGCTGCTAAGCGTCTGCATTTTTTCAGTACCTTAGTAAGCACGGGGCGAGCCTATGGCATTGTTGTTCGGTCGAATATATACACACATTGGCCAGTATATACACACAAGGAAGACTAAGAAGACCAGGAAAATCAAGGAGCATTCGGAAGACTACAGCCAACGGACTCTTAGTGTGTCTACGTGGTTATTGTCAACCACCAGTGATTGTGATTAGTGCCACTCGTATTAATCGGTGTTATCAATATAACTAGTGCTATCTACGTGCAGTGTAACGTCCAGGGCTAGTGCTAAGTTGTGTTGGTTAACCTCGAATGTTCCGTTTGATACAGTTGTGCTGATCGCACCTGTTGCTGTTGTAGCGCCTATAAATAAATACATTTAACTTGCTAAGGGGTGTTTCATTTAGGGTGACCCCTGCGCCCGCACGCCCAACAATAATAAAAACAGAGTTATCATCATTCTAGTATATGGTTCTCATTTTAGTTCCAGGTCTGCAAATGGGAATCAATGTAGAATCTTTTAAGATTATATTTGATTGATTTGTGGTTATTTTTGTACTTGGATTGCAGGTCCTTTGGGAGATCATTTATAATAATTGGTATTATATATTACTCGCGTCTTGTCCCATACACATTATTATATTTAAGAATAATATATTTACATGAGTCTGATCTTGGTCGCATGTAGTTAGGTCTAGTCTTCTTAACTAATAGTTCTGGTTTGTTACATTGTTAGTATTGAAAATTTAACCTTGTCAAATACGCTCACAACTTCACAATATTTTCATACGACAGTGGAACCTCTATAACTCTAATCTTGTTAAGTCGAAAAAAAATGCCATTCCCTTCCACTAAACCCCCAGACTCGGTATCTCAAATTGTTTAGACTTTGTAACTCGAACAAAATGCAAATATTCCCTGCATAGGCTTTTTAGCACATATTTATACTCAATAACTCAAATTTCAAAAACCAGACTCGTTGTAAGTCAAACATAATGATGTCTTGGAACTCCCCGAACTTGAAGCAATCAAATCGAAAAGGCATGTCGGGTACATTTATTCTATTGTATCTGCCTAGTAGATGTGCAATTAATGAATCTATTAATTAAACTTTCTAAGTCGCAAAGCTGTGTACCATAAGGTAATGAACAAACCTAAATTTCTTTTTGCGATCAGTACTTATTTGACTGCTAACTAGCAACATGTGTCTTGAAACGTGCCTTCTAAAGTCGAAATTTTAGCCATCAAATACTTCATATCTCGAACTTCTTGTTAATTCGAAGTTTTTAGCATTTCCCCTGACATTGGAGTTATTGAGATGCTACTGTATAAGAGAGAGAGTCTGAAAGAGAGTGTCGGGGTGAAGATAAGGAAAGGAATGCTCTGGTGGTTTGGGCATGTGGAAAGAATGCATGATGAAACAATGACTAAACAGATATACAATGCAAAAGTGGATGGATGTTGTTCGTGCCTACCCCGCAAGGGAACTGGCGTGAAGTTATGTATGTACGTACTGTATTAGACAAGAGCGAAATTTTATACCTTCTGTCACTAGATGTACAATTAAAATCTGTGGGATGTTTATGGGCTTATTGGTTATTATAAAGAAATGTAATATACTACTAACCTTGAAATTAAAAGTCCTAGCCACAATAAAATGATCAACGTCAATAAAAGACGACATCACTGTGCATATCGAAACATTACAAATACACGACGAAAGCGGAATATTCAAGCCATTACTGAAAAACGTTATAGCAGACACGCAGCCAATGCTCGCATGAACTAAACTGTCTGCAAATCCTCTATACAATTGAGAATCTGAGTATTTCGATTTAAAAACAATATAATCTCCACATATCGTAAGTATTAATAGTAAAATTGAGAGAATTATGTTAAGAAATTTCATGTTTTCTGACTGTTATTTACGTGTCTAATTATCATTTATTTGACTTGACTTGACTTTTTAAATTGAATTGGCAATTGGCTCGTTCTTTATCGAACCACCATTACTGCCAGTGTCAGGTGTGAAAAAAAAACAATGTCTACTAAATAGCGATTACGTGATAAGTAATAAGGAAAAAACAAGTGTGAAAAAAAAAAAAAAACTTGTTCAGATGTGCAGATAACCACCACCTGTAAGCAACACAAATAATTGTAAAATAAAAGGCAAATACAAATACAGAAACATGGATAATTATAGTACGGACATCACAATGTTATACTATTTAAAGATATATATTTATATATAAGATTGAAAATAAATGGTTTGGAGATGTTGACCAGTAAGGTTTTGAAATTAGTAGGTTTTGGAACATTAATACGTATTAATACGTATATCATAAAGGGAGATAGGGTATAATGGGCAGTTGAAGAAAATATGGTCAATAGTACCTTCCTCTGTATCACAATCACAAATAGGAGTGTTTCTCACACCAATCCTGTACAGATGCACCGGAGTGCACGCGTGACCCAGTCGCAACCTACAGATCACAGATGTAGCTCGTTTATCAGCTGTACGATATTTGCTGAACCATGTCTTAACTGGGATCTCGGGAGAAATATCGCTATAAAATTTGCCTTTAAACTGACTTGACCTTTTCCAATCCGCTAACCAATCGGTCCTTAGATCTAAATAGGCTTTAGAACAGAGATCTTGGGACAGAACGTCTGTATAATCGGGGCATCCTGTCGACACAGCAGACTTAGCCAAGCTGTCTACTGTTTCATTTCCAGATATGCCAGAATGGCTAGGAATCCATGCTAGTATGACTTCTAAATTGTAGGATTGACATAAAAGGAGCTGTTCTTTAATTTTGAGAAGTAGAGGAAAGCGCATACTAATTGATATGTCTTCTGAAACGATTGAATTAAGACAACTTAATGAGTCAGAAAAAATAAGTACCTTGCTAAATTTATTTTTATTAGATATAATAAACTTAACAGCTTCCAACAAAGCTATTGATTCTCCCGTAAATATAGAGGTCAAAGGGGGACACTTGAAAGTAAGTGCCAGCTTGTATGAAGGGCACCACACTGCAGCACCAACAGAATCATCTTGAGCTAGCTTAGAAGCATCAGTGTAAATTGGGCGCCAGTCAGACCATTCTAACAAAAGCTTCTGATTAAAAAGTTGATTTGCATTGTGATCGTTTTTGGAGATATTAAAATTTAAAAGAATTTTTGGTTGATATATTAGGATTTCATATGAGGAATCAAACGGGGCAGGTTTAGGTATTTGGAAAACTGAATTATTTAAGTGAGATACTTTTCTAAGAGACTTAATTAGACATGGTGGTTCCTTAACGTGCCAGTACGGGTTATTAGGCATGAGTGTAGAAAGGGTCTCAAGTTTCAGGATTAGGGGGTGGGAAGCATATTGAATGGTTTTGAATAAAAATCGATCACATAAAAATTGACGGCGAAGGGGGAGAGGGGGATCTAGAGCTTCAACTTGTAGAGCATTTGTAGGGGATGATTTCATGGCTCCCAAAATTACTCTGAGGCATCTAAACTGGAGTTTATCTAATTTTATTAAGGCTGTTTGTTAGACAGGGTTCAAGAACAAAAACACCATAATCTATGACACTGCGGATTAAAGCATTGTATAAGAGCTTCTGCGTATAAGGGTGAGCTCCCCACCAGACACCTGACAGGCATCTTAAGATGTTTAAATTAGTTTCTGCCTTTTTGGTAATATGCTGCAGATGGCAAAGTCCTGACATCTTGGAATCCAAAATAATTCCAAGGAATTTAACAGAATCATAAGCAGGAATAAATGTTCATTACAGGATATTTTGATTGTTGGAGGACTGCGATTTCGTGAAAATACTATGGCTTTGCTCTTTTCTGGAGATAGTTCTAAACCATTTTCCAGCAACCAATTGGAAAGATAATATAATGCTTTATTCAACATAGATTCAGCTTGTGACGTTGACTCAGCTGATGCATAGAGAACTATGTCATCAGCGTATTGAAGAATACTACAGAAGGATGTTACTGTCCGATCTAAGTCGAATGTGTAGACGTTATACAAAAGAGGACTCAACACAGAACCTTGAGGGAGACCTTTCCATACACGGCGAGTGGAGTGAATAGAACCATCAAGTCTAGTAACGACCGTTCTGTCCATTAAGAAGTTACATATATAATGTGTCAACCTCACGGGGACACTCAGCTGTTGCAATTTCTGCCTGAGGTGGTGAAGTAAGACACTATCATAAGCAGCTGAAATGTCCAAGAAGACAGCTGCCAGAACTTGCTTTTTAGACAGGGCGATCCTAATGTCCGTGGTCAGTATCGAGAGGTTATGCAGAGTACTTGAACCTTTACGAAAACCAAATTGGGTTTGTGCAAGAACGGAGTTAGATTCAAGGAACCACTCAAGACGGTTCTTGAGAAGGTGTTCCATTAACTTTGCTAAAGTGCAAGATAGAGCTATAGGACGATAAGAGGATGGGTTAGAAGGATTTTTGCCTGATTTGAGAATGGGGATGATTAGTTGGGTCTTCCACGAGTCGGGGATTACACCCAACTCAAAGGATTTATTAAGAAGTTTGAGAATTATATTTTTAGTGAAGCAACCAGACTTGGAAAGAAAAGAATATGGGATACCATCTAGGCCAGATGACGAATCTTTCAGACGATGTAGTACCCGAGAAAGCTCGGGCATGGTGAAAGGATCATTAAATTTATGGGAAGCGATTAATAAAGGATAAGGTGATGGAAGAGAGGAATGAGAGGGAACCGAATGAGGTGCTAGTTTATTAATAAAAGAGTTAATCCATACTGAGTAATCATTAGACGTGAAGTTAGATGGGAAGGCAAGAGCCACGGAACCGTTTTATTGCTTTCCATACCAAAGGAGATGGGGTTTGGGGAGAAAGGCTTTCAGTAAATCTAACCCAGGATAATTTCTTTTTCTTTTTGAATAGTCTTATTGAAGCCGCCATGATTTGCCTAAAGTTTATGTAATTTGAAATAGTCATGTCTGACTTATATTGTTTTTCTGCTGCCTTGCGTTTTTTATAGATTTCAGTACACTCAACATCCCACCATGGAGGAGAGTAACGCTTGTTTGGATCATTTTTCTTCATGGGGATACAAGAGTGAGCAGCAGAGTGTAACGCTTCTACGAGTTTATCGTAGGCATGCAAAAAGTTAGTGTTAGTTAACTCTGGGATACATTTGGTTTGTTTGTCAGTTTCGATGCTATAAGCATCCCAATTAGCTTTATTGGTGTTATACTTCAGAAGCGGAGAGAATTGTCGCGTAGGGATTGTGAGATGAGGCAAGGAAATGAGGATTGGAAAATGATCACTGCCATGAGAATCCTCTAGTACCGTCCAGGAAGCGATAGAGCGGAGATTTGGAGAACAGAAGGAAAGGTCTGGAATACTGGGAGGAGCATTTGGAACTGTCCTACGAGTTGACGAACCATCATTTAAGAAGCAAATATTGATGCGATCTAAAATATCAACTAGGTCACAACCAAATGAATCATAGTGCGAACTACCCCACATCAAGTGTGAGCAATTAAAATCACCTAAGATCAAGAATGAGCCCGAAAGCGAAGAAAAAATAGATTCTAGAATAGGAATTAAATTTGGAGTAGGATGAGGGATATATATAGATAAAATAGACAAGTTGTAATTTTGAATTTTCAATCCTACAATATTAATAGAATCTGGAAGAGACGGGAGAGGGAGAAGAGAGTAAGTAAGAGAGGATTTAACCAAAATGGCCGAGCCAGCATAACCATCACCCCGGTCATTTCGCAAACAGGCATATCCAGGTATCCGAAAATGATTACCAGGAATAAGCCATGTTTCCGAAATGGCAAAGATACTAGGGTCATGGGCACGAATCATTTGGCTAATCTCATGTTTTTTGGGATATAAACTACGACTATTCCATTGGATAAGGTTGAATTTTATTAATGATATTGAAAAGCTGGGTCAATTTAGAGGCAACGTTGGACGGTGCTTGATGATCATCAAATTTTGAAATTATGTTAATAAGCATAGTAAGTAGGCCATCCAAAAGATTATCATTACCATCACCGTTGTTTTGATTGTTTAGGAAAGCGGCACCATTTTGTGGGGGAGGAGGATTATAGTGGTTAATTAAGGCCTGATGGGCAAACCTATCATAGCCCGTAGCTAGAGGAGCACGAGGCTTAGGAGAAGAGTAGACAGTGCGTCTATAACTAGTTGATTGAGGTGACCTGGGGGAGGTAGGGGAAGTTAGATCTTTGGAGGGTCTAGAAGTAATAATATGAGGAGTAAAGGTTTGAGCAGAGGAGAACATTGTACGAGTAATATCAGAAAAAGAGCGGGCGCAGGGAGGGAAGAGGGTTGCAGCTTCTGAATAAGAAACATTGTCGTCAGACATTTTCTTTTTAATACATTTCTGTCTGTGGAATTCAGGACAGCTTTTGTCAGTAGCAAAATGTTGTCCAGTACAAAGGCAGCAGTAGGCATTATCTGGAGTTATAGAACAGGAGTTGCCTGTGTGCATTTGACCACACTTAAAACAACGTGGCTTAGATCTGCATTTGTCTTTCACATGACCGAAACGACAACAGGAAAAACATTGTATAGTTGGGAGGACGTAAGGATCAATGAGGAGAGATGTATAGCAGCAATATATATGTTTTGGTAAAGCTTGCCCATAAAAAGTTAAAACAACTGTTGTGGATGGGCACCATTCGGTAGAACCATCCTGATTCCGGACCTTCCTATTAAATCTCCTGGCCTTAAGTATGTGTCCGAATCCCAGGGGGATATCAGACTGCAACACAAACTCCTCCATAGACCAATCTACTGGGACGTCGCGAACAACCCCCATTCTTGTGACGTTGAAAGTCGGAATACTTGGTTTGTAATTAGCGGTCAATAGTACCGGGTTGTTAACAAAATTGTTAGCATCCTGAGGAGATGTGAATTCGACTGAAATTCTGTTTCTGCCTACATTTTTTACACCTTGTTGGGTAATTTTGCCCACATTGGAATTCAATAAAAATTTACCAAATTGCATTTTGTTTATAGAAGTTCCTGAATTGGGACAATGTTCTGTCCTGTGTACCTGGACGATGAATGGACCTTTATCATCCTCCGTGTATTTATAAGGTACATCTAGACAAGGATGTATCCAGATATTTTTATCGATATTGGAGTCAGACGTAGATTTTTTAGCAGGGTCGTTAAAAATTTCTACCTTTGCAGCTCTTTTTCTAATATCTGCAGGTCGCGACTGAGTTCCACGAGTCTCAATAATGTGCGATTTATTAGATTCAATTTGAATACAAGCGTCAGGTGGAGGATCTGGTGGAGGATCCGGCGGATCCGGAGGGATCTTCGACATGGTCGAAGACCCCACCCCGGGGAAAGGTAGTGATAAAAAGACTTACCCTGAGAGGTTATATATAATAAGTCTGACGAAAGAAATAGATAGCATACAGAAAGCAGATTCTATTAAATAATATATACGTCACATTAACACAGAATAAGAAGCACATAAAAGAACAAGGAGAAATTTAAATATATTAAGTTAATTAATAGTTTTATGTCGTCAAAATCGCTAGCACGTGTTTTCTCCACGGTCCCAACTTTGACAGTGATCATTTATTTGTAAAGAGCATTTTTATGAAAAAGTGACAGGTGACATTCCCGGTAACACACGTTTTGGCGAATTTCTCCTGGTTTTTCTTTTGATTTTTCTGTTTTCCTGGCTATTGTGTTGTCCTTTTTTGTTGGTGGTGGTTACTTTTAAGACAATAATTATTGGTGAGTACTTTTCTTTGTAATGCCGCAGTCGGTAGGTGAGAATGTTCCTCCTGACAGGGGGAGAAATTCTTTGGAATCTGAAATGACAAAACCAGACGCTATTAGTCATACTACAGACAAATTGCTCAAACGTTCCAGAGATACTCCTTCAGCCGTCCCTGAGAAAAGACCTGCCTCTTCATTACCTGCTTCAGCATCCATCCAACATATATATATCAGACCTGGATATGAGTTAAATACAGAACTTAGGTACTCCGAAACTGATTCGGGCCCTTTTGTCATCCATGTTTCTCGTCCTGATGGTGACCTACCTAAAACATCTAACAATATGAGAGCACTTAAAATAGCACAAGCTATTTATCATAGCAATATTTCAGGTGTTGTAGAAATTAAAAATATAGGTAGGAACAAAGTCTCAATTTAATTTAAATCATTCTGTGAAGCCAACTCCTTCTTATCTCATCCTGTCCTGCAATCGAACAACCTTACAGCTTTCATTCCCAGGTTCCAACTTACCCGAATGGGAGTAATTCACCAAAGTCCTTTAGATTGGACTATGGAGGACTTGGTATCTTGGACTGAGTGCCGCCCAGAGTCTTGTGTAGTCATCAAAGCAAGAAGAATGAATAAGAAAAAGCGAATTGATGGCACAACCTGTTGGGAACCTACAGGAACTGTAGTTCTCCCCTTTTTAGGCCAAACTCTTCCCACTCATGTTTATTGCTGTAACCTCTTCCAACCTGTCGGTACTTACACCCTGCCTACAATACAATGTCTGAAATGCTGTAGATTTGGTCACATCCGGGACAAATGCAGGTCTAATCCACGCTGCTCTCATTGTGCCGGCCCACACGAAAAGATATCCTGTCAAGTACCCGATGATAAAATCTCTTGCCTGTTCTGCTCTGGTAACCACGCAGCCATAGACTCAAGATGTCCGGAGCACTCACGTCAACGAAATATTAAAATTGTCATGTCTCATGAAAATATAGGTTATGTTGAAGCAGCTCGCAGATTCAAACCAGTTCGTACCTCATATGCTGACATTACTTCCACAATCGCAAACAAACCTGTTTATATGTCCCACCCTGCTCTTAACTCTAAACCAGTGACTAATTGCACTGAAACATCCTCAGGTTCTCCTCAGTCTGCTCCAAGTTCTTCCTCCTATAGGAAAATAATCTATGTCCAGAGAAAACCTAGACAGGAGCTAGGTAAGTCCTATGATCGCATAGCACACGCTAATATTACTTCTTCTCCCCCATCCTCCTTACCTAATGGTTGTGCTATTGGGTAGAATTCCCCTAGTAGCTCTTCCCCCACTGATAATTTAGCCCAAATTTTATCATTGGCTTTTGTTAATATGTTCTCCAAATTCGGTGACATTCAACCGTACAAAGTCATAGAAATGCTACAAAAAGTTATTACTTCCATTGTAAACTCATCTGTTAAAAAAATGGCGAAGGTCCTTCAATGGAATTGTCGTAGTATAAACAACAAAAAATCTGAATTAATCTTTCTAATTAACCAGTATAATCCTATCCTTTTTGCCCTCTCGGAGACATGGTTGAGCCCTGGCTCTCTATTTCGAGTGCCAGGGTTTTCATGTCTTCGGGATGACAGAGGGGATGGCTGGGCCGGATGTGCGATTCTTATTAGAAGAAATATTACATTTTCTCGTATTACTCTTCCCCAACACTCCCCTGACCTTAATATTGTAGCAATTCGCTCATTTAATATAACATTTGTTTCTGTTTATATTCCTCATCCCAATTCTACAATTCTTCAAGAAGTTTTCTCTCTCTTGTCTAAACTCCCTGTTCCTCTGCTCATCCTAGGGGATTTTAGTTGTTTAACTTGTATGACGAATTTATATCAACTTTGACATTTGCTGCAGAGGAATCAATCCCTATAAAAAATGCTGTAAAAAATAAAATTCCCTCCCCTGCCTGGTGGGACAATGAATGCTCGGTAATAGTAAAAAAACGCAAGGAAACAGAAAAAAAGTTCACTAGAAATCTCACAATGGAAAATTATTTAGAATTCCAGAAAGTGTCTGCCTCCTCCAAAAAACTTTTGCGGCTTAAAAAAAGAAAAGGATGGCAAGCTTTTTGTGAATCTCTTTCCCCCAGGACTCCGGCTTCTGTTGTTTGGAAGAAAATAAAATCATTTAGAAAATCCCAAATTGATAATAACATTAGTTCTAATAATACCACTTCCTGGCTTCCCAATTTCATGCAGAATCTTGCTCCCTCTTTTGTCCCCCTTGAACCTTTGCCTTCCATTAACTGTTCTCCCGCTGAGTAGCTGGATCCCATGAACTCGAAGTTTTCTTTTGCAGAACTCTGTGCTGCCCTGGATCACCTCCGTGACACATCCCCTGGAATGGATGGTATTCCTTACTCGTTTATCATCCAATGTAGTGAGCCCTCTAAACATTTTCTACTGAGTCTCTTGAACCACATATTTCTCTCTAGTTCTATCCCAGATGCTTGGAAGAAGCAGTTAATTATCCCTATATTGAAACCTGGCAAGGATGCTTCAGACTCTAATTCCTATAGGCCTATAGCCCTATCTTCAGTTCTTGCTAAAATCATGGAGCACTTAATTAAAAACCGGCTTGAGTGGATTGTGGAAAACAAAGGCATTCTACCCAATAGCCAATTCGGCTTTAGACGAGGTTTGGGCACAATGGACAGTCTTAGTCTTATAACTTCTGATATCCGATTAGCTTTCTCCCGAAATGAGCATGTCGTAGGAGTCTTTTTAGATATAACCTCTGCATACGACAATGTCAATCTCCAAATACTCAGGCAGAAAATGCTCAAGCTGAGTTTCCCTGCGAGGATTGTCAACATAGTCATCAAAATGTTCACAGAGAGATCAATCTCAATCCGTGTTTCGGGAAACGACACCTCTCCTCGTCTTGTATGGAAAGGTCTACCTCAAGGTTCGGTCCTTAGCCCTCTCCTCTATAATATTTATACTGCAGACCTTGAACTATCTGTTAACTGCTTTTGCAAAGTCCTTCAGTATGCCGATGATATTGCTCTGTATGCCTCCTCTAACTCTTTCATTGATGGTTGTAATCGCCTTAATTCTGCTCTGTATTACCTTAATACATGGCTTTTAGAGCATGGTCTGTCCCTGTCTACTTCAAAAAGTTCAGCTGTAGTTTTTTCTCGCAAAAAAATCATCCCTGATCTAGATATTCACATCAGTAACCAACCTGTGCATATTTCAAATTCAGTCAAATTTCTAGGGGTTATCCTCGATTCTAAACTTTCCGGTCTCCCCCATCTTAACTATATTTGTGATAAAGCAGAAAAAAATCTTAATGTAATTAGAGCTCTATCAGGTGTTAAATGGGGATCTCATCCGTACTGCCAAAAGTTACTTTACAATGCTGTTATCCGTAGTCATTTCGATTATGCTTGTTTTATTTTGGAGCCCTGCAACAAAGCCGCTCTAGCAAAGTTGGATCGAATACAAGCCAAATGCCTCAAAATGATCACAGGCGCAATGAAATCCTCTCCAACGAATGCCCTTCAGGTTGAGTGTGTTGAACCTCCTCTCTCTCTTCGCAGGCAGTTTCTGTCGGATAGATTCTTTTGTAAAGTGATTGAGCTTTCAGATCATCCCCTTTTAGGCATCCTTGATCAACTCTTTCAAATCTCTTCTACTTCAAGTTATTGGACCCACAAATGTTTCCCTCTTCTTATAAATTCATATAAAAAGTTAGTGGATCTTCATCTCGGCCTCTTCCAAAATTATAAAAACCCCATTTTTGAAACTAATTTCGAAGGCCTTACCTTCAAACCTAACGCTTATTTAAATCTAGACATTCATAAAAATACTCCAGGTGCTAACCAATTATTTAATCAAATTATGCAAGATCGTTGGCCAGATCACCTTAAATTTTTCACTGATGCAGCAAAAATAACGCAGAGTGGACCTGTAGGTGCAGCAGTATGGATCCCAAAATACAAAATTATTTTAAATTTCAAAATTCCGCCCCCCACCTCTGTTTTCACCGGCGAAACAATCGCGATTCTGGAAGCCATCCTTTATATTGAATCACATAGCATAAGTAAATCTGTCATTCTCACTGATTCCTTAGGCTCCATTCAGCACATTTTAAAATCACCCTTTCATTCCAAAGATAACTTTGTTGTTACCCTCAAGATAAAAGAAGCACTCTTCCGCTGTCACTCCTCTGGCCTAGAAATAGTCTTGGCCTGGATCCCAGGTCATAGTGGAATCAGTGGTAATGAGATTGCCGATTGCTGCGCCAAGGAAGCTATCTGCTCAGGTACTACTAAATACAATAAATGCTTCCCTCGTGACATACGCTATACTTGGGGCAGTATCTGGCAACAGTCTCGTCTGAATGTTGGCAGATACTACGGCAGTTTACAATCGACAATACCTCCCAAACCCTGGTTCTTTGCCCACAGAAAAATACCAAAAAAGGTCCTGTCAACTATTATTCGTCTGCGACTTGGCCACTGTTGCTCACCAATATTTTTGGCAAAAATAAGAATACGCGATCATTCTGTCTGTGAGTGTGGCTTAGCTGAAGGTTCAGTTCACCATATTTTTTTTGATTGTCCCAAAATTGTTAGACCCCTTTACAGCATTTTACCTAATAACTTTCCTCGCCCTGTCAATGTGAACTTTCTTTTAACCCTAGATGATAAGAAACATGTAAATATTTTATCGAAGTTTTTAACGTCAAATAACATATATTTATAGTGTAGTTAGTTTAACATTCTATGTCTGTTTTGTCCACAGGATCACAGAATTTGAATTTACCGGCCAAATTTTTCTCTTTCTTTTATCTCATATATATGCACCTGACATTTTATCAACTACTGTGACACTGGCAAAATCAATGCTAATTGCGTTGGAGCCATAATCCTCCAAAAAAGAAGAAGACTTTTTTTGCCCCCGTGGCATTTTCTACGTTTACTATGGGGATCGTTTTGCTATCAAATAAAAATAATTCACCCAAGCCTGCCTTTTGCTCCCAAAAATTGTTAAAAAACTTCGCCACGAGTTATTTTTTATTTTACTATTGTACAAAAACAAAGTATTCGAAAAATACTTAAGATAATAAGCTGAAAATTTGGGTGAATTATTTTTATTTGATAACAAAACGATCCCCACAGTAAAAGTAGAAAAGGCCGCGGGGGCAGTTTTTACTTATAAACCCTGCTACATCCTTTAATAAAGTATAGATAGATTAAAATTAAAAATAGTTAGAAGGTCTTCGTGTCCGTGCGAAATATATAATTTTTAACTTATTTAGTTGCCACAAGAACTGTTTGTTTAGAGACAGTTTAATGTTTATTCTATAAAATATAATAATTGACCTAATACTAGTAGTATATATGGATTTGCAAACTTTGCCTGCCAGTGTATGAGAGTTACAGACTTAAGGGGCCCAGTCGCTCGCTATCCGTCATTTCATTGCTGCGTAAATCGAAATTAGGTACGTAGTATTCTATAGCAGTGTTGCCGATTTGGCATTTTTAATGCTAAATTTGGAATATTTTTAAACCTGTTGGCATGAAAAAATGAGCTTTAGCATATCGCATATTTTAGCATTTTCTGAATTTTTTATATCTTTCGAATTTTAAGTACTATTAATGGCAAATTTTTTATTTGATTGACTTATTGTTCATACCCCTGAAAGATATTTACTTTGTGCAAAAGATTGATAAGCCCATAGACGATATTTTTAAAATAATTAGTGGATATGGTAACTCTGTTATGAATTAGGGACTTTCCCGAATACAGAATAGTATAAGATTTTGTTTACATTCGGATTCAGATCTTAGAAGACTTTCAGGTGCAAGTCCGTACTTGGTACCGATACTTGTATTGTGATAGCTTTAAATTAAACGTTTGTTCTTATGTCCTGTGTGCGTGCTTGAAAAGTAGTTTTCGATTGACTCTGGAGAGATAATATGCCTCCAAGATATGAACAACATGATCGAGAAGAGTGGGAGAAGATGAGCGAGTTTAAACACTGGCTAACACGAGCTAAAGAAGATTCGACCAAAGCTTACTGCAAATACTGTAAGTGCAACATTATAGCCAAAGTATAGAGTTGTGATGCCAATGACTATTGATTTTGAAGTTGGCCCTTCAACATCACAAGCACAAGCTCACGACGATGATGATATTGATGATCTACAAATATTATTTGATTTATCTTCATGATTAAATATACTTAAAAATTGCACTGCGTTTTTAATTACACTACCTACTTACAATTATTTTCGTTTTTAATTCATTTAAACAAGAGTGTGTATTTGGCATTTTTATTAGCATATTAAAGTTTGATCTAGCACATTTTTAGCATTATTACCGCCAAAGTCTAGCATTTTTTCCATTTACAAAACGGCAACACTGTGCTATAGTAGTCTCAAGTTTGTGTGCGTAATGCGACTGTGAATGTTGTTACTATTTTAACATTGGTACTTTATCAGTATCAATAGAAATCGACACCTGAGATCGACAACCCTAGCTGTTATCATAATACCTTATCAAACTTTATCAATGCAATGGCTATCTATAAAAAATAACTAGAGATAAAAAAATTGATAAAAACTTGCCTAGTTACATCATTATAGTATTAAATTTACGGTTTTAAAGAGTTCTTAGTTTATATCAGTGATAAATTTTGTTAAATTGTTAAGTTTTTTCGTAAAATTCACTTTGAAAATGCCTGAAATTCTACATGTGCAAGCTGGACAATGTGGAAATCAAATTGGATCGAAGGTCTAGTATTCATTTAGTTCTAATGTATTTAGGGTTCAATAGCTTTTGGCTGCCGTCATATTAAATTCATAGACTTTACTACGCATTAGAGAAGCCATTCAAATCAAAAAAGTTTGAACTTGATTAAAGCGGGGGCCTACGCGGGGCGAGCGTGCCATGGACTGACTCATGTATTTACTGCAACGCTTTATGCCTACGTAGTATAGTATCCTTAGATGTATCCATAGTAGTCTCATAGCCTGTGGTTATGCCGTCTAACCAAGAAGCTTACACACAATAGAGATTTCGTTCCGAATACCTAACTGAAGACCAATAATTTGTCCTTGAATGACGTCACTTATGTCTTTTGTCTCTTTCTTTAGGGTGACAATACTTTCTTTTAAAAATATGGATAATAAATTACTTTTCGTTTTTGTATCACGTTTGCCACAACTGATTTTGCGTAATCAGGTTTTTGTTAATTACAAAAACCTGATAGCTGCCATTTCTTAACCCCCGACGAAAAAAAGAGAAGTTATAAGTTTGACCACTGTTCGTCTGTGACACCGTATCTCTTGAACGAGTCAACCAATTCGGATACAATTTTTGTATCCCGCCTTGACATTATAGCGCCATTTCAAC
Organism: Dendrolimus kikuchii; assembly: GCA_019925095.2. Classification (NCBI taxonomy): domain Eukaryota; kingdom Metazoa; phylum Arthropoda; class Insecta; order Lepidoptera; family Lasiocampidae; genus Dendrolimus; species Dendrolimus kikuchii. Next base: position 5,958,134 of record JAHHIN020000031.1, read on the forward strand.
GAGCAAACCTTATCGTGCCATCCATCAATCAAAGCATATATAGGTGTTACTCAATCGAATTTGATGGCTCAACGATAGGTATTATGTTCGACTTTTTAAATGTTTACTTTTCTTTTTTGTTGGGTTTTTTTTATTTAATTTTGTAACAAACACGTCATCCCTCTATACTTTTTATATGAGGATACGGAATACATTGTTCAGTACCTCGTCATACTGTCTGATAGATATTCTTTAGAAAATATGGGGGCTGATCACTACCCAAATGTCGACACCAAACATGATTGTCGAAACTTTAGGATTACTTATTTATTTAATACTTTATAATTTTTAAAACTTTTAATTATTTATAATAATCAACAATAGAGATTTTCGGTAAATAAAACTACAATTAGTTTTTGCTATTTCTAGATTTAATTGATAGAATATGTGACGTTCGCCCCCTGATCCAAAGATCTAGGAATGACATACCCAAGCCGAAGCATTGAGCGGGATATGGAATAAAAGTGCAAATTAATAAAATTTATTAAATGAATAAAACATATAACATTGGCCATAAATCGTAATCTCTAGTGGTAGGAACCCTTCGCTGCAAAACCGTTAACCCTATGTTTACAAGGTAGGTTATATAGAAGTGCTGATCAAGAAACAGGTAGACTTATTTTTCTTAAAAAGTTGTATGCTTTCGGCGAATAAAAGTGCAAAGTCAATGCAAAAGCTTTGATGTCATCACTATATGTAATTTTTCTTTTCTTGTTTACTGTTACTAACTTTCTGAAATTTTTCACAAATATTAGCAGTTACCTCGCAAAATATTTTCAATTTCAGACTGTGATGTGTAATCCCGGACCACATCTATGAGTGATTTCATATAACTAATTTTTCGCTCTTGTCTCTTCACCTTTTGCTGCAATATTTTTCTACTCTTCTCTAAAGATTGTTCACGTGATGTCTTGAAGTTTACTTGAACATTAAAATCTTTCAAAGCACGTCGTTTGTATGGTGGTTAATTTTCAATATCCTGTCGATAATTAATTTAGAGTCAAAAATGTCCAATGGAGATTTCACTTTCATTGTTTTTATTTTCATGAGTGGAAACTTATTAAAATGTAATTCACAGAATACTGTCTATCTAATAAGATAATTTGCTAATATAAAAGTTTGTTCACTTACAATATCTTGTTTTGGAAATAGCATTAGGGGAACATTATTATTGACAGCTGTATGTGATTGAGTCCAGGAAGTTGATGGGACATTAACACAATCCTGAAATTAAAAATGATTTATAGAGGTATACATTTTTCAGAAGAACATAATAATATATACTATAAAGATCACAAATGTTCTTATCCAATACTTACCACCAATATTTACACAATGGATATGAGTAGAATGGTACAGCATCTTTTAGCAGACAACCTGGCCTGCTAGTTATAGTCTGTGTTCTTAAAATGAAGACTACAAATCTTCGCAGATTCATAAAATTTTCCCTTTAATGGTACTACAGATAACCAAGCATTCCTCTTGTTTGGATCTTTAGGGAAACTGTAAATAGAAATAAAAAGAAAAATAGTAGAAATGTCCGAAATTAGGCTATAAACTGTTTTTAATGAATCATTTTGCTCATTTAATTTTCAATGTTTTAAAATCTTGGATCGTCATTATGTAGATTAAAAGGTACGCCAAGACTACAAGCACTGATATGTATCAGTAAATACTTTAAACAGGAAGTTTTTTTCATTAGACCAATTTTTAAGAATAAGCTTGTCACCCTACTCCTCTTATTTATGTATAGTTTACAATACAATAAATCGTATTTAACTGCATATTAGTAGAATAATTCGCTGTGGGATTTGATGCAAAGAAAGCATCGTTAATTTCTGTATGTGTTATTATAAAATAGCAAGACTTTTAGTGTTAATTTCCCTAAAATGTTAATGTAACTCAATAAGAATTTAATTCAACTTACTTGTGGAATTTCACGCCTGATGTTGGATGCCAAACACTTTTGCAACCACGAACTACACAACTCATTCTAGAATATCACTTAAACACGCCATTTATCATATAAAATCTCAGTTATACGATCGAATTAGACGAAACTCATAAATTAACTTTTTGACAGGAAGCCATATCTAGTTTCAGTGTTGCCAAAGTAGATTTTTAATTTTTGACGAATGCTGGGGACAACTTTGTGAAATAATATAATTATCATATTTTGAATCAAAGGAAAATTTCCTTTTTATTTAATAAAAGATTCCATTTCATAGAACTAATCTCTGTCTATTGTTTGCAAATAAAATAAAAACTTTTCAAATTTTATAATAATTTCTTAGAACTGATGGAAATTGACGAATTTTTTTACTTTTATATATATGTCGGCGCGAATATGTTAATTAATTTATAGATGACCTAAGAAAAAGGATAATCTAAGTTCTCTAATCTAAAATCAGGAAACGTATGACAGCATTGTGAATAGCAGAGTTGGTGTTGTTAGACCACGAAGTACACATCATGATCAAATAGAAGTGTTAAAAAAAGGATGTTAGTCGGTGCAAATTATCAAATGATAACATAAAAGTAATAACAGGTTCTTTAATTTTATATCGATTATTGAGCATTTGTTTAATAATTACCGACCTGGACCAGGTCCAATGGACACTGTGCCTCGAGTCTTGGAGCAGAGAGTCCCGAATTCTAGTCAGTGTTCACGCATTTATCTACTTATAATTATTATTTGAACATTATTTTGTAACAATTGTAATCTTTAATAGATTATTTGAAATGTTCTTGTGATTTATAATTTGGAAGGAGTAAACTACTCTACTATTACTATTTAAGGAATTACTGACTTTGGCTTTAAAAGCCGTCGTTCCTTATCTTAAAAAAAACCCAGTACCGCCCTTTCTATTATGACATCTAATTTTTTTGCAGAAAAGTAAATCTACAGCTTCTATATTATGCTAATTTATTCGATATTAATATTATACTTTGCTAATTTTTCGTTATTAATATATAACAAGATAAACGAAAAAAGTATTATTTGGGTGAAATTTACCGTATGACTTGGTAACCCGAACGATAGAGCGAGTGAGATGGAAGACATAACAAAGGTCAATGGAGTTCATATTTTTGGTCTTCAAAAAAATGTTAGCATTGCAATCTCCATTGTGTATAAGCTTCTTGCGTCTAACCAAACTATTAAAGTATGCAGCTCTAAATCGCTTAGAGTATAGTTTTTAGCCCTAAACATGACCGCAGCGATGACTCGGCGAGACGGTTGATAAAATTTAATTAAAATAATTATTTATAACTTAATTTATTTAGTTTAATTTCAAAAATAGTTCATGATAATTACGTTCAGGTAAGCAATAAACACCGTGTGTAACAAACTCAAAAGAAGAAAATTTTCAAACAATACCCATAAATTAAAATAAGATGTTTTATCGAGAATATAACAAACTTACCTGTGAAAGTCATCCCTTGACTTTTATTTGAGTTTATTGAGTGGTTTGAACAGTACCTTAGTACACATGAAGGTATTTTTTTCATAGTAACTTTTCACTCAAAGAAGTAAGATATTTTTTTTAATGTTTAAGGCTTGGCAACTAGGCCTTTAAGCCAGGCGCAGTTGTATTGTAGGCTACTATCCACACCATTCAACGGAGTTCTTGTGAAAACTCGAAAGGCCACATTTGACTATACAGTTCACATTTCTCACAAAAACACATCATTACTACTCAAAAACTATCAATATCCTACAACTATTGTTCATTTTAGAGTAATTTTACACATTTTTAGAAAATAAAACTACACAGCACAACATCTCCTTTCAGTTCCCGCCAAAAACTCCACAAGTAAGATATTAATAACAGCCCAGCGCAGATTAACCAAGGTCTTGTCTATGGACCATAAGGAGTGTTCAAATAAGCTAGTTACGGACTCCCGTAATACCCCTGCAGGGGCCCTCTAGCATCTAGGGAGCAGAAAAGTCTTCACCCCTGTTGACGAAGTGAGTTTGCCTTTCCCGGGGCATTCTTATTTGGGGGGCTAACAGCTATCATTATTAATAACTAAAAATAAAATAGATTTAGAGAAGCTATTAATAAGCCTCCACAGATAACAGTAAAAATAAGAAGAGAAGAAAAAAAATGAAAATTATACATAGAAACAATGATGAAAATGTGCATAGACATAAGGTACTTAAACTGATAAATCCGAGTTTAAATATAACTTGACCAACTTTGCGCTAAACAGTGCTACACTATTAGTAAATAAGTCTAAGTCTATGTCTTCTAACTTGCTTAGCTTATTAAATTCATTTGCTGTTCTGATACAGAACGAATTACGTCGGTAAGCTGTGCGCGTCAATGGTGTATGTAATAATTTCCTAGGGCGAACATTAGTAGGAGGAACATACAAATGTAGTTTCTCAATGAGATTTGCACAATCAATTTAGGATTGCGCAATTTTAACTAAGAAACGTAAATCAGCAATCTTTCTTCTAGTTTTAAGAGGTAAAAGGTGAAATAAAGTACAGCGTTCAATGTAACATTTCTGTGGTATATTAAATTTAAAATTAATAAACCTTGTAAATTTCTTTTGAATACTTTATATTCTAATGGAATGTATTTCAAAATGTGGATTCCAAATTTGACTTGCATATTCGAGGTGACTGCGGACGAAAGCACAATACAGAACTTTGAGAGTTTTCATTGCCTTAAACGAGCTACCGTTGCGAATGAGGAAACCCAAAGACAATGAAGCTTTTTTAGCAATATGATCAATATGGTGATCATAAGTAAGTCTATTATCTAGGTACAAACCAAGGTCACGTATTACTGTAACTCTGGTTAATGGCTCATTGTTAATGCTGTAGTGATAATTAAAAGCCGTACTTTTTCGAGTAAACGTAATTACTGAACATTTGGATATATTTAAATCTAATTTATTGCGTTTACAATAATCGGATACATGTATGATATCATCTTGAAGGTGTGATGCATCAGCTAAACTATTGATGGAATTGTAAATTTTCATATCGTCTGCAAATAGCTGAAATTGAGAATGATGCATACAAGTATAAATATCGTTAATAAAAAGAACAAATAGCAGGGGGCCCAAAAGTGACCCTTGAGGGACTCCTGACGGGATCTCGATCCACGAAGAAGTAAAACCACAAAGGACAACTGCTTGAGACCTATTGGCAACATAGGAAGAAAACCAGCGGTATAAGTCTCCTCTAATACCTAATACAAGAAGTTTCTCTAACAATATGTTGTGGTCGATTCTGTCGAAAGCTTTGCTAAAATCTGTATAGATAGCATCGCATTGTAAACCACTGTCCAAAGTATCAGATACGTAATCGGTAAATAGCATAAGATGAGTTACGGTTGATCTACCTTTTAAGAAACCGTGTTGATAAGGGCTGAGATGTGGTTGCAAAGTATTATATAGTTCATTGTAAACTATTTGTTCAAGGATCTTGGCGATTAAACAAAGCTTGGAAATTGGCCTATAGTTTTCTACTTTGTCTTTGGGTCCTTGTTTATGGATGGGTGAAATAAATGCCGATTTCCAAATTGACGGTACGATACCTTCACTTAAAGAGCGTTGAAATAGAATAGATATGGGATGTGTTAACTGATCAGCACATTTTACAATAAAAAGTGCTGGGAGCTGATCTGGCCCAGCAGATTTGTTCAAATCGAGCGATTTCAAATGCTTGCGAACAATCGCAGAATTAATTTGAATAGAATTTATATCACATGAGGAGTCAGGATAGAGAGGTGAAAAGGGGTCTATTTTATAATAACGACACTAAAATAATCGGAAATCCATCATTTAGGCAAAAAATGATTAAACAATACAATTAATGACGTTAAATACCTGCGTCATATCAAAAGAAATAATGTTTAATTTTAGCGTTACGACTTACCTACTTGTTATAAATATACAATTACCTACTTATTTAATTTCGGAAGTAGTCTGCAAATGACATGTCCAAAATAATTAATAATTATAAAATCAACTATTATGGCATTGCTAAAAAATCATCACCATATTTTGTCAGATTATTAATGGTATGCCACTCGCCAACCGCTGCCGCGGCACGCTCGTTTCGGTTGCTCGGCTTTTATTATTATTAATTTTTTTTTTTAGTTTATGGCTTGGCAACTAGGCCTTTAAGCCAGACGCCGTTGTATTGTAGGCGTCCCCGTCATTCAACGGAGTTCTTGTGAAAACTCGAAAGGCCACATTTGGCTATATAGTTCACATTTCTCGCAAAAACACATAATTACTACTCAAAAACTATCAATATCCTACAACTATTGTTCATTTTAGAGTAATTTTACACATTTTTAGAAAATAAAACTGCACAGCACAACGTCCCCTTACAGTTCCCGCCAAAAACTCCCCGTTGCTCGGCTCGTGGGCTTTGGTCTAAAGATAATCTAACCTAACCCACTGTTATTGTCACTGGTCACGACCTTCGACTACCCCTCACACCTATACTTTGTTCTTCTAACATCGATATTGTATGTTGTCGGTAATTATATATACAAACTACAAAAATATAATTATTATCTTACATACATACATAACTTCACGCCAGTTCCCTTGCGGTGTAGGCACGAACAACTCACTTGCTTCTTTGACATTCATAACTCTTGTCATGCACGCTCGTCTGATCTTAAGGCTCCTGACATCACCTTCTGCTAGTACACGATCAATTTGATCATGGAAGGTGTGTCGTGGCCTTCCACGACTTCTGCATCCATCCACTTTTGCATTGTATATCTATCTGTTTAGTCATTCTTTCATCATGCATTCTTTCCACATGCCCGAACCACCGGAGCATTCCTTTCCTTACCTTCACCCCGACACTCTCTTTCAGACCAACTCTTTCTTACTTCGGTATTACGAACGCGGTCCGCGAGCGTCACTCCGCAGATTTTGCGCAGTGCTCGCATCTCGACCGCGTTTACTCTACTTTCATGTTCTCTCTTCCATACCCAACTCTCGCTTCCATAATTATCTTAATCACAATAATGTGATAAATCTGAAATTCCGTATGTTTTCAGTTTGATTGAATAATATTGATATTCAAGCTGTATGGATGCCTTTGCCTGTCATTTAGCAAAGTGGTAAAAACTTTGCCTTTTAATAATATTATTCTGAGGTTTACTCACAAATTATAAATATGGTAATAAGTTTTAGCAATGGCGTAATAGGTAGTTGATTTCTTAATTATTAATTATATTGGTCATGTTATATATGTTACATTTGCAGATTAATCCCGAAATTAAAGACGCGTAATTGTTTTGATCACAATTAGGTCAGTCGTGTCGCTAAAACTGAACATTATTTCTATTGACGCACGTATTTATTCAAACTAAATTTATTGTTTGAAATATTTTAATTTACACGCAATATTTGTTTAAATTAAATACTAATAATAAAAAATTCAGAAACGAAGAATTCCGCGTCCTGCAGCACTTAATGACATAATCCGTCGGGCTCTTGTCACCGCCGGGGTACCTGCCGTTCTAGAACCGAACGGCTGGTGCCGCAGCGATGGCAAGAGATCCGATGTTATGTCATTGGTGCCCTGGAGGATGGGTCGCCCTTTAGTATGGGATGCGTCTTGCGTTGATACCTTGGCGACGTCCCATCTTTCAGCCAGAAGCATGTCTGCTGGTACAGCTGCTGCACAACAGGCCTTAAAATGCCGCCATCGGAAATGGTTACATATTTCCTGCCTTTGGGGAGACCCTGGGATCATGGGGGCCTGAGGCGTACAACCTTTATCGAGACAGCGAAACGCCTGGTAGACGTCTCACGTGACCAAAAGACATCTGTACCTGGGACAACGCATTAGCGTTGCGATACAGCGAGGTTATGTGGCCAGTCTTTAGCGCACGTTTCCAACTGACAGCGGTCTGGGACTAGAATATATAATTTAATTTTAATTTGTATGTATACTTATTTATAATTTAGTTTAGTTTTTATTTAACGTATTAATTGTATTGTTTATTCATTTTTATGCCTAAATGATGGCTTGCCGATGATTTTAGTGTCTTTATTATTCCGTAGCAAACCATATTTAAAGTCTTAAAGTACAAAAAAAAAACAAAATTTTCTCGTTCCGCGTTTATGCATATTTACCAACAAATGTTTCTGAAACTACCTTATGTTGTCCACAAAAATTGTAAAGAAATGTCGGGGAACTGCGTTTCCATTTTTGGCGGTAAACATCAAAAGAACGCGTTGCCAATATTCATTCGATTGGTGGAGACGATTACAGTTGGAAACAGAAACATGTCTGTCACGTGGACGAACGAATTAACCGCCATGTTAATTGATTTATATCACACACAAAGAGTATAGTTCGCGCCACGTAAAAAGAATGCTGGCTCTGAACCTACGCAGTGAGCGTTTTATCGATCAAATTGGTGGTATGAAGGGGGCGAGACGGGAATTTCAGCCAATTCCAATGTACTAAGTAGCTAGTAAAGTACCTAATAAGATTCTACAATAAAACAATTACTCATAAAACATTACCCTGGTACTTTAGGATACGACTGTACACCTGCGCAGACACATCCCCTCCACTACCGCTCAGCGTTCTTTTTACGTGGCGGGACCTATACTATAGAACTAAAGTTATCAAAATTCATCATCGTCGTCAGCCATTCGCAGTCCACTGCTGGACGTAGGCCTCCCCAAGTCGGCGCGGCTCATCCCTGTCCTCTGACTTCCTCATCCAGCGCCTACTGGCGACCTTGCACAGGTCATCTGCCTATCGGGCTGGAGGGCGTTCGACACTACGTTTACCGAGACGCGGTCTCCACTCCAGGACTCGTCTGCTCCATCGACCATCGGTCCTGCGGCGGACGTGACCGGCCCACTGCTACTTCAACTTGCTAATTTTGAGAGCTATGTCGGTTACCTTGGTTCTCTTACGGATATCCTCATTTCTAGTTCTATTCATAAGAGAAACACCCAACATAGCTCGCTCCATAACCCGTTGAGCCACTTGGAACTTGTGGACCAATCCTGCCATCAGTGTCCATGTCTCGGCCCCGTAGGTCAGGATGGGGAGGACGCATTGCTCGAAGACTTTCGTCTTCAAGCACTGCGGAATGAAAATTGCAATAATAAAAATATGGAAATTTTTATTTTTGTAAATATTCGTCTTTCAGGTAGAATTTAGGGTTACTGGTTTCCATTTTGTAATAGAAAAATGTATCGTTCTGTGAATACTTTTAAAGTGAAACTTCTATATAGACGAAGTAATCTAATATTCTATATTATTAGGATTTTTTCTGTCACGAGGTGAAAGGCGGCATAATTTTAGAGTAGACGTGGTGAGAGGCGGCATAATTTTAGAGTAGACTGGATGTTTCTTTTGGTTCTGGATCGAATTCAGTTTTTTTGTTTGATAAAAAACAAATGTTTAAATAAAAAATGCATTCATTAAAATGTACCTAACAGATTGTTAATGTACTTGTCCAATTTTAAAATCTGCCCGTAAAACTTCATGTTAAAATTTTATTGCGATTCGTTTTGCCACTTGTCTGTTGTGATTCGTTTTTCCACTTATCCGTTGCCATTCGTTTTTCCACTTGTCCGTTGCGATTCGTTTTTCCACTGGTCCGTTGAAGTTTTTGAAGTCCGAATCACAGAACACATTTACCCTTACGGTCAAATAAACGATCGCCGTTATTACGGTGACCCTGCGTGTGAAAAGGGCCTTATTCGCTTCGCGCCATGCCGCACCTATAATGCGATAATCCGGATACCATGACTCATTACGATTTTACGACGACTTATCAATTTAAACAATATTTTTACAAAACGTAACTAATTACAAATTAAACTATACTTACAAAATAACATAAATCTACGAGTAAAAAATTGACCCCAAATCGCTGTCGACGGGGACTGTACCCAAAATATTGGCAGAATTTCCACGACGCAAGACAGCCTTTTGGTCACACGAGACCTCAATTAGACGCGCTGAGAGTTCTCGATAGATTTCATGACCTCCAGGCCCCACGGCCCCAGGGTCTCATAGAGAGTTGTCCTTAAATGGAGAGAAGACTGTTATTTTTGTCTGAGGTCTTTTGCTGCATCAGTAATTTTGTCGTATTTGTTTTTACTTATCTTATTCATACCTAGCGATATTGAGGCATCTTTATGATAAAGCAAGTACATAGAAATTTCGATATTCGGAATTTCTTAGAAATTTCGGTATGCATAATGCCGACAGTAGAGTTTATTACAGGCTAGGATAATAAAGCGATAAAAGAACGTACACAGCTGCTTAGTTTCTTTTACTAATTTTGGCAACTTAAAAGGTACTTTTTAACCGACTTCAAAAAAGGAGGAGGTTCTCAATTCGTCGGGATCTTTTTTTTTTATTTATGTTCACCGATTACTCCGAGATTTATGATCCAATTTACGTGATATTTTTTGTTCGACGCGGAATAGCTGCCATTTGGTCCCCTAAAAATTTGACATACTTTGGCCCAGTAGTTTTCTATATATGAACATTTTTTATGAAAAAATTTCCATTCAGTTCCATATGTACACCGATTACTCTGAGAGTTATGAACCGATTTACGTGATTCTTTTTTTGTTCGACGCGGAGTAGCTGCCATTTGGTCGCCTAAAAATTTGACATAGTTTGGCCCAGTAATTTTCATTTTATTAACATTTTTTATGAAAAATTTTCCATTCCGTTCCATATGTATACCGATTACGCTGAGATTATGATCCGATTTACGTGGTTCTTGTTTAGTTTGATGCGGAATAGTTGCCATTTCGTCCCCTAAAAATTTAACATAGTTTCGCCCAGTAGTTTACATTTTACGATCATTTTTTTGTTCCCGTTTCTTGGGACCTATATTTTCTAAGGAGCGCGGCACCTTTCGTAGGTCTACATACATAGCTAGACACTAAAAAGTAAAAAAAATAAAAAAACCGACTTCAAAAACTAAAAAAGTATAAAATAACTTATTTCTAAAGCTATTATTATTAATATATATTATCTAAAACATCTTGAAGTCGGTGCAAAGTAAAACATAAAAATTAGTATATTTTGAAAATTACTAAGCACCGGATTTAAGATGTTTTAGATAATATATATTAATAATAATAGCTTTAGAAATAAGTTATTTTATACTTTTTAGTTTTTTTATTACTTAATTATTGTCGTTATTGAGAGTGGTTGTAATGCTATATAAAGTGTATTATTGTATGGAAGACAAGCTTATTTTTTTACCAGGGGAAATCTGTTTGAGGACTAAGTCGCGACAAGGCCGGAATCTTGGGGGATAATTCGCGACCTAGTGTTGGATTCGCCAGATCGGGGGTGGCACTAGCATGTCCAGTCAAAACTGGAGCCATGCTATTGCCACTTCCTAGTTAGGGATACCCACTAAAACCCCTGGGTGTTCGACCTGCGCCTTATGCCAGGGCTACGGGTATACGGGATTCCCAACTCCGCGCGCCCTGGCAGGCGTGGGCCTCACTCACAGGGCTCTTCCATTGCCGGGGAACTTCTTTTGTCCTCCGGCATCATCTAGGTCTATTCCGGGCGTGGGGCGGTTTGTAACGCGCCCCACGGGAAGGGATGAGTGCGCGCGGAACTCTCGCGCTCTCATCTCGGCGGCATTTGCGGGTGAGTGAGAACCCCTATACCCCAAGGGACCACACCCGCGCCGCCCGCTTACGGCGGCCGGAGGTCGAAGTCGCCCTCCGCCGCCGGCGCGTCCTCCTTTGGCGGGAGCGGACCAAGGAGGTCCGCTCCGCCTCCTCCTTCGCAAACATGACTTGCTTGCAGATGGAAGCAGGTTATGGAAGACAAGCTAAACCAACCAAAGCCAAGTGATTTCGACGCTTAAGGGAGATTGTCGTTAAATCGAGTGACGTTACATGAAATTTACACCGCATTTGAGTATTAATGTATTATTTGTAATATTGCAGTTTACTAAATTTGATTATCATTCCAGTTCTGGGAAATAATATCTGACGAGCATGGTGTGGATCCGAATGGGTATTACAATGGCGAGAGCTCCCTGCAGCTTGAGAGAATCAACGTGTACTACAATGAAGCCTCATCAGGTATAGTATATATTGCATGTATGGAAAATAGAACATTTTGTTCAAAAACAACCCTTACTTTGCCGCTTGACATTCCTTCACAGAAATTGACCCTTACAAGCTAGGCTATTATTTGGTATAATACAGGTGTGTTTATTTTTTCAAAACCAACCGATTCGATTATTGACAAGGGTAATTGTTGTACGAAAATGTAATGATACCACTTTAGTTTTCGTCAAAATAGGCCTCGAGACTGCTTTTCCTATTTTTCGCTATTTAGCATAGTTTAACAGATGACATTATAATTATTGGAATCTCAACAAAGAGTTTTTAATGTTAGTAGGACTGGCCACTAATAATAATTTTGAAATATAGAATATAGACCGTAATTAAAAAATACAATTAAAAACTAAAAATAAACTAAGTTATAAATAGTACAAGCGATTATAGACTGTGTAACAAATCGCTGACAGATGGGAGCGTGCCCACAAGGCTGGCTGCATTGCCGCGCGCATAGTTTAGGATTTGGCCTCGAAGGCCCATTTGATAAATTCAACTTATCTGATGGTGGTCAGAAGTAGTGGTTATACAAACACACAAAAGTGGAAAGTAACTTATTTATAATAATAGAGATACACTCCATACATCTCTCATTATTTCCGTGTTTGAATAGTTACGACGATAATAAATCAGTCAGTGAAGCTAAGGCACTATTGAATTGTGTCTTCGAATTGTACTTGGCGTTAAATTCCATTTAAAAATTTAAAAAACGAACGGTGTATGAATTTACCCTATCGATGAACTTCGCCATCTTGACTATATTTTATTTTATTGAAGCTGGTCGGCAATGACCATCTTTTTTATGCTCGACTTCAGAGTCTAGAGCATAGACGCAAGGTCGCGGGGCTAACTGTCTTCCATCGGAAACATTTCGGGGAGTGTTCCTTAGAATTGCACGAGTTGATTCCTCCATCCCCATTTTGCCATCGGACAACCAGACGCACCGGTTTGCGCCACCATTATATGGTGGAAACACCACGAGTCAGAACCAAGCGTTCGCTTCATCTTTTCTGGTGCACACTGCCGAAGAGTGGAATAATTTGCCGGAGTCGGTTTTTCCTGACAAATACAATCTTGAAGTCTTCAAGTCACGAGTGAATAGGTAAGCGTGATCCATCCTAGACCGCGTCATCACTCAACATCAGGTGAGATAGTGGTCAAGCGCAAACCTATACATCCATAAAAAATATATGTATAAATCATAATAAAAAAAAACGAAATGTGTGCTGAGACACATAGTAGAAGTGAAACTTCAACAGACAAGTGGAAAAACGAATCGCAACGTACAAGTGGAAAAATGAACGGCAACGGATAAGTGGAAAAACGAATCGCAACGGACAAGTGGAAACACGAATGGCATCGGCCAAGTGGCAAAACGAATCGCAACAAAATTTTAACTTGAAGTTTTATGGGCAGATTGTTAATGTACTTGTCCAATTTGAAAACCTGCCAAATTTTGTTGCTATTTATTCTACTATGTGTCCCAGCATACATTTCGATTTTTCGCAGGTTTACTGCAAGTTGTGATTTGGTTAGGTTAGCTACATTTTAATGAATGCATTTTTTATTTAACATATTTTATTTTATCAAACAAACTGAATTCGATCCGGAACCAAAAAAAAACATCTATTGTATATTCTAAGATTATGCCGCTTCTCACGCGATATACCTTCTACCCTGTATATATAAGTTTCACTTCAAAAAATATTTGTAAATAATAAAGATCTGTTTTCCAGGTAAATATGTACCTCGTGCAGTATTGGTCGATTTGGAGCCAGGTACCATGGATGCGGTCAGGTCTGGTCCTTACGGACAACTGTTCAGACCAGACAACTTTGTCTTCGGTCAGAGTGGAGCAGGTATGTTCCTCTTCGCCAGGTTCGCAATATATATTTTTTTAATTTATTGGAATAGATTTTTTTTTATCTTTTTTATTTTTAACAGGTAACAATTGGGCGAAAGGGCACTATACCGAAGGAGCTGAATTGGTCGATTCAGTTCTGGATGTAATTAGAAAGGAGGCGGAAGGATGCGACTGCTTGCAAGGTGAGGCTTCTTTGAGTTGGGGTTTCGTACAGTTTGCTAATGACGAAGTCTATAATATTACAGTGAATGAGTTTGTATATCTTGGATGTGCTTTTAGCAGGGATGGAAGGTACACCGCTGGTATAGAAAGAAGAATGAATTTGGGGAATAGTGTGAATGGAGCGTTAGGTAAACTTCTAGGCGCTAAGAACCTCAGCCAGAAGGCCCAGCTCGCCATACACAACGCGGTGCTGGTACCTACGCTCACGTATGGAAGCGAGAGTTGGATATGGAAGAGAGAGCATGAAAGTAGAGTAAACGCGGTCGAGATGCGAGCACTGCGCAAAATCTGCGGAGTGACGCTCGCGGTTCGCGTTCGTAATACCGAAGTAAGAAAGAGAGTTGGTCTGAAAGAGAGTGTCGGGGTTTTCCTTCAGATATTAATTTTGTAATATTATACATACATACATAACTTCACGCCAGTTCCCTTGCGGGGTAGGCACGAACAACAGAGCGCCATTTAGGCCCATTCTTACACACCTCACTTGCTTCTTTGACATTCATAACTCTTGTCATGGACACTCGTCTGTTCTTAAGGCTCCTGACATCACCCTCCGCTAGTACACGATCAATTTGATCATGGAAGGTGTGTCGTGGCCTTCCACGACTTCTGCATCCATCCACTTTTGCATTGTATATCTGTTTAGTCATTCTTTCATCATGCATTCTTTCCACATGCCCGAACCACCGGAGCATTCCTTTCCTTACCTTCACCCCGACACTCTCTTTCAGACCAACTCTCTTTCTTACTTCGGTATTACGAACGCGGTCCGCGAGCGTCACTCCGCAGATTTTGCGCAGTGCTCGCATCTCAACCGCGTTTACTCTACTTTAATGCTCTCTCTTCCATACCCAACTCTCGCTTCCATACGTGAGCGTAGGTACCAGCACCACGTTGTATATGGCGAGCTGGGCCTTCTGGCTGAGGTTCTTAGCGCCTAGAAGTTTACCTAACGCTCCATTCAAACTATTCCCCAAATTTACTCTTCTTTCTATATCAGTGGTGTACCTTCCATCCCTGCTAAAAGCACATCCAAGATATACAAACTCATTCACTTGCTCCAGCATAACATCATCGACCATTATCCTTGCATTCGTTCTGGTTTCTTCTCTTTCAAACACCATAACCTTTGTTTTCTTCGCATTCAAATGTAAGCCTCTCGCCTGACAGTCATCTTTCATCATTGTGACTAGTGTTTGCAGTTCTGATGGCGATTCGGCTAAAAGCACGGCATCATCCGCATAAAGCAAGGTGCTTACAACTAGATCACTCATTCGCACCCCAACATCCATCAATCTTATTCTCTGGAGACAATCGTCCAGGTATAGGATGAACAGCAAAGCCGACAGCACGCAGCCCTGCCTGACGCCAATATTGACGTCAAACCAGGGCGACAGGCTGCCATCCACTCGCACGCATGCCATACAGTCCTCGTAAGTGGACTGCACAGCACGCATCAATTGGCCATTAATCCCATATCCGGGCAATATGTCCCAGAGCTCCTTCCGCACAACCCTGTCAAATGCTTTCTCTAGATCCACAAAACCGCAGAAAACCTTCCGGCCCATAGCCAGCTGCCTCTCTACGATATTGCGGAGAGAGAAAACTTGATCCATACATCCCCTTCCATTTCTGAAGCCACCTTGTGCATCCCACAATAATCCATCGGATACCACTCTCATTCTCTTTTCAATAATCTTCGTATACACTTTAGATGCTGTGCTGATCAAACTGATGGCCCTGTAGCTGGCGCACTCCATACGTGACCCCTTGCCTTTATACAAGGGCACGATGACAGCGCGCCTCCAGTCCTTAGGAACCTTTCCCGTCCTCCAGCACAAGTTGCATAAGGACAGGAAAGCGTCCCGGACGCAGGTTCCACCATATTTGATCATCTCAGCAGACACAGTATCGATCGATCTCTTCCAACGTGATCTCGGATGCTGACTCCTCGGAGTCAGTCACAGACTCAGTCGTGGTGCCAGCATCCGGGATATCATCATACATTTCTCTAAAATATTCACTCCATCGCGCTAACACCTCTTGTGGGTTAGCAAGAACGTCCCCTGCTTTAGATTTTATTCTTTCCATTCTGGAAGCTGACGAACAACCCCGAGACTTCTTAACCTCTCTCCAAAAGAGTTTGGTATTCGCCTTGAAGTTCTCCGTCAGCTTCTCTTCTTCTTTCAATTTTATACTTTCGCGCTTCTCTTTCACTAAAGCTTTGGTTTCGTTCTTGCAGAGGCGATAAAATTTTTTCTTCATCTCTTTCATACTGTCATTCTGTTGCAAAGAAGCAACATAATCCAGCCAGGCTTTTCTCTTTCTCTCTACGCTGGATTTAACATCCGCGTCCCACCATTCATCACCTTTCGTTGTTATGTGCCTCTTTGCGCATCCACATGCTTCTTTTGCGCTTTCCACTATACTTTCTTTCATACTATCCCAGTCATTATCCACATCTAAGTCGGAGAAGTCCGCTTTTGCAAGCCTTTCTTCGACTAGGCGCGCATACATACTCCTTACACTAACATCTTCCAATTTTTCACACTTTATTCTTTCAAGCTCCCCGAAATTGGTACGCACTCGCCAGTGTCTCCACTTCCTGAAAAGGCCCACAAACCGGCTTATCACCAGGTAGTGGTCCGTTTCAAGAGTGGGGCCTCTGTAGGCTCTTGTATCCATTATTGTGTTTCGGAGGCGACTATCTATTAAAATCAGATCAATCATACTTTTCTGATCATTCATTCCCCATGTATACGTGTGAATATCCTTATGATGGAATAAGGTGTTCGACACAAGCAAGTTTCTTTCCATGCATACGTCTATGATTGGCCTACCAGCATCGTTCACTCTCTTGTCACCATAGGGTCCAAGGACAGCCTCAAGGCCGTCTCGTTTGGTGCCCACCCAGCCATTAAGATCACCACACATAATTATTCTTTCATTCCCTTCAGCCAGATCCAGAATTTCTCTCACAGACTTCCAAAACTTCTCGAGTTCTTGGGGATCCGCTGAGCTTACGGGAGCATAAGCTGGGACCAGAAAAACTCGCATAATCCCCAGTTTTAGACGGACCCAGAGAAGTCTCGGGTTCACCAGACAATAGTCTTTTACTCCAGACACAAAGCGGGTTGAGAGTACGACGCCTACCCCCCCACTTGCACGCTCGTCCAGGTCCACGCCGGACCACAGAGCAAGCATGCCACCGGGGAGGTCATCGATGTCGCACCCCTTCCGCTTTGTCTCTGTCAGACATAAGGCATCCAGGCTTCTCTCATTCATTATATCAATCACTTCGTCCATCTTATCTTTCATTCCACCTCTCACATTCCACGTGCCTATACGGCACTCTGCTCCTCTCGACCCGCCAGGGTTGGAGCTACGTGAAGGGTGGCGGCCCCCTTCGCCGCATGCACGAGAGTTCACACCGACGGGGGCGCATCGGTGAGCGTCGCCTGCGGGGGACGCCCTATTGTGCACTGCACGTGTGTGAACTCGGGTCAGAATTGTGGCCCCTTGAAAAGCAAGCTTAATGTAGGAGAGGTGAAATTATTATTTATTTCGGTTTAAGGGTTGGCAGCTAGGCCTTTGAGCCAGATCTTAGTTTACAATATAGTTTCTTCATTTTCTTAAGTCTATGTGTAGCACAGCTGAACTGTAGGTAATCAGCTAGTGCCATTCAACGGAGTTCTTGTGACAACTCAAAAAGCCACATTTGACTATACAGTTCGTTTTTCTCACAAAACACATAATTACTACTCAAAAACTATCAATATCCTACAACTATTGTTCATTTTAGAGTAATTTTACATATTTTTAGAAAATAAAACTGCACAGAACAACATCTCCTTTCAGCTCCCGCCAAAAACTCCTAGGAGAGGTGAACATGACATACAGACCAACCCTTAAATTACTTTAAATAACAAAAACGGGTAGACCGATATTTTGTTTTGTTTTATTATCTCTATCCGTGCAGGAACGGAGAAAGAATACAATTTCCTGCGGCCGGGTGGCCTGTCTTAAGAGGCGACTTAACAACCCACAGCCAGGTGGTAGGGCATTTGCCCGACTGGATGTCTACCACCCCTGGTCTAAAGTATGTCGCCATAACAACCTTGAGTTGTGTTCCGGCATTAGTGACCAGGTACCAGTCTCCCTTAAGAGACTAGCAGCGCATTTGTAGCAACTTTGGTGGTGCAAATGTCCATAGGCGATGATTACCGCTTTCCATCAAGTGGGCCGTCTGCCTGTCTGCTGATCTCCTGCAATAAAAAAAAAATCGTTCTAATAAAGAGGTGATTTAAAAGAAAGAAAAATGTAACGTTTTGGGTTACAATTGTATTACCTCTCCTAATTAAATTTACATACTGGAGGACTTATATGAAAATTAATTGTTAAGGAGTAAAAGCCAAACTCCAAGAAATTCCAATAAACTAGCAGCAGCGAGGGGTAGAGGTTAAATGATACTTCAGATGGCAGGGAGTAGTAGTATTCACTGTCGAGTGCTAAAGTGAACTGAAGTGAAGTAATTTATTATGAAAACGGTAACCTTAAGTACAAATATTAACAAGTCGTACAGCTAGTACAATATATAGCACAGTGTGTGAGCGGGACGGATGATGTACGAGTGAGATAGAGCACCTATTAATATGTGCGCTCCCGCGTTGCGCTAGTCAGTAATACGTTGTCCGCTGCGATGACTGGACGTATGCAGCTCCCATAAACTCCAAGAAACTCCAAAATTTTTTATTTTTTTCAGGTTTCCAGCTAACCCATTCCCTGGGAGGTGGGACGGGCTCCGGTATGGGAACTTTGCTCCTCAGCAAAATACGTGAGGAGTTCCCTGACAGGATTATGAACACATTCAGCGTCGTACCATCGCCTAAGGTAAGGTCGTAAAACTTTGAATATAGCAGTTAGGTTGATGATCCACTAGATGGAACGTGGAACTTGGTCACCGATGCCAGAACACAACTCAAGGTTGTTGCACTATTTAGATAACTAACGGATAGCCTGGTAATTCGCATTCACATGGGGGGGGGGGGGGGTTTCCCCCCCTCGATGTTGCCCCCCCCCCTCGAAAAATTCAAGATTCAGGTCTGGTGACATGCTATCCGTCCAACGTAGACGAACTCACGGGCGAATTCTAGTGTGAATACAAAATTTAAATATTCTAGGTCAGCGAAGTAGTACTAGAGCCGTACAACGCGACGCTGTCCGTCCATCAGTTGGTGGAGAACACCGACATGACATTTTGTATAGACAACGAAGCACTATATAATATTTGCTTCAAAACCCTACGCCTCAGCAGCCCGAGTTACGGCGATCTCAATCATCTGATATCGGTAAGTTTTTTCCGGATTCTGTAGGCCTTTTCGTAAAAGCTGATACATTTCGTATTCGGCATGCCCATCTCTCTGTATATAATAGTAGCGGTCTCGGCAGACGTTTGTCCTGCCCTGAAAAAATAAAATTTACAATCCATCTACCAGCGCCACCTACCGGATCTAATTATGAATCTAAATCACCCCGGGACCCACTGAAACGCACACAAAATTTCATCAAAATCCTAGAACCCGATAACGGCGCCACCTACCGAGTCTAATTGTGAATCTAAACCACCCCAGGACCCACTGAAACGCACATAAAATTTCATCAAAATCCTAGAACCCAATTCCAGTGCCACCTACCGGGTCTAATTGTGAATCTAAACCACTTCGGGACCCACTGAAACGCACATAAAATTTCATCAAAATCCTAGAACCCGATTCCAGCGCCACCTACCGGGTCTAATTGTGAATCTAAACCAGCCGGGACCGACTTAAACACACATAAATTTTGATCCAATACTAGAACCCGATTCCAGCGCCTAGTATTTTGTTTCTACTGATGTGTTACATTATTGAAGTTTTAATAGGGATGCCTAATTTTTATATAGCCTATATTAATCAGGGATAATGTAGCATTCGAATGGTGAAATATTATTTGAAATCGGTTCAGTAGTTTATGAGGTTATTCGTTTCTTTATAATATATATATATATATAGATAATCGGCCGACAAACACACCCATTGTGTATCCCTAAGCTAAGCAAGTTACGCTTGTGTTTGGGTAATATACAACGGACCACTCTGGAGTCGTTCCAGACACCCAGACCATAGTAAATAACAAAAAGTTCGTTTCCGAAATTTACCATGCCAGGAATCGAACCCTCAGTCTCTGCGTTTCGGCCTCTTTTCAGTAGCCGTGATCACGAAAGACAAAGATGTCATGTGTCAATATGTAAAGTTATTATTTAGCATACCCCCCAAAACTTGTTCTTTTCAAATTTTGTTTATGGTTGTTATTTACTCTATGGGAGCCTAATATAAATTACCACCGCTTCGCAGCATGTTGTGGCATCCTTTATACGTGTATCTTATATATGTGGCATCTAAATATTATAACTACATATATAATTTGAATGCGAAGAAAACAAAGGTTATGGTGTTTGAAAGAGAAGAAACCAGAACGAATGCAAGGATAATGGTCGATGATGTTATGCTGGAGCAAGTGAATGAGTTTGTATATCTTGGATGTGCTTTTAGCAGGGATGGAAGGTACACCGCTGATATAGAAAGAAGAGTGAATTTGGGGAATAGTGTGAATGGAGCGTTAGGTAAACTTCTAGGCGCCAAGAACCTCAGCCAGAAGGCCCAGCTCGCCATACACAACGCGGTGCTGGTACCTACGCTCACGTATGGAAGCGAGAGTTGGGTATGGAAGAGAGAGCATGAAAGTAGAGTCTGCGCAAAATCTGCGGAGTGACGCTCGCGGACCGCGTTCGTAATACCGAAGTAAGAAAGAGAGTAGGTCAGAAAGAGAGTGTCGGGGTGAAGGTAAGGAAAGGAATGCTCCGGTGGTTCGGGCATGTGGAAAGAATGCATGATGAAAGAACGACTAAACAGATATACAATGTATGTATGTATGTATATATAATTTTAAAATTTGTTGTAACATATAAATAACAACCCATAGACATCCCACTGCTGGTCTTGGGTCTACCTATTATATGGGGAACGGACGGTATACCCGCTACGCTTGTCCAAGAACGGTTATCTCGATGTGCAGTTTTTATCACGATGTTTTCCTTCAACGTTAGTACGTGGTAATTGTAACAATATATATACGGTTAGAAAATTGCCTAAGTGGTGCACGTTTTCCGGCCAGGAATCGAACTCGCGCCCTTTGAGTTTGAGACGCGTGCGCTACGGCTTTTTACAACGCATGCATCCCTTCATTTGCAGTTAACCATGTCCGGTGTGACCACGTGCCTCCGGTTCCCTGGTCAGCTCAATGCTGACTTGAGGAAGCTGGCAGTGAATATGGTACCATTCCCGAGGCTGCACTTCTTCATGCCAGGTCTGTAAGAGTTTATGTGTGTACAATATAGTTCTTTACGATGTACTTTATACTGAATTACGTACAAGTCACGTGACGTCGCGTGATAGGATATTAATCTATGTGACTGGATTATTGCAAATGTCTCTTGTTCCTTGGTCAGCTTAAGTGACTTGAAGAAACTTCACATCACGCGACGTCGGGTGATATTAATACATGTGACTACGTGCGTCCAGTTCCCTGGTCAGCTTAATGCTGATTTGAGGAAACTTGCAGTCAGTATGGTGCCATTCCCAAGCCTGCACTTCTTCATGCCAGATCCGTAACAGTTTCTATATTAATATGTGTGCAATTAAGTTTAGTAAATACATTATCTATTAAATTGATATTAATACATATTATTACATGCTTCCTGTTTTTTGGTCAGCTTAATGCTGACTTGAAAATACTAGCTGTCGGTGCTATTCCCCTGAATACATTTCTTCATGCCAAGTCCATAAGTATAATATATTCAGTGCTTAATTATCGAATATTAAATTATTGATTCATAATGTTACGACCTACACGCCGACAAAAGTGGATTGACACATGGATACCATAAAAGCACACTTTATTACCTTTCCGCATTTGGACTTCTTTTGTTTACTTTGTGTTTTTCAATTTGTTATTAGAAAACAGCCTATTGTGTATTGTAATCTTTTATGGCAATCATTAGCCAGGTGTATCGAACTGATTATAAGAAATTCGGTCCAGCGGTCGGGCGAACATATTGTATCGGTGCAGTATAAAGCAATGGCCCAATGGAGAGACCGGCAGTCTAGCGATAACCACAAGCGAAGTAAGACCTGTGTACATTCGGTAATCTATTTAGTGACGGACTTCGCGCGTGTTATTGAATTGTGCATTACGTTTGGATTGGTTGTATTCAGTTATATTTGTACCTGTAGTATACGTGTTTGTATAGTTCTAATAAACTCTATAATAATTCCAACGGCATTTTAATTCGAGTCCTGCAACTCTTATATTTTTAAATACATCCGAAATAAAATTATGTATGTTGTTTGTCGCGTTGTATTGTGTATTAATGCACAAAGCGACGTCGCCCGTCGTAAAGGATTAAGAAACCCACAAAAAACTATATTTTAATTCGATTAGAAATTAGCCGTTTAAAACCTAGAATTATGTATAACATTATTCCTATTTTTTTGTGCTACCAAAGTCATTTTTTAGTATTAAAATCTGCATTTAATTACTTATTTACTACATCTGCAAAACATTGTAATTATTTAATTGATCACGCGATATCGTGTGCAAAAAACCGAATGTCGTTTGCACACTCCACGTCGCGCGATATTAAAATTAAACGACATATCAGGTTGTCTTAAATAGTGAAGCCGCAACTTGTTTTACAAAGAAAACATTCTAAATATACATTTTATTACTACTTAATTTTAGAATTGATTACTTATCTGTCTCACATTAATTCCAGGTTTTGCTCCTTTGACGGCGAGGAACTCTTTCAACTATCGTGCACAAACAGTCGCGGAACTAATGAGCCAAGTAAGATGAAATATTCCGTTCATATTATAATGAATGAATTGTATTTTTAATAAAATTTATTGTATTTGATATATATTTATTAGGGTGGTCCTTATTTAGGGTTTGTCCGAATTTTTTTTCACGATAGTCCTAAATCGGTTCTAAATCTATTAAAAAAAATTCATGCCAAGTTATAGCTCTTAATTTTAATTTTAACCTGGCCCCCCCCCCGATAACCAAACTTTTAAATGGAAATAACAGGGGAAAAATCTGTTATTACTTTGGAATTTTTTACATCATGAACGGATGAACAGATCATGTTGATAAACAATAATTCTTGTAGAAAATTTAACGCTCTACAAAAAAAGGTCTCTTATGATTTTTTGCTAACTCTAACGGTTTCTAAGTTATTTATGGTCTTAGTTGAAGCTTAAGTCCATTTTCCGATTTTTCTATTTCTACCGTCGTTTAATGATTTAAAAATGAAAAAAGGATTGTAATTCATAATTTACACCACTTTTTTACTTTCACGCATGCTCTGAAAAAAAGTATTATTTTATTGAAAAAATCGATTATCAAAATTTCAATCAATTAAAAAAAATACTTTTATTATAATTTTTTTACCTTGATACTATTATGAAGTTATTACAGGTTTTTTTAGCGCGTCAGGAAACATTTGACGATGGTCTTTAACCAACTGTAATACATATTGCATTTGTTTTTCATCCTTTGTGTAATGATTACAAAAATCTTGCACTAGTTTGATTCCTCTCTCAGCACAATCATTCACAACTGACAATTTTTCGACGAATCGTAATGCAGTTTTACAGCTTTCATCGTAGCGGACACATTTACGAATCACACCTACTACCACCACAAGTAACCGCTGCCCAATAGCTACCCTGCTCCTGCGGCCATTTTGCATAGATCGCATAGATCCGCCCACTTGCATTGTTCTAAGTTCACGTCACATGTGCCCTATCACCTATTAAATCAAGCGTCGATGTAATTTGTAGATTTTGCTGTGGCCATATTGCACACACAGAGCACGGGTGACTCGCTCGCTTGATTTTTTTATGCAGGGGTCAACTCTAGTTGGACATTACATTTAATTCAGAATACAGTATTGTAAGCGACCAACATAAGTTGGTACCGGAACCGAGTAAGTCTTCTTTCTTCATTTGTGCTGGCCGGGTACTTTAGTAAAGACTATACAGTGAAGAAATACTAATTTACTACACAACAATGTCACACAGCTCGTCGCACTCTAACTTAAATGTTGGCATTGTGCAATCGCTTGCACATTCTGACCCGAACTTGAGTATTTTGAAGGACACTGATACTCAATTAACAAACATTACACTCCGCAATAATGTGATGAAAAGAAAACGGGAGGAGGATTTAGAAACTTTCAAGGGAGATATTTTTAGTATGTTCAAGGAACTTAAGAGCAGCATTGATGAAATTAAAGAACAAAATTTTAAACTACAGGAATCTGTTGATTTTACTTCAAAAAGTTATGATGAAATTATGTTAAAACTTAAACAGATGGAGAAGGAGAAGATCGACGATAACAAATATATTCGACAGCTTGAAGAAAAGATAGAACAGTTGGAAAAGAAAGATCGATCCACAGGAATAGAAATAAGGAATATCCCCAAGAAAAATTATGAAAATAAGCAAGATTTGGTCAACATAATTATTAATATTGGTAAAACTATAAACATTCCAATTCAACGCTCGGAAATTAAAGATGTTTTTCGTACTAAAACTAAAGCAACTATTGCCCCAATAGTGGCAGAATTTACCACCGTAATACTGAAAGAAAACATGCTTATGTCTGTAAAAAAATTCAATAAAGAGAATAAGAACAATAAATTAAACACGGGTCAAATTAACCTGGAGTGTACTTCCCCCATATTCATCTCGGAAAACCTTACTTCCAAAACCAAAAGATTGTTTTTCCTTGCACGTGGAGTAGCATCACAACTAGAATTTAAATACTGTTGGACATCATATGGCAAAGTCCTTTTGCGCAAGGATGATGGTTCTCCACTGTTACGCATAGAAACAGAACAAGAACTTCAGGCATTAAACAAACCCGCATGACTATGTAACAACATCGCAGATAAATTGCACTTGTCCTACTGTAATAACATAGCTTACCAATTAGTTTTATTTTCTGTCATTTCTATACATATGATTATATTACAAACATACACAATACCATCTTTTTCATATACACATATCACACTCTACACAATAAACCAAACAAAATATACCTTTTTTTACTCTGTACAACTTGATACTTACTTTAAAAGCTCCTACTTATTTTATTATGTGTCAATTTTATATTTAGAAATAAGCCTAATTTATATTTACTCTATAAAATATAGTGTATATTTTTGCAATAATAAACTTAGAAATTACAAACACTTATACCAACATAACCGTAATAGCTGTTGCTTATTCATTTACCAGTGTATTAATGTAGTACATATCAGCTTTGACACTTTTTGCCTATATCTTCACAAATGGCTACTAATAATGATCAATTTATTTTAGAACTAGATAATTTGTCCCTGGCTAATGCTTATAACTGTGACACAGAGTCTTGCAACACATTAATACACAGCTCATACAAAACTATCAATATTGTAAATCAAAATATACGCAGCATTTATAAAAATATGGACAGCTTACTTTTACAATTATCTAGATTTAAATTTGCTATTGATATTATTATTTTGACGGAATGTTGGTTAGTCGATCATAAACCTATACCAATTATCAAGGATTACAATTCGTTTCAATCTCACAGACAGTATAATCAAAATGATGGTATTGTCATTTATGTTAAAAACCATATAAAGTGTTCTATATTTGAACCAGACTTACCAGGTGCTAATTTTATGTTGTTAAAACTTGACCCCGATATAGCTATTTTGGCTATATATAGGTCACCGTCTATACAATGTGTTGATAGCTTTCTTAATTCACTCGAGCTAATTATCTCTCCTCTAAAATCCATTTACTCTAACTTTATATTGACTGGAGATATCAACATTGACATAAAATCAGGTAGTAAAGATATTAATAGTTTTTCTTATTTAAATTTACTTGCTGAACTAGGAATGTTACCAGCTCATACACTTCCTACGAGACTCAATAACTGCCTAGATCATATAATGTTAAGATCAATTCTTCCAGCTTCTGTTTTTGTTGTGGATTCAACTGTAACCGATCATAGTCTTGTACTGTTAAACCTTGATTTGACTTTTTCTAAATATACGTCCAATGAATTAAATTTTATTAAAATTGACTATGATGAAATAGTTAACTCATTGGAACAAACGGATTTCTCTTTTATAACACCCGACTTAGATGCTAATGATGCTGCCTCTACTTTTGTTTCTACTATCTCATCTATTATCAGAAGTAACACTAACATTATTAAGGCACCTTGTAGGAAAAGGGTCATTAAGCCGTGGATGACACCTGGTTTATTACGCTGCATCCGGCACAGGGATAAACTTCATAAATCTTTGAATAAAGATCCTAACAATATTACTCTACAAATTACATATAAACGTTATCGTAATTTTTGTAATAACTTATTAAATAAAATTAAATCAATTTATGAAAAATCTTTACTTACTTGTGCAAAATCGAACAAAGATAAGTGGAATGCAATAAAAACTATTATTAACTACACAAAGACTAAAACTTCCGCGGAAGATCTTATTAAAAATACAGGTGATAAAACATCTGCCATAAATGACATTAATAGATATTTTTCCAGTGTAGGCAAGAGGCTAGCAGATTCAATCACTAATAATGCAATTAATAATCATTATAACCCTTCCAATTTTAACTTTGAAATTCCTTTTCACCCTAATTCATTTGTTTTATTATCTCCTGATATGGCTGAAGTCGAATCTATAATAAATAATTTAAAGTCTAGTTGTGCTACTGGATGGGACTGTATTCCTGCTAAATTACTAAAGTTAGCCAAACATGTCATTGTCCCTCCTCTTACTAAGCTCATAGATATGTGTTATACTCAAGGAGTATTTCCTACCGTCTTCAAAAAATCACTTATAACGCCTGTTCACAAAAGTGGTAACCGTCAACAAGTTACAAATTATCGTCCTATATCTGTCCTCACAGCTTTATCGAAAATCTTGGAAAAGACGCTAAATAGTAGACTAATGAAATTTATGGAATGTAATGATATTTTATCCCAAAACCAATTCGGTTTTAGATCATCTAAAAGTTCGGAAGATGCCGTCAGTCAACTTATTAACCATGTTGCTTTACAGATAGACTCTAAACGAAAATGTATTGGTGTTTTTCTCGACTTAGCCAAGGCTTTTGATACTGTTGCAGTACCAATACTATTAGATAAATTAAATAAGCTTGGCATAAGAGGATATGCCCTTGATATTTTTAAAGATTTTTTAACAGAAAGGACTCAACATGTCAAAATAGGTCAGCTCATAAGTGACGAAGTTGAAGTCACGTGCGGAGTGCCACAGGGCAGTATTCTTGGCCCAAGCCTGTTTTTGTTGTACTTGAATGACTTGTGTAACTTACCACTTGCTAATGGAAAAAAATTTACCTACGCAGATGATACTGCGCTCATATTTCAAGCTGATACGTGGGAAGAAGTTAAACACATAACCGAATGTAGACTGCAAAAAGTAAATAGGTGGCTACAAATTAATTATCTTACTCTTAACATTTCTAAAACTAAATTCATACAATTCACGGCATCCAAAATTAAGCAATATGATGTGGAAATTAAAATACATATGTGCCAAACTCCATTTCCTGGACATTGTAACTGTCTCTCTATATCAAAAACAGACAACATTAAATATTTAGGAGTAGTCGTAGATGAAAATTTAAATTGGTATGCTCATATTGATAATTTAATAACACGTGTCAGAAAACTTATTTGGGTATTTAAAAAATTAAGATATGCTGCAGACTTCAACATTTTACGTATAGTCTATTTTGCATTGGTACAGTCAGTTGTAGGGTACTGTATTGTCGTTTGGGGCAACGCTTTTAAATCATATATGATCCAACTAGAAAGGGCTCAAAGATCACTTTTAAAAACTTTAACATTTAGTCCCTATCGCTTTCCCACCAAATTGTTGTACGAGAAAAGTAATGTGTTAACCGTTAGGCAGTTATATATATACAATATAACTCTAAAACAACATAAAATTACACCAAAACGTGACAATATTAGTGATAAGAGACGTGCTGTAACCAACATATTGCCAACTCCAATGTACCGTACTGGCCTTGCAAGACGGCAGCAATGCAAATATGTCTGTGACGCTATATAACAAGATAAATAAACAAATCAATATACATGGACTCACCAGTCGGGAAGTCAAAATTAAACTAAAAAACTGGCTACTTACCCTTGACTACACTACCACCGAAGCACTGTTTTAAGCTATTTATCTTAATAGTAACCGTACAGTACATACATAATTACACACATACACACACACACATATACACAACACACACTCACACACACATATACAACACATACTCATACACATACACAACACATACACACACACACACATACGATGTGCGCGCGGGCGCGCGCTCACGTACATTCACACCACACGCTTACTCACTAGACATAAGCACTCTGTTACCGACTTGTATTATTTGTGTTTAAAAGTACATACTAATGTGAGAGGGCACTGATTCCCGAAACACAGGCTTCATGCCTAGCTCGGGAGTTAGGGACTTCAATAAGTTAATGTATCAGATTTTTTGGCAATAAAGATTTATTATCGGGGGGGCCGGGTTAAAATGAAAATTAAGAGCTATAACTTGACTATCGTGAAAAAAAATTCGGACAAACCCTGAATAAGGACCACCCTAATATATATATAACCGCTTCCAAAGTCTTTTCATAGTACGTACCAGGTTCACTTATCCTTCGTCCAAATATTTGAAACACATTTTCAATTTTCTGATTAGCACTGATTAGGCTTATATCACGATTTTCGAAATTTCCTTTAAGGGCACTGCGTGCCCCCACGTGCCCCACAAAGAAAGCCATGTATGTAGGTGTATATGTATATTTATATAATATTAAATAGTATGTAATGTATCATTAAAAAAATATCGAAATGTGGGCTGGGACACATAGTAAAAGTGAAACTTCAACGGACAAGTGGAAAAACGAATCGCAACAAAATTTTAACTTGAAGTTTTACGGGCAGGTTCATGTACTTATCCGATTTGAAAACCTGAAAACTTCAAAATAATATTTCTATGCTTAAAAAACAATCATCTCTCTTGATATTAATACTGATTACGTTATAATTCACTTTGATTAATGAATCGCGGTTCGTCGAACACGTGATGCGCTCGCGACCATTCTCTAGAAGAGGTTATATATCCTCTCTCTTTCTTATGGCCACTTGATTACTTCGCTTCCTTAGTCATGACCCTCCGCGAGAGTGACATTGACAACATATCGCTCTTGACAGTGTGACAGTGACGTTTCAATGAACCTCCTACAAACAGCGCGTTCCACTAGTAGCTTACAACGCCCAAAATATTCCGTTACCCGTTCCACAAGGCGACCGCGGTCGTGGTCGTGGCGAAAACGTCGCTAATGACGTCATCACTTTCGATCACACTACGCTCACAACGAGCCATGTCAAGAGGTGGGTCGGATAACCGTTCCACTTGAGTTCACGATTACGACCCCGGCAAGCAAGTGGAACGGGAAAAATCGCGGTCGTGAATGTGGTCGTTGTGAGTCCCTAATGGAACGTAGCCATAGCCTGAATATACATTCATTTGGACTTACTTATGCAAAATGGAACCAAGCCACATACTGACAGTTTTGAGAAAAAGCCGTTTTTATTACAATTTTGCGTACAAAAAAATGTCTATATTTTGGAAAAAACATTTAGAATATTGTATATTATATTTTCTCGTTATGATTTTTATTGAGTCGATAGAAGGTGCATTTTGAAAGCCTTCTGCATCCTTAACCCAATTTTGGCATGTTTGTGGATTGGTTCTGTTTTGCATAAGTAGGTCCATTTGTATTTTCAAATAAGTTTGTAAACCTGTGCTTTAGATGTTCAATGCTGGCAACATGATGACTGCAGCCGATCCACGCCACGGGAGATACTTGACTGTTGCCACCATGTTCAGGGGCCGCATGTCCATGAGGGAGGTCGACGACCAAGTGCTGGCGGTCCAGAACAAGAACTCCAGGTAAGTGACCAGTAAAATAGGGATAATAAATAAAAAATATTTACTAGCGATCCCAGCAAACGTTGTCCTGCCCTGAAAACATAAAAATCTAGAACCCGATTCCAGCGCCACCCGCCGGGTCTAATTGTGAATTTAAACCATCCCGGGACCTATTCAAACAGACATAAAGTTTGATCAAAATCCTAGAACCCGATTCCAGCGCCACTCACCGGGTCGAATTGTCACTAAATAGATTACCAAATGTACACAAGTCTTGCCCCGCTTGTGGTTATCGCTCGACTGCCTCGTCCATCAATCGAGGCATTGCTTTATACTGCACGGATGCAACATGTCTGCTCGGCTGCGTGACCGAATTTCCGAGAATCACACCTAATGACTGCCATAGAGAAGATTACAATACACAATGGGCTGTTTTTCTAATCACAAATTTTAAACACAAAGTAAACAAAAGAAGTCCAAATGCCGAAAAGGTAATAAAATGTGTTTCTACAGGCATGCAGGTGTGAATTTGCCTTTGTCGGCACCTCGGTCGTAACGGTATGTTAAACTACAACATGGATGGGTATAAATATAAAGGTAGACCAAAAAAGATGGATGAAATGTGTGAATGATATGATGATTTGTGGTATGACAGAGGACGTACGTCAGAATATAATAAATAATTGGGAATTTTAAGTGGTATATTATCAATTATTCACGTTTGGTGTTGTAAATGTCAATAAGCGAAAAAACCTAAACTAACTTAAAAATAAGATTAAATACAAAATAAACTAAGTAATAAATAGTAAGAAAATCCTATAAATAAACCTAGCTTAAAAATAAAAAAACCTGTATTAAAGCCCGTCCAGCCCCACCAGACCACTGTCGCTGGGCATTGTACCTAGAAGGCTGGCAGCATTACCTCGCTGGATACAAAGGCGAATCCTTTGAGCGAGGTTAGCTCCAGCCTTCCGGTCTCCTGTTATGTCGACTAGGCGTTTTTTAATTTTTTGAAATAATTTGTGGGCACTTGACAATGCTACAGAGGCATAATGATAATCCCCAATTCATCCAAAAAGTTAATCTAATTCCCAATAAGCCTCTGTTTATTGGGAATTAG
Source organism: Dendrolimus kikuchii (assembly GCA_019925095.2). NCBI lineage: Eukaryota > Metazoa > Arthropoda > Insecta > Lepidoptera > Lasiocampidae > Dendrolimus > Dendrolimus kikuchii. The sequence continues at coordinate 5,989,684 of JAHHIN020000031.1, forward strand.
ATCCCAAATAATCAGGATATCGGGAAAGAAACGAGAGAGAGAGTTTTATCATTTCTTTGTCTTAAATGAAGTACATTCTATCTGTTTGATTGTTTAAATAAAGAGGTATTAGTACGAGTTCCTTTTAACAGTTACTTCGTGGAGTGGATCCCCAATAACATGAAGGTGTCCGTCTGTGACATCCCGCCGCGCGGTCTGAAGATGTCGGCCACCTTCATCGGCAACTCGACGGCCATTCAGGAGATATTCAAGAGGATATCGGAACAATTCACCGCCATGTTTAGGAGGAGGGTGGGTTTGTTTGTTTAACTAAATTAAATTTAAGAAGTAAATTTTAATTTCAGTGTGTTGATACGTTGGCAGCTTCCCATCTTCCAAATACATATTTGTGGCTTTCGGGGTTGAGACTTTGGGGTCGTGGGGACGTGAGGCTTATCAACTTTATCGAGAGCTTTCAAGGCGATTGAAAGAAGTCTCGCGTGACCAAAGGGCCGGTCTATATTTAGGGCGACGAATAAGCGTTGCCATACAACGGGGGGATGCGGCCAGCATTTTGGGAACGCTCCCCACCGACAGCGATCTGGACTACGTCTTTTACTTGTAAATATGTTTATAGTAGTATTTAATTTCTATTTTTTTGTTTGTAATGCTTTTATTCTCAATTTCAGTATATTTATTTAAATTAAATTCAAATATTTGTACGCCCAATGAATGGGTAATGACAGGACGTTCTCTAATACATAAGATCGCATTTATTGTACCGTGTTGTTTACAAGTCAATATATTATTACTAGCTGTCCTGGCAGACGTTGTTCTGCCCTGAAGAAATAAAATTTAGAACCCGATTGCAGCGCCACCTACCGGGTCCAAATGTAAGCTATCCTATCTTTTAAGTTGGATCAAACTGCGCACGGTGTGAAAATTTGATTAAAATCGGTCAAGTAGTTTAGGAGTCCATCGCGGACAAACAACGTGACACGTAGTTTATATATATTAAGATTTGTATGTCTTTCGAGACCAAGGGCCATAGAGATGGCCCGGACTTTTGGGGGGCTTGCGTGGGGCCATGGGAAGCCCACACCTAGAAGCCCCTTGACAACTTTAATGTAAATGTGGCGTGACACTGACCGGCGATAATCCCTGTCTACACCAATAATGCACCCAAGGACAAACCCCGGCCAGTGTAGGACTATTGTGGGAAATGAGGACAAAAAGTACCGGGCTATTGGGGTGAACTGCTAGTGGTACTAGGGTTCTGGGAATATGGGGACTATGGCGTCTGCCCGTCGCAATGTTCGGAGAACATGGAAAAATGGGTAGACGATGATTCGCCACTCTCGCCCAAAAAATGCCTTACAAAGGGGCGACATGGGTGTGAGTGGCTAAGGGGTGTAGAGAGGTGGGCTGCAGGTTCACCGAAGCCACTTCTGACGTGATGCCATTTATCACTTCCACCCCTGGAGCTTGAGCCTAAGCTCTAGCGATTTCCACTCCGTGCCGGCTGGTTAAAGCAACCACGTAGGCGGGACCTTGCCTTGGCCCTCGGAGTCAGGTACGAGGTGTCGCTACTCACCTAAGGCTTCACCACAAAGCCCCTCTGCGGGAACTTATTATTATTATAATACATACATTATTTAACACGTTCCCAGGCTTTCCTTCATTGGTACACTGGAGAGGGAATGGATGAGATGGAGTTCACTGAAGCTGCGAGCAATATGGCCGACCTTATTTCAGAATATCAACAATATCAGGTATTACCCAAAATTACTCCAAATACTACATATTATTATGCTCTTTTATATTTAGGTTTAGGTATGAAACGATTTTAATTTGCTAGGATTTGTGGTTTGTCGCGTCTGTGTGATTTAGGGGAAACAGGGGTAATGCCGCTCACAAGTATAACTTGGCCAACTCAGTGCGTTGGATTACGGGACACAGATTAAAACGTGGTAAGTATGATATGAGAGCAAACAGTTACTAGTTTAATATTTTCTTAAGTTTTTGCGACTTGTATACATAATAAAACTACGTTTTAACATCGTACGAAACGTCGGAATAATAAAAATCAAATAGATTACAACGCTTAAAACCATTAAAACGTAGTTTTATTATAGTTACTAGTTTTACAAATTCGCGAGCAGCAACAGAAAGAGAAGTAAGTGTAATATTTTCTTATGTTTTCGCGACTTGTATACATAATAAAACTACGTTTTAACGGTTTTAAGCGCGGTAATTTTATTTGATTTTGGTTTTTCCGACGTTTCGGCCACTTTTCAGTGGCCGTGATCACGGAAGACAAAGGTGTCAAGTGTCAACGAGTATTGTTAAAGTTTTATTTAGCCTACCGCCAACTTGTTAATTTTAATTATTTAATTTTAATTTTGTTTATGGTAATTATTTACTCTATGGGAGCCTAATCTAATTTACTACCGCTTCGCAACATGTTATGGCTTGAAGAGAAGAAGCGGCGCAAGAAAATCTTCAGCAAACATGCCTAGCTCTAATAATTTTATATAATATTAAAATGGGTGGAAGGAAAAAAAAGTAATTATCAGTCAAGTTGGTTTGTGTTCCGTTGTACGCAGAAAGAGCTCACAGTGTCTTGAGGTCTGGCAGCTGGTTTTTGCTGGGTTTGGGTCTTAATAGTTTTGATGATTGGATCCCAAACAGGTGGTACTTGTCAACCATCTTCTCTATTGAAATTTGGGTGTTTTTTGATTTCAATAGCCTCACGCATCATTCTAGGTATGAAACGATTCTCTTTCGCGAGGATTTGTGGGTTATCGAATCTGATGTAGTGGTTGGGTTTATCCAGCGTGTGTTCACTGATCGCAGACTTCGTAGACCTTGTGTGTTTCATGTCAGCAATGTGTTCTTTTACCCGTGTTTTTATGCTCCTCTTTGTTTGCCCAATGTATGACAATCCACACTCACAGTCGAGTTTGTAGACCCCTGCATCCTGGAGCGGGATATTGCATTTCACAGGTCTCAGAAATTGGGTAATCTTTTTATGCGGCTTGAAATATGTTTTGAATGAAGCTCGCCTGGGGGACATGTTATCATATATTGGGCAAACGAAGAGGAGCATAGAAACACGAGTAAGGCGAGGGTTAGAGTTCAGTTTATTATGTGATTCATCAGTATTTACCAAATACCGTGGTGATTACTGATCATGTAAGTAAGTAAATATACCAGGTATTGAAGGACGTCAGTATTTTCCATGGATTTGTAGATTTCAGTACGTCTCACCCTATTTAGGTGTCGAGCTCATCTCAGCTTAATTCGGTCCCAAGCTCGTCTCAGCCTAATTGTACACCAAGCAGATCTCAGCCTAATTCAGTGCTGAGTTGGTCTCAGCCTAATTCGGTGCCGAGCTCGTCTCAGTCTAATTCGGTGCCGAGCTTCTCTCAGCCAAATTCTGTGCCGAGCTCGTCTCAGCCTAATTCAGTGCTGAGTTGGTCTCAGCCTAATTCGGTGCCGAGCTCCTCTCAGCTTAATTCTGTGCCGAGCTCGTCTCAGCCTAATTGTGCACCGAGCAGGTCTCAGCCTAATTCAGTGCTGAGTTGGTCTCAGCCTAATTCGGTGCCGAGCTCGTCTCGGTCTAATTCGGTGCCGAGCTCCTCTCAGCCTAATTCTGTGCCGAGCTCGTCTCAGCCTAGTTGTGCACCGAGCAGGTCTCAGCCTAATTCAGTGCTGAGTTGGTCTCAGCCTAATTCGGTGCCGAGCTCGTCTCGGTCTAATTCGGTGCCGAGCTCCTCTCAGCCTAATTCTGTGCCGAGCTCGTCTCAGCCTAATTGTGCACCAAGCAGGTCTCAGCCTAATTCAGTGCTGAGTTGGTCTCAGCCTAATTCGGTGCCGAGCTCGTCTCAGTCTAATTCGGTGCCGAGCTCCTCTCAGCCTAATTTTGTGCCGAGCTCGTCTCAGCCTAATTGTGCACCGACCTGGTCTCAGCCTAATTTAGTGCCGAGAGTTGGTCTCAGCCTAATTCGGTGCCGAGCTCGTCTCAGCCTAATTTTGTGCCGAGTTGGTTTCAGCCTAATTCAGTGCCGAGCTCGTCCCAGTCTATTACGAGGGATCAGATTATAGTCTGAACTGTACGAAACACGTTACAATATTGACCTGATAAATACTGAACGTCTAGCCTTGTCTGTTCATTCCGTCGACGGAGTGTAATCCATCAGTATTTATCTCACTGATGAAATCACATTATGAACTAAACGCCTGGCCTGAACTTATTGCTAAAATGAATGAAATCGTTACAGATAAATAAATTAAAGTGTTTGTTTGTAATATCAAAATAGAAACGTGAAAATAATTACGGGGATAATTTGACCAGGAGATTCCGAAAATGCAATTTTTAGAATTTTCGTTTGTCTGTCTGGATGTTCCGGCTAATTTTTTAAAACAGCTGGACCGATCTTGACGGGACTTTTACTGGCAGATATCTGATGTAATAAGGAGTAACTTAGGCTATTTTAATTTTTTTATTTTTATTGCTGGAGTATATCAGACAAGCTGACGTGACTGTGATGGAAAGTGGTTACCGTCGGCTGTAAACATTTGCAACACTAAAGGTCAACACCAATGTGCTGCCGGACTCGTAGATGGGGCTGGAACCTGGCCACTAATGCCGGAACACAGCGGCTCCGCTCGAACCGCGCTCGGAAACGGTCGATTTAAAATTCGCTCCGCGGAAAAAAAATCGTAAAAATAGGTTTTTTGACAGCTACGATACCGTGCGTAGTATCAGTTTGTGCGCGAAAGCGAGGCGCACACGCCTGTGGTCTTAGTTTCTTGCTACGACGTCTGTGCAAGAAGTTATAGTGGAAAAACTAATTTTTAAAACTTTGGATAATTTTAATTGAAAAACTAGATCGGTGAGGTGGTGTTTTTTCGGGCGGCTTTTGTGCGCCCCGCGTGCCCCAACAGGATTGCAGTGCAACAGTGGGTTTCCCAAGTCAACCCGAAAAGTTATTGGCTGAAAACTGAAAAAACGTGGTCCGAAAACTGAAATTACTGGTCGGATTCAAAATTAAAAATCACCACGAGAAAGAGCGCCAAAAACTAAGGTAAACTGCCCAGAAACGACCTTAGGATTCGTCATACTTTCCTGGGAAAAAATTAAAAGGTGGTGAATTTTTTCCAACTTTTTCGTTTTCTGGGCATAACCTGAAAAATCTCTTCGGGACTGAAAAATCTGGCACGGTAGCCACCGAGCCCTCGCCGAGACGCGTCGTCTGACACCCTGCTTCCGAAGATCGGATAACACCCCGAGGCACCAGGAACAGAAAAACAACTTCCTAACCTCAAAATTGCTCCGGAATTACTGGAGCAATTGATTTGGGGTTAGGACAGTTTGAAGACCTGCTGGAGGACGGCGCATTTCCGGTCCAAGCGGAAATTTAAGTTAAGTAGTTTTAAGTTATTTTTAATTAGAAATATAAACTTTGACCCCCCCATATCTCCGAAACTATTTGAGACGCGCGGGATTTGAGACTACTAGTTTGTGCGCGCTAGGGAGCTCTACCTAGCCGTACCCAAATCCCATAGGGTTTCTTAAGAAAATACTGGAAATTTTTTCAAAAAACAAAATTTTTCAAAATTTTCTAAGTTCTAAAAATTTTTACTATTAGGGCAAAATTATTAAAAATCATCATAAAATAGAGCACCTTTTAACGGACTTTCCAGATATTTTTCGGCATTTTTAGCTCCGATACTTTCGGAGATATTGAATTTTGACTAGGTATTTATGAATAAATAAATAAATATAACAATTAGGAATAAGTTAGTGGTAGCACTAGACAGGTCTCTTCAAGACCTTCAATCTGACCCCAAACTCGGCTGTCCTGGGTCAAACCAGTCCTGAGAAACAGGATTTCACTGGATTTTGGCCAAGGGCCGCCGCCATTTTGGATTTTTCTTTTGCCCTATATCTCCGGATATACTGGTCCGATTTTAACGCGGTTTTCACTGGGACGAAGTACTGGACTTAGCGGACAGTGTCCGGGGGTAAAAAGGGCCCAAAAATTTTGACTCGAACTCCCCCCAGGAACGGGTAAGGGAAGTAAGGGGACTGACCATAGTCGAAGTCCGGCGGCGCTGCGACGATTTTTGGCTGAGTTACAGTGGTTTCTCGCCGGAATTTGACAGCTGACCGCCATTTTGAAAAACTTTAAAACCCCGATAGTTCCGAAACTATCGGGCGGAGAGAATCGGGACTTCGACTAGGGTTACTTTTAGGGGCTACCCTATCGTATAAGCCCAAAAAATTAGAAAATTTTTTGGAAAAAATCTGAGCACGTGGGGATCTAGATCTAACTTGGGGAGACCCTGCGAACCCAAACTCGGGTACTTTTGACCAAAAAACCCCCAAGTTAGAGCTAGTCAAAGTTCAGTCGGCCGCCATCTTGGATTTTTTGTAAAGCCTGTATCTCAGGCCCTATTAGGACTAGGAAGACCGGGTTTCCACTAGAGGAACACCCAGAACTTCTGTTACCGATTAGATCCCTTCAGGATCAAATCGGAGTTGCACGGTCAACCCCCCCATTTTCCCCCCCTATCCGATAGAGCTCGCGGAGGCAAGAAGATTAAGCCCAAGCACAGTCCTCTAGCTGCAGTATTACGTGAGCAGCGAAGGTTCGAAGTTCGGGAAGTATTATTTCGGCAAAACTTCGGACCCCGCTGCTCCCTCAATAAGGCAGATAGAGTGGTTGAGTTTGGGTTTGATCAACTCGGCTCAACGAGGCCTATCATTATACATCCCCCCCACTCCTCTACTCCCATTTCCAATTTTCAATTCGTCCTAACTCACTTACCTTTGGTCCTATCTTCCTGTTCTTGGTGTCTTCGGGTTCCTCGTGACGCGGCGGACTCTTTGGCACTGCTGGAACGCTCCCGGCTCTTCTCCTCTCCACCCATCAGACCTGCAACAAAAAGAAAAATTAGTAATTGTAAATATAATAATAAGACATAAGAGTAATATTTACCTAGACTAGTACTGAGTAGCTGGCACGCCGACACTATCTGTAAATTAATAAAAATAGTAATTAGTTGACTGCAACATAGTTGTATATTGTTTTATTTGACTATATTTTTACTTAAATTGACTGGTTCAATATATATTGTTCACCAATTTTATAATTTGACTCCTCGGCTTAGTGCTATTGCGCTAGCCGACTAGAATAAGTAGATACATTTCCCGTAGTGTAGATCTCCGACTACCGGAAAATGCACCGCACGCCAGTTAGACCTCGCGTCCCACTGAGGACGGACGCGACACCAGAAAAAGACAAAGCGTCACCACCTCGGAGCCAAAATGCAAGGAAGGAACCTGAAGCCCCAATGGGACGGAGTAGCGAAGAGGTGTTAGTGACCTCCTCTCCTGAGGTAGAGGAAGTAACACAAAATCAAAGCCCCCAAAGTACAGGAGAACAGCAGAGGACACCCGTCACTCTGACCTTTACCCCTCATCCTTCGATAGTGAACAAAACGTTCACAAAGAGAACACCACCAAAGGGGAAAAAGGAGGTAAACAGGGCGATGGAGGCGAAAAGCTGCATAGTCAAGGCGAAGCTTCACCTGAACAACTCCAGAAATTTGAAGACGGAGATCAAACATGGCGTACAAAATGCGGTAGACCGCCTGTACGTCCTGTTTAAAGAGTCTGAAGCCGAACTGGAAAAGGCCTTGGCCGAAAAGGGGGCGGCTCAGGGCGAACGAAAAGTTGTCACCAAGGACGTCGAGAACCAAGCCGAACTTGAGACTCCGGAAAAGCCAACCACTGAAAAGCCGATATATTGGCTAATGGACCAGCAGGATAAGGAGTTTTTTAAGACTGGTTGGGCCGATGCTACGGCGAAAATGCAAGAGCACGCTGAGTTCATTCGGAAGGCCAGGGAGGCAATGAATAACTTCCAAGAAGTTAGTCAGTAACAAGCCGTGGAAGTGAGCGAGGCAAGTGCGATTAGGAAGAGCTACGCGAGTGTGGCGGCCGAAGGGCCCGGGAATAGGGTCCCGACCTATAGGACGCTACACTCCGTAGCGATAAGATCCGGGAAGGCGAACAGCTCAGCTGAGGATACCCTCAATGAGGTAAGAGTGGCTCTAAAGGCCAAAGAGGGGGGGGGTTGAAGTAGAGCGGGTTCGTAAAGCGAGAGACGGCAGAGTTATCATCAGCTGTAGGACTTCAGAGGAGAGGGAAAGGCTCAAGCAGAAGCTGAGCAAAGAAAGGGCAGACCTGATAGCAGAAAACATTACCAATAAACAACCAATGGTGATGATAACGGGTGTACTTAGGGCTCATACAGACGGCGACCTCTTCGGGGCCCTCAGAAACCAAAACAAGTTGGTTTTTGAGGGCCTGGAGGAGGGCGACGACTGTATGGAAGTCGCGTACAAAATCCGGGGAAGAAATCCAAACACCCACAAGGTGGTTATGAAGGTCTCGCCGCCCCTCTGGAGAAGGCTGGTGGACACTGGCACGGTAAGGGTCACGGGTCACGGACAGGTCGCCTCTTACGCAGTGCACCATGTGCCTGGGCTTCGGGCATGGCCGAAGTGGCAGTTGCACCTCGGGTTGTAAATGAAAATTCGACGTAATAATGGACTGTATGATTATTATTTATAAATGTACTATACATTTAAAGAGTATAACAAAGAGAGTACAATATAGCTGAGTGGCTGAATTGATAATTTTTCTTGAAGAGATAGTATCAGCAGTAGTTATATTTTCAGTTTTTTCGGCCTCCTATACCCGCATTCCGTCCGACGCCTAGTTGCTAATCGCGCTAGCTATGGGCGTCGGCGGTATGCGGGGCGCGGAGTGTAGATGTGCTCCGGCGGGCGGGTCAGGGGGGTGCTCTCTGTCCGCAACATCCTCCCCCCGGCGCAGATCCTCGAAGCCATCTCTTCTCGTCAGGACGATGAGCCTCCTTACTGGTCTCCTGAAGATGCCTCCCCGCGTTCGCACGTCCGCGCTCCGTATTATGTTGTCCGGTCCGCGATAAGTGCGCTCGATTTGACCCCGGGGCCATACGTTACGTGGCAACAGACCGTCCGCAATGATAACGACGTCTCCAACACGTATGCTTTCCTCACGTCGTCTTACGTCGTCCCTCGGTGCCAATGTAGGTAAGTACTCGCGTAGCCAACGAGTCCAGAACATGTCCGCTAAAGCTTGAGTGGCGATCCATGTCTTCCTGTCTGCTAACTCGTTCGTTCCCGTGATTGGCAAGCCCGTCGCCGACCCGATTAGAAAGTGGTTCGGGGTGAGCGCTTCGTCGTCTTCAGGGCTCACCGACACGTGAGTTAGCGGGCGCGAGTTTACGGTATGTTCTATTTCCGTGATGACAGTCGTAAGTGTTTCTTCTCTGGGAGCTTGTTCCGCCAATGTTGCGTGGAGTGCCGTCTTCACCGACCGAATTAACCGTTCCCAAGCTCCCCCCTGGTTCGGTGCGCCGGGATCGATGAAACGCCACGCTAAGTGTCTCCCTTTTACGTGATCTGGCATCTCTTCCTTCCATCTCGCGTACGCCGTTAGTAACTCTGTGTCCGCTCCATGGAAATTCGTTGCATTATCAGACCATATCACTTGAGGCCAGCCGCGTCGTGCTCCCATCCTTCTTAGGGCCATGATAGCAGAGTCTGTGCTAAGGCTTGCTATAAGTTCCATATGAATGGCACGAGTCACCATACATGTAAACAGCATTCCCCATCGTTTTTCTTTGCGACGTCCTATGGTCACCCATATGGGGCCAAAACAGTCAATTCCGCAATTGGTAAAAGGCCGTGCGTAGGCAGCTAGACGGTCCTTTGGCAGGTTTCCTTTCACCGGTACTGTCGGCGCAGTCTTCTTCAAACGACAGACCGTACATTGCCGCAGGATGTTTCGCACCGTAGGTCGCACTCGTAGCACCCAGTATTTTTGCCGGACGTTGTTTACGACATGTTCTCTCCCTATGTGATGATGCTGTTCATGTTCACCTCTTATAATCAGCCGAGTGAGGTGATGTGACCCGTCTAAGATCGGTGGGTTGCCGGTAAGCTCGCGCAGGGTGGCCGCATTGATCCTGCCGTTTAGCTTTATTACCCCGTCCCCCCCGTATTCGGGGTCGAGCTTATAAAGCCGGCTGTCACGTGACACGCGTTCTCCTTTCTTCAAACGCTCGTAATCCTTCGGGAAGCTTTCCTGTTGCGCTTGACGAATGAGTAAACGTTCAGCTCTCTCTATGTGTCGCGTTTCCATAGTGCGAGTCCTTCGTCTGCACTTGTCGATAAAGGCGAGCGCGTAGGCGGTCGCTCGTAGCAATTTTCCGTATGACGAAAATCTTGTGACGTCAACGAGTGGCTTTTCATCGGTCGTGTAAGTTACCACGACCTCGTCATCTTCGGTTTCCGTCGGTTCTTCTTTCGGCCAATTCGTCGGGGGTCCATGGAGAAATTCCGGGCCTTTAAACCAGCGGTCGTCCGTTTTCATACTCGAGACGTTAATCCTGGTTGCGTCGTCGGCGACGTTGTAACTTGTCGGCACCCATCGCCATTGCTCAGACTCGGTTATTTCGCCGATTTCGCTCAGTCTGTGTGCAACGTATGGGGTATATCGTACCGAGTCGTTTCTTATCCAGTGAAGAACGGTCTTCGAGTCGCTCCAAAAGATGACGTCATAACGCTTGAAACTATGTTCCTTTTTTATTTCCGCCGCTAACCTGGCTCCTATTAGCGCGGCTTGTAGCTCCATCCGCGGGATGCTTTGCGCCTTCATCGGGGCCACTTTCGCTTTTCCCGCGATTAAAGTGACGCCGACGTTCCCGTTGCGCTGCTCAAAGCGCCAGTAAGCCGCTGCTGCGTAGGCCTGTTCGCTGGCGTCCGTAAAGACGTGTAATTGCATGTTTACGACGTCTCTATCCCCTCCATAGCACCGCGGTAATCTTAACTCTTTTATAGAGTTTAAGTCACGGATCCATTCTTCGAATTCACTTGCCTCTTCCGTTGGCAAGGGTTCATCCCAGCCTAGCTTAAGCCTCCAGAGTCTTTGTAGCACTATCTTCGCCCTTATAGTGTACGGGCTGAGTAAGCCTAATGGGTCGAAAAGTGACATGACCATGCCCAGGGCCTCTCTCTTGGTGGGTGTTTGCGTGCCGCATTTTATGCTGTGTGGAACTCTTGGCATAGCGGTATTAAACGCGAGTTCATCCGTTTCCGGCATCCATAACACACCCAATGTCTTCCCGTAGGGATGCGCGCTAGCACCGAGCTCTTTGGGCTGTCTGGCTCTCTCTTCATCCGGGATATTTTCCATAAGGCGCTCGCGATTCGTATCCCATCCCGCGAGCTGAAAGCCGGCCTTCCTGTGCACTTCTTGTACTTCCGCTATCGCCTTGGCCGCTTCCGTTTCCGTTTCGAAGCTTTGAACCCAGTCGTCCATGTAGTGGTTTTGCGTGATTGAGTGATACGCCCGTGGGTATGTTTCCTTATGATCACTCGCATTCCTATCTCTCACGCTATGTGCGAGGAATGGCGAGCTTCGTGCTCCGAATATCATAGACGTCATAACGTAGCGCCGAGGCGGGTTATGGCGGTCGTCACCGCGCCATAAGAAGTGCTGCGCCGCTCTGTCTTCTTTCCTTATCTTCACCTGAAGGAACATGTCACGTATGTCAGCTGTTACGGCGATCTTCCCTTCCCGGAATCTGAACAGGATTCCGTATAAGGCACGTAGCAAGTCTGGCCCATCCAGTAACGCATCGTTCATGCACACCCCGTTTGAACGGGCGGCAGCGTCAAATACCAGTCTCACTTTGTCAGGCTTATTCGGGTTCGTAACGGCGAAGTGAGGCATGTACCACATGCGTTGGTTTCCTTCGTGGCTTCGTTCGCAAGGCTCGGCGTATCCTTTTGCTAGTAGCCTGTTGACCTGGGCCGTGTATGCTTGTTTAAACTGCGGCGACTTATCCATTTTGCGCTCGATCCCGCGTAGACGACGCACTGCCATGTCGTAGCTCGGTGGCATGGTGACGTCATCGTTTCGCCAGGGCAGTCCGACTTCGAAGCGGCCGTTTTCTCTCTTCACGGTTTCTGAAAATATCTTCAGCGCCCGTTGTTCTTCCGCTACAGGTTTCACCTTGTTCGATATACCGAGTGCGTCGATATCGAAATGAGACTTCACTATTTCGAATAATTCGTCCTTTTCCCGCGGCTCTTTATCTTGCCACGTTCGGACGTGTAATACGGTGTCGTTTCCCTGCGTCACCAGGCCTCTGGGTGCACTCCCGTGTATGGTCCACCCCAAGAGGGTCAGGGAAGCGGCTGGTTGGCTCTTCTTTCCTGCCAACAGTTTTCTAGTCACGATCAGATGCCAGTTGTCAGCTCCAATTAATACGCGCGGCTTGGCGTTCATAAAGCACACGTCGTCTATATGAAGCGTCTTCAAATGGTGTAACTGTCGTATGACTTCAGACTTAACGGAGTGAGTTCCCAGTGCGAGTTTCTTCACGGTGCGCGCCTTGATAGGATGGTAGTGCGGTTGCGCTCTTCCGCGCACCGCGACGCTCACCATCCTACTTTCCGCTTCCCGCTGGCTCGACGTGATGCCGTGAATGTTCAATGGCCTCCTCGGGCCATCTGCCCCTAGCATCCCGGCTATCTCCTCGTCGACGAGCGTGATCGTGGACCCTTCATCCAGCAGCGCGTACGTGCTCACTTCCTTTCCGTTAAGCCCCTTGACGGTAATCGGACACACCTTCAATAACACTCTTCTCTCGGTGTTAGAATTGTGTGCCGATGCCGTCATGACCGACTCCTCTCTGTCGGCCGGTTGACTGACCGACTCCGCTCGGTCGATCGGTCCACTGACGGCTCCAGTTTCCCTTCGTTGGTGTAGAAGTGCGTGATGCGGCTCGCGGCATTCATTAACACCGCACTTCCTCGCCTTACAACGGAACCGTCTGTGTTTACTTAGTAGGCACAAAAAACATATTCTCGTTTCCTTGGCCCACTCCCATCTGGCTGGCAACGACATCGAAGCCAGCTTGCCGCACTGCGTTGTCTGGTGCTCAGCTCCGCAACAGTAGCACACGATCTTGGCTTCCGTTGTAGCATACACACGGCGACGCTCGTTCATCCTCGGCGGCTTCACTTTATTTTCTTTAGTGACGTTTACACTCGTCGTAGGCAGTGATGACGTCATGAAAGAATACTTCATTGCTCTGTCTGCTTCGCCCGTTAGAAATTTCGATAGTGTCATAATCTCCGGCTCGTCTCGGCTCGAGAATTCATCTGCAAAGTCGCACCATTTCGTTCGTAGATGCGGGCTGAGCTTCTCGACGACTTGTCGTGTCAACATAGGGTTAAGTAAATATCCCTTGTTGTCGACACACGAGATGACCGTCACTATATTCTGCAGTTTGGTGGCTAGGCTGTTGAGTTCGCTGGCAGACGAACCCGATCGTGGCAACTTCTTGATGTCTTCCAATGCGCGACTGATTATGATCTCTGGACGTCCATAGCAGCGCTCCAGCGTCTTCATAATGATCGCAGGGTCCACGGCGGTATACAGCAGGGCTGTCACGCACTCCCTTGCTTCGCCTTTAAGGCAAGTGCGTAGACGGCCTAAGTTCTCCGCAGGTGAAAATCCGTGTAAGCTCGTCGACTCGCGCATTGCAGCTTTAAACGGTAGCCACTCTCCCGGGGCCCCGCTAAAGGTAGGCAGCTCCTGGCACTGTCGCGGCGTCGGCCTGTTGCGTGTCATGCGCTCCAGTACGTCTGCTAGACGGTCGATTCCACGATCCCTGGATCTGGTCGGCGTCGGCGATCTTGCGTTGCGCGGCGTTCTGAACGTCACACGAGCGGTCTGGTCGTTCGTTTCTGCAGACCGGTCCCGCGCCATTGGATACTCTTCCCTTGCTCTTCCCGCAGCGTCTAACGGTGGTCGCGGTCCGGCTCCTCTCGTTCCGGGCTCGGTCCTGTCGCCTGCGCTCGGCGACTCCCCCCGTATGCGGGTATTCTTCAACCACTCTGTTATATTTCTCTCTGTTTCCACCCCATCGTCTTCACACACGCTGTTCCCGTCTGTCTGCTCCTTGAGGGCGGCTATGTTCGCAGCGACCCTCTTCTTGATCAGCGACACTTGTAACCGGAGCTCCTCCCGACGGATTGCGGCGATTTGTTCTTCTGCTTCCAGTTCCACTTGCCTCACCAAAGTGGCGGCGCTGAGCTGCGAACGGTGTGATCGGACGGACGGTGATCGCGATTGGCGTTCAGTACGAATCGCGGTGTGTACTTGCGCGGTCGTCGTCTGTTGCATTCCGGGCGACGCGGGTCGCGATACGTTCGGCGCGGACGCGGACGCGGATATATGTACGGACGGCGACGCGGGGGGTTCTTGATACGCTCTCTGCACTCTGTCTTCGGCGGTCTTGCTCCTGGTGTTCGGCATCTTCGGTCCTTGCCTTAGCCTAACACGTATGACCGACTACCCTGACCAGTGTGTATATATGTGTGTGTATAACCGACGATCCTAATTTACTACACTAAACACTAAACACTGAGACCTTTGACCGACCTAACTGGAAACAGCGCACCGTCTATGACTTTGTGAACTGGCCGTTTGGCACCGTTAGGTGGACAGTCACTCGGTCACGGTACGAAGTAACGTTATTCTTTCTTCCGGTCTTGATCCTGCAGACGCGTAGCCTCGGCGTCCGGGGCAGGAACTCTTGGTCTCCTGGTACGTAGTCCGGCAGGAACTCTTGGTCTCCTAGTACGTAGTCCGGGCTGCCCACGATGATCTTCTATAATAATCTTCTTTCTTCTTTAGGGTGCCGCTACGAGACCGTATAGAGTTGGTCTTTCTTCTTTCTTGAGGTTTCGATGGAGCAAAAGACACTGCTCGTTTCTTCTTTGCGATTCTTCTATCCGGCGGCGAAGTACCAAAAAACTATTGGTGGCAGTTGCACCTCGGGTTGTAAATGAAAATTCGACGTAATAATGGACTGTATGATTATTATTTATAAATACATATACATTTAAAGAGTATAACAAAGAGAGTACAATATAGCTGAGTGGCTGAATTGATAATTTTTCTTGATGTAGTGGTAGTATCAGCAGTAGTTCATTTTCAGTTTTTTCGGCCTCCTATACCCGCATTCCGTCCGACGCCTAGTTGCTAATCGCGCTAGCTAAAAAACAAAACATATAGAACACATATAAGGTCTTCGCGACTTGTATACATAATAAAACTACGTTTTAACGGTTTTAAGCGCGGTGATTTTATTTGATTTTGGTTTTTCCGACGTTTCGGCCACTTTTCAGTGGCCGTGATCACGGAAGACAAAGATGTCAAGTGTCAACGAGTATTGTTAAAGTTTTATTTAGCCTACCGCCAACTTATTAATTTTAATTATTTAATTTTTAATTTTGTTTATGGTTATTATTTAATCTATGGGAGCCTAATCTAATTTACTACCGCTTCGCAACATGTTATGGCTTGAAGAGAAGAAGCGGCGCAAGAAACTCTTCAGCAAACATGCCTAGCTCTAATAATTTTATATAATATTAAAATGAGTGGAAGGAAAAATAAAAGTAATTATCAGTCAAGTTGGTTTGTGTTCCGTTGTACGCAGAAAGAGCTCACAGTGTCTTGAGGTCTGGCAGCTGGTTTTTGCTGGGTTTGGGTCTTAATATTTTTGATAATTGGATCCCAAACAGGTGGTACTTGCCAACCATCTTCTCTATTGAAATTTGGGTGTTTTTTGATTTCAATAGCCTCACGCATCATTCTAGGTATGAAACGATTCTCTTTCCCGAGGATTTGTGGATTATCGAATCTGATGTAGTGGTTGGGTTTATCCAGCGTGTGTTCACTGATCGCAGACTTCGTAGACCTTGTGTGTTTCATGTCAGCAATGTGTTCTTTTACTCGTGTTTTTATGCTCCTCTTTGTTTGCCCAATGTATGACAATCCACACTCACAATCAAGCTTGTAAACCCCTGCATCCTGGAGTGGGATATTGCATTTCACAGGTCTCAGAAATTGGGTAATCTTTTTCTGCGGCTTGAAATATGTTTTGATTGAAGCTCGCCTGAGGATGTGACCAATTCTGTCTGTGACCCCCTTGATGTAGGGTAGGGTAGCAGGGCACCGCTCAACTGAAGGTGGTTTGGGGCCTTTGTGACGTTGGTGTCTATAGTATTTTATTTGTCCCAAGTACTCCTGACTACATTAAACAACGTTTTGAATTTCTTTCGTGCTCTCATAATTTACGCCCTTCTACTAAACTTAAATTGAACACTCCTGCGCATAACTCAACTATTCTATTATCAGGAAGCTAATATCGAAGACGACGACGCCGTGTTCGACGAAGAAGAAGAACTACAGCACGAAGCTAGAGAACAACTCACAGCTTAATTCTTTTATTTACACTTATTTGTTGTTTTAGTTTTAAGATTTAATTTCGTGTTTATGATTTTATACTACGTCCAAGCGTTTATTTTACTTATTTATTGTCTATGCTAGATAACACAGAACGTATAGAAGGTAGAGGTAAGGATAATCATATAGGAATATAGTTGAAAAAGTGTCCAGTTGTAAGTTGTAAATAAACAGTTCAAGAACCGTCCACAGTGGCGCTGATGTTGACAAAGGGTATGGTATGAATGTAGCTGTTGTAGACGAATCGAAGTATGCCGAGTTAAAAAAAAAATATCTTTGGCGACTAGAGTAGTTGGTAACAGTACACTGTTATAAATCGTCAACTATTTACGTAGT
This sequence comes from Dendrolimus kikuchii, assembly GCA_019925095.2. Lineage (NCBI taxonomy): Eukaryota > Metazoa > Arthropoda > Insecta > Lepidoptera > Lasiocampidae > Dendrolimus > Dendrolimus kikuchii. The sequence continues at coordinate 6,006,446 of JAHHIN020000031.1, forward strand.
ACAAAGTAATTTACTAAATATAACCTCAAAGAATTGTTATGTGGAAACGTGCATAGTGTTTTATTTCGAGAATTTTGAATAAAACGCTTAGTGATTTTGTAATATTTAATTTTATAAAACTAAAACACTATAATACCACTGTAATAACTTTTGGCGCTTTCTTTAAAATTCACCCTGATGCCAAAGTGGCGCCACCCTAATTTAATGCATTTCGATGGATACTTCTTCATATACAGAGATGGTTCTTACCTCTACCCTGCATACATAGAACGGCACTACTATAGGCGCGTTGCATTGGAAACTCACAACGCTCAAAATGCTCCTTCAGTCGTTCTATATAACGATCTGACTACTGATGTCATAATTTTCGTCCACGCCGAGCTCACAACGACCCATCTCAAAAGATGAACAAAGTGAGCGTTGAGGAAGGTGCAAAAATTTAAAGATGACCAGAGAAAAAATTACTTTCGGACTTCGCAAAGGTACATACAACTCAATTAGATTAGATTAAATTTAGGCGTTTCGAAATTCTTGAAAGCTATTCTGATTATCGCTAACAAGATTTGAAATGAAATGTATTTGTTTATAAATCAAGTTGTAGTTGTAATTATTAATGTCTATTATTAAATTTTAAAAATTAAAACGTAATCTATTGAAGCTTGTCTTAGTTTCAAAGTAGCCATTTGTAATGTTTACTTCAACAACGTATATAACGCGTCATAACGCATTATACTTGGATATATGAATGTGACGTTCGGCAGTAAGTGGAACGGGAAAATGGAGAACGTGAGCGCTTAGTGCAACATACGGTATGTCGTTATCTGGAACAATCAAGTATGACAGTTGTAACATTTACTGTCAAAAAATGCGCAATTTGGGCTACGTTCCACATGAGACTCGCAACAACCGCGATTCATCCGTTCCACGTGTCTATGGGCGTTACAATCACAAACACAAGTGGAACGGATTATGGAGCGTTGATGTCATTAACAACGAAATACACAAATGTCATTGGTTGATTTGAAAATCGCACAGAGAGTTAATGCTGTGTGGTCAACGCCCACTTCGACCCACCTCTTGACATAGGTCGTTATAATCGCTGTGAGATCGCAAATTATGACGTCATTAGTGACGTTTTCGCCACGACAATAACGACCATGGTCGCTATGTGGAACGGCTGAAGGAGCATTTTGGGCGTTGCGAGTTACAAGAGGAACGCGCCCTTGATGAGCGTGCAAAGGTCATAAGTAATATACTCGTATGCTTGGACGGGGTATAATAACGACTTTTATATTGATTTAAGTGTGTTTTGAGTTATTTATTAATAGAATTTTGGAAAAGTTTTTAATTGATTCCTTTTTTATGGCTAATGGTGAACAAGAAAGCTTTATGGTATAATTTCAGTGCCTATCTGTGTGTAGTATTAGAATGTCTTTCAACTTGACGAATCAACCAAAGTGAGCAATGGCATCCAATACCGTCGTGTACATTCAGTTATGTGACTTTCAGCCAAATTAATAAATTTGTTAAATCACCAAATATTGTTTAATTTTTCTTTTACTATCTCCTTGGACGGGTTGCCTGGAAGAGGTCGCTATAAGCGATAAGGTCGCCCATTGTTCTAATGGACGTGTATTCATATTAAATGTCTAGGTTTAAGTTATACTGAACAATAGTTTTCATTCATTCATTCATATTTCAATTTGGTTGGTCCGTATAAGATCGGCATGAGACCGCTACGTTCCATTAGACTCACAACGACCGCGATTTTTCCGGTTCCACTTGCTTGCCGGTGTTATAATGGTAAACCCCAGTGGAATGGTTATTCGACTCACCTCTTTACATTAGTCGTTGTGATCGAAAACGATGACGTCATTAGTGTCGTTTTGGCCTCGACCACAACAACCGCGGTCGCCTTGTGAAACCGCTAACGGAGCACTTTGAGCGTTGTGAGCCACTAGTGGAACGCGCTGGATATGGAAGAATTATAGTAACAATAAGCAACAAGAATCGTCAAGTACAAAACGTAACTCATAACACATTCTGTAATCACAGTTGGTGCCACCAGTCACTTGTTTTTATATAAGACATTATTTTCTTAACTTTTTGCATTTATTTACAAAGTAGTTGAAAAAAGACCATTTGATGAAGAAACTTTTGGGACTCTATTTGAGCCCGACTCGTACACGGCCATTTGATTTTTTTATTTAATGTTGTGCATGAAACTGTTTGATATATAAAATATTAACTTGTATTATTTGTTTTATTTTCTGATCCTGAAGAATGTCTCGTTATTTGTTTCAAATTGCACACACGCCCAGCAACATGTGTGTACTAGACGTTGGCTATATGACATAACAGTGAGAAGGCATATCAAATAAAAATACACTTCAAATATTACATACACACTTCATTATATTTCATAATAACAAAATAATCAATAAATACTTTTGCATTACAAATATACAAAACACGCACACACAAAACTAACCACCTCATTCATAATAATTATACGAGGTCTATAGGCTCCTTAAAAAGAAGTTATATGTTATCTATAACTGCCGCGCCGTGCCCGTTTCATTAGTCGTATTAAAAAATATTATTAATCACAATCAACTATAGCCTGCTATGGCACTCGGGAATAATGTAGCTTTCTGTTGGTGAAACAATTTTCAAAATCGGTTCAGTAGTTCAAGAGATTTCTTCCAACAAACAAACTTACAAACTTTATCTCTTTATAGTATTAGTATAGATAGCTTTTTAAACTTATTAATGCAATAATGAATAACACTCGTCCATAGCATTTTAACCAGCCGATAAACCTCGTATAACTATTATGAATAGAGATATATATATTTTTTCAGATCTTTATTGCATTTCACATATGGATTCTTACGATTTTTACATTCTTTTTGGAATGTACTAAAGATAATTAAAGAAGAACACATGGGAATGCAACCCCGCTAAGTGAACGAATAGATTCGTGGCGGTAAACGGCACCGCTACCACGCCCTCACTGCGTTCCTTTTTTTATTGCATGTGTTTAGCGGACGGCCCACCTGATGGAAACGGTTACCATCACCTATAGACATTTGAAACAATAAAGGTGCGACGCTACCAATGCGCTGCTGCTCTCTTAAGGGAGACTGGCCACTAATACTGGAACACAACTCAAGGTTGTTATGGCGGCGTACTCTAGACCAGGGGTGGTAGCCATCCAGTCGGGCAAATACCATATCACCTACTTGTGGGTTGTTTTGTCACCTATAACACCATGCCCTCCTATTTCGTAATTTTTTGTGCCACAAGTAACATTTTTCTTGTATTTGTCAACAGACAAATAACACGAATCGTACTTTCCCAAGGTAAGCAAGTTACGCTTGTTTTATTAGTAATAAGAGTACATACATACATACATAATTTTACGCCAGTTCCCTCGCGGGGTAGGCACGAACAACAGAGCGCCATTTAGGCTTATTGTTACACACCTCACTTGCTTCTTTGACATTCATAACTCTTGTCATGCACGCTCGTCTGTTCTTAAGGCTCCTGACATCACCTTCTGCTAGTACACGATCAATTTGATCAATTAAAAATAGTGTAAGAAAAAATGATTTTATTGTAAAAAAAGCGTGGGGTGCTTTTCAGGGTATTATCAAAATAACCCTTCTATTCATATCTGTTCATAAAATATTTATAACTATTGATACCATGCACCCCACGCTTTTTTACAATAAAATCATTTTTTCGTACACTATTTTTATTTCAAATTTATTAAAATTTATTTTCTATTTTTTAGTTGGATTTTCTATAAACGTATTTTTTTAGTTTTTTGTTTTAAACTATTTTTAAAAAATCTAATATATATAAAAAGGCATTATAAAAACATAATTTAGTTTATTCGTAAGTAACATAAAACTGCTACCGCGTGGAAAACTGCTACCGCGTGGAAAACTACGCGTGAAGATTGATTTTCCAATTTTTGTTTTAGATATAATAAAAAGTTACATATCGTGGACATGTTCTTTAGGTGTCTAAAGATGTTTACCACGTTTTTCCCGAAACAGTCATTTGTAAGTACTGCGTTCGCTATAAGGAGGGCCAAGTTTGGCGGCGCGGCGGGAACGCGGTGGCAGTGTCGTGTACAAGGGGGCGCTTAGAAGCATTTTCAAATATACGTCTTTATAAACGATTGCCTTTTTACCGATTCTTCTTCTATGTGTTTGTATACTAAATACATTATTATATAATGAGATCCATACAAAAGAATTTGTGATGTGATTTATAAAGTACAGTACATTCAACGCTTTTTCAACTCATTACATTTCTTCGGCCCAAAAGTTCCCGTCTCCATTGTCGTAAGTATATGCAATAAATTTATATTAAAAATTAACCCAAAAAGGCATATTGTTGTCAATAGTAAACATACAAATTACTCAAAATAAGTACCTTACCTGGATTTTTTAATTTATATTTCAAGCAGCCTCTAACCGCATCTCTTTAAAAATGATTTTCGAATTTTCCAAACAAAAAATCATGCATTTAAGGGTTAAGGATTTTTTTAAGTTACATCTCTTACAAAGCGATTTTATTCCTAGTATTTCTTCACAGACGCGCTAAAATCCGTTAATACGTATTATATACAAGACTTGCAAAATCCTAATAGTACACTATATTACTTGTTTCAAATTATAATACAACGGTTTATCGTCCATTATCGAGTTGATTTCGTTTAATTTGGGATCGCAAGGCGGCCATATTGGCTGTATATCCATCTCGCTACCACTCGTCGGTAGAGACGGCGGTAGCTGCATTTGGCCCTAAAAATAACAACAAATCTAATTGAGAAAATAAATAAAAAAACAACTCACTCACTTCCCTACACATACGGTCCCTCACCAACTCACTCATTCTGACACACACTCAAATCAACTCAATCACTCTCACCCTCTGTATACACATTCATTCACACACACACACACACACATACATACTGTCACCACCTCACTCTGACACATGCGCACAGTCATCAACTCACTCACTTCCATATACATACTGTCTCTCCCCAACTCATTCACTCTGACACACACTAATCGACTCACTCACTCTCAGCCCCTGTACACACACACACGTACTCTCACTACCTCATTCTGGCACATGCGCACTGTCATCAACTCACTCACTTCCATATACATACGGTTTCTCACCAACTCACTCACTCTGACACACACTCATCGACTCACTCACTCTCAGCCCCTGTACACACACACACGTACTCTCACTACCTCATTCTGACACATGCGCACTGTCATCAACTCACTCACTTCCATATACATGCGGTTTCTCACCAACTCACTCACTCTGACATACACTCTCATCAACTCACTCACTCTCAGCCCCTCTACACACACACACGTACCCTCACCACCTTACTCTGACACATGCTCACTCTCACCACCCCACTCACTCTAACCCCGCCTCAATACACTCGCTCACTCACTCTTGCGCACACAATTGATTAATATTCAGCAGAATATCTCACCGTCCTTCCGTCCGGCCGCCTCTTGGCCCTGGTCCGCTTGGGCCAGGGCTTCTTGAGGTGCACGTACGTGATGTGCGCGCGCTTCTCGCTCGCGTGCTTGAACCCCTTGCCGCACATCTCGCACTTGAACGGCTTCAGACCGGTGTGGATCTACGAACGAAAACTCAAAAATTATAGTAAAAGAAAAATTTTTTTTTACGAGCAATAACAAACCGGACTGAAAAGTAGAAAACTAATTTGCAGTGTGAAGATTTTGTTCTACAGCTATATAAAATAACTAGGCTATGACCGCGACTTCGTTTAAAACAGCATTTAAAAAAGCAATGTAAAAAGTCGAAACGTCGGAGTAAGCTATTTTTTAAGCATCCGAACAACTTCAAACCGCTCCCGGGAAAACTCCCGCGGAATTCCCGGAATAAAAAATATCACACATTTTATGACATTAAATTTGCTATCGATCAGAAAAAAAATCACACTGGAATTAGATTTTTTTTTAAGTGATGACTTCTTATGGGAGCGTAAGTACCGCTTCGTTACGTAACGCATTACGGCGGCAGTCTGTCTGGCTTGCCTTTCTCGCACGCATACGGCAGCGGTAGGCAGGCTAAGTTATCACTTCCGTCGGGCGTTCCGAGACGCACACGCTTTTATTTTAATCTAGACATTTTAAATCAATCCCAGAAAAATTTCTGCGGGATTCGCAGGGTAAAAAGTAGCGCAGAGTTTGAGTCTAAGAATTAGCTGTCGATCAGCGAAAACCACATCGAAATCGGCCCAGTAGTTCTTACGTGAATCCCGAACAAACAGAGAAGAAATCTAAACAAAAACTGCATCGTGTTCTCCATCGTTTATAGTCTATTCCAGTTTTTTTTTTAATAGCTTCAATGTACAGACACGGCATATTTGGAATTTTATTATATTATTAATTTATACAATTAGGTTTGATACAAAGTTGGCTTTTGGTGTGTGTATATGTTGATTGTTGAAAGAAGAAACAAGAAATGATTCTATTGTTCTTAAAAGAGAAATCGGTTGGAGCAGGAACCTTGCTATCACCATCTGTGGCATAGCGTGACCAGGCCCCAAGAGATGTAACCTAGATAATGATTCCAGCAAAGCTCTACTACGTATGCGCGTGTGTAGTAATACCCACAAACATGCCTCTGTCGGTTGCTGTGCTTCCCGTACACCGTGCACACGTAGGTGCATTTCAGCTTACTGTGCACACGCCGGTGCGCGACTAAACGCTGTTTAATAAATTAAAGCACTGGCGACTTTTAGAAAAGTATTTAAATATTCCATTGACTTTAACTATTTTTTCTTCCTTCTGTCATCGTGTTTAGGGAATACATAAATTGTATCTGGCTCAGCGTAATCTATTATTTTTCTCCTAAATTAGTACAACCTTCAAAAACTGCAACATTGTGTGGGACGCAAGTCCCACAAATCCGAAACGACTTGTCATACGAATCGCACTCACGAGAAACGTTCACTGGTGTGTACCCAAGGCTAGATAGAGGTAGGAAGAAGTGGTGTGTGTGTATTTAATAATACTCACAAACATATCATCCGTGCAGGAACGGAGAAAGAATACAATTTCCTGCGTTGGGGCGGCCTGTCGTAAGAGGCGACTTAACATCCCACAGCCAGGTGGTAGGGCATTTGCCCGACTGGATGGCTACCACCCCTGGTCTAAAGTATGTCGCCATAACAACCTTCGAGTTGTGTTCCGGCATTAGTGACAAGGTTCCAGTTTCCCTTAAGAGAGCAGCAGCGCATTTGTAACACCTTTGGTGTTGCAAATGTCCATAGGCGATGGTAACCGCTTTCCATCAAGTGGGCCATTTGCCTTCTGGTGATCTCCTGCAATAAAAATAAAATAAAAAAAACATACCTCTGCCGGTTGCTGTGAGTCGAGAAGTGCTTCTCGCACACCGTGCACACGAAAGTGCATTTCAGTTGACTGTGCACACGCCGGTGCGCCCCACCAGTCGCTGCTTCATCCGAAACGACTTGTCACACGAGTCGCACTCGATGAAACGTTCACTGGTGTGTACCCAAGGCTAGAGGTAGGAAGAAGTGGTGTGTGTGTATTTAATAATACTCACAAACATATACCTTTGCCGGTTGGTGTGAGTCGAGAAGTGCTTCTCGCACACCGTGCACACGAAAGTGCATTTAAGTTGACTGTGCACACGCCGGTGCGCGACCAGTCGCTGCTTCATCCGAAACGACTTGACACACGAGTCGCACTCACGAGAAACGGTCACTGGTGTGTACCCAAGGTTAGAGGTAGGGAGAAGTGGTGTGTGTGTGTGTGTGTATATTTAATAGTACTCACAAACATATGCCTTTGCCGGTTGCTGTGCGTCGAGAAGTGCTTCTCGCAGACCGTGCACACGTATGTGCGCTTCAACTGGCTATGCACACGCCGATGCGCGACCAGCCGCTGCTTCATCCGGAACGACTTGTCGCACGAGTCGCACTTGAAAGGACGCTCACCGGTGTGCACCCACGTGTGGTCCTTCAGCAACGCGTAACTCTGAACGTTATGTGATCATTTATTATTATTATTGGGTTGGCAACTAAGTGATTGCGGATTTTATATAAGAACTAGCTAAACTCAACTTTTTTGAAACGGTAACCTTAAGTACAAATATTAACAAGTCGTACAGCCAGTACAATATATAGCACAATGTGTGAGCGGGACGGATGATGTGCGAGCGAGATAGAGCAACTATTAATATGTGCGCTCCCGCGTTGCGCTAGTCAGTAGATCGTCGTCCGCTGTGATGTCTAGACGTTTGCAGAGCTTCCATAAAGTGTTATTTGTTGTTGTTTTTGAATAGCTTCAATTTACAAACACAACCTTTTAGAATTTTATAATATTACTAGCTGCCCGGCAAACTTCGTACCGCCTCAGAATCAATAAATAAAAAACGTTGATTTCTGAACGACGGCACGAACATCAAATGTTTGACAGGTGGGAATAGTTTCTAAGGAAAGGCAAAATTATTGTATTTACTATATTCCAAGCACTTTTTTCATATTTACTCACCTTTTAAACCTTCCCTGGACTTGCACAAATAATTCACAACCAAAATTGGCCAAATCAGTCACAGCCGTTCTCGAGTTTTAGCGAGACTAACGAACAGCAATTGATTTATATACATATATATAGATAGATTACTCCTAAAAATCAAACACACAAAACTCGCGTATACCTGGAACATCCGCCCGCAGACTTCGCACATGCAAGGCGACTTCATGGACGGGTAGTTGGTGCGGTTCTTGTCCGGGTGCATCCGCCTGAAGTGGCCGTGGTATGCCCTCGAGTCTTCCAACTGGAGGCCACACTGGGAAAGAAAAATCAGCAACGTTGCTAGGGCCCCGTATAGTCGGCACCGGGTCGGAGACGTTGGAAGGCTGCAAAGTTAAGGGGCGGCAAAGATAGGTGCTGCAAAGTTAGGGGGCGGCAACGATAGTAAGCTGTAAAGATAGGGGGGGGGTACAAAGTTAGGGGGGCGGCAAAGATAGGGAGCGACAATGATAGGCGACGGCAAAATTAGGGGGCGGCAAAGATAGGTGTTGCAAAGTTAGGGGGCGGCAAAGATGGGGGGCGACAATGATAGGCGAAGGCAAAGTTAGGGGGCGGCAAAGATAGGTGCTGCAAAGTTAGGGGGCGGCAAAGATAGGTGCTGCAAAGTTAGGGGGCGGCAACGATAGTAAGCTGTAAAGATAGGGGGGGGTACAAAGTTAGGGGGGCGGCAAAGATAGGGAGCGACAATGATAGGCGACGGCAAAATTAGGGGGCGGCAAAGATAGGTGTTGCAAAGTTAGGGGGCGGCAAAGATGGGGGGCGACAATGATAGGCGAAGGCAAAGTTAGGGGGCGGCAAAGATAGGTGCTGCAAAGTTAGGGGGCGGCAAAGATAGGTGGTGCAAAGTTAGGGGGCGGCAAAGAAGGGAAATGACTGATTTTTAAAATGTTTTATTCTATCAAAAGCCTCTGGATGAGCGGTGTAAGTGTGTAAATTTCGGAAACGACTTTTTTCTGTCATTTACTATGGTCTGGGTTTCTGGGATCGGCCCCAGAGTAGTACGTTGCATATCTATACTAAACTAATCTTATAAAGAGGTAAAGTTTGTTAGTTTGTGACGTTGTAGGGGGGTAATCACTGGATCTACTAAACCGATTTTGAAAATCTTTCACCAGTGCAAAGCTATATTATTCCTGACATAGGGTATTTTGCTTGTGATCAATATTTTTTTTTCTGATACCCAACGAAGTGGGCACGGGTCAGCTAGTTACATATACAATATGTGTTATTTTCTTAAGTTTTCGCGACATGTATACATAATAAAACTACGTTTTAACGATTTTAAGCGCGGTAATTTATTTCATTTTTGTTAAACGAAATCGAAACGAACGAGCCGAAACGTCGGAATAACCAAAATCAAATAAATTACCGCGCTTAAAACCGTTAAAACATAGTTTTATTACAATATGTGTGTTTGTCTGTCGATTATTACTATTACTTTAGATCCCTTTGAGTGTTTTTCTCTATATGTTATAGTTTAGTTTTCACCCCTGAATGCCTATTTGAAACATTCCACCCTGTATAACGAATACACTGGGACAACCCCCCGTTAACTGGTCTTCACTCCCAACCGACCTGTTCGCAAGGTATCGGCCCTTCTGCCCGCCTGATCTGACTCGGGTAGACCCTCTTCTCTTCCAGCTCGAGCTCTCTCTTTCTCTCTTTACTCTTCGTTTCCCTCGGGCGGCGCGTCTTTCCCTTGTTCGCCTCTCTCTTGTCCGAGGAATGCCGTCCGGAGACGTTGAGGTGGCGTCGGTAAGCCTCTTGCGATACGAAGCGGACGTTGCAAGGGTCGCAGTAAGGACCGTCTTCGGGTATCTTCGGGTATGGAAAATAGCACATTATTGTACAAAGGGAGAAAGTGACCTATAGCTCGAGTTCGGTATACAGAATAATAAATTTTCAAAATCATTTTTGAAGTGATAACTTCTTATGGGAGGGTCAACCACTTCGTTACGTAACGCGTTACGGCGCCTCTTACTCTAACCCACAGCGCTAGCCGTACTTCGGTAATTAGATTAAATAATAATACTAATAATGTACATTCACAAAATTCTAATGAACATATTCAAGAATTGTAACTAAGAATAAAATATATTTTGTAATCAATAAAAGATTTTATTAATAAATAACCTTTCCTTACATTATTATATTAATATACATAAAATTTAAATAATAACCTAAACTTTTCTCAAGTCAAACATACATACATACATAACTTCACGCCAGCTCCCTTGCGGGGTAGGCACGAACAACAGATCGCCATTCAGGCTTATTCTTACACACCGCACTTGCTTCCTTGACATTCATAGCTCTTGTCCAGCACGCTCGTCTGTTCTTAAGGCTCCTGACATCACCTTCTGCTAGTACAGGATCAATTTGATCATGGAAGGTGTGTCGTGGCCTTCCACGACTTCTGCATCCATACAAGTCGAACAATTTCAATATTAAATAGTTCAACTTGATTAGTTTAAGTTATCACCTTGCCAGGTGGTAGGGCATTTGCCCGACTGGATGGCTACCACCCCTGGTCTAAAACATGTCGCCATAACAACCTTCGAGTTGTGTTCCGGCATTAGTGACCAGGTTCCAGTCTCCCTTAAGAGAGCAGCAGCACATTTATAGCAACTTTGGTGTTGCAAATGTCCATAGGCGATGGTAACCGCTTTCCATCAAGTGGGCCGTCTGCCGGTCAGCTGATCTCCTGCAATAAAAAAAATAACTTCTGCCGGGCGATTTTTGTTCTCTTAACTTCTGCGAGTAGAATGTGAAATCTATGGCCGTAAACTAACCTGCGCATCGTCCAGCCTGTGCTTCAACTTCTTGTGCAATTCTATTCCTTTTGCGCTGACGAAGGAGTACCCGCACAACTCACAGACAAAGTCCGACGGATGCTTTATCCTTATGTGACCCATGTACGTCGTGAATTTGCTGAAATCTTATACTAATATATGAAGCTGAAGAGTTTGTTTGTTTGAACGCGCTAATCTCAGGAACTACTGGTCTGATTTGAAAAATTCTGTCAGTGTTGAATAGCCCATTTATCGAGGAAGGCTATAGGCTATATATCATCACACTAAGACCAATAGAGCGGAGCGCCAATGAAGAATGTTTCAAAATCTGGGGGGCTTTTTTAATTTATTTTTTTTACCTATTCCACGCGGACGAAGCCGCAGACAGAAGCTAGTATTTATAATAAATTAGCTATATCCGGCAGTTGTTGTCCTGCCCTTAAAAAATAAAAATCTAGAACCCGATTGCAGCGCCACATACGGAGTCCAATTGTGAATCTAAACCATCCCGGGACACGTTCAAGCACACAAAAAAAATCCTTCACAACCTCAGAACTCGCTTGCAGCGCCATCTACCGGACCCGATTGTTAATCTAAACCATTCTCTTTTGTAAATGATTACATCTAGATTGAAATCCAAGCGTGCTGACACATCAATGTTAAAATTATATTTTCGCAAACAAAATTATGGGGATAATGTCAGTAATGATTCAATAATTGCTTAAATCTAGGACATTAGTTTTAGTGATACCTTATAAGGTAATAGATTAAGAAAAATAGAGCATTAAATAAATGACTAAACAAGTGAAGAGGTGTAATCTTTCAGCATAGAAATTATCATTTTTTTAAAAGCTAAAGGTTTTGCATTAAATATATCTAATTTATTGTTTTTTGTAGAGAGTTCATTGTAGACACGACACATTCTTATCAACGTATTATAGTATGATGTCTTGTTTTTACAAACTTTCAAAAGGAATGTTTTGTTATGAAAAAAATACTTAAATGTAGGGCTAATAACAGGTTTTTCTGAGTTTAATTGTGAGCAAACGAGGAAACTAAACTTTAAAAATGCAATAAATATATACATAAGTGAAATAAGTATATACTTTTTTTAAATTTATTTTATTGCAGGAGTTCACCAGACAGGCAGTCGGCTCACTTGATGGAAAGCGGTTACCATCGCCTATGGACATTTGCAACAGCAAAGGTGCTACAAATGCGCTGCTGCACACTTAAGGGAGACTGGAACCAGGTCACTAATGCCGGAATACAACTCAAGATTGTTATGGCGACATACTCTAGACCAGGGGTGTTAGCCATCCAGTCGGGCAAATGCTTTACCATCTGGCTGTGGGTAGTTTTGTCGCCTCTTACGACAGGCCGCCCCAACGCAGGAAATTGTATACTATCTCCGTTCCTGCACGGATACTCCATTTAACGACAACTCTCTATAGCGACATATATGCGCTGTCGTTATATAGAGTTTATAAATATAAGAGTTACGTCATCCAGTTTGACTGAAGGGCCACATACTCACACAAACTCATCTTGACAATGCGGACACCGGTACTTGGTGCCCTTGTGCCACCTCTCGTGCAGCCTCGCCGTCTGGCGGTGAGTGGTGACATACGAGCACTGGTTGCAGCTGAACCGCTGCGTGTGGTGCGCCGTTATGTGCTTGCGCAGGGCGTGCGGGTGTTTGAAATGCGTTTTGCATATCTCGCACTCGTGTTCGCCGCATTGCTACAAAATTAAAAGTAACGAAATAAACTGTAGGGAGTGACCCTAACGGTTGGAGGAGCGAGATGGAATGCTCCTCCGTTTCAAAGGAAGATCTTCCAGCGAGGCCAATGTTGTGTTCCTCGCAGGCCTAGCCCCATCTGTTGTAGTTGAAAATTTGTATATATTCTTTGTATGTTTCGGGAAACGTTTGTGATATCAATTATTGCACAGCGCCATCTATTGGCTTGTAAGTGTTCCACTACAAAACTAATTTTATACTAATACCAGCTTCTGCCCGCAACTCCGTCCGCGTGGAATAATTAAAAAAACCCGATTTTGAAACATTCTTCATTGGCGCTCCGCTTCTGTTGGTCTTAGCGTGATTATATATAGCCTATAGCCTTCCTCGATATATGGGCTATCTAACACGGAAATATTTTTTTAAATCAGACCAGTAGCTCCTGAGATTAGCGCGTTCAAACAAATAAACTCTTCAGCTTTATATATTAGTATAAGATATAATATAGTAAAAGCTGTTATTTTGACATTAAAAACAGACACTTCAATCATATTTATTTGTATGTATGTAGTATATATAAAATACTAGCGGCCCCGGCAGACGTTGTCCTGCTCTGAAAAAATAAAAATCTAGAAACCGATCTCAGCGCCACCTACCGATTTTCATTGTGAATCTAAACCATCCGGGAACCCACTCAAACACACAAGAACAAAATCACCATAATCGGCCCCAGGTGATTAGGAGGATTCTAGAAACCGATCTCAGCGCCACCTACCGATTTTCATTGTGAATCTAAACCATCCGGGAACCCACTCAAACACACAAGAACAAAATCACCATAATCGGCCCCAGGTGATTAGGAGGATTCTAGACAACCGATCTCAGCGCCACCTACCGATTTTCATTGTGAATCTAAACCATCCGGGAACCCACTCAAACACACAAGAACAAAATCACCATAATCGGCCCCAGGTGATTAGGAGGATTCTAGAAACCGATCTCAGCGCCACCTACCGATTTTCATTGTGAATCTAAACCATCCGGGAACCCACTCAAACACACAAGAACAAAATCACCATAATCGGCCCAGGTGATTAGGAGGATTCTAGAAACCGATCTCAGCGCCACCTACCGATTTTCATTGTGAATCTAAACCATCCGGGAACCCACTCAAACACACAAGAACAAAATCACCAAAATCGCTCCAGGTGATTAGGAGGATTCTAGACACCGATCTCAGCGCCACCTACCGATTTTCATTGTGAATCTAAATCATCCTGGAACCCACTCAAACACACAAGAACAAAATCACCATAATCGGCCCAGGTGATTAGGAGGATTCTAGAAACCGATCTCAGCGCCACCTACCGATTTTCATTGTGAATCTAAACCATCCGGGAACCCACTCAAACACACAAGAACAAAATCACCATAATCGGCCCCAGGTGATTAGGAGGATTCTAGAAACCGATCTCAGCGCCACCTACCGATTTTCATTGTGAATCTAAACCATCCGGGAACCCACTCAAACACACAAGAAGAAAATCACCAAAATCGCTCCAGGTGATTAGGAGGATTCTAGAAACCGATCTCAGCGCCACCTACCGATTTTCATTGTGAATCTAAACCATCCGGGAACCCACTCAAACACACAAGAACAAAATCACCAAAATCGCTCCAGGTGATTAGGAGGATTCTAGAAACCGATCTCAGCGCCACCTACCGATTTTCATTGTGAATCTAAATCATCCGGGAACCCACTCAAACACACAAGAACAAAATCACCATAATCGGCCCAGGTGATTAGGAGGATTCTAGACACCGATCTCAGCGCCACCTACCGATTTTCATTGTGAATCTAAAACATCCGGGAACCCACTCAAACACACAAAAACAAAATCACCATAATCTGTCCAGGTGATTAGGAGGATTCTAGAAACCGATCTCAGCGCCACCTACCGGTTTTCATTGTGAATCTAAACAGATTCACAATGAAAACCGATTTACCGGTTCCAACGGGATAAAAGGTATTCTATGTCCGTCTCCTGGTTCTAAGCTACCTACCAATTTTCAGTCAGATCGGTACAGCCGTACTCGAGTTATAAACAGTGTAACTAACACGACTTTCTTTTATGTATATAGATAGATTTGATTTGCGCACCACCGTCATACACTTGCGAATCTCCCCTTCATAAAATCCATAGCCCGGGTTGTCTGGAAGATATCGCTCTGAAGCGATAAGGCCGCCCATTGCTCCTACTTTTACCATTTTTTTTTTATTGCAAGAGATCAGCAGACAGGCAGATGGCCCACTTGATGGAAAGCGGTTACCATCACCTATGGACATTTGCAACACCAAAGTTGCTACAAATGCGCTGCTGCTCTCTTAAGGGAAACTGGAACCTGGTCACTAATGCCAGAACACAACTCAAGGTTGTTATGGCGACATACCTCAGACCAGGGGTGGTAGCCATCCAGTCGGGCAAATGCCCTACCACCTGGCTGTGGGTTGTTAAGTCGCCTCTTACGACAGGCCGCCCCAACGCAGGAAATTGTATTCTTTCTCCGTTCCTGCACGGATAACATTAATGTGACTACTGTAAATTGTTTATTTCATTTGTATGCGGTGAACAAGAGTGTTTTCTATTCTATGTATTTTTTTCTTAATAAAAAATATAAATAAACAAATCAATATACTCACATCTGTGTGCCTTGTCATATGTGTAGTATATGCATGCTCGTCCAGAAAGCCTTTGAAACACTCCTCGCACTTGAAAACGGAATTCTTATAATTAGCACTTTCCCTTCTCTTCTCGATCTCTGCGATCTGCTCTTCGAAGGACAGATCCATTATTGTGAACAGCGTTTCATTTAAATCGTCATTTAGGAATGGTTTGCGACGCCTGTCGATTTTGGGCTCTGCTGGGATCTTCTTTTGCTGAAAATGTTTCATATAATGCTATGTATTTGCTACATAATGTATTTTAGTTTCAATGTCTTTGGGTTTTTTTTTTACTTATATTATAATATGTTAAAACATTATACATACATAATTCATTTATGTAGATGAAATATATTTATTGCTTTTGTTATAAAAAAATTGAGAAGAAAATCCGTTAATAATTATCATATATGACGTGTCCGATGAAGTCTCGTTGTAGCTTGGATAATTAAATCACTATACGCTATGTTTACATTAAGTATGCCAACATATTATATAAGAATACAATTTCCTGCGTTGGGGCGGCCTGTCGTAAGAGGCGACAAAACAACCCATAGCCAGGTGGTAGGGCATTTGCCTGACTGGATGGCTACCACCCCTGGTCGAGAGTATGTCGCCATAACAACCTTGAGTTGTGTTCCGGCATTAGTGTCCAGGTTCCAGTCTCCCTTAAGAGAAGCAGCAGCGCATTTGTAGCACCTTTGGTGTTGCAAATGTCTATAGGCGATGGTAACCGCTTTCCATCAGATGGGTCGTCTGCCTGTCTGCTGAACTCATGCAATAAAAAAATTAAAAAATTTAGACGACAGTGTGACGATGGTGTCGAACGCCCTCCAGCCCGATGGCTCGACGACCTGTACAAGGTCGCCGGTAGGCGCTGGATGAGGAAGGAAATGATGAGTGGTGCCGACTTTGGGAGGCCTACGTCCAGCAGTGGACGGTTATTGGCTGACGACATAGACGGCAGAGAGGAGGGAAGTGGATAGGACGAGTATGTAAACACAACATGTCACACGTGGCGTACTCGCGCTGCCCATTTGCCTAATCATGTTCCTACTTATTACCATGGAAATCGACATGATGTTTTCTATTGCGAAGTTGCTAAATAAGTAGACGAAGACGAGACACCTGATGGTAAGTGGTTACCGTATAAAGCAGTAAAAAATTATAAGTAAGGCTGTATAAAATACCGTAGTGAAGACACAAACATGTGTATAAGAAAATTGTAAAGGTATAAAATGTTAAAATACCTAAGATATAAAAATAAGTACGAAAACATAGAAATAGCTCAGAAATGTTTAGTAAGTAAGGACTCTTGTAAAATTTGGAAAAAAAGAGAAAAATGTGATAAGCCCGGACAATCCAGTTCGTCCGGAGAGGGAGTGTCTAAATTGTATTTATTGATCAATATTCAAGTTCAGTTTTATCAATGCATATGGAGTTTAGTTTGCAAAATTTATTAAGAGATGGCGCCACCGTCGTTTTGAATCGCGGTATGGTTTTTTGTATCGTGTATTCTCTCATGTTATTGGATTTTATGAATAAAGAGTTTTTTACGTTTGCATATCTAAGTGCGAGTGTTTGAGTTTTTAATCCCTGTGTAAAAGTGAATTGTGCAGTGCTAACATCTGGTGCCGAAACCCGGGAGGATTGAAAAGGACTTAGAAAAATCGTGAGTAAAGTGAAAGAGTGAACAATCAGTAAAATTTATAAGTGTTAAATTAGTTCAAAAAAAGACTTAGAATAATTTCGTTATTTTTGGGACTTGTAAAAATTTCGTGAATATTTCAAAGACTTAGAAAATTTCGTGTTGTGTTAATATTGACTTAGTCTCCGGACTGATTAAGGGACTTTGTCACCGGAGTGATTACGACACTTAGAAAAATTTCGTAAGTTTTGGACATAGTCTCCGAACTGATTACGGGACTTTGTCACCGGAGTCATTACGACACTTAGAAAATTCCGCGAATTTTTGGACATAGTCTCCGGACTGATTCATTGACTTAGAAAAATTTAGTGATCATAAGACATTGTCATCGGACTTATATAGTGACAGTTGGACAATGCAACTTATACAATTTACTTATTATTGAACATAGTTTTTGGAAGTGATTAGAACTTTAAAAATAAATTACAAGTGTTACTTTAAAAAGTTGTTTGGTACAATTAATTAATTAATTCGGTGGACTTTAATAGTTGTTTGGACAATAAATTAAAGTTAATTTTCTTTGATATTTACAAGTGTTTTGAAAGAAATCAATAAAGATGGAATCATTCCTATTACAACAAGAAGACTTATTCGAACGTTTAGAAAATCCTTTTTCGAATTATAAGAAAACTCCTAAAGAGAGGTTAACACAGTCGTACATAGAAGCTAGATTAGACAGTTTAGAGAAAATGTGCGCGAGGTATAATGAGAATCATTACAGTATAGTAGGAGGCATTAAGAAATCAGAACGAATGAAATTGAAATTAACGTATTTTGAAGAGAATTACTTTGACGAATTCGAGAACATTTATACAGACTATAAAGCGAAGATGAAAGATGAACTTCTAAAATTCACACAAAAGGGAGTAGTGCCGTCTGTCTGCGGAACTACTTCTACAACTCAAGCTGTATGTGATGTGAGGTTACCGCAAATTCATCTGCCTAAGTTTTCTGGCGGATACGAAGAGTGGCAAGAATTTTACGATATGTTCACATCGGTTATACATACGAATACGAATTTAAATGCTGTTCAAAAACTTCACTATTTGAAGGGAAGTTTGAGTGGTGAAGCAGCTAATTTACTAAAGAACCTACCTACTACAGACAATAATAATGAAGAAGCATGGAATCAATTAAAAAGAAGATATACTAACAAAAAATACACTTGTAATGAGATTATAAAGCGTTTGTTTTCTCAAAAAGTTATTCCCAACGAATCTGCACCTGCAATTAAATTATTACTGGATACTACTTCAGCATGTTTGAAATCCCTATCGAATATTGGAATTTACACAAAATCATGGGATGCAATAATCAACTTTATGACATTATCAAAGCTGGATGTTGAATCTCGAAAGTTGTGGGAGATACAATTGAGTCAGTCAAATGATGACAATATACCTAAATGGGATCAATTGTACACCTTCTTGGAAACAAGATTTAGAACATTAGAGATGCTTGAGGGTGGAAATAAGAACATTGTAAGGAATAACAACATTATCAAGCAGATTGTTAAGCCAAAATCGTTTCATTCAACAATAGAGAAGAGTAATTCACAAAATATAGCCTGCACAATGTGTTCCGGATCACACTTGCTTTATCAATGCAAACAATTCAGCGGCCTGTCTTCTGAACAAAGAACCGAGTTTGTACAAACAAAGAGATTGTGCTTCAATTGTTTAGCACCTAATCACTCGGTTAAGTTTTGCCGCCAATCAACCTGTTGTCGACGTTGTGGGAAACGTCATCACTCCTTGCTGCATCTGGACAATAAAGACGAATCAAATCCTAATGGATCTAATGAGCAAGTTAAGTCAGAGAATCAAATCAACGTCTCAAGTCATTTTTCACAGGAGATTATTAACCAAGGCGAAGTTTTATTGGCTACAGCAGTCGTCAAGATCATATCAAATACTGGCTGTATGTTAATCGTACGTGCATTAATAGACCAGGGCTCTGAGGTGTCATTTATTAACGAAGCCACTGTACAAGCCTTGGGCCTCAAACGTACATCCGTAAACGGAATTGTATCTGGAGTGGGTGATGGACAAACACGAACTCAGAGTATGGTGACATTTACGTTACAATCACGGTACAATTCTTACTCAATACCAATAAATGCATTTGTACTCAGCACACTGACATCTTTACTACCAAATAGTACCACTGTTATCACGGACTGGCCAGAAATTGAGAACTTATCACTGGCTGATCCGAAATATGGAGTATCAAGGAAGGTGGATTTAATTCTGGGTGTAGACGTTCTCAGTGATGTATTTTTAGACGGTTTGAAGAGGCATCCGACTGAACAAGGTCCCATTGCACAGAATACGCAATTGGGCTGGATGTTGTCAGGACGCATTCAACCAAAAACTGATCACTCCAATTCTAGAATAATCAGTCTTCATTTGCAAGTAAAGGAAGACCAATTATTGACTAAATTCTGGGAAATTGAGAGAGGGCCAGAGAGCCTAGAGAAGAAAAGAACGAAAGAAGAGAAAAGATGCGAGGAGTTTTTTGAAAGAACTACTACTAGAAATTCTGATGGAAGATACATAGTCAAACTGCCATTTAAAGATGAAAAACCACAATGTTTTGAGGGCGAAACAGAAAAGCGAGCACTACAAAGATTTAAATCGTTAGAAAAGAGATTAAGAAAAGATGAAAAGCTATATGTAGATTACAAGATCGTTATCAAGGATTACATAGAGCAAGGTCATATGGTTAAAGTATCTGATGTAGATCACAATCATAAATCATTTTATCTTCCTCATCACGCTGTGGTGAGAGAGGATAAAGAAACTACTAAGGTCCGTTGTGTCTTCGACGCATCGTGCAAGAGTTCAAATAATGTCTCACTTAATGATTGCCTTTTAATAGGTCCTAAACTACAGCAAGACTTGAGACATATTTTGATGAGATGGAGGCTTCACTCTTTTTGTATCGTAGCTGACATTGTCCAAATGTACAGGCAGATCATTGTACATGATGATGACACGGACTGTCAGCGAATCTGGTGGAGATTCAATCCAAACGAACCAGTTGAATGTTACAAATTGGTTAGACTCACCTTTGGTACCTCATGTGCACCGTATCTAGCTGTGAAATGTTTGCAACAGCTGGCCATAGATGAGCAATTTAAATATCCTACAGCAGCTAGAATAACATTACAAGATTTCTACATGGACGATTTGTTATCAGGGGCAGAAACTGAGATAGAAATTATAGAGATTTACGAACAATTGAATAAGTTAATGGAAGCTGGTGGATTTAATTTACAAAAATGGTGTACTAATACTCAAGAGTTACTTAATCACATAAAAACTAATATGCAGAGTTCGAATCAATCATTAGTTTTTAAAGAGAATGATATGGTAAAGCTATTGGGTATATGTTGGAACAAAAATTCTGACAATTTTGAGTATATGCATCAAATACCTAATACAGTTACACCTGTTACTAAAAGGAAAGTTCTATCAGAAATAGCAAGGCTGTACGATCCTCTAGGCTGGATCGCACCTGTGATTGTCACTGCTAAAATATATATGCAGAAGCTATGGAAGTCTGGGTTAGCTTGGGATGACGAAATCATATCTGATCTACTGAAGGAGTGGATTGGGTTCAAAGGAGATCTAATCAATGTAAAGGGAATCATAATTCCAAGATGGCTACATGCGACTCGGAAGGATTATGTTGAGTTACATGCTTTCTCGGATGCATCCCAAGCTGCTTACGCTGCGGCTATTTACGTAAAAGTTACAGATGAAATGGGCTCTGTTAAAGTACATCTGGTCACAGCTAGGACAAGAGTCGCACCCGTGGAGAAAGAAGTATCTATTCCAAGGTTGGAGCTATGTGCAGCTCTTTTTGCTTCTCAATTACTTTCTGAGGTGTCACAAATTTTAAATATACCAAATACCAATATATATGCTTGGTCTGATTCTACAGTAACCTTAGCATGGCTACGCGGTGAACCAAGTCGTTGGACAACGTTTGTTAGTAATCGGGTGTCCGAGATTTTAACAACAATGGATCGAGAACAGTGGCATCATGTTAACACAAAGCACAATCCTGCTGACTGTGCTTCGCGAGGCATGCCTGCTAGCGAATTAATCAATCATAAGCTGTGGTGGCATGGGCCTGAATGGCTTAAAGACACTCACAATTATGAACCAATCGAGTCAATGGAATTCGTTACTAGCGAGGAACAACGATCAGTAAAGGTGCTTACGGTCAGGGTTCAGATACAGGAAGAATTTTTGTGGACTAGGTTTTCGAAATTACAAAGGATGTTGCGTGTATTATCATACTGTAGAAGAGTTTTGCAATGGAAAGCACCAAAGAAAGGAAGAGAACTACCAGAAAATATTACCCCTAAAGAGATGGAAAAGATTTTATTAATTTGTATTAGAGAGCCATAAAGGCTACATTTGTATTTTCATATGTATGGTCACACGTGCCATGCATCTTGAAGCTGTATCGGATTTAACGTCAGAAGGTTTTATCGCAGCTTTTCGCCGATTCGTATCTAGACGAGGACACTGTAAGGATTTATATAGCGATAACGGGACCAATTTTGTTGGTGCCGATAAAGAGTTGAGAAATATGTTCAATAAAGCAATTTCGGATTTCCCTAAAGAAGTAAGCTTGTTGTTAGCCAATGAAGGAACATCGTGGCACTACATACCACCACAAGCCCCGAATTTTGGGGGCCTTTGGGAATCCGGAGTTCGTTCAACCAAGGCACATCTAAAACGAGTCATAGGTGAAAGTACTCTTACCTATGAGGAACTTTCAACAGTGTTGTCTCAGATAGAGGCATGTCTGAATTCGAGACCTTTATGTCAATTGAGTGATAACCCAGACGATCCATTGCCTTTGACACCGGGACACTTTCTGGTGGGTGAACCATTGATTTCGATACCTGATCAAGACTATGCCAAATTGAATGTAACGAATGTACAAAGATGGAAGTACATTCAGAAAATGTTGAGTGATTTTTGGAAGAGGTGGTCTGCTGAGTACTTGATTACACTAAATCAGAGATTTAAATGGAGAAATAAAGGAAAGGAACCAGAGATTGGAGATATAGTTATCATCAATGACCACAATATGCCTCCAGCCAAATGGTTGCTTGGCACGATTAGCGAGAAGTATCCTGGAAAAGACAACATCACTCGGGTCGTTGAAGTCAAAACCAAGAATGGCGTTACCAGCCTTTGGGATGGGATAGAGGGATCAGGCCGGGGAAATCGGTTGGAGGGGATAGGATGAAAGGAACGGGATTGGGCAATAGGATAGGGGGGATAACATAGGGGATGGGATAGGAGGAATAGGATAAAGGAGACGGGCTAGGGAAGAGGTTTGATCCTGTGGACTTCCCCCGCGGTTGTTACAGAGGTTACCCTGCCTAAGTGAGAGCCAAGCGTAGGGGTGCCACAAATGTAGTACCTATGGATTAGTTTTTGTGGCACCCCGTTAAAGCGCATAGGAGAGGGGCGCAGCTTAAGTTTAGTGGGTAGTCTGACGGCCGACCGGGGGATCCGATCCTCTCAGCGGAGGCCACGATGGACATCCGGCCGATCAAGAGTTCCATACATCCCTCGGTGTAAAGCCCTCCCCTGAGGCCCAAAGAAGGCGTCTCAAGAAAAGACACTGCCCCTGCGTCATTAAAAAAAAAAGGTAGTGGAGATGGGATAGGGGGATGGGATAAAGAGGATTTCTAGGGTAGAGGAGATGGGATGGGGGATAGGATAAAGGAGACCGTATAGAGTAGAGGAGATGGGGTAGAGAGATATGATAAAGGGAATAAGATAGGAGAGATAGAATACAGGAGATGAGATACGAGGAATAGGATAAAGGGAATGGGATAGAGGAGATAGGACAACGAGGATGGGATACAAGGTATAGGATAGGGAGGTTATGTTAAGGGGGATAGGACAGCAGAGAGAGGATAAAAGTTCAAAAAGTAGGATTAGGATAGAAAATAAATAGAAAAGAAAGGGGGCCATCGGAACCCTCATTGCAAAAATTACGATTAGTTCAATGCCAACCGTTTTATTTGGATATTCTGTGCTTGCGTGGAATCACACCGATCGAGCTGGTCCCAAGAGCTGTGATCAACAATGATTCTAGCATCGCTCTAGCACATCCAGAGTGGTACTTGTGAAATTATTATCTAAATTCATGCCAAATAATCTATATAATAATATGTGAAGCCGTGAAGCAAAAACTCTGTACCTCTTTTTTCGAAAATTACGCGGACGGAGGAGTATGAAATTTCGCACACTTATAGTTTATATAGAGAAGAAGCGACGAATGCTAATATTTTTTTTAATTAAGCATAAAAAAATACATTAAATCAATAAAAAAAACATTACACACACTACCATGCTTTTGACACACGCACGCATATATACTGTTTTGTTTATTGTTAACGTCAAATTAACAGTGTAGCCTTGGCGAAATCTGTCATTATAGAAGTATAGTCTTTGACATTAATTATTATGGTCGAATTTCGAGCACGGGCGTATTAAGAACTAGCTTCTGCCCGCGACTTCGTCCGCGTGGAATGGTCTAAAAAAAAAGTAGTTAATAAAACCCCCATTTTTAAACATTCTTCAGTGGTGCTTCGCTCCTATTGGTCTTAGCATGATGATATATAGCCTATAGCCTTCGTCAATAAATGGGCTATCTAACATTGAAAGAATTTTTCAAATCAGACCAGTAGTTCCTGAGATTAGCGCGTTCAAACAAACAAACCCTTCAGCTTTATATATTAGTATAAGATTACGCTGACCTGTTTTTTCCTAACTTTGACCACTTCATTCTTCTCAATCTTCTTCTTTCTCTTCTTCCTCTGCTTTTCTAACGGTAAACTGTCGTCCAATGAGAAGTTATCGTCGCTATACACAACCGCATCGTGATGAGAATCATCATCGTTCTCCGTCAAATATATCTCGTTATCCACTTCATACTTAACACTTATGTCTTCGGTTATTTCTTCTGGGATCTTTTCTTCATAAATGAATGTATAGTCTGAATGATCTGCTTCATATATTTTAATATTTAAATTTGTTATTAAGAAATTATTTTCTCTGTCTATCGATTTTATATTATTTAGTGTCAACTGAAAAGATGTAAAAAAATTCAAAATTTTTCAAAATAAAAATCTTAACAGAATAAGAAATAAACACCTTCTACAACACCTACAAGTCGGTGCGAAGTGAAATATAACAATTATTATATATATAAAAATCAATTGCTGTTGGTTAGTCTCATTAAAACTCGAGAACGGCTGGACTGATTTGGCTAATTTTGGTTTTGAATTATTTGTGGAAGTCCAGGGAAGGTTTAAAACGTGAGTAAATATGAAAAAAAATGCTTGGAATATAGTATAAACAACAATTTCTCTTTCCCTTAGAAACTATTCCTACCTGTCAAACGTTTGATGTTCGTCCCGTAGTTTAGAAATCAATTAAATTTAAAAGCCGTTCAGAAATAAAATTAGACTTAAAAGTGAAGTTTTTTTTCATTTTCAATGTCAAACATTTGATGTTCGTCCCGTCGTCAATCAACGTTTTTTATTTATTGATTCTAATAATAATAATCGGCAGACAAACACACATATTGTATACCCCCAAATTAAGCAAGTTATGCTTGTGTTACGAAAGAACGGTACGAAGTATACAGGGTCAGCTAGTTACTATGTATATATATATATATATATACTATATATATATATATATATATATATATATATATATATATATATATACTATATATATATATATATATATATATATATATATATATATATATATATATATATATATATATATATGTATATATATGCAAATATGTTTTTCTTGGCACTGACTTTAAAATATTGTATATCTTTTGCACTTTAGTTATTCTTGAAGTCGACTTTTTTTTCTGCTACAAAAATTTCTATATTATACTACGATTTTTAATTACCTGGACTAAAATGACAGCTATCGCAGCTGTCATTTTTGTCCTATTGTTTGTCCGTTAGAACATCACGGGACAACTACTGAACGGGCGTTGGAGCCATTAACAACAAAGATAGAACTACTGAACGGATTTAAATGACACACGACACAGAGCCTATCCTAAAAATATGATTTTAGGTTTCCGTTGCCAGTCTTATGCAGTCAGTTGAATAGTTTTTACATTGATTCCTATTATACTTTATCTAATCGTAGAGTCGAGTTTGAGATAAAACAAGTTTTTTTAAAAAGGTTTTTAAATACAAGCTTTTGAGATCCTGAATATCATGTAGCCGCAGAGTGCTAGCCAAGACGAGTAAAACGAGCCCAAACACGACGGGTTTATCTTGTTTAGTACAGGATTTCCTATTTCCACCTTCCGACTCCATCATCAGATCAGCTCAATGGTACCATTTTATTGCATTGTCACGCGATATACAGATGTGTGCAAAATTTCAGCTCAATCGGAAACCGGGAAGTTGGTAATAATTTAACTTGCAAGATTCCACCCGAACTTACATACATACATGCATAGGTACATCCATTGCAAGTCAAATAAAAGCTTGTAATAAACCTGTTCGTATATTATATAGAACAACAATCTTCTTAATGTTGCAAGCTTGCAGCAACTCACTAGTCTGAGTTGAATCCTATAGGTTTTCTACAGACGTTATGTAGAATTCACCTTGCACAGCTTGCTTATGTGATGGACCCGAACGAGGCCAAATTATATATATTAAAATTTATGAAAACAACTCATTGACTCTTCAGGTGATCAGAGGGCTGGTGCTTACCTCGGGCAACGGATTAGTATGACCATCCAGCGAGGAAACGTAGCCAGCCATCTGAGCACTACCCATACAAGACGGTGATCTAAGTTCAGTATTCGACTTATAGTCTTGAGGGACTATGGGTAGATTACAATATAAATAAGTTAAGTAATCTTTTATTGTTTTTTTTTATTGCAGGAGTTTAGCAGACAGGCAGATGGCCCACTTGATAGAAAGCGGTTACAATCGCCTATGGACATTTGCAACACCAAAGGTGCTACAAATGTGCTGCTGCTCTCTTAAGGGAGTCTGGAACCTGGCCACTAATGCCAGAACACAACTCAAGGTTGTTCTGGCGACACACTTTAGACCAGGGGTGGTCGCCATCCAGTCGAGCAAATACCCTACCACCTGGCGAATTCGATTATATGCAATTTTTTAATTGTTTCGTGAATAAATATGTAAGTAAAATAAAACGGGACTAAAGAAAATAAAACACCATTTTCCTTATGTTCGGATCACAACTAACTTCTTTTAATTATAATAATGTAAAAAACCGAGCGGCCAGTATTATAACATTTAAACAAATAAGTATTTATTCCACAACATGCATGTGAATAAAAAAAAAGATTGATCGCAGCTATCATTTTAGTCCAGGTAATTAAAAATCAGAGTACAGTCAGTTCGAATTTTGGCGTAATGTTTGACAGATACTCACAAAATCTTGCCTCTTCAATATTTCCAACATCAATGCGTTTGCTCTCAAGCCTTTGTTCCTGAATTTGACACAGTTGGAGAGCCTCGTGGCGCATTCTGTGCAGACTTTTTGTGGTAACCTATCTTCGGTTGTAAGCTGAAAAAAGAGAAGATTACAATAGGGGAGTGGACAGTCCATAGACGTTATAAGATACAAGAGAAAAGGTGTCAAATAGTGCATTATTTATTCATTATAGTGCCAGCCTGTCGTAAGAGGCGACAAAACAACCCACAGCCAAGTGGTAGGGTAATTAACCCTCTAGATGCCTACCACCCCTGATCTAAAGTATGTCACCATAACAACTTTAATTGTGTTCCGGCATTAGTGGCCAGGTTCCAGTCTCCCTTTAGAGAGCAGCGGCGCATTTGTAGAGTACCTTTGGTGTTGCAAATGCGAACACAACACAAAGTTGTTATGACGGCATACTCTACACCAGGGGTGGTAGCCATCCAGTCGGGCAAATGCCCTACCATCTGGTTGTGGGTGTGTATCTATACAATGATTCCAGCAGGGATCTTCTACCACATTCAAACATAGGAAACTGGCACAAGTCATACTTACCGATAATCCTGTTACATGCTCATAAGCCTGCCCCAGTTTATAACTACTTATTGGATATAATTTGCTATCGATTGCCAAGCATATTCTGCAAACCTGAAAACAACCATTTATATTGTTTGTAGAGGTTGTGTTACCACTGTTATTAATGTGAGTGATTGATGCTAATAAGCTTTTCTGAAA
Source organism: Dendrolimus kikuchii (assembly GCA_019925095.2). Lineage (NCBI taxonomy): Eukaryota > Metazoa > Arthropoda > Insecta > Lepidoptera > Lasiocampidae > Dendrolimus > Dendrolimus kikuchii. The sequence continues at coordinate 6,034,328 of JAHHIN020000031.1, forward strand.
AAGTTTTTAAATACAAGCTTTTGAGATTCTGGATATCATGTAACAGCAGAGTGCTAGCCAAGGCATGTGAAACGAGCCCAAACAAGACAGGTCTATCTTGTTTAGTACAGGAGTTCCTATGGCCACCTTCCGACTCCATCATCAGATCAGCTCCATGGCACCATATTCTTGCATTGTCACGCGATATACAGATGCGTGCAAAATTTCAGCTCAATCGCAAACCGGGAAGTTAGTAATAATTTAACTTGCAAGATTCCACCTGAACTTACATACATACATGCATAGGTACATCCATTGCAAGTTAAATAAAAGCTTGTAATAAACCTGTTCGTACATTATATTGAACAACAATCTTCTTAATGTTGCAAGCTTGCAGCAACTCACTACTCTGAGTTGAATCCTATAGATTTTCTATAGACGTTATGTAGAATTCACCTTGCACAGCTCGCTTATGTGATGGACCCGAACGAAGCCAAATTATATATATTTACATACATACATACATACATAACTTCACGCCAATTCCCTTGCGGGGTAGGCACGAACAACAGAGCGCCATTCAGGTTTATTCTTACACACCTCACTTGCTTCTTTGACATTCATAGCTCTTGTCATGCACGCTCGTCTGTTCTTAAGGCTCCTACAAACAGACATACGTCATACTCACCATTAGATTTCCTGGTTCATCATAGTCACTGTTTGCTGTATTCTGAAACAATTACATAGGAGGGTACAGTAGGAGAATGAATGAATAACTTTATTGCACATGCATTGAAGTAAAACGGGCGCTCCTGTCGCCAAAGGAGATCTCCTCCAGACCACTCTATACAATTATTATGACTAGTTGTTGACTTCATAATTATTAAATAGAAGATTACAGTATTCATTTATTTGCATTCGTCATAATTATCTATATATTAATACCTGAAGCAAAAACTTTGTACCCCTTTTTACGAATATTGCGCGGACGAGGAATATGAAATTTCGCACACTTATAGTTTATATAAAGAAGAAGCGACGAATGCGAATATTTTTAAAAAATTATGCGTAATAAATACATTAAATCAATTACAAAAACATTACATACACTACCATGTATTTGACATACATACGCATATATAACTCTTTTGTTTATTGTTCAAGTTGAATTAACAGCGTAGCCTTGGCGAAATGTGTGATTATAGAAGTAGTCTCTGACATTAATTATTATGGTCGAATTTCGACCACCGGCGACCACTAATATTATTAAAGTTATCATTATTACCATAGTCGTTTATTTATTATTATTACAACAAGACTTAGAGGGGGGCTTATTCAGATTATAAAGACCTCATAATTCAGAATTCACGATTATCCTTATCCTCCCAGATTATTGAGGGGCTTGTGGGGCCATGGGAAGGCCAACATAAAAGGCCCTTGACAAATTTCACATAAACGTGGTGTGACGCTGGCTAATGATTATCCCTGTCTGCATGTATCCAAACAAGGCTATTGAGACGAACTGCTAGTGGCACTAGGGATTGGCGACTATAGTGTCTGCTCGTTGTGTCACAATGTTCGGGGAACATGGATAAAATGGGCAGACAGTGACTCGCCACACGTGACTGCCCATGCAGGGCACCAAAAAAAATGTCATACAGGATTGGCGAGAGGAGCCACATGGGTGTGAGTGGCTAAGGGCTGCGGAGAGATGGGCTGCATGTCCACCGAAGCTCCTTGGAATTAGGCCATTTATTATTTCCACTCCTTGGCAGATATATAATATAATATCAACCCATATATGTCCCACTGCTGGGCTCGGATCTCCCATTATAGGGGGAACGGACGTATACCCGCCATGCTTGTCCAAGGCGGCTTGGCAGGTTTGACACATCGGTTATCTCGATGTGCAGGTTGCATCACGATGTTTTCCTTCACCGTTATTAGCATGTGGTAATTGTAAGAATATGCACATTAGATCAGAAAACTGACTAAAAGGTGCATGCGTTCCGGCCAGGATCGAACCCGCGTCCTTTGAGTTTCGGACGCGTGCACTAGCCATTACGCTACCACAACTCTGCAGATATATCATTATTAATATTTTAGTAGTTTAAGAAAATATGCATTGTCAGTACATACTTATGTATGACAACGTACAGCTGCAGAATGAAAATGTTTATCACATTGAAGTTGGCTTTAGCTTGCACGAATATAAGATACAATATAGCCAACAATTTAATCAATGTTACATTTTTAAAATATAAAAACCTGAAAAAAGTAAATTGCAATGTTGGCAATGACAGACACTGAGATTAATTAAGAAACAAAGAGGATATAATCACTATGCTTCACATAAATATTAAATACAATAAAAAGATTTTACATGTTTAAACAATCTTCTTAGACTACTTATAGATAGAAAATCAAACCACTTTGCTCTAAGTAATTTTAAACTTTATTGTCAAATAGTTAAACATAAATTGTGGAACCAATCTGTGATTTAGTTTGAAAAGGTAACACATGCTTGCGGAAAATTAACTTATTTTAAATTATTTTTGATTGCATGGATTCAGCAGACAGGCAGACAGCCCACTTGATGGAAAGCGGTTATCATCACCTATGGACATTTGCAACAGCAAACGTGCTGCAAATGCACTGCTGCTCTCTTAAGGGAGACTGGAACCTGGTCACTAATGTCAGAACACAACTCAAGGTTGTTATGGCGGTATACTCTAGATCAGAGGTGCTAGCCATCCAGTCGGGCAAATGCCCTACCGCCTGGCTGTGGGTTATTTTGTTGCCTCTTACGACGGGGCCCCCGGCCGCAGAAACTTGTATTCTCCATTCTTGCATGGATATGAACTGAATCAATTTCAAAACTGGTGAACATTTTCATACCCCAACTGTACACAAACTAATCTCTTAATAAACATAGATTTTGGTTTTTCTTTTTTCACAACTAGTACACATAATTAAAATTACATTACACATTGTATTTGCAAAAATCTAATGCTTAATTTGTGCATGTTGTATTTATTCAAGGAATAACTTTTGTCTGATGATTGAAAAATGAGACCTAAATTATGAATTACCTTTACTATGATGGGCACAGCCCCATTTCTGACTTTTCTGAGCCCACTTTTGGTTTCATAAAAATCCTCTGGAAGGAAATGTTCAGCACATATTGTGCTACGCTCCTTTGGTGTCCAATCAGCTTTGCCAAGTGCTTGCTGCCACACTTTACGCAGGGTCGGTTCATTAGGAAACCTGCAAATAATATTTAGTACCAAGTGATAACGTTTAATACATTTCAATGGATCAACCGCTTGCGAAGTTCCTGACAAATATCTTTCGCTACATCTACTATCATTAATTAGTTAGCAACGCGAATATCTGGCGCCACCATTACTGAGAGTGTATGTGTTCCTTCTTTGTCAATGTCAGTGTTATAACCCTACCAAAAACAAAATAATATTTGCTGTTTTTAATGCTCTATGGTGTCGTTTAATTTCTGGCACAAAATCACCATTTCGCTTTGTAAAGAGGCCAAACATTACCCAAAAGCACGAACCAGCTACACATTTCTTCATACAAACATTTTTACTTCAGATGCTTATTTCACCTTTCTTTAACACTCCTGCTTTTTGATCATAGTGTGTATGTTGCAGCCTACCGGCACCAAGTGTACCACTTATAATGCTGTCATAGGGCCTGGCCACAGTTTCTGGCGGTGCGTTGGGAGGCGCGGTGGGCGGCGTTATTTGCGGTGGTATGCCACAGCTAGACTAGTTGCGACCGCGGCGGCGTCAGCGATGCACGTATTTAGAGAACGGCTAAAATGCCCCTCTCAAAAGTGGCACTATATTGACTTGAAACAAGTGCGTTCTTAGCTGAAGATATCATTCAGTGAAGAATAGGAGTGCACCCAGTTAACCAGAGAAGCCTATATGCCTATATTTATGCCTAAACAACATGCCTATATTTATGATGTGAATGTTTTGACATCCATATTGCTGGTCTACTCAGTATTTCACTAATGAATTGTTCCAAATCCATTATTTGTTGGCTCAACGCGCGATAAAAACCAATTTATTTGTTTCACTCGCACATCGCGCAGCTCGTCGCCGCCGCGTGCCGCGCGCCTCTTGCCGCGTCGCAGTGCGTGTCACCGGTAGCTGTGGCATACTTCATAGGTTGTCTACCATTTGTTTTCGCCGCTCACCGCTTGCCGCGCCTCGCGACGCGCCGCAATCCGCACCGCTCTTGGCTGTGGCCAGGGGGATACACTTGTTTTGTGATTCTACTCTTATCTTTCATCTCTATATGCTCAAATCACCTTAAGACTATCCGTGCTATTCGTGCAGGAACAGAGAAAGAATGGAAGTAAAAAGTAAAAGTAATACAACTGGCCCATAATAGAGAAGATTGGAGGAGGCTCCACCAACAAGCTCTTTAATGATAAATACATGATTTTATGGTTTACGGTTTGGTTTTGTTGTATTCGGTTGTACTTATAAGAACTGTTAATTACATGAGTGAACTTCTAATAAACTTTGTGATAATTCCAAAGGCATTTTGAATTTATATCCCATAAATTCATAACGATATACACATCTTTTTATCTGTGTAGGAACGGAGAAAGGATATAGTTTCCTGCGGTCGGGCGGCCTGTCATGAGAGGCGACAAAACAACCCACAGCCAGGTGGTAGGTCATTTGCCCAACTGGATGGCTACCACCCCTGGTGTAAAGTATGTCGCCATAACAACCTTGAGTTGTGTTCCGGCATTAGTGACCACATTCCACCCTCCCTCAAAAGAGCAGCAGCGCATTTATAGTACCTTTGGTGTTGCAAATGTCCATAGGCGATGGTAACCGCTTTCCATCAAGTGAGCCATCAACTTGTCTGCTGAACTCCTGCAATAAATTAAAAAAACACTTCTTTTTCTACTCTTATTATCATATTTTTTTTCACTCCACAACATTCCCTTAATTACAATATGATAGACATCAAGTATTTATTTGCGAGTAAGCATACTGGCAGACTGTCTACCTGATGACAAATGATCTGGTCTCTCATAGATGCTGAAAGTGGTGTAGAGAAATATTTTGGTGGAAAGCATTTTTTCATCTCTGCCATCTACAATTTTTCCAAGATTTTCCAGCACATAATTCAAGTCAAGTAAGAATGGTAGGACAGATTTTTTATGACTGAAAGTGAATCTTACCATCTCTTGTGTGTATCAAGGAAAAAGAATTTAATAAATAATTTAAATTGATTAGTCAATCAGTATGGCAATCCAACGAAGTAAAATAACCAGCCTTTTGAGAACCCCATTGACTTTAATGACTTAGGCTCAACATGCTACTTGTAATCTTAAGGGATTATAGGTAGAATACACTAAAAGGTAAGTTTTCTTTTATTATATAGTTTTAAGCCATACATAACAATACATAAATCATTAAGTTTTCTAATTAAAATTGGCGCACCCAAAATGTCACAACAATACAGGCTTGTCGTTGTTTAATGCAGCCGATAGTTAAACCAGTTTATATGTATAATTAATGAATAAGTTTGAACACAAAAACTAAAAAGGTTACAAAAATTTGTAGAAAACTAAATAAAACAGGTATTACTTACAAATGAAAAGTAATTCCCTTAGCCTTCGATATATGTTTGGAGTCATTCGTGCAATAAGGCACACAGCATCTCATTTTGGACAAATATTTTAATACTATAAGAATAAGTAATAATTCATTTATTACTGAAAAACTACAGTACAGAAAAGCCTTTGCTTTCAATACATTTCTGTGCTTATGTCAAATGAAAATACGGTTATAAAGTTTTACGATTTGCCGAAATATTCTATTTATTTTTTGTTCATTCTTTTAAATATAAAGAGAACAAATAATAATACAAAATTTTATTTGTGATTCTTCTTGTAAAAATAAATAATTATAAAATAATGAAAAAATTAATGGCTTGGTAACTTGACTTGACTTTTTAAATTGAATGGCAATTGGCTCGTTCTTTATCGAACCACCATTACTGCCAGTGTCAGGTGTGAAAAAAAAAACAATGTCTACTAAATAGCGATTACGTGATAAGTAATAAGGAAAAAACAAGTGTGAAAAAATAAAAAAAAATAAAAAACTTGTTCAGATGTGCAGATAACCACCACCTGTAAGCAACACAAATAATTGTAAAATAAAAGGCAAATACAAATACAGAAACATGGATAATTATAGTACGGACATCACAATGTTATACTATTTAAAGATATATATTTATATATAAGATTGAAAATAAATGGTTTGGAGATGTTGACCAGTAAGGTTTTGAAATTAGTAGGTTTTGGAACATTAATAGGTAGTATATCATAAAGGGAGATAGGGTATAATGGGCAGTTGAAGAAAATATGGTCAATAGTACCTTCCTCTGTATCACAATCACAAATAGGAGTGTTTCTCACACCAATCTTGTACAGATGCACCGGAGTGCACGCGTGACCCAGTCGCAACCTACAGATCACAGATGTAGCTCGTTTATCAGCTGTACGATATTTGCTGAACCATGTCTTAACTGGGATCTCGGGAGAAATATCGCTATAAAATTTGCCTTTAAACTGACTTGACCTTTTCCAATCCGCTAACCAATCGGTCCTTAGATCTAAATAGGCTTTAGAACAGAGATCTTGGGACAGAACGTCTGTATAATCGGGGCATCCTGTCGACACAGCAGACTTAGCCAAGCTGTCTACTGTTTCATTCCCAGATATGCCAGAATGGCTAGGAATCCATGCTAGTATGACTTCTAAATTGTAGGATTGACATAAAAGGAGTTGTTCTTTAATTTTGAGAAGTAGAGGAAAGCGCATACTAATTGATATGTCTTCTGAAACGATTGAATTAAGACAACTTAATGAGTCAGAAAAAATAAGTACCTTGCTAAATTTATTTTTATTAGATATAATAAACTTAACAGCTTCCAACAAAGCTATTGATTCTCCCGTAAATATAGAGGTCAAAGGGGGACACTTGAAAGTAAGTGCCAGCTTGTATGAAGGGCACCACACTGCAGCACCAACAGAACCATCTTGAGCTAGCTTAGAAGCATCAGTGTAAATTGGGCGCCAGTCAGACCATTCTAACAAAAGCTTCTGATTAAAAAGTTGATTTGCATTGTGATCGTTTTTAGAGATATTAAAATTTAAAAGAATTTTTGGTTGATATATTAGGATTTCATATGAGGAATCAAACGGGGCAGGTTTAGGTATTTGGAAAACTGAATTATTTAAGTGAGATACTTTTCTAAGAGACTTAATTAGACATGGTGGTTCCTTAACGTGCCAGTACGGGTTATTAGGCATGAGTGTAGAAAGGGTCTCAAGTTTCAGGATTAGGGGGTGGGAAGCATATTGAATGGTTTTGAATAAAAATCGATCACATAAAAATTGACGGCGAAGGGGGAGAGGGGGATCTAGAGCTTCAACTTGTAGAGCATTTGTAGGGGATGATTTCATGGCTCCCAAAATTACTCTGAGGCATCGAAACTGGAGTTTATCTAATTTTATTAAGGCTGTTTGTTAGACAGGGTTCAAGAACAAAAACACCATAATCTATGACACTGCGGATTAAAGCATTGTATAAGAGCTTCTGCGTATAAGGGTGAGCTCCCCACCAGACACCTGACAGGCATCTTAAGATGTTTAAATTAGTTTCTGCCTTTTTGGTAATATGCTGCAGATGGCAAAGTCCTGACATCTTGGAATCCAAAATAATTCCAAGGAATTTAACAGAATCATAAGCAGGAATAAATGTTCATTACAGGATATTTTGATTGTTGGAGGACTGCGATTTCGTGAAAATACTATGGCTTTGCTCTTTTCTGGAGATAGTTCTAAACCATTTTCCAGCAACCAATTGGAAAGATAATATAATGCTTTATTCAACATAGATTCAGCTTGTGACGTTGACTCAGCTGATGCATAGAGAACTATGTCATCAGCGTATTGAAGAATACTACAGAAGGATGTTACTGTCCGATCTAAGTCGAATGTGTAGACGTTATACAAAAGAGGACTCAACACAGAACCTTGAGGGAGACCTTTCCATACACGGCGAGTGGAGGGAATAGAACCATCAAGTCTAGTAACGACCGTTCTGTCCATTAAGAAGTTACATATATAATGTGTCAACCTCACGGGGACACTCAGCTGTTGCAATTTCTGCCGTAGGTGGTGAAGTAAGACACTATCATAAGCAGCTGAAATGTCCAAGAAGACAGCTGCCAGAACTTGCTTTTTAGACAGGGCGATCCTAATGTCCGTGGTCAGTATCGAGAGGTTATGCAGAGTACTTGAACCTTTACGAAAACCAAATTGGGTTTGTGCAAGAACGGAGTTAGATTCAAGGAACCACTCAAGACGGTTCTTGAGAAGGTGTTCCATTAACTTTGCTAAAGTGCAAGATAGAGCTATAGGACGATAAGAGGATGGGTTAGAAGGATTTTTGCCTGATTTGAGAATGGGGATGATTAGTTGGGTCTTCCACGAGTCGGGGATTACACCCAACTCAAAGGATTTATTAAGAAGTTTGAGAATTATATTTTTAGTGAAGCAACCAGACTTGGAAAGAAAAGAATATGGGATACCATCTAGGCCAGATGACGAATCTTTCAGACGATGTAGTACCCGAGAAAGCTCGGGCATGGTAAAAGGATCATTAAATTTATGGGAAGCGATTAATAAAGGATAAGGTGATGGAAGAGAGGAATGAGAGGGAACCGAATGAGGTGCTAGTTTATTAATAAAAGAGTTAATCCATACTGAGTAATCATTAGACGTGAAGTTAGATGGAAGGCAAGAGCCACGGAACCGTTTTATTGCTTTCCATACCAAAGGAGATGGGGTTTGGGGAGAAAGGCTTTCAGTAAATCTAACCCAGGATAATTTCTTTTTCTTTTTGAATAGTCTTATTGAAGCCGCCATGATTTGCCTAAAGTTTATGTAATTTGAAATAGTCATGTCTGACTTATATTGTTTTTCTGCTGCCTTGCGTTTTTTATAGATTTCAGTACACTCAACATCCCACCATGGAGGAGAGTAACGCTTGTTTGGATCATTTTTCTTCATGGGGATACAAGAGTGAGCAGCAGAGTGTAACGCTTCTACGAGTTTATCGTAGGCATGCAAAAAGTTAGTGTTAGTTAACTCTGGGATACATTTGGTTTGTTTGTCAGTTTCGATGCTATAAGCATCCCAATTAGCTTTATTGGTGTTATACTTCAGAAGCGGAGAGAATTGTCGCGTAGGGATTGTGAGATGAGGCAAGGAAATGAGGATTGGAAAATGATCACTGCCATGAGAATCCTCTAGTACCGTCCAGGAAGCGATAGAGCGGAGATTTGGAGAACAGAAGGAAAGGTCTGGAATACTGGGAGGAGCATTTGGAACTGTCCTACGAGTTGACGAACCATCATTTAAGAAGCAAATATTGATGCGATCTAAAATATCAACTAGGTCACAACCAAATGAATCATAGTGCGAACTACCCCACATCAAGTGTGAGCAATTAAAATCACCTAAGATCAAGAATGAGCCCGAAAGCGAAGAAAAAATAGATTCTAGAATAGGAATTAAATTTGGAGTAGGATGAGGGATATATATAGATAAAATAGACAAGTTGTAATTTTGAATTTTCAATCCTACAATATTAATAGAATCTGGAAGAGACGGGAGAGGGAGAAGAGAGTAAGTAAGAGAGGATTTAACCAAAATGGCCGAGCCAGCATAACCATCACCCCGGTCATTTCGCAAACAGGCATATCCAGGTATCCGAAAATGATTACCAGGAATAAGCCATGTTTCCGAAATGGCAAAGATACTAGGGTCATGGGCACGAATCATTTGGCTAATCTCATGTTTTTTGGGATATAAACTACGACTATTCCATTGGATAAGGTTGAATTTTATTAATGATATTGAAAAGCTGGGTCAATTTAGAGGCAACGTTGGACGGTGCTTGATGATCATCAAATTTTGAAATTATGTTAATAAGCATAGTAAGTAGGCCATCCAAAAGATTATCATTACCATCACCGTTGTTTTGATTGTTTAGGAAAGCGGCACCATTTTGTGGGGAGGAGGATTATAGTGGTTAATTAAGGTCTGATGGGCAAACCTATCATAGCCCGTAGCTAGAGGAGCACGAGGCTTAGGAGAAGAGTAGACAGTGCGTCTATAACTAGTTGATTGAGGTGACCTGGGGGAGGTAGGGGAAGTTAGATCTTTGGAGGGTCTAGAAGTAATAATATGAGGAGTAAAGGTTTGAGCAGAGGAGAACATTGTACGAGTAATATCAGAAAAAGAGCGGGCGCAGGGAGGGAAGAGGGTTGCAGCTTCTGAATAAGAAACATTGTCGTCAGACATTTTCTTTTTAATACATTTCTGTCTGTGGAATTCAGGACAGCTTTTGTCAGTAGCAAAATGTTGTCCAGTACAAAGGCAGCAGTAGGCATTATCTGGAGTTATAGAACAGGAGTTGCCTGTGTGCATTTGACCACACTTAAAACAACGTGGCTTAGATCTGCATTTGTCTTTCACATGACCGAAACGACAACAGGAAAAACATTGTATAGTTGGGAGGACGTAAGGATCAATGAGGAGAGATGTATAGCAGCAATATATATGTTTTGGTAAAGCTTGCCCATAAAAAGTTAAAACAACTGTTGTGGATGGGCACCATTCGGTAGAACCATCCTGATTCCGGACCTTCCTATTAAATCTCCTGGCCTTAAGTATGTGTCCGAATCCCAGGGGGATATCAGACTGCAACACAAACTCCTCCATAGACCAATCTACTGGGACGTCGCGAACAACCCCCATTCTTGTGACGTTGAAAGTCGGAATACTTGGTTTGTAATTAGCGGTCAATAGTACCGGGTTGTTAACAAAATTGTTAGCATCCTGAGGAGATGTGAATTTGACTGAAATTCTGTTTCTGCCTACATTTTTTACACCTTGTTGGGTAATTTTGCCCACATTGGAATTCAATAAAAATTTACCAAATTGCATTTTGTTTATAGAAGTTCCTGAATTGGGACAATGTTCTGTCCTATGTACGTGGACGATGAATGGACCTTTATCATCCTCCGTGTATTTATAAGGTACATCTAGACAAGGATGTATCCAGATATTTTTATCGATATTGGAGTCAGACGTAGATTTTTTAGCAGGGTCGTTAAAAATTTCTACCTTTGCAGCTCTTTTTCTAATATCTGCAGGTCGCGACTGAGTTCCACGAGTCTCAATAATGTGCGATTTATTAGATTCAATTTGAATACAAGCGTCAGGTGGAGGATCTGGTGGAGGATCCGGCGGATCCGGAGGGATCTTCGACATGGTCGAAGACCCCACCCCGGGGAAAGGTAGTGATAAAAAGACTTACCCTGAGAGGTTATATATAATAAGTCTGACGAAAGAAATAGATAGCATACAGAAAGCAGATTCTATTAAATAATATATACGTCACATTAACACAGAATAAGAAGCACATAAAAGAACAAGGAGAAATTTAAATATATTAAGTTAATTAATAGTTTTATGTCGTCAAAATCGCTAGCACGTGTTTTCTCCACGGTCCCAACTTTGACAGTCGCTTGGTAACAAAAACATTTAGTTTCTTTTTATTAAGATGACAACTGACGGGCCAACATAGGCCAACTGGTAGGATATGTTGTGTTGGCTCTATGTAGTAGAGTCGAAAGCTAGTGATTGCTGGCGTTCAGAATCACTGGACAGTATTCTTTGAACGTTATACATGACGCATATGTGACGTTCAAAAAATAAAAAAACATATTTCAAAAATTAAGTTACATTGTTATTCCTTTTTGCAGAAAAATTGGCATAGCTAGCTAAAACTGCTTTTTACTCATATTCTTTTTTTGAAGTGAGACTTTGATATAGACGGTGGGTCTTAGGATTTTTATTTCACGAAAAAGCGTTACGACCGCTTGGAGGAGCGGCATAAATTTAGACTAGACGTGGTGAGAGGCGGCATAATTTTAGAGCAGACTATGGATGCGGTTTTTGGTTCCGGATCGAATTCAGTTTTTTTGTTTGATAAAATAAAATATGTTTAAATAAAAAATGCGTTCATTAAAATGTACCTAACCTAACCAAATCATAATTTGCAGTAAACCTGCAAAAAACCGAAATGCGTGCTTGGACACATAGTAGAAGTGAAACTTCAACGGACACATGGAAAAACGAATCGCAACAAAATTTTAACTTGAAGTTTTACGTCTATTAAGTCGTGAAAATAAATGATGGCGCTGCTGTCGTGCATGTAGCAACTCTTTATAGTGTGATAAAAACGATTTGGTACTAATAGTTCGTTTAAGTAATATAATATGTATGAGGTAATAATAATATATATACATATAAGTACGAGGAGCTCGTGGGACAGTTACGGCCAGAATGATCCGTCGTTATCAAGGTTAAGCAACGCTTGCCGTGGTTGGTCTGGGATGGGTGGCCTTAACATCTTGAGTTTCCTCCGTGCCTCGGAGAACACGTTAAGCCATCGGTCCCGGTTGTCAAAGTAACCTACCCGTAACTTACGGGTAGTCAGACTCCCAGTAGCCAAAAATCTCCGACATTTGGTCTAACCATTGAACATCGTATAGCCTCGTTCTGGGTTGTGGAGTTCAGAAGGCAGTCGCTTTGTGTAAAATACTGATGTTTGGCCGAATCTGGTTAGATTGAATGCCGACCCCAAAGTAGTTGGGACAAAGGCTAGGGACTCCGTTTAAATAAAATGAGTAAATAAATAAGACACATTAGTACATATACATATTTTTTACAGAACCAAAATAAAATAATTATAGTTAAAAAAATTATTAATCACTCTCTCTCATCTGACTCATCATCAGATTCCAAATATTCAATATCAAGGAATAATTTATTGCCACTTTCATCAGCAGCGCTGTCATCACTACAGCAGCTGCTGTCATCACTGCTACTATCATCGCCTAAGCGAATAATCAATTCGTCTATGTCTTGATACAGGCGATGTCCTCGCTCGTAGTACTCTTTTTCCAGCGTCTGGACGTGATGGCAGCAGTTTTTCCATATCTCAGGTGTGATGCTGTTGAAGGCCTCTTCAGTAAGCTGCTTCACGTCACATGACCCAACATTTCGTGCTGCTACTTTTTGTTTCAGCTTAGCCCAAATAAGCTCAATAGGGTTTAAATCACAGTGATACGGCGGAAGCCGTACCACTGTGTGACCATATTCTCCTAAAAGATCATCAATGGCATAGATGGGGCTAGGTTTATTTTTTTTTTACTAAACTTAGTAAATTTGGCTTCCTAAGTGTCGGGTCAAAATCAATATTGTTCTCTAATAGCCAAAGTTTTATCTCGTCTATGCGGGAATTAGAGGTGGGAGCCTTGTTTGTCACGACGGAGTGGTAGGGCGCATTATCCATTACAATGATCGAAGGCTCGTGAAGATTAGGTATTAGTTTTTCTTTCACCCACTTGGTAAAGTTATGCCCATTCATTTCAGAGTGGTAGTCCTCGAGTTTATTTTTACCGGTGAATATAAGGAGGCAGTTTGGCACAAACCCCTTTTCGCTTCCAGCATGGACTATTATATACCGCTTTCCCTTGGATATGTCTTTTGTGACACCTTTGATGTTTAAAGACTGCCAACATTTTGTGACCTGGTGGGAAAATAAATAATATTATATTATATTCTTATTTATTGTCATTTCGTCAACTAACATTCACCCGCGGTATTGCCAAGTATTTTATGTTCTCGTGGGATAAAAAGTAGCCTAAAATCCGTCTCCCAGTCACTCGTATGCCAAATTTCACGCAAAATTTTGATTTATGAAATAACAAATAGACAGACAAACTTTCACATCTGTATATATAAAACTCTTCTGTATATATAAAACTCTTGCGTTACTGACTGAATGACTGACAGACAACGCACAGCCGAAACTACTGAATGCAAGAAGCTGAAATTTGGCACGTATGTTCCTTGGGGAGTGTAAGGTAGCACTAAGAAAGGATTTTTGGAAATTCCTCCCCTAAGGGGAGAAATACGGGGATAAACTGAAACTCTAAAATTCAACGCAAGCGGAGTCGCGGGCGGAAGCTAGTTTATAATATTAAAATCAGGATAGGACATGTAATGTGTGACAAAGCATGATTATTGATTGTAAATTTTCTAAAACAAAAATTATAGGTATGTACACAATAAGAACAAGCTTTACCTTATATGAAGAGTGAATGTAGCTCTCATCGAGATAAATTATGTCTTTTCTTAATTCTTCTGGCAAATCTCGATTTTTGTTTATGATCGCCAAGTATTCTTCTCGCTTTGCAGCAATATGAGATTGTTCGATTAGAGCCTTTCTATTATTTTGGCATTTCTTGTAGGTAAACCCTATTGCTTTTAAAATTTTACGGAGAACTTCAAGACTACAATCAAAGTCCAGGTCAGTTCTGGCGACCACCTGCAATTTTCTGAGCGTCGGTACCTGAAATATCAAAAGGTTCCATTAAATTTACATACCTAAATAAAAGGGCGGCAAAATTGTCTGCCGTTACCCATGCTACGCCGCTGTAGTTTTTTAACAGCGTTTTATCGTATAAAAAGCGTTTTTCATTGATTGCTCAGCCAATATTTACACATTTTATAAAGGCGAAAAAAAAAATGTCAATCTTGATCATATTTCTGAGGTAACCCCTGTACTCAAAACGCAATTACGATAAATTTTCTCGATAGAAAATAATTGCAAAGTAACCTCTAAACGCGTTCTTCAGGCTTTAACATTGTTAGTTCTGTTAAACGTACATTTCTAAAATTAATTAAAGTAACATAAAATATTATTGAATATATATTATTATATATATATTCAATATATTAAATATATTATTATAGTTTTCGAAATTATATCATCACTTAAGCGGTTTACTTAAGTTTTAAGATGAAACATTTATAAAATAATAAATTGAATTAAACTAAATTATAAATAAGAACTACGATAAAAACTAAAAACAATAACATAAATAAAACTAATTATAAATTAATATCAAATAAAATTAAACTACAATATAAATATAACTAGACTTACAAAATAACAAACTATAAGTAAAAAATAGACTTGAGGTCGCTGTCGGCGGGGAGAGTGCCCAAAATGCTGGCCGCATTTCCACGTTGGATGGCAACGCTGATGCGTTGCCCTAGGTGCAAACCAGCCTTTTGGTCACGCGAGACCTCAATCAGACGCGTTGAGAGGTCTCGATAGAGGTGATGAGCACCAGGCCCCCACGGCCCCAGGGTTTCAACCCCGAAAGCCACAAATATGTACCCATTATCAATGGACACATATGTGCAGCGTTTCAGGGCCTCCTGGTTTGTGGTAGCGGCCCCGGCTGTCACGGTTGTAACTGGGAGATGGGAGGCCGCCAAAGTATCAACACGAGTTGCGTCCCATACTAAGGGGCGCAATTATAGTTATTTTATTCGGTTGCTTAGCGAATTTGGAAGTAATTAATTATTTTCTTATAAATGACTTCGGAAAAATCGCTTGCCGGTCCCAATGTATGGAATTTATCAATACGCCCGAGGGCTTCGTGCCGAGTACACGTATCGCTTTGCTGGAGCTTGCTATTCGAAATTAAATAATGTGATATCGGTGCCGCGGAACGTTATCTACGTACCTACTTATGTTACGTAGCGGATGTTCGGTGAATACAATATTTTACGACGCGCACACCTTATAACTGGCGCTGTTCCATCGAAGTAAACATTGGTCGGGGCTAAACTATGTGAAACACCGATTTGAATTAATAGTATACAGGCTCTTGATATTCATTTCGGCTAATTTGTTCTTTATGTGTGAGAACTAAATTAAAAAAGCGGATTAAATTGCTTCAATCCGCTCGATTGTTCATTGTGACTGGTGCAGAGGCCGTTCAGAGAATTCTCGCTGTTTAAATATATATGTTAATATGCTTTACTTATTACGCGAGTTGGACAAATAGTTGGCTGTTTTTCAACCTATTAAGAAATGCCAATTATTCTTATTAAAGAGAAAATAATTCCTTTTTATTACCTATAAATATTTAAGAAAATTAAAAAAAAAACATTATTTTGCCAAGACAATAAAATGGTATTTTTTTGACACTTAACATCTTTGTCTTCCGTGATCATGGCCACTGAAAAGTGGGCGAAACGTCGGTATAAAAAAAATTAAATAAATTACCGCACTTAAAACAGTTAAAACGTAGTTTTATTATGTATACAAGTCCCGAAAACTTAAGAAAATATTAACGTCCTTTATCACCAAGATGCCTCAATATATGAATACAATAAATAAAAAAATACAACAAAATTACTAGTGCAGCAAAAGACGTTAGACAAAAAGATAACAGACTTCTCTCCATTTAACGACTACTCTCTATAACGTCATAAAAAGCACAGTCATTGTCGTTATATAGAGTTGACACCTTATTTTTCTATTACAAAATGGAAAACGTCATCCCTAAAGCGAATCAAAATATTTCCCCTCCCGTACGACCCGTACCCCAGTGACTCCTACATCGCATAAGGAGCTGCCTAGCTAGCCGAGCAGGGTGAACGGCGGCCACGCAACTTTTTTCTAATACTTACATTTTTAAACTCGTGATATCTTTCGAATGGAATGTCCGAATTAAATAATTCAAAAAGTTATATAAAGGTATTGAAGCAGTCTTGAACATGAAGTAATTTATTTTGATAAGGATGAATACCAAGATACAAATAAAGAGCCTTTTTTAGCGGCGGCATTTCAATTACATTTTTAAAATAAAATAACACTTATTGTGGCATAACTATAATAGTTCGACTTATGCTGTTGCGACACTTTTTGTAAATATTGATGTGTTCTGTAAAGTCGTAGTACATTATTTTATTCTATCATCAATAGTTTTCGTAGCGTACGCGATTTTAGGTAATTTTTTTACACCTTGGGTTACATTATTGGAGTTTAAGTAAGGATCCCTAATTATTTTGAAAATATGATATATCCTGTGTCACCCGGGGATAGTATAGCTTGCCAAGTGTGAAAGAATTTTTCAAATCGGTTCAGTAGTTTTGGAGCCTATTCAATGCAAACAAATAAACAATCGAATCTTTCCTCTTTATAATATTAGTATAGATATCAACATAATTGAAGCGTAGGAAGTCTTCAATGAAGCAACCTTTTTCGAAATATTGCGTATATTTTAATGAGTTACAATTTTATAATATAAATTTGGTTGTGCGTACAAAGGTTCGTTTTTCGTCTAGTAATCGATTGCGAATATTGGCGGTTGGCCGTAGACTACGAGTGTTCCTCATAGAGAAATGTTGATATTGCGCGTACACACCGACGCGAGCGTAATGATTACATCCCGACTGGACCAGTGTGTATCTCTCCATTATCGGACATTTCCTTCTCCTTTATTGTCAAGAAATACGTAACTTGATAGACGTGCAAACGTAAAATAAACGGTTGGAAATAGAATAATAATGAATATAAGACTGAACCATAGTAAAGCTTGTCTCGGTTTAGATAGTTAAGTCTTCTTTCATGGTAATACACGTACTTATATTTTAGGACTCGCATGTCTGGATTTCAATGCAAGAAACAATAATAAAAACGGAGTGTGAAGCATTGTATAAAGATGGGAGTCAATAAGTAGTTAAAGATGAGAATGACGAAGTATATAACGATATGAACAAAGAAGTATATAAAGTTAATGATGAAGAAGATAACCATTGGAAAGGTAAAGTAATTAAAAATGAGAATGAAGAAGTATGTAATGATGGAAATGAAAATATTGAAAATAATCTTGAAGTAGAGGAGAGAGGTGAGTTAGTACAGACCAACAAAGTTGTTCACATGGCTTTAATTTTTTAAACTTTAAAAATGTATAATGCTTGAGAAATTAACTATTCAAGATATCAAACAACCTATACGCCTTGGCCTTAAGTAATAAAATATTTTATAAAAGTCATTCATACAGGCCTAATTGCCTGGCAAATATTTTGAATATTAATACATTGAATAAAAAAATATTTTAATTCTTGAAATATATCATCTGTATCAATTTTTTTTGGTTAATGTTAGCTTGTTTAATTCTTCATAAGCTTGTTTAGCCTTTCAACGTTCTATAGCCAAATGTAAAACTCTTCATCCATTTAAGCTTCAACCTTATAAATTCGGCATGTACTCTCGGTATGTCTACATAATATGTTAAAGCTATTTTCCTCGAGGATTGTTTATTTATGGCTGAAATTTGAGTGTTTTCACTTTTCTATTTGATTCTACTGTGTAATACAATAGTGTTGTGGGATTTTTATTTCGATTAATATTGTTACGAATTTGTAGGATGTGAATTCGAAAATGCCGTTGGAATTATCACAAAGTTTATTACAAGTACACACATGTAATTCATAGTTTTTACAAGTATAGCTGAATACAACAAAACCAAACGATAGGACAGAAAATCGTTATCACATAAGTCGCGCAAAGCTTGTTGTTATAAGATACTCAATCTGAAAGTGCAGTAGGTAACGCCTCATTTAGAAAACGACTGGTGCATTTCCCGACTGACCGACCCTCATCCATTTGTAAATTAGACGTAGCCTCTTAACAACATGCCGCCCACTGGTTCTTGAAATCCAAATCCTTAAGTAATCAGCTCAATGGCTTCCAAGAATTCGCATGAAATACCAACAGAGGAAAGAAAGTTTTATGACGTCTTACGGCGGCGTGAACATAGAGATTACTCTAATTCAAAGGAATAATAAAACACGTACAAGGGCCGGTTTGCATCAATATATAAGTAAAATGTAGATTTTTTTTTTATCAAGCTTGTATCATTTTACGCTATTAAGATTTCTTATATAAATAAAGTAATAAACCAAACCAAGTTACTTCATGATACTAAAAATTAATGGGGCTTTTGCAATATACAAGTATTTGTAAATAGACAAAAATATATAAATGTTTTAATAAAGTAATGGAAGGGTCTTAGTGAAATAACAAGAATCACGAAAACGGACAAAGAATACAATTTCCTGCGGCCGGGCGGCCTGTCGTAAGAGGCGACTTAGCAACCCACAGCCAGGTGGTAGGCCATTTGCCCGACTGGATGGCTACCACCCCTCGTCTAAAGTATGTCGCCATAACAACCTTGAGTTGTGTTCCGGCCTTAGTGACCAGGTTCCAGTTTCCCTTAAGAGAGCAGCAGCGCATTTATAGCACCTTTGGTGTTGCAAATGTCCATAGGCGATGGTAACCGCTTTTCATCAAGTGGGCCGTCTGCCTGTCTGCTGACCTCCTGCAATAAAAAAAGTATATATATATATATATATATAAATATATATATATATTTCCGACATGGTTAATAGGGCAGGACGAGACATTCACAAATTTTCTTTAAAGTTACAGATATTCTTATTTTGTTTAAAAATTAGGGGGTTTTTTTTAATATGGCTCTGCCTCTTAATTAAGATGTTTCAATTTACCAAATTTTATAGACATAAAAATTGAAGAAAGTCTGGACATAGATGAAGTTGAGTTAGACACCCAAACGGAGGACAGTGCTTGTTTAAAAAGTATGAACTCCAAAAGAAAACGACTGAAAAAAGTTAAAATTGTTCTGGAAAAGATTGAGTCAGGTAAGAATGTTTAAGTTATTAAGACATTAAATTTTTTATGTATCCAGTAAATCCCATTCTGCAATCTGTATGTCTTTTTACTAGATTTCAAATTTCCTCCAAACTGTAAAAAATTTGGCAACAAATTTTATAGACCAAATCAGGAATTTTGTCCTGATTTTACGTACATAAAAATTAAGGTGTTCTGTATATAATTATTAGGTTTACAAGCCCGAATTTTAGGTGTTTCTTCGATCGCGATAATAAAAACAACACATATTTCTACTGTTCATTTTGTTGAATTTTAATACAAAACATTAATAAAATTTGAAAGAAAAATCTCAACACTGCAGCCCGGCAAAGTGGGGACTGATGAAAAAATGGCACATCCTGGTGTGCAGGATATCGATCCTTCCAGTGACCTGGAATGGAGAACAAAATACGTTTTGGTTTTTCCAATAAAACATTATGTACGTTATGCACGTACACATAATAAAAAATTCGTCAAAAAATACCTTTCTTTTTTATTGCAGGAGCTCAGCAGACAGGCAGACGACCCACTTGATGGAAAGCGGTTACCATCGCCTATAGACATTTGCAACACCAAAGGTGCTACAAATGCGCTGCTGCTCTCTTAAGGGAGACTGGAACCTGATCACTAATGCCGGAACACAACTCAAGGTTGTTATGGCGACATACTTTAGACCAAGGGTGGTAGCCATCCAGTCGGGCAAATACCCTACCACCTGGCTGTGGGTTGTTTTGTCGCCTCTTACGACAGGCCGCCCGGCCGCAGGAAATTGTATTGTTTCTCCGTTCCTGCACGGATAAAAAGTCTTCACACACGCCGGCGACTGACTCTGGTGGCTGCGCTATCTTCAGTGGCTTACCTCTCATCGCTTTGGTGTAATCCCTAGTAAAGCACCCGGTATTGTACGAAATGCATTTCCCCGCCTAAAGAAAAACTGTTAAGTTATTATTATTGTATTAGTTAGTTTTATTTAGAAATAATAATCTCCAAGTTTTCTGCAGTCATTCAGTCTTTTGTCCTTTCTATTCAAGCAGGCGAAGATGTTATGTTTGATGATCTTAAATTTTAATTTTCAATGTTCTAATTTTAATATTTAACATTGTAAACTATTCCTTTAAGGAGCTACCTAAATGGAGGTCACTATATCGTTTTTTTTCACCACATTTTTGAATATATTAATTGACATAAAGTAGTTAGGACAAATTTTAACAATAAAATTACGTATATGAGCACTATCTAACTGCATAATATGTATTATTTGTTGTGTATGTTTATGTATATATATATATATATATATATATATATATATATATATATATATATATATATATGTGTGTGTATATATATATATACACACACACACACACACACACATGTGTGTATATATATATATATATATATATGTGTGTATGTATATATATAAGTATATTATTGTACATTATATTACATATATTTTCATTAGTATAGTCTTAAGTTGCACGCCAACAGTTTATTGTGCTTAAGATCCTTGTCCATCCAAAGGTTGCCTGCAAGAGATTGCTTTAAACAATAAGGCCGCCCATTATACTACTACCTAATATTAAGATATGTATATGTGTTACTGTTTTAAGTTGGTGTACAATAAAGAGTATTGTTGTTGTTGTTGTTGCATATTTCACAAAGAATCAAGAAATATGATTTTGTTTCAGCGACATGTAACATGTTGCGAAGCGGTGGTAAATTAGATTAGGCTCCCATAGACTAAATAATTACCATAAACAATATTTAAACTAAATAATTAAAAAGTTGGCGGTAGGCTAAATGAAACTTTAACAAAACTCGTTGACACTTGACATCTTTGTCTTCCGTGATCACGAAACGATCGAAACGTCGGAATAACCAAAAATGAAATAAATTACCGCGCTTAAATCCGTTAAAACGTAGTTTTATTATGTATACAAGTCGCGAAAACTTAAGAAAATATTAATTTTATTGTTAATATAGAGGTGTCGTAAATTTTTAATTTATATCTTCAGAAAGAGTGGTGATGTGCAAGCGACATTCCAGCGCAACTCCATTTAAGTATTAATTAAGTGGATTTAACCAAAATTTATTTGAAAATACAACCCGCAAGAGTTAACTTGAGACTTCGCTTGGATGACGTAAGCGCGAGGTACTGACTCGATCGTACGCGTCGATGGCGAGAGCGGTAAGAAGGCGGGGGTCGGGAGGCGAGCGCGCATTCCGCCCAGGTCTCAAGTTAACTCTTGCGGATAATATTTATGCTATAATAATCATTGTGATAATGTAGATTATGATTAATCGTACCTGTTTCATCCCTAATTCAATGTATAGGTAATTTATAAATCTACATTGTCAGTCGTTTTAGGCACACGAGCGAAAAAACGTGAAATTGGAAAATCAAGTAAAAAGAAGATTAAAAACAGTGGATCGATGCAAAAATATACAGTACCTAGTACATCTATAGACACAACTCCGGAAAATGACGCTTGTAAAGCGTATGATGAAAATATTTTTACTAATATGCTTACCACAAATGTTACACATCAAAGTTGTAATCCTAAGTTAAACTTGGAGGTAGGTAAGAATGAAATTGTTACTTGCAATGTAAGCCATAATCAGTCTGAACAGAAAATCTACAAGCAGTATCGTCCGAATGATGTAGAAACACCTCTATGCAACTCATTAAACAGCAATAATGTAGAAAGTAAACTTAAAACGAGAAATTATCCTAAAGAGAAGAAAGCGAAAATGTTTTCGTGTCATATTTGTTCGTACAAAAGTGATGGAAACAGTCGTATGGTTGAACACATTCGTACACACACTGGGGAGAAACCTATTCAATGTGATTTTTGTGACTATAAATGTACGTGTAGAGCTGTCCTACGTGCACATATAAAGGCTAAGCACTCAATGGGACAGTTTTCTTGTCATATGTCATTACGAGGGTGTCACGAAGTATCGCTTAGCTGCACATCTTCGTATACACAGTGGGGAGAAACCGTTTAAATGCGATCATTGTGTTTATAGAATATTAACTAAAGGTTCTCTACTAAGGCATATAAAGTGGAAACGCACAAAAGAAAAAACTTTTCGTGTGATATATACCAATACAAGTGTTTAAGAAAGAGTCTTTTAGCTGGACACCTTCGTACACACACTGGGGAGAAACCGTATGAATGTGATTTTTGTGGTCATAGGTATGCAAGTAAGTCGGGATTGAAAAAACACATAACCATTGTACACATAAAAGAAAAGAAATTTACGTGTCATATATGTGAATACAAATCATACGAAAAGCAACGTTTGACTGAACACCTTTATAAACACACTGGGGAGAAACCGTATCAATGTGATTTATGTGATTATGGAACAATACGCAAGGGGGGGTTACAAAAGCATATAAAGTATATACACACGAAGGACAAGAAATTAACGTGTGATATATGTCAATACAAGTGTTATATAAAGAGTTGTTTGGTTACTCACATGCGTAGACACACTGGTGAGAAACCGTACAAATGTGATTTTTGCGATTATAGATCACCACGCAAGGGGGTATTATAAAACGATAAAGATTGTATACACAAAGGAAAAAGAACATTTTGTGTGATATGTCAATACAATTATTATTAGTGTGGTACCAAGTTTCGTTTGACATCTGACCATCGGAAACACACGGGGGAGAAGCCGTATAAATATGGTTTTGTGATTATAGATCAGCATACAAGTCGGGAATAAAAACCACATAAACAGTATACGCACAAAAATGAACTTGTTATCACATGTGAAAAAATCTACTAACAGACATTTTGGAGGGAAACTGTTTCAGTACGGAGTACCTTTGTGGTTGTAAATATTCAGAGTATTGTAATTTTTTTTTTTATTTTTACAAAACTGGAGGGTAGAAGTAAGGAGAATCGTCTTATATAGGAAAATAGTTGAAGAAGTGTGTAAGCTGTAAATAACAGTTCAAAAACCGTCCACAATGGCGCTGAAGTAGACCAAGGGTATGGTACGAATGTAGCTGTTGTAGACGAATCGATGTATGCCGAGTTAAAAAAAAACAATATCTTTGGCGACTAGAGTAGTTGGTGACAGTACATTCTTATAAAACGTCTACTATTTACGTAGTACAACGTAATTTACTAAATATAACCTCAAATAATTGTTATGTGGAAACGTGAATAGTGATTTTATTTCGTGAATTTTGAATAAAACGCTTAGTGATTTTGTTATATTTAATTTTATAAAACTAAATCATTATAATACTACTCTAATAACTTTTGGTGCTTTCTTTAAAATTCACCCTGATGCCAAAGTGGTGCCTCCCTAATTTAATGCATTTGGATGGAAACTTCTTCATATACAGAAATGGTTCTTCTTACCTCTACCCTTGGTAAAAATTGGTTAATCCAATCTGGAGACGCAGTCAAGCAATCTCCGCGGGTGGGGGGCTATGTGTTGAATGTATGGCCATCCCTTATTCCCCAATTAAGAACTGGTGCCCGGAGAATTAGGGTTCTGTACTTACCTCGCATTCCGCCACCAGCCCGCGACAGCGTTGGTTCTGGGGTCTGCCGCTGCTTATCGTGGGGCGATACAGGTGGCAAGGTCCTTCCACACGAGCCCCGGGGCGCAAGGGACGCAGTTTCACTGACCACTTAAATCCTAGTATTTTTTTTTAATTGCTAGATTTCAGCAGACAGGCAGACGGCCCACTTGATGGAAAGCGGTTACCATCGCCTATAGACATTTGCAACATCAAAGGTGCTACAAATGCGCTGCTGCTCTCTTAAAGGAGACTGGAACCTGGTCGCTAATGCCGGAGCACAACTCAACGTTGTTATGGCGATATACTTTAAACCAGGGGTGGTAGCCAGTCGGGCAAATGCCCTACCACCTGGCTGTGGATTGTTTTGTCGCCTCTTACGACAGGCCGCCTGGCCGGAGGAAATTGTATTCTTTCTCCGTTCCTGCACGGGTAAAATAATTAACTGGACGCATAAATCTTCGATAGCTAATATGTTTATTTATAAAGGCGGGTGCGATGCTCGTTTCGTGCGTTGCGGTAGCGTGGCGTTTGGCAACGTACTGACCCACGCGCAGCGCGAGCGGCGGCAACATGCGGGGTTGCAAGACGCTATAAACCCAAGACACAATTGGTAATTGGGAAATAAGTGGCGCCAACACAATCATTCAAATTAATTTATATTATAATTTACATTAAAAAAAAAGTGTACTTAGTATATAAAACAAGTTATAAGGTATAATTTAATACGATCAACGAGAACTTTTCCGACAAACTGCGCTGTAGTTTGGCATTGTAGTTGTTTATATGGTCTTGTTACTTTTTTTACTGAAAATAAATTTTAAAAAAGTACTATGTGGGGTATTGTAACTCAGTTCTATGTGGAATATTGTAATTTAATTTTACATGGAATACTATAATTTTAGAAATATCGAACTTGCTGTTAAGGAATAAATAAAAAAACATTTGAAATATTTACTTTTATTTATTCACTTGTGTACACAATTACATTTGGACTATTTACAGATTCTCATTTAAAAAACAGACGGTGTGCGTCTCGGGACGCCCGACAGAAGTGCTAATTAAACTTGTCTAACGTGAGAGAAAGGGAAGCCAGATTGACTGGCGCCGTAACGCGTTACACGACGCGGTTTACCCTCCCATAAAAAGTTATCACTTCAAAATGTAGATTCTAGATTGAAGCTAATGCGTTGTCGGCATCCAGGATGGAACAAGAGTGGTGAGACAAGAGGGATAGGATAGAGGAGACGGGATAGGGTAATAGGGGTGATGGATAGGGGCGATTACGTAGAGAGGATCGGCCTATTCCAATCTAGGAGGTATAGCAACACATCCCTAGGTGAGGAGATGTGAGGAATGGGAGAAACGAGGAGAGTAGAGGAGAGGGGGGAAGTGGGTCATCGGAACACTCATTCATCACACGAAACACGACTATACTGTTTCCAAGCGTTTATTTTACTTTTGACGTTTGCATTTTATCAAATAACATATTTCTTTCTTCTCATATGGGGTCATGTCAGAAGCGTGCTCGTCGCGATCCCCGCTGGCCCAGAGGGCCACAATTCTGACCAGAATTCACCCGAGTGCAGTGCACGATAGGGCGTCCCCCGCAGGCGACGCTCACCGATGCGCCCCCGTCGGTGTGAATTCTCGCGCATGCGGCGAAGGGGGCCGCCACCCTTCACGCAGCGCCAAACCTGGCGGGTCGAGAGGAGCAGAGTGCCGTATAGGCACGTGGAATGTGAGAGGTGGAATGAAAGATAAGATGGACGAAATGATTGATATAATGAATGAGAGAAGCCTGGATGCCTTATGTCTGACAGAGACAAAGCGGAAGGGGTGCGACGTCGATGACCTCCCCGGTGGCATGCTTGCTCTGTGGTCCGGTAAGGATATTCACACGTATACATGGAGAATGAATGATCAGAAAAGTATGTTTGATCTGATTTTAATTGATAGTCGCCTCCGAAACAGAATAATGGATACAAGAGCCTAAGAAGAAGAGAAGCTGACGGAGAACTTCGAGGCGAATACCAAACTCTTTTGGAGAGAGGTTAAGAAGTCTCGGGGTTGTTCGTCAGCTTCCAGAATGGAAAGAATAAAATCTAAAGCAGGGGACGTTCTTGCTAACCCACAAGAGGTATTAGCGCGATGGAGTGAATATTTTAGAGAAACGTATGATAATATCCCGGATGCTGGCACCACAACTGAGTCTGTGACCGACTCCGAGGAGTCAGCATCCGAGATTACTTTGGAAGAGATCGAATGGTCGATAAGAAGTCTGAAAAATGGAAAGGCAGGAGGAATCGATAGTGTGTCTGCTGAGATGATCAAATATGGTGGAACCTGCGTCCGGGACGCTTTCCTATCCTTATGCAACTTGTGCTGGAGGACGGGAAAGGTTCCCAAGGACTGGAAGCGCGCTGTCATCATGCCCTTGTATAAAGGCAAGGGGTCACGTATGGAGTGCGCCAGCTACAGGGCCATCAGTTTGATCAGCACAACATCTAAAGTGTATACGAAGATTATTGAAAAGAGAATGAGAGTGGTATCCGATGGATTACTGTGGGATGCACAAGGTGGCTTCAGAAATGGAAGGGGATATATGGATCAAGTTTTCTCTCCGCAATATCGTAGAGAAGCAGCTGGCTATGGGCCGGAAGGTTTTCTGCGGTTTTGTGGATCTAGAGAAAGCACTTGACAGGGTTGTGCGGAAGGACCTCTGAGACATATTGCCCAGATATGGGATTAATGGCCAATTGATGCGTGCTGTGCAGTCCACTAACGAGGACTGTATGGCATGCGTGCGAGTGGAAGGCAGCCTGTCGTCCTGGTTTGACGTCAATATTGGCGTCCGCCAGGGCTGCGTGCTGTCGGCTTTGCTGTTCATCCTATACCTCCACGATTGTCTCCAGAGAATAAGATTGATGGATGTTGGGGTGCGGATGAGTGATCTAGTTGTAAGCACCTTGCTTTATGCGGATGATGCCGTGCTTTTAGCCGAATCGCCATCAGAACTGCAAACACTAGTCACAATGATGAAAGATGACTGTCAGGCGAGAGGCTTACATTTGAATGCGAAGAAAACAAAGGTTATGGTGTTTGAAAGAGAAGAAACCAGAACGAATGCAAGGATAATGGTCGATGATGTTATGCTAGAGCAAGTTAATGAGTTTGTATATCTTGGATGTGCTTTTAGCAGGGATGGAAGGTACACCACTGATATAGAAAGAAGAGTGAATTTGGGGAATAGTTTGAATGGAGCGTTAGGTAAACTTCTAGGCGCTAAGAACCTCAGCCAGAAGGCCCAGCTCGCCATACACAACGCGGTGCTGGTACCTACGCTTACGTATGGATGCGAAGGTTGGGTATGGAAGAGAGAGCATGAAAGTAGAGTAAACGCGGTCGAGATGCGAACACTGCGCAAAATCTGCGGAGTGACGCTCGCGGACCGCGTTCGTAATACCGAAGTAAGAAAGAGAGTTGGTCTGAAAGAGAGTGTCGGGGTGAAGGTAAGGAAAGGAACGCTCCGGTGGTTCGGGCATGTGGAAAGAATGCATGATGAAAGAATGACTAAACAGATATACAATGCAAAAGTGGATGGATGCAGAAGTCGTGGAAGGCCACGACACACCTTCCATGATCAAATTGATCGTGTACTAGCAGAAGGTGATGTCAGGAGCCTTAAGAACAGACGAGCTTGCATGACAAGAGTTATGAATGTCAAAGAGGCAAGTGAGGTGTGTAAGAATAAGCCTAAATGGCACTCTGTTGTTCGTGCCTACCCCGCAAGGGAACTGGCGTGAAGTTATGTATGTAACATATTTCTTGACAGTAAAACCCACATGAAATAAACCACAAACAACGCGTTCCATTAGTAGCTCACAACGCCCAAAATGCTCCGTTAGCCGTCCCACAAGGCGACCGCGGTCGTTGTGGTCGTGGCGATAACGTCACTAATGACGTCATTATGTTCGATCACACAACGCTCACAACGACCCATGTCAAAGGTGGGTCGAATAACCGTTCCACTTGGGTTTACGATAGTAACGCCGACAAGCAAGCGGAACGGGAAAAAATCGCGGTCGTGAACATGGTCATTGTGACCCTCTAATGGAACGTAGCCATAATAGTGATGTCCTGCGAGTCGTGTAACGCTCAGGCTATTAACCTTTTTGAGGGAGAATTAACAGGTGTCGCATACAGTACACACGCTTTGGAAGCATTTATTTCGGTTGTTTTTGTTCATATCTTCAATTTGTGTTGTCTTATTTGTGGTTAAGTTGTATCTAATATGCTCTGGTAGAGGTAATTTAGAACTTTAGTAATGTCATCGGTGGGGGAGGGTCACCCTCCCGACAGGGTTAGAAGCTCCTTAGACGTCGAGCTGGACGAAATTTCTATGATATACCAAGCGTCGGATAAAACTCATCAACAAAACGACACTGACAGTGTCATCCTTTCCTAGAATAAGAAAATTTTAGGGATGCCAACATTTGCTTCAAATCCTGTCTTTTCGTCCCATAAATTGACAGCGTCCATTCCTTGTTATCAATTAACACGTATGGGTGTTGTGAGACAGATTTCTGTAGAGTGGCCTTTAGAAGAGTTAGTTCAATCTATTGAATGTCGCTTTAGTTCTTGATATGTAATCAAGGCTAGACGATTAAACAAGAAGAAAAAAGTAGATGGTAACACAGTATGGGAACCCACCAGAAATGTGGTTCTCACCTTTCTTGGTCAATCCCTTCCCAAATATATTTTATTTACTGTTATAGCATGTCCACCCCAGTGGAAATGTACACTCTCCCAACTATAGTGTCACAAATGCTGTAGATTTGGCCATTTCCGGGATCAGTGCAGATCAGCCCCTCGCTGTTCACGCTGTGCTGCACCACATGATTACCTTACTTGTAATATCAAAGACGAAAATGTTTCATGCCTTTACTGCTCAGGAAATCATGCTGCCACTGAGCCTAACTGGCCAGAACACTCCTGTCAAAAGTCAATAAAAATAGATATGTCCAGAGACAATATTAATTATACGGAAGCTGCCGCCAGATACCCACAGGTTCCTAAGTCTTTTGTAGGCATTGTTAATGCTTCCCTCCCGAAAAAACCAGTTTATTTTTGCAGATCCTCTCCTGTACACGTCCCGTCCCCCCCAATTCCTCTGAATTGTCGGAACCTCAACCCTCCACTGTATCATATAAAACACTTGTTTTTGTGAAGCTTAGGCCTAAGCCTCAATTAGCTAAATCTTTTGATCATCAAGCCCACAATGACATTACATCCACACCCCCTTCGTCATTTCCCAATGGTTGTTGTTGCGGACAGAGAGCACCCCCCTGATCCGCCCGCCGGAGCACATCTACACTCCTCGCCCCGCATACCGCCTACGCCCATAGCTGGCGCGATTAGCAATTAGGCGTCGGACGGAATGCGGGATATAGGAGGCTGAAAAAGCCTGAAGGGACTACTACATCAAGAACAACTATGAATTCAGCCACTCAGCTATTCATATATTGTACTCAACTCTCTTGCATACTTTGTTCTACTTTAAATTTATATTTATCTTTAAATTGTACATTTATAACTTAATAATAATCATACAGTCCATTATTACGTCGAATTTTCGAGGCTACGCGTCTGCAGGATCAAGACCGGAAGAAAGAATAACGTTACTTCGTACCGTATATACACACTGGTCAGGATAGTCGGTCATACGTGTTAGGCTAAGGCAAGGACCGAAGATGCCGAACACCAGGAGCAAGACCGCCGAAGACAGAGTGCAGAGAGCGTATCAAGAACCTCCCGCGTCGCCGTCCGTATATATATTCGCGTCCGCGTCCGCACCGAACGTATCGCGACCCGCGTCGCCCGGAATGCAACAGACGACGACCGCGCAAGTACACACCGCGATTCGTACTGAACGCCAATCGCGATCACCGTCCGTCCGATCACACCGTTCGCAGCTCAGCGCCGCCACTTTGGTAAGGCAAGTGGAACTGGAAGCAGAAGAACAAATCACCGCAATCCGTCGAGAGGAGCTCCGGTTACAAGTGTCGCTGATCAAGAAGAGGGTCGCTGCGAACATAGCCGCCCTCAAGGAGCAGACAGACGGGAACAGCGTGTGTGAAGACGATGGGGTGGGAACAGAGAGAAATATAACAGAGTGGTTGAAGAATACCCGCATACGGGGGGAGTCGCCGAGCGCAGGCGACAGGACCGAGCTCGGAACGAGAGGAGCCGGACCGCGACCACCGTTAGACGCTGCGGGAAGAGTATCCAATGGCGCGGGACCGGTCTGCAGAAACGAACGACCAGACCGCTCGTGTGACGTTCAGAACGCCGCGCAACGCAAGATCGCCGACGCCGACCAGATCCAGGGATCGTGGAATCGACCGCCTAGCAGACATACTGGAGCGCATGACACGCAACAGGCCGACACCGCGACAATGCCAGGAGCTGCCTACCTTTAGCGGGGCCCCGGGAGAGTGGCTACCGTTTAAAGCTGCAATGCGCGAGTCGACGAGCTTACACGGATGTTCACCTGCGGAGAACTTAGGCCGTCTACGCACTTGCCTTAAAGGCGAAGCTAGGGAGTGCGTGACACCCCTGCTGTATACCGCCGTGGATCCTGCGATCATTATGAAGACGCTGGAGCGCTGCTATGGACGTCCAGAGATCATAATCAGTCGCGCATTGGAAGACACCAAGAAGTTGCCACGATCGGGTTCGTCTGCCAGCGAACTCAACAGCCTAGCCACCAAACTGCAGAATATAGTGACGGTCATCTCGTGTGTCGACAACAAAGGATATTTACTTAACCCTATGTTAACACGACAAGTCGTCGAGAAGCTCAGCCCGCATCTACGAACGAAATGGTGCGACTTTGCAGATGAATTCTCGAGCCGAGACGAGCCGGAGATTATGACACTATCAAAATTTCTAACGGGCGAAGCAGACAGAGCAATGAAGTATTCTTTCATGACGTCATCACTGCCTACGACGAGTGTAAACGTCACTAAAGAAAATAAAGTGAAGCCGCCGAGGATGAACGAGCCTCGCCGTGTGTATGCTACAACGGAAGCCAAGATCGTGTGCTACTGTTGCGGAGCTGAGCACCAGACAACGCAGTGCGGCAAGCTCCACTCATGCGGCCGCCCGCAGAGTTGTCGGATGGAGGGTGCTGGAGGAGGTGGAGTCGCTCTCTGATCATCGGTACATCAGATTTGAGCTTACCCCCTCCTCCGGTCCGAGCCCTGTTCATCGCCCCCCTCTCCTCCCGCGTTGGGCCCTTACCAAGCTCGATCCGGAGCAGGCCGAGGAGTGGGCACTCACGGAAAGCTGGGCCTACCTAGCCGAATTCGCGAACCTGGAGTCGCAGGCAGAGCACATGCGCAAGACCCTGACGAGGGTTTGCGACGCGGCGATGCCTCGCGTCTCCAAGCGGCAGCCTCCGTGCAAGCAGGTCCACTGGTGGACCGAGGAGCTGGGCGAGATGCGAAAGGCAGTTCGCATCATCAGCCACAGGCTCAAACGCTGCAGGGCGCGCCGTCCTCCGGACTACGTCGCGGAAAATGGACTCGTGGGCGAGTTTAGGGAGGCCAGAAAGGCCCTTTCGATTGCAATACTGCAAGCGAAAGCCCGGGCTCGGGCCGAGCTCCTCGAGACGCTCGATCGGGACCCTTGGGGGCGTCCGTACCGTGGGGCCCGCAACACGTTGCGGCCTTGCACATCCACGGTCACGGAAACGCTCGAACCCGAGATGCTCCGGTCGGTTATCGACGGGCTCTTCCCGGATCCGGGAAACTTTACTCCCCCCAGTATGGGTCCACCCGTTCCCGACACCCCCACGGACGAGGAGCCTCACTCCATCTCCGAAGGGGAACTAGACGTTGCCCTGGACCGGCTCCGGGGCAGGAAGACGGCACCGGGACCCGACGGGGTTCCAGGTCGACTCCTCTTCCTGGCCGCTAAACACCTACGCGGCCAGCTGCGGGAACTGTTCGAAGCCTGTATTCGCGCAGGTCGGTTCCCGTCGCAATGAAAGGAGGATCGTTTGTGCCTGATTCCCAAGGGAGGTCGGCCTCCCAACGATCCGTCCGCCTTCAGGCCCATAGTGCTGCTGAACGAGGTCGCTAAGGTCTTCGAAAAGATCTTGGCGGAGCGGCTCGTGAAGCATCTCGACGCTGTGGAACCGGGGCTTTCAGAAACGCAGTTCGAGTTTCGGCGGAGGCGCTCCACGATGGACGCCTTCGAGATGCTGCGAACGTTAACGGACGAAGCCGTCCAAGCGAAGGATGTCGTTCTTGCGGTGTCGCTAGACATAGCGAACGCCTTTAACAGCCTCTCTCATGAGACGATCAGGGAGGGGCTCCGCGCGCATGGAGCCCCCCGTACCTCACGAGGCTGCTGGGCGCGTACCTGCAGGATCGACATATCCTTTGGGAGGACGGTGAGTCCGGCAATCCCGAGTTAGGTCGTCGACGCGTCGCGTGCGGCGTTCCACAGGGGTCGGTCCTCGGGCCGATTCTTTGGAACGTAGGTTATGACTGGATCCTTAGGGTTCCGGTCCTGCCCGGGGTAGGGCTGATCTGCTTTGCAGACGACACCTTACTCACGGCACGCGCTGCGTTATTTGTGGAATCCGTGGACGTCGCCAACGACGGGTTGGCGATTGTCGTAGATCGAATAGCTAGGCTGGGCTTGAGGGTCTCCCCCGCGAAAACGGAGGCCATCATGTTCCATAGGAAATTTCGCAATCCCCCCGCGGACTTGACCGTTTCGGTCCAAGGGGTGGCCATTAGAGTAGGGCCCCAGATGAAATATCTGGGGCTAGTTCTCGATGGGAAATGGCTGTTCAAAGCGCACTTTGAGCAGCTAGTTCCCAAACTCGTCAAATCCGCGGGCGCACTCTCGAGGCTGCTTCCCAACGTAGGGGGCCTGGGAGGTGCGACGCGAAAACTTTACTCTGGCATCCTGAGGAGTATAGCACTGTACAGTGCACCCGTCTGGTCCATTGCACTTCACCGCCACAACAGAACCCTGCTGCATCGGGCGCAGCAGGTTCTGGCCATGAGGACCATACGGGGGTATCGCACAGTGTCGCGGACGGCGGCCACCCTCCTGGCAGGCGATCCGCCCTGGCATCTCCAGGCGGACGTCCTGACAGTGGTGCGCCGCACCCGGCAGGATGCCCTAGCTAGAGGCCTGACCTTCTGTCAGGTCGAAATCGAGGCAATCAGGAAGCGGGAAACCGCCTCCATGATCGCCGTCTGGTCTCAAGAGCTCGACAACCCTGCGGCCTATGGCGGCTACACGGTGGATGCAATCAGGCCACAGCTGACGGAATGGGTCAACCGCACCAGCGGCACCCTGGCCTTCAGGACGACACAGATACTTACCGGACACGGATGTTTCGATAAGTATCTATGTCGCATTGTGGGCTGCTTGCCTTCCCCTGACTGCCGCCAGTGCGGCGCGCCCGACACGGCGTTACACACGCTTGTCGAGTGCGCCGCATGGGCGCCGCAGCGTTTCGAACTTGAGACGCACGTAGGTCCAGTCGACTCGCTCTGCGACTTGGTCAAGGCCATGCTGCAGAGCAGCGACAATTGGGGGGCTGCGGTTACTTTTTGCGAGACAGTAATGTCACTCAAGGAGGCCGCAGAACGAGACAAGGAGAGAAGTCCTGCAGCGCGTGCCAATGCGTCTTCTCGAGGTCGCCGGCCTTCAGCTGGCACCCGGAGAGGCAGGTACGCGCATTACTTCCCTCTCTGAGTTAGGTTCCGTTTACCGCGGGGGGCCTTTAGCTTGCTAGGAAGAGCAAAGGACCTTCTACCCCCGCACAACGAAGTGGGGTGTGTTCTCCCAGGGCACACTCCAGGCACTTTATTGCGCTGGATCGGCTGGGCGTAACTATGTTCTAAATCTCAGCCTTTCCCACACATTCAAAGCGCAGGGTTGTCAGGGAGGAGGGGGTTTTTAGTGGGTATTGGGGTTGCTCGCCCGTGCAGCAACGCTCGGAGTCTTCCACACTATTCTGTGACGTCGATCGCGGACGGAGCGCTGCCAAGGGCATACTATTGCTGCAGTGTTATCGCCCCCGACCGACGCGTGTCGTTCCCCTAGCAACGAGCCAGTTTGTGCGTAAATCGGTTAAGCATTTTCCCTCGCCTCAAAACAAAAAAAAAAAAAAAAAGTGCGGCAAGCTGGCTTCGATGTCGTTGCCAGCCAGATGGGAGTGGGCCAAGGAAACGAGAAAATTTTTTTTTTGCCTACTAAGTAAACACAGACGGTTCCGTTGTAAGGCGAGGAAGTGCGGTTTTAATGAATGCCGCGAGCCGCATCACGCACTTCTACACCAACGAAGGGAAACTGAAGCCGTCAGTGGACCGATCGACCGAGCGGAGTCGGTCAGTCAACCGGCCGACAGAGAGGAGTCGGTCATGACGGCATCGGCACACAATTCTAACACCGAGAGAAGAGTGTTATTGAAGGTGTGTCCGATTACCGTCAAGGGGCTTAACGGAAAGGAAGTGAGTACGTACGCGCTGCTGGATGAAGGGTCCACGATCACGCTCGTCGACGAGGAGATAGCCGGGATGCTAGGGGCAGATGACCCGAGGAGGCCATTGAACATTCACGGCATCACGTCGAGCCAGCGGGAAGCGGAAAGTAGGATGGTGAGCGTCGCGGTGCGTGGAAGAGCGCAACCGCACTACCATCCTATCAAAGCGTGCACCGTGAAGAAACTCGCACTGGGAACTCACTCCGTTAAGTCTGAAGTCATACGACAGTTACACCATTTGAAGACGCTTCATATAGACGACGTGTGCTTTATGAACGCCAAGCCGCCCGTATTAATTGGAGCTGACAACTGGCATCTGATCGTGACTAGAAAACTGTTGGCAGGAAAGAAGAGCCAACCAGCCGCTTCCCTGACCCTCTTGGGGTGGACCATACACGGGAGTGCACCCAGAGGCCTAGTAACGCAGGGAAACGACACCGTATTACACGTCCGAACGTGGCAAGATAAAGAGCCGCGGGAAAAGGACGAATTATTCGAAATAGTGAAGTCTCATTTCGATATCGACGCACTCGGTATATCGAACAAGGTGAAACCTGTAGCGGAAGAACAACGGGCGCTGAAGATATTTTCAGAGACCGTGAAGAGAGAAAACGGCCGCTTCGAAGTCGGACTGCCCTGGCGAAACGATGACGTCACTATGCCACCGAGCTACGACATGGCAGTGCGTCGTCTACGCGGGATCGAGCGCAAAATGGATAAGTCGCCGCAGTTTAAACAAGCATACACAGCCCAGGTCAACAGGCTACTAGCAAAAGGATACGCCAAGCCTTGCGAACGAAGCCACGAAGGAAACCAACGCATGTGGTACATGCCTCACTTCGCCGTTACGAACCCGAATAAGCCTGACAAAGTGAGACTGGTATTTGACGCTGCCACCCGTTCAAACGGGGTGTGCATGAACGATGCGTTACTGGATGGGCCAGACTTGCTACGTGCCTTATACGGAATCCTGTTCAGATTCCGGGGAAGGGAAGATCGCCGTAACAGCTGACATACGTGACATGTTCCTTCAGGTGAAGATAAGGAAAGAAGACAGAGCGGTGCAGCACTTCTTATGGCGCGGTGACGACCGCCATAACCCGCCTCGGCGCTACGTTATGACGTCTATGATATTCGGAGCACGAACCTCGCCATTCCTCGCACATAGCGTGAGAGATAGGAATGCGAGTGATCATAAGGAAACATACCCACGAGCGTATCACTCAATCCCGCAAAACCACTACATGGACGACTGGGTTCAAAGCTTCGAAACGGAAACGGAAGCGGCCAAGGCGATAGCGGAAGTACAAGAAGTGCACAGGAAGGCCGGCTTTCAGCTCGCGGGATGGGATACGAATCGCGAGCGCCTTATGCAAAATATCCCGGATGAAGAGAGAGCCAGACAGCCCAAAGAGCTCGGTGCTAGCGCGCATCCCTACGGGAAGATATTGGGTGTGTTATGGATGCCGGAAACGGATGAACTCGCGTTTAACACCGCTATGCCAAGAGTTCCACACAGCATAAAATGCGGCATGCAAACACCCACCAAGAGAGAGGCCCTGGGCATGGTCATGTCACTTTTCGACCCACTAGGCTTACTCAGCCCGTACACTATAAGGGCGAAGATAGTGCTACAAAGACTCTGGAGGCTTAAGCTAGGCTGGGATGAACCCTTGCCAACGGAAGAGGCAAGGGAATTCGAAGAATGGATCCGTGACTTAAACTCTATAAAGGAGTTAAGTTTACCACGGTGCTATGGAGGGGATACAGACGTCGTAAACATACAATTACACGTCTTTACGGACGCCAGCGAACAGGCCTACGCAGCAGCGGCTTACTGGCGCTTTGAGCAGCGCAACGGGAACGTCGGCGTCACTTTAATCGCGGGAAAAGCGAAAGTGGCCCCGATGAAGGCGCAAAGCATCCCGCGGATGGAGCTACAAGCCGCGCTAATAGGAGCCAGGTTAGCGGCGGAAATAAAAAAGGAACATAGTTTCAAGCGTTATGACGTCATCTTTTGGAGCGACTCGAAGACCGTTCTTCACTGGATAAGAAACGACTCGGTACGATATACCCCGTACGTTGCACACAGACTGAGCGAAATCGAGCGAAAGGTGCCGACAAGTTACAACGTCGCCGACGACGCAACCAGGATTAACGTCTCGAGTATGAAAACGGACGACCGCTGGTTTAAAGGCCCGGAATTTCTCCATGGACCCCGACGAATTGGCCAAAAGAAGAACCGACGGAAACCGAAGATGACGAGGTCGTGGTAACTTACACGACCGATGAAAAGCCACTCGTTGACGTCACAAGATTTTCGTCATACGAAAAATTGCTACGAGCGACCGCCTACGCGCTCGCCTTTATCGACAAGTGCAGACGAAGGACTCGCACTATGGAAACGCGACACATAGAGCGAGCTAAACATTTACTCATTCGTCAAGCGCAACAGGAAAGCTTCCCGAAGGATTACGAGCGTTTGAAGAAAGGAGAACGCGTGTCACGTGACAGCCGGCTTTATAAGCTCGACCCCGAATACGGGGGGGACGGGGTAATAAAGCTAAACGGCAGGATCAATGCGGCCACCCTGCGCGAGCTTACCGGCAACCCACCGATCTTAGACGGGTCACATCACCTCACTCGGCTGATTATAAGAGGTGAACATGAACAGCATCATCACATAGGGAGAGAACATGTCGTAAACAACGTCCGGCAAAAATACTGGGTGCTACGAGTGCGACCTACTGTGCGAAACATCCTGCGGCAATGTACGGTCTGTCGTTTGAAGAAGACCGCGCCGACAGTACCGGTGAAAGGAAACCTGCCAAAGGACCGTCTAGCTGCCTACGCACGGCCCTTTACCAATTGCGGAATTGACTGTTTTGGCCCCATGTGGGTGACCATAGGACGTCGTAAAGAAAAACGATGGGGAATGCTGTTTACATGTATGGTGACTCGTGCCATTCATATGGAACTTATAGCAAGCCTTAGCACAGACTCGGCTATCATGGCCCTAAGAAGGATGGGAGCACGACGCGGCTGGCCTCAAGTGATATGGTCTGATAATGCAACGAATTTCCATGGAGCGGACACAGAGTTACTAACGGCGTACGCGAGTAAAAGGAAGAGATGCCAGATCACGTAAAAGGGAGACACTTAGCGTGGCGTTTCATCGATCCCGGCGCACCGAACCAGGGGGGAGCTTGGGAACGGTTAATTCGGTCGGTGAAGACGGCACTCCACGCAACATTGGCGGAACAAGCTCCCAGAGAAAAAAAAACACTTACGACTGTCATCACGGAAATAGAACATACCGTAAACTCGCGCCCGCTAACTCACGTGTCGGTGAGCCCTGAAGACGACGAAGCGCTCACCCCGAACCATTTTCTAATCGGATCGGCGACGGGCTTGCCAATCACGGGAACGAACGAGTTAGCAGACAGGAAGACATGGATCGCCACTCAAGCTTTAGCGGACATGTTCTGGACTCGTTGGCTACGCGAGTACTTACCTACATTGGCACCGAGGGACGACGTAAGACGACGTGAGGAAAGCATACGTGTTGGAGACGTCGTTATCATTGCGGACGGTCTGTTGCCACGTAACGTATGGCCCCGGGGTCAAATCGAGCGCACTTATCGCGGACCGGACAACATAATACGGAGCGCGGACGTGCGAACGCGGGGAGGCATCTTCAGGAGACCAGTAAGGAGGCTCATCGTCCTGACGAGAAGAGATGGCTTCGAGGATCTGCGCCGGGGGGACGATGTTGTGGACAGAGAGCACCCCCCTGACCCGCCCGCCGGAGCACATCTACACTCCGCGCCCCGCATACCGCCGACGCCCATAGCAATTAGGCGTCGGACGGAATGCGGGATATAGGAGGCTGAAAAAGCCTGAAGGGACTACTACATCAAGAACAACTATGAATTCAGCCACTCAGCTATTCATATATTGTACTCAACTCTCTTGCATACTATGTTCTACTCTTTAAATTTATATTTATAACTTAATAATAATCATACAGTCCATTATTACGTCGAATTTTCATTTCCAAACCCGAGGTGCAACTGCCACCAATAGTTGTGTTATCTCTGACCAGTCATTTAACATTATTTTACCCAATGAAAACCTAGCTGAGCTACTAACTCTGGCAGTAGTCAATATATTCTCCAAGTTTGGGAAATTAATACCGAACACCGTCCTTCAAACTCTTCAAACTCTCACAACTTCTTTAATTAACTCTCATTTAAAAAATGGCCAAGAACTTCATTCATTCAGTGGAATTGTAGAAGCATTAAAAATAAAAAACCAGATCTTATTTTTTTGAGTAACAGATATAAACCTGGTGTTTTTGCCATCTCGGAGACCTGGCTAATCCCTGGCTCCCTATTTAGGTTGCCTGGGTATTCATGTCTCCGTGATGATAAAGCAGATAGTTGGGCAGGATGTGCCGTTTGTGAAACGTAATATTACATTTACCCAGATTTCTATCCCTGCCCACTCCTCCAACATCAACATTGTAGCTGCACAAAGTCAAAACAGAACCTTCGTTTCAGTCTATATTTCTCACCCTAATGCTAATCTCATCCTAGAACTATCATCCATTCTTTTGTCTCTTCCAAAACCACTAATAGTTTAAGGAGATTTTAATTTACGCCATACCATGTGGGGTTCGCCTGTGTGCGACCCTGTATCTATTTTCCTTCTGGATTTATTAAATAGGGCTTATTGTGTATATTAAATGACGGTTTCCCCACTCGTAGAGTTCCACCGACACAAAATATGAGTGCTCCGGATCTATCTTTATGCTCTCCTTCTCTTATTAATCTACTTTCTTGGTCAGTTATGATTAATTCCTTTGGGAGTGATCATCTTCCCATCTTAATTTCTTTTCTTGACTCCTCCACTCCAAGCCCTACATTACCTCCTTTCTTAAAATTTCGAGTTCATCAGACTACACATACATACATACATAACTTCACGCCAGTTCCCTTGCGGGGTAGGCACGAACAACAGAGTGCCATTTAGGCTTATTCTTACACACCTCACTTGCCTCTTTGACATTCATAACTCTTGTCATGCAAGCTCATCTGTTCTTAAGGCTCCTGACATCACCTTCTGCTAGTACACGATCAATTTGATCATGGAAGGTGTGTCGTGGCCTTCCACGACTTCTGCATCCATCCACTTTTGCATTGTATATCTGTTTAGTCATTCTTTCATCATGCATTCTTTCCACATGCCCGAACCACCGGAGCATTCCTTTCCTTACCTTCACCCCGACACTCTCTTTCAGACCAACTCTCTTTCTTACTTCGGTATTACGAACACGGTCCGCAGGCGTCACTCCGCAGATTGTGCGCAGTGCTCGCATCTCGACCGCGTTTACTCTACTTTCATGCTCTCTCTTCCATACCCAACTCTCGCATCCATATGTAAGCGTAGGTACCAGCACCGCGTTGTGTATGGCGAGCTGGGCCTTCTGGCTGAGGTTCTTAGCGCCTAGAAGTTTACCTAACGCTCCATTCACACTATTCCCCAAATTCACTCTTCTTTCTATATCAGCGGTGTACCTTCCATCCCTGCTAAAAGCACATCCAAGATATACAAACTCATTCACTTGCTCTAGCATAACATCATCGACCATTATCCTTGCATTCGTTCTGGTTTCTTCTCTTTCAAACACCATAACCTTTGTTTTCTTCGCATTCAAATGTAAGCCTCTCGCCTGACAGTCAT
The DNA here is from genome assembly GCA_019925095.2 of Dendrolimus kikuchii. Lineage (NCBI taxonomy): Eukaryota > Metazoa > Arthropoda > Insecta > Lepidoptera > Lasiocampidae > Dendrolimus > Dendrolimus kikuchii. Next base: position 6,074,916 of record JAHHIN020000031.1, read on the forward strand.
CTTTCATCATTGTGACTAGTGTTTGCAGTTCTGATGGCGATTCGGCTAAAAGCACGGCATCATCCGCATAAAGCAAGGTGCTTACTGTTGGATCCTCACGATTGATACTAATGTGGGTAGTTTTGTAAGTGCCGCTGGCTTTCGGTCTCGCCGCCATTACGTGGTGGCGAACCAGTCTCCAACGCACGCGAGGTCAGTTCGGACGTTCCGTTTTCTCTGTGCAAGTGAACGTTTCACATCCCATTCTTGGAGATCCTATTAAACTTTAGATACAAGCCGTGCTTGCTCTTGGTGTGAGTGTGCCATAAATTAAACCTAAGTGCCATCCGAGGACTTGTTAGTGCCGTGCACTTCAGAAGTTGTCTAGCTGCCCCATTGGAGGTGGATTCCGAGGTTAGTGGTGCTTATTACCCCATTGGTTTTTGTGCAGGATTTGGCATACCTCTCACTCTCAATTATATACCCTATACAGTCCACAATCAATCATTTAATAGAACCAGCGAAGCTGTGTTATAAGGATCCGTGATCCAGCACTGCACAGTTTTTTGGCCTTACGAGCCGTGATTACTCCATATTCCTTCTTTTAATAATATATATTTCATTTGACCGTGCCAAAATATCATTATTTTATGTAAAAAATCACATACTCATAGTTCATTATATTTTATGTAGGTACTTTTTCATTTTCACACATTACATATTTTACGTATTTAAGCCTATTACACATATTATATTATATTTAATTTGTTTATTAATATACATTATACGTGTTTCTTGTCGTACAAGAACACAAATACGTATTTTTACGTAATAAAAACATATTTTTTTTGTCATTAAAGAAGTAGGTAGGTCGTCAGTTTCATAATGTCGAAAAAGCGCATAGATGAATATTCCTCTCCTATTTCATCTGAACTAAGATTACTTATTAGTCAGAAAGACAGATTATTTGAAAAACTTCAGAAAACATATAATTTATCGACAAACCTTATCGATAATGATTCTGAGCAATTATTTTTATTACATTGTTCGGAAATAGACGAGTTACGTAAATCTTTTGAAAAACAAATATTTAAAATATATGAGTACGAACTCAATGATAATCCCAATGCAACAATTAATAACCGAGAATTAAATTGTTTTGACGAGATTTACTATAAAATAAAAATGTGTGCGTCCAAGTTGTTGCCTACGACTAGTAGCAATAAGGTTGAAATTCCTTCGGAACTTTCTCATTACCCATATTTGATGGTAACATTGAAGACTTTGTAACGTTCTACGAGACATTCTGTTCGTTGGTACATAATCAACCTAATATACCAAAGATTGATAAGTTTCATTATCTATTATCATGTACAAGGGCTTCCGCTTTAAATATAGTAAAAAGTGTGCCGATTACTGCCAGTAATTACGATGTTGTTTGGCAATCTTTACTTGACAAATATCAAGATAATCGCATGCTTGTCGGGAGATATCTTGATAAAATGTTGAACTTTTCACCTCTTTATAAGGAGTCTTCCTTTCAATTAAATTCATTTTTAGAAACGTTTGAACACTCATATAAAGCTATTCAAGCGTTAAAAATTGACAATTTAGATAGTTACATACTTTGTCATATCGCCTTAAGAGCTTTAAATATAGAAACTCGAAAATCATTTGAACAAACTTTAAATCAAAAATGTTTACCCGACTTTTTAGAACTTATTTCTTTCGTACACAATCAAATAAAGATTCTCGATCATAGTGAATCTTATAACATTAATACAAATACACAACAAAATAAAATACAACAAAATTATAATTTAAATAAAAATAATAAAAACATTTTTAATAAAAGAGTTTCGCATTCTTCTTCTTCGCGTTTAAATGTTTTGCATTGTTTACATTGCGGTGGAAATAATCACATGATTTATCGTTGTGAGAAATTTAAAAACTTATTAAATAAAGATCGGGTCAGCCGTGCTGACGCGCTTAAATTGTGTCACAACTGTTTAAAACCAAATCATAGTGTAAACAATTGTCCTAGCGAATATAGATGCATAGTGTGTAAACAGCCGCATCACTTGTTACTGCATATTGATATCGCCGATTCGGCTGATAAGAAAACCGGTTTCGCGCGTCGCAGCCGCACGCCTCCCTTACCAACCGCAACGGCCGCAGCGCCCGCGCCGCTGACGCCTACCACCAACGGCTTGAGTTCTTGCCATGCGTCATCGGTTCAAAATGAAAATAATGCAGTTATATTAGGGACCGCGCTCGTCCATGTTTTAGATGCGAATAATGAGATTCAATCATGCCGTGCTATGATTGATTCCGGCGCGCAATCTAATTTTATGTCATTGTCTTGTGCACAACGACTCGGCTTACCAGAACGTAAATGCCCGTTTAATATTTACGGTTTAGCCGGGGAAAATGTAAAGAACTATGGCATGACGTCATGCATAGTACAACCTCGCGACAATAGCGAGCCATCGTTTAATGTTGATTTAGTCATCTTAAATAAATTAACTTCTGATTTACCTACCGTCCAAATTCCGGAACATGTTATTAATCAATATAAGAATTTAAACTTAGCGGATCCTTACTTTCACATTACGTCACCGATTGACATAATTCTAGGCAGTGACGTATTTCCCTACGTTTATGACGGTAGAAAATTTATATTTAGCCGCGACATTCCTCTTGCATTAGGAAGTGTTTTCGGTTACATTATCACTGGAAATTTGATCGTGTCTCACTCCAACGACAATGTAGATTGCCATACAGTTGCAACCACATCTGTAGTGTCGTACACTACTAAACATAATACAATTAATGAGACTCTTAAAAAATCTTCTATAGAGAAGTCTTCGCCGTGCGAAGTTTCTTCTAAATTAAATAAAGCAATTACTCAAAATTTATGTACGGGAAGACACCAGGACGCCACGAGTCCTGTACTCTTGCTTTCATCACATGAGTCACCTGATGCGGGACTCAAGCGCCGTGCGCATGTTGAACGACGTTCTGTTCAACCTTTAGATCTTAAAACAAATCATTTACAATGTTTTTCTTAATAACCTACTTGCTCGAGCTTCGCATTGAACGACATTATAGTGTACTATTGCAGTTTGTTGACGTTCAACTTTCAACCTTTGTGAGGCGTCCTCACCAGGCATTGCGATCATATTCAATTAGTATGTTACAGAAATGCCGAAGCTTAAATTCAAGTCAAGTTTAGGTTACTAATTAATAAATTAGGTAAGTTCAAGTAAAATCTTGTATTTTTAAATGTAATTAGTGTTGCAAGCGGCCGTGCTGCTTTATTAAAGTTGTTAGTTTTGTCGTACAAAACATCAAGTAGATATTTGTAACTTTTCATATAGTCACTCTCAGTGATTCAACAAAGGTTTTATCCTGGATTTAAACGCCTACTTGCGAACTATAATCTTACATTGCTAACCGTGTTAGTAACATAATATAAAAATGTATAATGTAAGTTTTTCTATGTTGTTGGCATCGTTAAGAAGCGAAACGTATCTCGTAGATTAGACCGAGGAGTAGATCCATGGTTCCCTGTGACCATCGGTCATTTTTGAACATGGCCTACATGTACATTTATCATTTCGAAAAAACTGAAATTCTCCAAACAAGTCTTATTGATTTCTTTTATATCACAAGTAAATTACTAACTAAATTATTATTTAAATTTAGAATTAATTGAATAGATTGTTATTAAGTCTGATTTACTTTATGTTAGAACAAATACTAAATTAAAGCTACGTAACTTCTTTGCGTAAGCGCCCTTGTTTCAAATTACACATATTTAGATAAATTCCTCAGGGCGGGAGGTTTTTAGGAATTTTGTATCTGACTTTCCATTTAGAACGTAACATTTTATTTCGGAATAAAAGTCAACAACTAGATATAAATAATTATAAAAAATGTTATCTTAAAATTATATTTAGATGTAGGACCACGTACGTTAGATGGCATTTTATGTAAACAATATTTGTCAATTAATGTTCGAAACGTTATTCGATCAGTTCTTCCCAAAACTTAATTATTATATTTAACCGCAGAGGTTCTCAACCTGTGACGGGTCCGTGACCCACTACGTGTCTTGAACCTTGTAGGATTGTCAGTCACGTTGGCTGCGACCTAGGCAGTTATTTATATATATTAATTAAATTAAACTTTTTAACTAATTTGATTGGTTCGTAACCTGTCTTGATTTTTATAGTTATCTATCACGACTGCAGATCAACTATCTTGCTGTGCGTAAATTATAAAGATAATTGTAACTTATAACTTAATATTAAACTAATATAAAATCTTAGATGAGATTCCCTTTATAAATATAATTTCTAGTTTTTGTAACAATTTGCTAACCTTAAAGAGGTGATTACAATGATCGACGTGCCTTCGAATACATTGTCTCGATAGCAATTATTAAAGAAGGTACAGCTTCTGGAGATGTTGGTCGAAGGATTACGTTCATACTCTCCACAATAGAGAGTGAAATAGTTTTCTTCTGCTCCATTTGTAACCGTTCGCAACTTCTTTTAAAGACAAATGCAACCAGGCCTTTTTAATGGTCGTTAACAAAAGTAGAGGAGATTCATCTAGGTATAAATATTTATTTGTATGTACGTATCTCATACTTTATATTTATTTATGTATTGGTATGAGAATATTATTTGATTTAATTATATTATTATATTTTATGGCACTTATAACATTCCCACATCCTATTTTTAATTTGTTTACTGGAAATCATCATAGTGATTTCGGCGCGGGGTATGTTGGATCCTCACGATTGATACTAATGTGGGTAGTTTTGTAAGTGCCGCTGGCTTTCGGTCTCGCCGCCATTACGTGGTGGCGAACCAGTCTCCAACGCACGCGAGGTCAGTTCGGACGTTCCGTTTTCTCCGTGCAAGTGAACGTTTCACATCCCATTCTTGGAGATCCTATTAAACTTTAGATACAAGCCGTGCTTGCTCTTGGTGTGAGTGTGCCATAAATTAAACCTAAGTGCCATCCGAGGACTTGTTAGTGCCGTGCACTTCAGGAGTTGTCTAGCTGCCCCATTGGAGGTGGATTCCGAGGTTAGTGGTGCTTATTACCCCATTGGTTTTTGTGCAGGATTTGGCATACCTCTCACTCTCAATTATATACCCTATACAGTCCACAATCAATCATTTAATAGAACCAGCGAAGCTGTGTTATAAGGATCCGTGATCTAGCACTGCACAGTTTTTTGGCCTTACGAGCCGTGATTACTCCATATTCCTTCTTTTAATAATATATATTTCATTTGGCCGTGCCAAAATATCATTATTTTATGTAAAAAATCACATACTCATAGTTCATTATATTTTATGTAGGTACTTTTTCATTTTCACACATTACATATTTTACGTATTTAAGCCTATTACACATATTATATTATATTTAATTTGTGTATTAATATACATTATACGTGTTTCTTGTCGTACAAGAACACAAATACGTATTTTTACGTAATAAAAACATATTTTTTTTCTCATTAAAGAAGTAGGTAGGTCGTCAGTTTCATAATGTCGAAAAAGCGCATAGATGAATATTCCTCTCCTATTTCATCTGAACTAAGATTACTTATTAGTCAGAAAGAAAGATTATTTGAAAAACTTCAGAAAACATATAATTTATCGACAAACCTTATCGATAATGATTCTAAGCAATTATTTTTATTACATTGTTCGGAAATAGACGAGTTACGTAAATCTTTTGAAAAACAAATATTTAAAATATATGAGTACGAACTCAATGATAATCCCAATGCAACAATTAATAACCGAGAATTAAATTGTTTTGACGAGATTTACTATAAAATAAAAATGTGTGCGTCCAAGTTGTTGCCTACGACTAGTAGCAATAAGGTTGAAATTCCTTCGGAACTTTCTCATTACCCATATTTGATGGTAACATTGAAGACTTTGTAACGTTCTACGAGACATTCTGTTCGTTGGTACATAATCAACCTAATATACCAAAGATTGATAAGTTTCATTATCTATTATCATGTACAAGGGCTTCCGCTTTAAATATAGTAAAAAGTGTGCCGATTACTGCCAGTAATTACGATGTTGTTTGGCAATCTTTACTTGACAAATATCAAGATAATCGCATGCTTGTCGGGAGATATCTTGATAAAATGTTGAACTTTTCACCTCTTTATAAGGAGTCTTCCTTTCAATTAAATTCATTTTTAGAAACGTTTGAACACTCATATAAAGCTATTCAAGCGTTAAAAATTGACAATTTAGATAGTTACATACTTTGTCATATCGCCTTAAGAGCTTTAAATATAGAAACTCGAAAATCATTTGAACAAACTTTAAATCAAAAATGTTTACCCGACTTTTTAGAACTTATTTCTTTCGTACACAATCAAATAAAGATTCTCGATCATAGTGAATCTTATAACATTAATACAAATACACAACAAAATAAAATACAACAAAATTATAATTTAAATAAAAATAATAAAAACATTTTTAATAAAAGAGTTTCGCATTCTTCTTCTTCGCGTTTAAATGTTTTGCATTGTTTACATTGCGGTGGAAATAATCACATGATTTATCGTTGTGAGAAATTTAAAAACTTATTAAATAAAGATCGGGTCAGCCGTGCTGACGCGCTTAAATTGTGTCACAACTGTTTAAAACCAAATCATAGTGTAAACAATTGTCCTAGCGAATATAGATGCATAGTGTGTAAACAGCCGCATCACTTGTTACTGCATATTGATATCGCCGATTCGGCTGATAAGAAAACCGGTTTCGCGCGTCGCAGCCGCACGCCTCCCTTACCAACCGCAACGGCCGCAGCGCCCGCGCCGCTGACGCCTACCACCAACGGCTTGAGTTCTTGCCATGCGTCATCGGTTCAAAATGAAAATAATGCAGTTATATTAGGGACCGCGCTCGTCCATGTTTTAGATGCGAATAATGAGATTCAATCATGCCGTGCTATGATTGATTCCGGCGCGCAATCTAATTTTATGTCATTGTCTTGTGCACAACGACTCGGCTTACCAGAACGTAAATGCCCGTTTAATATTTACGGTTTAGCCGGGGAAAATGTAAAGAACTATGGCATGACGTCATGCATAGTACAACCTCGCGACAATAGCGAGCCATCGTTTAATGTTGATTTAGTCATCTTAAATAAATTAACTTCTGATTTACCTACCGTCCAAATTCCGGAACATGTTATTAATCAATATAAGAATTTAAACTTAGCGGATCCTTACTTTCACATTACGTCACCGATTGACATAATTCTAGGCAGTGACGTATTTCCCTACGTTTATGACGGTAGAAAATTTATATTTAGCCGCGACATTCCTCTTGCATTAGGAAGTGTTTTCGGTTACATTATCACTGGAAATTTGATCGTGTCTCACTCCAACGACAATGTAGATTGCCATACAGTTGCAACCACATCTGTAGTGTCGTACACTACTAAACATAATACAATTAATGAGACTCTTAAAAAATCTTCTATAGAGAAGTCTTCGCCGTGCGAAGTTTCTTCTAAATTAAATAAAGCAATTACTCAAAATTTATGTACGGGAAGACACCAGGACGCCACGAGTCCTGTACTCTTGCTTTCATCACATGAGTCACCTGATGCGGGACTCAAGCGCCGTGCGCATGTTGAACGACGTTCTGTTCAACCTTTAGATCTTAAAACAAATCATTTACAATGTTTTTCTTAATAACCTACTTGCTCGAGCTTCGCATTGAACGACATTATAGTGTACTATTGCAGTTTGTTGACGTTCAACTTTCAACCTTTGTGAGGCGTCCTCACCAGGCATTGCGATCATATTCAATTAGTATGTTACAGAAATGCCGAAGCTTAAATTCAAGTCAAGTTTAGGTTACTAATTAATAAATTAGGTAAGTTCAAGTAAAATCTTGTATTTTTAAATGTAATTAGTGTTGCAAGCGGCCGTGCTGCTTTATTAAAGTTGTTAGTTTTGTCGTACAAAACATCAAGGAGATATTTGTAACTTTTCATATAGTCACTCTCAGTGATTCAACAAAGGTTTTATCCTGGATTTAAACGCCTACTTGCGAACTATAATCTTACATTGCTAACCGTGTTAGTAACATAATATAAAAATGTATAATGTAAGTTTTTCTATGTTGTTGGCATCGTTAAGAAGCGAAACGTATCTCGTAGATTAGACCGAGGAGTAGATCCATGGTTCCCTGTGACCATCGGTCATTTTTGAACATGGCCTACATGTACATTTATCATTTCGAAAAAACTGAAATTCTCCAAACAAGTCTTATTGATTTCTTTTATATCACAAGTAAATTACTAACTAAATTATTATTTAAATTTAGAATTAATTGAATAGATTGTTATTAAGTCTGATTTACTTTATGTTAGAACAAATACTAAATTAAAGCTACGTAACTTCTTTGCGTAAGCGCCCTTGTTTCAAATTACACATATTTAGATAAATTCCTCAGGGCGGGAGGTTTTTAGGAATTTTGTATCTGACTTTCCATTTAGAACGTAACATTTTATTTCGGAATAAAAGTCAACAACTAGATATAAATAATTATAAAAAATGTTATCTTAAAATTATATTTAGATGTAGGACCACGTACGTTAGATGGCATTTTATGTAAACAATATTTGTCAATTAATGTTCGAAACGTTATTCGATCAGTTCTTCCCAAAACTTAATTATTATATTTAACCGCAGAGGTTCTCAACCTGTGACGGGTCCGTGACCCACTACGTGTCTTGAACCTTGTAGGATTGTCAGTCACGTTGGCTGCGACCTAGGCAGTTATTTATATATATTAATTAAATTAAACTTTTTAACTAATTTGATTGGTTCGTAACCTGTCTTGATTTTTATAGTTATCTATCACGACTGCAGATCAACTATCTTGCTGTGCGTAAATTATAAAGATAATTGTAACTTATAACTTAATATTAAACTAATATAAAATCTTAGATGAGATTCCCTTTATAAATATAATTTCTAGTTTTTGTAACAATTTGCTAACCTTAAAGAGGTGATTACAATGATCGACGTGCCTTCGAATACATTGTCTCGATAGCAATTATTAAAGAAGGTACAGCTTCTGGAGATGTTGGTCGAAGGATTACGTTCATACTCTCCACAATAGAGAGTGAAATAGTTTTCTTCTGCTCCATTTGTAACCGTTCGCAACTTCTTTTAAAGACAAATGCAACCAGGCCTTTTTAATGGTCGTTAACAAAAGTAGAGGAGATTCATCTAGGTATAAATATTTATTTGTATGTACGTATCTCATACTTTATATTTATTTATGTATTGGTATGAGAATATTATTTGATTTAATTATATTATTATATTTTATGGCACTTATAACATTCCCACATCCTATTTTTAATTTGTTTACTGGAAATCATCATAGTGATTTCGGCGCGGGGTATGTTGGATCCTCACGATTGATACTAATGTGGGTAGTTTTGTAAGTGCCGCTGGCTTTCGGTCTCGCCGCCATTACGTGGTGGCGAACCAGTCTCCAACGCACGCGAGGTCAGTTCGGACGTTCCGTTTTCTTCGTGCAAGTGAACGTTTCACATCCCATTGTAACATCCCCCCCCCTCTAAAAAATAGCACTTTGAACTAAAACCACATATGAACAACACATATGTGTGTAACCATAAATTAGAGTATTACATGAGATTATATCTTAACCCATATATGTCACATATATGGAGTAATCTATCAATCTGCATCACTACACATGAGTAAAGCAGATCACGTATATCACTCCACATACTCCTACACATAGGCTTCTGATATACACTCATGAGTATAGAATTAACTTTATATTATTTGGCGTGAATCGTCAGAGTAGGGCTCTTTGTTGTGTATTGTAGTAACCCTTAGTCTTTTATGGAGGTCTATCGAACAGGACTGCTTATACAATCGAAATGCCTTGAAATGAAACCAATAAATCACAAGTTTAATTAAATTTATTTACTTAAAACCTTACTATAATTAACTTCATTTAACAACCAATCTAGAGAATAATTATTATACATCCATATATTAATTTGCTCATTAATATTTTCTACATGTGATATAAGATACTGATGAAAACTTATTACATAAGAACTTTGGCCCTACACTACAATATTAGATATAAACTATATTCTACATAAAGACAAAACAATATAGTATAATACTCATATAACATAAATTCATTACTTTACTCATGATCTATTTTTATAAAGGAATTATGACATAAATTTTAACAATATCCTAAAACTCAGTGTTACTGCTGCAAGAACAGTATATTAAATTATAAATAATAAAATAGAATTGTGTTGTTACGGGTCGCGCATATAATATTATTAATATATATTCTTTTTCCTCATACATATAAATAATTGGTAAATAGTATATGGATAATAATGTTATATAGGAGGTCGTTATATAGTTGATATAGTATAATGAATAAAAGTATATTTTGGATGAACAATTGTGAGGTACCGTTTCTCTCTTCATATTTTATATAAAATATATAAAAATATGGTGAGAGGTCTCCCAAGAAACCACCGCCCGAACAGCTTAGGGCTGTCCACTACAAACAGGGCATCACCATTGTTTAGGACGGATACAAGGATAAGGTTCGAAACCCTCGTCCAAAATATTATATTACTGCTGATAATTGCTTTAGTAAATCCACGCTCGGATTCGTATATCATAAAGGCAGTTTGGTATATTCTCGAGGCTGCAAGCAGACCTGAGAGCGAAGCTTTCGATGATCCGCCTAGGAGTGCCAGCTTGTCAACGTACATCAATAGATGAGTCTACAATATTTGTGACTTACGTGACTAAAGAAGCTGATATATGCAACTCAGCGGTGTAACAGCTCGCATATGTGTATTTGAAGCCTGATAAAATGGAAGTCATAAGACAACCACTCGAACGTTTCATTTACTTCAAGCATAAATCAACTGTGTATGATAATACTTCATACATCATTAAATTTATTCATTATAAGATCTCGAACCCATAAGGACGGATCAGACAGGTAATTTGGGGAATTTCACCACCACCTGTGTATATTATGATATATGTAAATATATAATATATATCAAACCAATAATGGATAGATCAACAGGTAAATTCGGGGATTTTCACCACCACCTGGTATAGTTTGTATATATATAAATATCGGACAGGTATATTCGAGGATTTTACCACCACCTGTTTAGTTATAATATATGTAAGAATATGATCTTAAATCAATAGTAGTTAAATCAACAGGTAAACTGGGGAATTTCACCACCACCTGGTATAGTTTGTATATATAAAAATATTGGACAGGTATATAGGAGGATTTTACCACCACCTGTTTAGTTTATAATATATGTAAAAATATGATCTTAAATCAATAGTAGTTAAATCAACAGGTAAACTGGGGAATTTCACCACCACCTGGTATAGTTTGTATATATAAAAATATCGGACAGGTATATAGGAGGATTTTACCACCACCTGTTTAGTTTATAATGTATGTAAGAATATGATCTTAAATCAATCTTAGATAGATCAACAGGTAAATTAGGGGAATTTCACCACCACCTGGTATAGTTTGTATATATAAAAATATCGGACAGGTATATAGGAGGATTTTACCACCACCTGTTTAGTTTATAATGTATGTAAGAATATGATCTTAAATCAATCTTAGATCAACAGGTAAATTAGGGGAATTTCACCACCACCTGGTATAGTTTATATATATATAAAAATATCGGACAGGTATATTGGAGGATTTTACCACCACCTGTTTAGTCTGTAATATATGTGTTTCAGCTCATAAGAACCGATCGTTGATTATACAATCGTTTTTAGGCCAACATTGGGCTCTCAGTGGATACCAACACAAAGAGGATATACCTAGACTATCAGTACAAGCTGACAGTTCTGTCTGGTTGAAAGATTCGACCCCTGTCTCGCAGCACGTTAAACTGACATATAGGACATGAAGACTAAACCAGACATAACATAGGAAGGCCTAGTTATCCTACGACTGGTTAGGCTTCTAGCCAAGTCATTGTTTAACAATGCTGGAACGATACGAAATCAAAGCAATTCACTAAGAAGCCAACGACTTTGATGACTTCCAACGGTAGATGTACTAACATCTCGTTATCGCTCGCCTAGGGCCGATTCAGATCAACTCACAGACCTGGGAACCCTATAGTAAAACGCCTTTTATGAGAGTCGAACGTTGGACTACGATTGGCATCGATGTCTTAAAACCCTCAACACATACCTCACCAGAAGCACAACCAGTGAATCTAGTTTATTTGTTGAGTGTAATGTGTCAAAGAAAATATATATTGTAAATACATATAAAATGTACCATAGATTATTGTATGTTATTGTAAATAGTTTTACATGCAGGTAGTATATACATAATAAACCATTAAATATTAAATCCAATAGTATTATGGAATATGTATGCATGCTGCATTTATCCACACATATATAAATACTTATAAAGTAGGATATCAATAGATATGTAATTATATACATAGTATCCCATTAACGCATATAAGTTCAATAGTATTATAGAATATGTATGCAAGCAGCATATATCCCACACGTACATAAATACTTATATAGTGGGGTATCAGTAGATATGTAATTATATACATAGTAATCTATTAATATAGAATTACGGGACTTGAATACATGTAGCATATGTTCATACATAAATAACTAACTGTGTATGTAGTAGATATATATATAAATATATATATAAATATATATAAATATAAATATATATATATATAAATATAAATATATATTATAATACAGGTATAATCCTTTAGAATATTGATATTAACCTTATCTTAGAGTTTGGTATATATATCATCATATAAATATTTCATTAATGCAGGGTGCGAGTGCATATATAATACATACATAAATTTTGGTATCTCGATTCATTACTGATATTGGATCCAGTATGTATAGATATTTTATGAAATGGGGCTTTAGATACATGTAATAAATACATAACTCTTGAACTATAATAACACATGAATGCTAGGATATTTAAATATTGTTTGTACTTCAAACTTTAGCATTATGTATAGATATTTAGTAATATAAGTATTGAACCTATATAATAGTATCTAACCCTTGGACTATGATAACACCAGTGTTATAATATTTAAATTCGTTTATATCACATACATAACAAACTATTTAACAAGTCTTTGAGATGAACCATTTTAAGTCTTTACCATTTTGAATAACCTTCTGCGAAGGAGGCTCGACTTATTTCATATGTAATGAAAACATAGTTCAAGGGTAGACCGTTAAATTACCAAGACCGTTAAATAAACCGTTAAATTAGCACTGTAAAATTTATTTAAAATTTACTTCGAATTAACCAGTAGATGGAAGACAAGCTTCAGGTATTTATAATAATTCTTAGTTAATTGATTTAGTTATTTATACAAGTTCCTATAGATATCATTCAATGTTCCTACCGCCTATTCGATATTTTACAAATTAATAATGTATTGGCCAGTTCCTATATATATATTATATCTAATGAACGCTTAAATACTTCCAATTAATGATTCATCATCGCATTAATAATAACGTTTTGCCGGTTCCTATAGTAGTGCCTAACGAACGTTTCGACCGCCTACCTACTTATAAATAACGCCTAAACCAACGCACTAGCGATAACGTCTTAGCCGTTCCTATCGGTATCTGATAGACTTAATTCGCTTACAACTAACGTAACCCTATATGCTTAACCTAAACGTTCCGCTATTTTCCGTTTATATCCATTTATAATTGCCGCACTTAAATCTAAAGCCGTTCGTATCACTTACAAACTAACGCTCCGCAAATTATCATAACGACTTAACACTATACGCTTATACCGCCTACCTACCTATAAGTAATGCCTGACTCAACGCACTAGAAATAACGTTATAGCCGTTTCTATCAGTATCTGATAGATATAATTAGCTTACCATTAACGCTAACCCTATACGCTTAATCTAGACGTTCCGTTATTTTCCGTTTATAATCATTTATAATTGCCGCACTTAAATCTAAAGCCGTTCGTATCACTTACAAACTAACGCTCCGCAAATTATCATAACGACTTAACGCTATACGCTTATAACCGCCTACCTACCTATAATTAACGCCTAACTCAACGCACTAGAAATAACGTTATAGCCGTTTCTATCAGTATCTGATAGATATAATTAGCTTACCATTAACGCTAACCCTATACGCTTAATCTAGACGTTCCGTTATTTTCCGTTTATAATCATTTATAATTGCCGCACTTAAATCTAAAGCCGTTCGTATCACTTACAAACTAATACTCCGCAAATTATCATAACGACGTAACGCTATACGCTTATAACCGCCTACCTACCTATAAATAACGCCACATCTTATCCGCCCTACCTACATTACAACCGACTCTAATATATATAATATTGATCACGTTTTAATTCCGAATAACATAGCGGTCTTCGGCATCCCCCGTTTTGAGACCATTGGCACGCATGTCATCCTTCACAACGTCAAGCCAACATTTCTTGGGCCTTCCCCTTCGACCGGGACCAGGCGGAGGCGGCATGGCTAGACATTTGTTCCCCACATAATTAGCCGGTCTCCGTAAAACGTGCCCGTACCAGCGTAAGCGACACTCTTGCAGTTTGTCTGCTATGTCACGGACATGAAGACTGCCGCGGATGCGGGAGTTCCTGACTCGGTCTTTCCGCGTCACTCCACACATCCAACGCAGCATATTCATCTCCGTGACACGCAGTTCTTGCTTGTGTCGCTCAAGTACAGGCCACGCTTCACAGCCATACAAAAGGACAGGTCTAATGATGGATTTATAGACCTGTCCTTTTAATTTAACCGGCATTTTGGGGTCACAAATGACACCTGTCACCTCACGCCACTTGGCCCAAGCTGCAGTGATACGGGCCTTGACGTCGTGGTCGATATCCCCGGATGCACTAAGTACAGATCCCAAGTACTTGGCTATGCGCACGGATGTGGGATCTGTAGTGTTGCAGGCCAAGTACTCAGTCTTCGCCACATTTAGTTTCAAACCGCCGTTCTCTAGCGACCTCTTCCACGCATTTACACGTCGCACCAGGCGCCCCCTGTCCGAATCTGCTAGCGCGATATCGTCAGCATACATGAGCAACCATGGAGGTTGCTCATGCGCATCTCTGATGCTGTTCGATACTTCGTCTAATATCACGCTGAACAGAAACGGGCTAAGGACAGATCCCTGGTGCACTCCTACGGTTATGGGGAAGGGTGTGGTGTCGCCAACAGCGGTCCGAACTATGGAATCGGAATCACCGTACATGTCCCGAATAATGTCAATATAGGTTTCTGGCACCCCTTTGGACCTCAGTGCCCACCAGATCATCACGCGAGGAACACAGTCGAAGGCCTTCTGCAGATCCAAAAACAGGAAATGCAGAGGTGTATTCTTCGTCCTGTATTTCTTCATGATGATCCTTAGGGCAAAAACAGGGTCCATGGTACCATGCCCTGGGCGAAACCCATATTGACATCCCGAGACAGTGCAATCCTGCCGGATCCGAGAGTCGATTATACGCTCAAAAAGCTTCATGGTGTGGGACATTACCTTTATTCCGCGGTAATTTTCGCACTCCTGCACCGATCCCTTACCTTTGAAGACTGGGGTGATAACACTCAGTCTCCATTGGCTCGGGATTTTTCCGGTGAGGAGTATGCGGTTAAAAAGGTTTGTTATTAGGTATGTTTTATTTTTAAGCAATCTAATGCAATTCAACAATATTTAAAGCAAATCAATATCCCTTTTATTCCACATTTGTTACACTAAATTTGTTGCATCAAACGTGTCTTGCAGGAAATAATTTATTAGCTTATGTAATACAGGTCTGTATTAATTTTACATTTGATTTTATTATAATTTAACCGAAACGATTGCTTTATAAAACTTAAAAATATTAAATTCCCTAAACAAACCATCTTTTAAATATAATAGGGACGCGACATATTGTTCTATACGTACAATTGCTTATACAAATAGCATCCATTTTGAAGGCACACACATAAACATATATCTATCTCGTTCTTACTCAGCACTGTAACTCGCAGGAAAACAATATAACAGTATTTCAGTGCGTACATAAAGTGGAACATGAATATACGTAAATACCTAATGAGGCCGAAAATCCGCCATGTTTAGTGCACCAAATGTCATTATCAGTCAGTGCACCCGGTACTTGTCCTGTCAAAAAGTCGTGGTATAAATGAAAATAACTAATTATCTTTCAATATTTTGCTTGTGATTTAAAATAATTGAAGCCAAATATAAATAATTACGTCGCAGATATGTCCGTGTGCAGTGTAATAGGGTGCGGCATAAGAAAAACACCAAATCAGTCATCTTTAACCATACACAGGTACGCTGTAAATAACATTAAAAATATTGCTTATTGTTAATGTTTCCGGGAAAATAAAGGAAGATTTTCATTATAATTAGCAAGGTTCTTATGTGCAGTTATAGGTCATGAATGGATTTAACTTATTTAACTATATTTTTACGCTTAAATAATGTTAATTTATTAGCTGGGGTTGTACATTATTTATCGACTTTGATATCGATATAATATGATTGCTTATATAAAATTTCTTATTTTATCATGCTACCCCGCTTAAAACATACAAAAATAATAATTAAAACATATTTTATAGGATCCCAAGAAATGAGCGTATAAAGAAAAAGTGGCTGGAAGCCATTGGAATGGAAAATATAAAGCCAAATGCAAAATATATTTATATTTGCTCGCTACATTTTGATGATAAATGTTTCAACAAAACTCTGGATGTGACTCGACTACGAGATGATGCCGTGCCCTTCAAATTTGTAAGAGTAAGTTAATACTGTATATACTTTTATAGTTAGTATTGATATACTTTTTTTAAATTATATACATATTTTAATACATACATATTATTTTATAACAAAACGTGCTATAAAAGGATCAAAATTAATATACAAGTTTTGTATGGTGGGACGATGATCAGCAGGATAGTCGTTGGACTGTCGGCTTATTATATAATTCCTGCTCCGTCTTCGCAGTCGAAGGCCTTAATATGTCTTCTCGTGCCTCTCACACTCATGGAGACTGCTCGTATAATTGAAATTTGTACTTTCACTTTTAGCCTTTGATATACTTGTTGCTGCTACCTTATTACTGATATGCTAGTTACTAGTTGTAGTCTATGTCATTCTCATTCTATATAACCATTTTAGAAAAACTTATGGGTTTTGTGGCTGTGATTCCATCCAAGAAATGTATTTGCCCAATTTGAATAATAATGTCATAATTTAAGCAAATTTTATGAAAAAAATACTGTGGACACAATTATTCTAAACTAATATTTCAATATTTTGCAGCGACATGCCAGCCAACATAAAACTGGCATATTAAAAGAAAATCAGTTGGAAACAATTCCTGTTTTGGCCGGTCCTGACACCTCTACCTTGGTAAATGCTGCACATTTAAGGATTCTGCTGTTCTTTAGCTTCAAGAGAAGATGTTAGATTTTGTATATACAGACTCTTTATAGTGAAGCTATTGAACCTACTTAGATAAAAGTAATATGCTTTGACATCTTTAGAGGAATAAACCAAAACTGATGGTGTCACTTCTTTGAATTTTGTATTCCATGTAAAACATCTAAGGTACAAATAAAACTCATATTATAAACTTATGCCTTTATTAGTTTTACTTTAATAAAAACTATTGTAAATTCGTTAAATTTTTAATAATTAAGTGATTTTAGAGCGTAAGTCATAAGGAATGACGTTTTTTATTAAATAAATGTTCTGAAGGTGTTTTGTTTTTTTTTTATCACGCGGCCCTTAATAAGTTTAAAATTTGAATCACTCTCACTTATGGTGCAGCGCACCTATCTTGAGGTGCGTTGCGGTAATGTGTTACGGACTTTAGAGTCAGCAACACAATTAAAATAGATTGTAATAGAGAGGTAAGTAGTTTAGACTACTTACCTCTCTATTACAATCTAATTAATCTGTTTTGGATATCAAAATAAGAGTACGTGTTTTTCATAGGAAAAACACGTACTCTTATTTTGATATCCAAAACAGCATAGCTAGCTAGCATGCTAACGTTTTATCGCCGACATAAAGCTTCCATCCCTTTCCGGCATATACGCAAGTGCGAGCGAGACGGCAACATATGAAACGACGATAAAATTTAGCATGCTAGAGATGGGCAGATGGCACTGTACTACGCCATATGTTTATGTTTTGTGGTCACTGTGTTGTCAAATTTATCAAATCAGTGTAGCAACTTTTAAAAATCGTCATATCGTTTACTTGATAAATTTGAAACACGAACTTGTCTTAGATTTCACACATCTAAATCAAAGTATCTTTGCACATAACAATATACTTACTTCCTATTAAAGTATAAATTCTACAAATAATTAATACTCAATAATATTGAAAATAAAATGAGCCAAGGACGTTTATCGATAAAACCTAATAACATTAAAATCTTCTGGACAGCACTAAAACCGCCATGTTTAGTGGCCAAATGACGTCACAGTGGCACGCATTTTTTATTGACGTTTCATTTCCATAGGTTTCCTACAAATTTAAATATTATACAACCAAAAGGCATTACAAGCACCATACAGGTAAATGATGTTCTATATATACCAGAATTATCTACAAATTTACTATCTGTTAGCCAAATGATTAAAAATCAATGTAAAGTGGAATTTGACAACAAAGGTTGCAATATTTACAATAAAAATTCAGAAATAGTAGCCACAGCTAAACTTATTAACAACATGTACAGGCTTAACCTATGTACTGGTCAAGCATACATTTCAGAACATAAAAACAGTGATTTTTACTTGTGGCATCAGCGCATGGGACATCTGAATTTCAGCGACTTAAAGAAATTGGAAAGTCATGTTCAAGGTGTGAAAATATCTTTGTGCAACAATGATATGATCTGTGTCTCCTGTCTTGAGGGTAAGCAGACAAGACAACCATTCAATAATGAAGGTTCCAGAGCCCATTCATTGCTAGAAACCATTCATTCAGATTTGTGTGGTCCGATGGAGACAAAATCACTGGGAGGAGCAAGGTATTTTCTCACTTTTATTGATGACTATTCCAGAAAAGTGTTTGTATACATTTTAAATTCCAAATCAGAATGTTTAAACAAATTCAAAGAATTTAAAAGTCTTGTAGAAAATCAATTAAACTGTAAAATAAAAACTTTGCATACAGACAATGGGACAGAATATACAAATAAAAACTTTAAGGATTTTTTAAAATTATCAGGAATCAAGCATCAAACATCAACTCCATACACACCACAACAAAATGGCTTAGCTGAGCGAATGAATAGAACATTAGTAGAAAAAGCTAGGTGTATGTTAATAAATGCTAATTTGCAGAAAAATATGTGGGCAGAGGCAACTATGACTGCAGCATATATTACAAATCGGACACCAACAAGAGCTCTGGATTATGCAACACCTGAAGAAAAGTGGTCTGGTAAGAAACCTGACATCAGCCACATGAGGGTCTTCGGAAGTGAGGTAATGATGCACATTCCTAAAGAAAAGTTACGAAAATGGGATTCAAAATCACGTAAGATGATATTTTTAGGATATTGTGAGAATACAAAAGGATACAGGCTGTTTGATCCCATATCAAAATTCATCACTAAAAGTAGGGATGTAGTTTTTCTAGAAAGTTCTGTAAAGAAAAATATAGTTCCAATGTCACTTGAAAACACAGAAAATTATAATAACATATCAGATGAAGATAGTGATGACTCATCTGTACAAACAATAATAGAACAAACTGAAACAACAGTTTCCGATGAATCTGAATATTTACCTGAAGAACCAATTGAGCATTCGCAAATATCAAAAATGTCATTGCGTCCAAGGGAAAAGGTCAGAAAACATGATGTTAATACTTTCTTATGCAACAGCGCTAATGATTATATTTATAACACTCCACAGACATACAAAGAGGCTATTACATCTTTAGACTCTGACTCATGGATACAATCTATAAATGAAGAACTTCAGGCACATGAACAGAATGGAACATGGGAACTAGTCGAAAAACCATCAGATATCAAAGTCATCGGTTGTAAATGGGTCTTTAAAATAAAGGAAGAACCATCTGGACTCCGATACAAATCCAGACTGTGTGCTAAAGGATTCGCACAAAGAAATGGTATCGACTACACTGAAACATTCTCACCGACTGTAAGGTACGATTCAATACGAATATTGTTATCAGTTGCAGCTCAACATAATTTCCAAATGATGCAGTTTGACATCAAAACTGCTTTTCTACATGGAGACCTACAAGAATACATATACATGACACCACCAGAGGGCCTTGAGGTTCAACAAAATAAAGTTTGCAAATTAAGAAAATCTATATATGGCCTGAAACAAGCTTCAAGATGCTGGAATGCCAAGTTCGATTCTATTTTGAAGAAGTTTGGCTTCCAAAACAGTCATGCTGACAAATGTGTCTATGTGGGATGCATCAGGGGATGTAAATTGTACTTATTACTCTATGTTGATGATGGACTATTATTATCAAAAGATATCAAAATAATAACTGAAGTTTTAAATGAGTTAAAGAATATATTTGATATAAAAACATTTAAACCATTAAACTTTGTAGGAATGCAAATTGAACAAAACAATAATTATATTTTTATTCATCAGACTAAGTATATTGAAGAATTATTGAATAAATTCAACATGAATGAAGCCCATCCAAACAGTATACCTGCTGATCCTCATGTAACTTTGGAGAAGAGTTCATGTTTGGCGAATAAAGATATCCCATACAGGGAAGCTATTGGCTCTCTTATGTTTGCAGCAATAGTTACTCGGCCTGATATCATGTTTGCAGTTAGTATGGTCAGCCGATTCCTCAACTGTTACGACCATACACATTGGAATGCTGTCAAGAGAATTTTAAAGTATTTAAAAGAAACAAAACATCTTGGTTTATGTTACAGATCTGACCAACCTAGCATTATACAAGGTTTCAGTGATGCCGACTATGCAAATGATTCAGAGACCAGACGTTCTACAACAGGATATGTATTTATGAAGAATGGGGCCGCCTTGACATGGAGCAGCCAACGCCAGTCAACTGTCGCATTATCAACAACAGAAGCAGAGTTTATGGCTGCTTGCTGTGCTACCAAAGAAGCTCTATGGATCAAACAGTTAATGACAGATATTGGTGAATATCAACAGGACTATATATGTCTCAATATTGATAATCAAAGTACTATTTGTCTTATAAAAAATTCAGAATATCATAAGAGATGTAAACACATAGATATAAAATTTAACTTTATTAGAGAGAAATATTCATTAAATTTAATAGATATACAATATGTAAACACTGAAAATCAATTAGCCGATATATTTACAAAACCACTAGTTAAATTAAAATTTTGTAATTTCAGAACTACACTTGGTATGAATGTAAAACCTTAGATATTTTTTTGTAAGTATAGAAACCTAATTTCATTGTTTAATATTATTGATATCTCTGTTATAAATTTAGTTTAAATTATAAAAGGCTTAAATTTAGTGGAAGTGTTGAAATGTTCAAATTGGCGCCTTTTATAAATGCTATAGAAATTCTATTTTTTCTTATTGTCTAAGCGTTGGCAACACCTCTCTCTCCGTCATCTTTGATATTAAAAACTGCTTGTAATTGTAATAATATTATATTTCATTAAAACTAAGTTAATTCATTGTGCAAGTTTGTTTTTATTAAAACTCTGCAACAATCATTGTATTATAATAAAACCTTTTTAAACTATTTTGCTATCTTCTGATATAAATATTTTATACGTATTTCTAATAATTACCGAAATATTCCATATTAAACAATCCGACATCGCTAAAAGCGCCCCCTACTTAGCATTCGTATTTTGTATTTTCCTTTCAATAATTTTTTGTTTTCCTATTTATGACGTTTATTACTTTATGCTCTATTAATTACTTAAATTTTAACTATTTTATCTAATAAAAAATAGATATATTTCTTTAATAACGTAAATTAACTATAAAATGCTAATTCCTTATTTTTTGAAACTACCCTCTTTTTATCTTTCTCAATTTTAATTATTTCCTATTTCACATAATTAATCATTTCCTAATTACATTCATCATAGAATTTTTAATATTTAATTACTAACTTGTGTATATAAATTTATATTGTTAATTGTTATAACTAATTGTATACTTATAAACCTATATTGATAATTTCTCATCTTTATTTTGAGGTGTTACTGGCTAACTTATTTTAGTTTATTCCTTTTATCTTTAAATTTACAATTCTAATCGGCTTTTGCAAGTGACGTTACTTCTTCTGCATTAATCTAGCATATCTATTCATAAGTTTCTTAACTCTTAGCTCCGTTTTAACAAGGTAAAATAACTTAAATCGTTTTTGTGAATTTTCCCTTCTAAATCACATTTCTGTTTTTTACCAATAACTTATTCATTCTCTAACATTTCTGAAATTTGTTAATTATACTACGATATACATGTTATCTAACGTCTGCAAATCACTCCAGTGTGTAAACTTTATTCATATTTTGATTTCATAACATAATTGTCTACTTTTCCAGAGATATGCTTTGAATGCTACACTAATCAATAAATCCTGCATTCCCAACATAATAAAGGTAACATATTTTGTTAATTCACCGTAGATTAGATGCTTGTGGTTATTTCTAATGCATTTTGCATGCCCTAATCTCTGAATTTCCGAAGAAAATTAGAATTTCAAAATGCAACGCCCCTATGTTAACATATTTTTGTTTCAGCGCCATCTATTATCGCACGCTAAAACTACATGAAAATGAAGAATGTCTGACAATGATTTATATGAATTACCCAAGTTAATGACGCCAGATGTCATCATTCTTGATTTAATTTTAATATATCTTATTAAAAGAATGTCATTATCATTTTCATTAATCAATATTCGATTGATCGAATATGTAAATTAATATATTCAATAAAATACACGCTTCTCTCATATAATCATGTCTTTAATTGAAATATTGATTATTTTATTTACATATATGGTTTTAATCGTATTTTTATATCAAACCCCCCCCCCCCCCCCCTTTGACAACGTTGGGTCCGTCACAGTCGCCCTACTAGATTTTATGTAGTTTATCGAAATAAAATATAATTAACCTACAAGACGGCAGTTGTCAAATAGTTTCATAAAAATTCACCTTAACGAGATTTAAACTTCACTATATATAATAATTCTAACAATCAACTAACTATCTAAAGTAGATGCACAGCAAATTCATACTTAAATAGATTAAAAGAAGAGAAAAATTTCTTTGAAATGTTTACATTTCCTTTCAATATTTATATGAATATAATGCTAAATGACCTACAATAACTAACACTAATAGCCCGAATTGTTTAAATTCCCTTAAAGTGAAACAAAGAAAACGAGATTCATAATTCATTATTTATACCCATACTTAATTGCCCCTGACGGAAAGTTTATAGCAATAAATCGTTCTCATGAATTTTTGTTTAAAAATTTTTATAGGCTGTGACACCGTTTTGTCGTCTACTTCAAATGCATAAATATATTATGTATATGGATCACATTACCAAATAATTATATAATCGTTTGTCCTAAAATTTTAATTATAATAAAAGTGACCAAGTTACAAACTCCTACCCTCACTTTTATTTAAATTTAAATTTAGTCGCATATAATATCTTATCCCTAATCTATTAGATTTCCAAAGAAAAATCTTTATTTCCCCAAATACCCTCTTGGGAGAATGATTTATCTAGACAAACTGAATTCCGAGATAGTACTTACTAATTTACGAACAACTCCGCATCTAATTCTCCATTTCCTCTATAGTACGTTGTTAATTAACCCGAATGACTTATTCTCATGCCTCCAAATTCAAATAAACTTCTCCAAACCATTTCATAATACAATAACCACTTACACATTTCTATATAACTTTCCGCGTATCTTAATTCTATCTTCCACACTAGCATCCCTTCCCAGTTATTAACTCTATCGTTCTATGTATAAAGCCTCAACTTTTTTTTTTTTTTTTTTTGTTAACGCAGGGGGAATGTCTTTTCTTGCGACATTTCCTCGGGCCCGGGGGGGGGGGGGGGGGTGACCGAGGGGTATGTGGGACTCCCAGCGGCCGGAATCTCAACGCATAGCTACGATGATCGTAGCAGTCGCGAGATTCCGTACGCCGGACTACCCACTAAACCTACCTGCGCCCCTTCCCTCGCGCTTTTACGGGGCGTCACAGGATATAGTCCATAGGCACACTACTGTGACGCCCCTACGCATGGCTAAACCCCAGGATGGCCCTCGGGGAAGGCCATCCTCTTCACCGATAGGGGGGGAAATCCCGCGGGTGCCCCCGGACCCGCGGGCCCGTATGATGGATCCCTAGGGCGGGAGGAGATGGGCGTAGCGACCCCTGCGCCGGCCTGTGCGCCGCCGGCGAATCGGGTCTGCCGCCGCATCTTCCTCCCTCTCCCTTTCGGCGGCCTCCTTCTGGAGCGTTTCCGCGTCACAGAAGGAGGCCACTGCCGCCCAACAGTCCTCGCTCCGCAGCATGGCGGCTACCATGCCTTGGAGCGAGTCGACTGGCCCAACCACGTTGGTCATCGAGTGACGCTGAGGTCCCCAGGCGGCGCACTCCACTAGCGTATGGACCGCCGTGTCCAATGGTGCGCCGCACTGCTTGCAGTCCGGTGAAGGCTCCCGTCCCGCAACACGATGCAGATACTTACCGAAGCAGCCATGCCCGGTAAGTATCTGCACCGTCCTGTACGTTAGGGTCCCTCTATTTCGAGAGACCCAACGAGACAGGTGGGGGCGGACCGCCTCCACCGTCTCGACTCCAGCCACTGGGGACCTCAGGTCCTCTTCCCATTGCAGCATCAGGGCCGCGGTCGCCTCGACCCTGACCTGCTTAACTTCCACCAGGCACGGCCTTAGGCCTCTCTCCCGGGCATCCTTGCGGTATTGGTACACCCTGGCGAGCGTCTCCGCTTGGAGCTCCCAAGGCGGATCGCCCGCCAGGAGCGTAGCCGCCGTCCAGGACACCGTACGGTATCCCCGAATGGCCCTCACCGCAAGGACGCGCTGACATTGCCGCAGCAGCGTCCTGTTCTTGCGGTGAAGGGCTTGACTCCGCACGGGGGCACCGTACAGTGCCATGCTCCGCAGAATGCCCGAGTATAGCCTCCTACAAGCCGCGCCTGGTCCTCCCACATTCGGCAGGAGTCTGGCCAGGGCAGCGGCGGTCCTAATCAACTTCGGGGCCATCTGGGTGAAGTGGGCCCCGAAGTTCCACTTCCCGTCCAACGTGAGGCCCAGATACTTTATCTGGGCCTTGACCGCCACTGCCACTCCCCGGACGACGACGTGCGCGTCCCGGGGCGGTGGCCTACGACGCCCGTGGAACATCAGGGCCTCCGACTTTTCTGCGGAGACCCTGAGGCCAAGATGTTCTACCCTGCCAACGACCATAGCAACAGCGTCGTTGGCTAGCTCCACGGACTCCTCGTAGGTTCCGCCCCGGGCCGTGATGAGGGTGTCATCTGCATAGCAGATCACCCCCATCCCGGGCAAGACTGGCTCTCTGAGGAGCCAGTCGTAACCGATGTTCCACAGGACCGGACCCAGAACCGATCCCTGTGGAACACCGCACGCGACACGTCGACGTCCGGCGATCTGACCAAAGCCGCCCCCCTCCCAGAGGACGAACCTGTCCCGGAGGTATGCCTCCAACAGCCTCATGAGGTACCGAGGCACTCCCTAGTACCGGAGCGCCTCGATGATGGTCTCAAACGGGAGACTGTTGAAGGCATTCGCTATGTCGAGCGATACCACCAGGACAGACTCCTCGATCCCCTCTGCCTCTCTCGTGAGGCACTTCAACGCACTCAGGGCGTCCCGCGTGGAACGCCCTGCGCGGAACCCGAACTGTGCCTCAGAGAGGCCAGGCCCTTCGTCATTGAGGTGCTTGACGAGGCGACTTGCCAAAATCCTTTCGAAGACTTTGGCCACCTCGTCAAGCAACACGATGGGCCTGTAGGCAGAGGGATCTCCTGGGGGGCGGCCCTCCTTAGGGAGCAGGCACAGCCGGCCCTCTTTCCATGGCTTCGGGAACTCGCCCGACCTGATGCAGGCGTCGTACAGTCCCCGAAGCTGGCCGCCGAGATGTTTGGCGGCCAGGAAGAGGGCCCGGCCTGGGACCCCATCGGGTCCCGGTGCCTTCCGACGGCCCCGTAAACGGTCCAGGGCTGTCTCGAGCTCCTCCTCTGAGACGGGGGGAGGTTCCGTCTCAGAGGCAATTATTCCTGGAGGAGGATCCATGGCAGGAGGAGTATGGACTCCCGGGTCTGGGAAGAGACCGCTAATGACCCTATCAAGGACCCCATCCGGCAGGGACTCCGTAATCGGGACAGCAAAAGCACGCAACTTTTTCCGTGCTACCCGATACGGACGTCCCCAGGGGTCCCTGTCAAGCGATGCCAGTAATTCTTCCCGAGCCCGGGCCTTCGACTGGTTTATTGCCAGTTGAAGGGCTTTTTTAGCAGCCCGATACTCCTCCGCCAACCTAAGCTCCTCCTCCAACTCCGGAGGAAGCCGACGCCTGCAGCGCTTCAGAGATCGGTGTAGCCTTTGAGCTGCCTCTCGCAGGGCACCGATCTCCGAAGTCCACCAATAGACGCTTGGCCGCTGCACGCGTCGACGCGACCGTGGCATGGAGGCATCGCAGACCCTTCCCAGGGATCTGCGCATGCGCTCCGCCAGTTCCTCCGGAGTTCCACCATCCACCGGATTGGTCCAGCCCTCGACGACCGCCGCTTCCTCAGCCAGCTCGCGATCGAGCTGGCTGACGGCCCAACGCAGGAATTGCCCGAGGCTGCGTGGGGGGTCTGTCATCCTCGGAGGAGGGGAGACCTCGAACCTGATGTACAGGTGGTCCGAGAGGGTCTCCACCTCCTCCTCAGCCTTCCAATTTGCCACCCTACGTGCGATCGCATGAGTGGCGAACGACAAGTCCACGATGGATCCTCCCTGCGATCGCACGCAGGTGTGGACCGACCCTCGATTGAGGATTGACAGACCACTTTGCAATGCCCACGCATCCACGAGCCTACCCCGCGCGTCGGTGGCGGTGTTCCCCCAGGAACGGGATTTCGCGTTGAAGTCACCGAGGACGAACGTTGCCCTCGGTGACTGTCTCGCCACGGCGGCCCTGACGGAGTCCAAGAACATCTCGAACTCCGCCAGGGATCGGTTTGGGGAGAAGTACACACCAATGATGGTGTACTCTCCCCAACCTGCCACCGCGTAACCCCGTCCCTTCTCGATGGAAGTGAGAGGGGGGCTAGCGCCTGAACTAGTGACCACCGCCACCCGGCCGTCGAGGTCCCCTACCCAGTTATCCTGGGAGGGGATGCAGTACGGTTCCGAAACCACAGCTGGACCAATCCTCCACTCCGCCAGGGACTGCAGGAATAAATCCTGGGCCCCGGCGGAGTGATTCACGTTAGCCTGCAGGAATCTCACATGCTGCTGTACAGGCATCAATCAGACATGTGAGATTCCCCGGCACTTGCTCTAACCAAACCCCCGGGCCTTACCGGGGGGACAAACTTGGGGCGCACGGTGCCAGGCTGGCAGTGCCTGGACATCGTGACGTGGTCAGCCCGTCGCCCCGCTTCGGCGCACACCACGCAGTGCGCCTTGTCCGACCTGCACTCTATCAGAATGTGGCCGCTTTTGCCACACCGATAGCACAGGTCGGACCTGTCCCCCCGGCCGTCTGGGCACATCGCAGTCGAGTGCCCAGGGGCGAGACACCTGTAGCACCTCACTTGGCGCTTCTCATAGGCCTCCACGGTGACCGATGTGAAACCTATGAGAAGGTGACCAATTTCCGCCAGGTGTTTCGCCACTGGGATCGGGCACATCACCCACGATGAACCCAGACCCCCCGCTCCAATTCCGATGCCCGCCGCTCTGATTTGGGAGCGTGGGCAGTTCCCTATACGGGCCACTTCCTCTACGATCATCTCCGGGGTGACTGAGTCATCCAAACCCGTAAGCCTTAATTCGCCCCTTTTCACGGGTCTGGAGACCTCAGCCACTCCGGTTAACGCCCCCTGAAGAAGACCGGCCACCCGGTCCGCCAAAGCCGCGCTCTCGGCGCCGGGTGGAAATTCCAGAAGCCGAGAGTCGTTGGCGGACCGGACGACCCTTAACCCCCGCTTAAGCCCTAGGGCGACGACGTCCACGACGCCCTTTGCCTTGGTAAAGACGTCGAAGAACGTCATCCCCTTTTTCACGGCCTCCGGTAGTAGACTAACCCTTACTACCGGAGCCTTTTCCTCGGTGAGCTTCGCCGGGTTAATTTTCCCCGGCGGCCCACGGCGTCTATCCCGTCGAGGTTCCCGTTCCTCCCTTTGACGGGGAGTGCGCGGCTGGGTTTGGGGTTGGGCGGACTGGAGGGGGGCCGAAGAGTTCGGTCCCCTGTCCACTCCCTTCCCCTTACCCTTCCCTTTACGCCTACCCTCCACCACGGTCCACTCGTTATCCGTGGGGGGGACAGTTTCAACAGGGGCGGAGAACCCCTGGATCTGGGACCTTGGAGCCCTCAGTGAGGGAAACTCCTTACTCCCAGATCCCGAGGGGCCCGCAGACGCCACCTTCTTGGGCGGCGGGCGTGACGGCCCGGCCTTCGGAGGAGGGGGGGGAGCTGTCTCCACCCTCTCTTCGACCACCATCGCCTCCGTGGGGACGGGGGCGGATACGATTCCCGAGGGGGGGTTGGAACCCCCTTTCTTCTTCTTATCGCCCGCTAGCGGCGGGCGGATGACCTTCGGAGGAGGAAGTCGGTCCTCCAGCACCGCTAGCCGGGCATCCACCAATGTCCTCACCGAGACGATGATAGCCCTCTGAAAGGCCTCAAGATCTAGGGTGGGGGGGGGTTCCAGGGGGGCGACAGCCGAGGGGGGAGCTTTCGCTGCCGTCTTCATTTCGCTGAACTCCCTGCGGTGAGCTTTGAGCTCAGCCCGCAGGGAGTCGATCTCCCTCTTCAACCGGAGGTTTTCCACACTCAACCTCCGGTTTTCTGCATCCAAAGACCTCGCGGAGAGGTTTTTCACCACGTCCGCGAGGGTACTTGCCGCCAGTTTCAGCTTCCTGATGAAGCCCCCCTTAAGGTTGCCCGAGGTCTGAGCCACCCTGTAGATGGCCGCTACATGATCCTTGGCCAGGGTATGGAGCTCCTCAGCACCCATCCTGGCCAGATCTGACTCCATCGGGTCAACCTCTGCCACGTCGGAGGAGTCTTCCGACCTCTTTTTGTGGTAGGTCTCCCCCCCCTCCTTACGGGCTTTTTCCCCCTCCGCTTTGCGGGTCTTCTTCATCACCTCCAAAGAGGCCCTTTCAACCCTCACCTGGCAAGGATGACAACCGCGGAGCTGACGGCTTCGCTCAATTTCGTCACAAAGAGCCTCCGAACGAGCCATCAGCTCCTCTGTGGTCTCCTTCCTCGGATACCGCAGCACCGCCGCCCCGCGACCAGCACTACGTGTCGCAATGCGGGCTTTGCCCCGTTTTATCACGGACCTGACAACTGACGTGTCAGTGTCAGCGTCCGTCTCCCCAGGCCCACTTGCCCTCTTTCGGGACGACTCATCGGAGTCGGGGTCAGACCCCGCCCGCGAGTGGGCGCTGAGCCTCTTGCGGGCGGAGATCTTCCCCGCGATAACCCCGGTGACCGCCCCGGAAATGGCGCTGGCATCCGAATCCGCCATTGCCACGGGCCCCCCACTAGGGGGGGGGGCACCCCCAGAGTCCAATAAACTAGCCGGGTCAATATTCCACGAAGAAACAGTCCAGATAACAAGCCAAGGTCAGTATTAAGGAAAGAAACAAAATCCACGAAAAGCCAGGTCAATATACTAGTGCGAAATCCAAAAATCCCTTAAACACGCCAAGTCGTCGATAAGGAATCCGAAAATAAACAAAAACACGAAAAAATAAAACCACGAAAAAATGCGAAAAAATTCGACAAGGATCCCCCTGCATGGACACGTCCGCTCCCTGCGACTGCCGGGAGCATACTCATAAAGCCTCAACCTTTTTTTTTTTTTTTTTTTTGATAACGCAGGGGGAATGTCTTTTCTTGCGACACTCCCTCGGGCCCTGGGGGAGGGTGACCGAGGGGAGTGTGGGACTCCCAGCGGAATGGATCTCCACGCATAACTACCGCCGCGGGCGGTAGTAGTCGCGAGATCCCGTCCGCCGGACTACCCACTAAACCTAACCTGCGCCTCTTTCCCACGCTTTTACGGGGCGCCACGAGAACTAGAGCGGTGCTACTACATTCGTGACGCCCCTACGTCTGGCAATCTTCAGGACACCCCGAAGGCAAGGTGCCCTGCTTCATCAACAGGGGGGGAAGTCCGCGGGTACCCCCGGTCCCCGCGGCCCCCTTTGACGGCACTAAGGGAGGTGGGCTGCGTAGCGACGCCGCCGGCCGCCAGTCCGCCGTCGCCGGATCAGGTCTGCGTACGCATCCACCTCCCTGGTCCTCTCTGCGGCCTCCTTCAGGGACATTACCGTCTCGCTGAAGGAGGAAACCGCTCTCCATCCGTCCTCGCTCGACAGCATGGCTTCTACCAACTGCTGGAGCGAGGACACAGGACCGACAATACTATCTAGCTGATGACGCTGAGGTCCCCAGGCGGCGCACTCCACCAGCGTGTGATACGCTGTATCGTTGGGTGCGCCGCACTCTGCACATTCTGGCGTCGGTTCACGCCCCGCTGTCTGATGCAGATACTTACCGAAGCACCCATGCCCGGTAAGTATCTGCGTCAGCCTGTACGTTAGGGTCCCGTACTTCCTCGAGACCCAACGAGACAGGTGGGGGCGGACCGCCGCCACCGTCTCTGCTCCTGCTTCTGGGGTCCTCAGGTCATCAGCCCAATCTTGGATCAGGGCCTCGGTCGCCAAGACCCTGATCCTTCTCACAACTGCCGGACACGGTCTCTCTCCTCTCTCTCTGGTGTCCTGTCGGTAGCGGTGCACTGCCGCGAGCACCTCCGCCTGGCGCTCCCAGGGCGGATCACTCGCGAGCAGTGTCGCCGCCGTCCACGACACTGTCCGGTACCCCCGGATGGCCCGCACCGCCAGGACCCTCTGAGAACGTCTCAGATGGGTCCTGTTCTTGCGGTGAAGAGCATCGACCCATACGGGGGCGCCGTACAGCGCCATGCTCCGCAGGACACCAGTATATAACCTTCTACAGACCGTGCACGGCCCTCCCACATTGGGTAAGAGTCTGGCCAGGGCGGCAGCGGCACCTAGCAATCTCGGGGCCAGCTGGGTGAAGTGGGCCCCGAAATTCCACTTTCCGTCTAGGACAAGGCCCAGGTACTTCATCTGGGCCTTTACCGCTACCGCCACTCCCTGGACGGCGACGTGCGTGCCCCGAGGCGGTTGTCTACGTCGTCCGTGGAACATGAGGGCCTTCGTCTTCTCTGCGGAGACCCTGAAGCCTAAACGGCGTACCCTTTCTACAACCAACGCCGTTGCGGCGTTGGCTAGTTCCACGGACTCCTCGTAGGTTCCGCCCCGGGCCGTGATGAGGGTGTCGTCGGCATAACAGATCACCCCCATCAACCTCATCATTTTTTTTTTTTGATAACGCATGGGGAATATCTTTTCTTGTGACACTGCCTCGGACCCGGGGGGGGGGGGGGTTGACCGAGGGGTGTGTGAGACTCCCACGGCCGGAATCTCCACGCATGGCTACGAGAGCGTAGCAGTCGTGAGATTCCGTCCGCCAGACTACCCACTAAACCTAACCTGCGCCCCTACTCCCTAGCGCTTTTATGGGGCGTCACAGGATATAGACCGTAGGTACACGACTGTGACGCCCCTACGCATGGCTTTACTCCCCAGAGTGGCCCTCGGGGAAGGCCACCCTCTCCACCAATAGGGGGGGAAGTCCCGCGGGTTCCCCCGGTCCTCGCGGGCCCCTATGATGGAACTCCTATGGGGGGAGGAGGTGAGCATATCGACGCATCCGGCGGCCTACGCGCCGCCGGCGGATCGGGTCCTGTCCGCTTCCTCCTCCCTCTCCCTTTCTGCGACCTCCTTCTGGAGCAGGACAGACTCACAGAAGGAGGCCACTGCCGCCCAACCGTCCTCACTCCGCAGCATGGCGACGACCATGCTTTGGAGTGAGTCGACACGCCCAACCACACTCTCCATTTCATGACGCTGAGGTCCCCAGGCGGCGCACTCCGCCAGCGTATGGATCGCCGTATCCTCGGGTGCGCCGCAGTGCTGACACTCCGGTGTCGGTTCACGCCCCGCAGTATGATGCAGATACTTACCGAAGCAGCCATGCCCGGTAAGTATCTGCACCATCCTGTATGTTAGGGTCCCCCTACTACGTTGGACCCAACGCGACAGGTGGGGGCGGACCGCCTCCACCGTCGCAGCACCAGCCACTGGGGA
The DNA here is from genome assembly GCA_019925095.2 of Dendrolimus kikuchii. Classification (NCBI taxonomy): domain Eukaryota; kingdom Metazoa; phylum Arthropoda; class Insecta; order Lepidoptera; family Lasiocampidae; genus Dendrolimus; species Dendrolimus kikuchii. The sequence goes on from JAHHIN020000031.1 coordinate 6,107,657, forward strand.
CCTCAGGTCCTCCTCCCATTTAACCATCAGGGCCGCGGTCGCTTCGGCCCTGACTTTCTTCACCTCTGCCAGGCACGGCCTCAATCCTCTCTCTCGGGCATCTTGGCGGAAGCGGAACACGCTGGCGAGCGTCTCCGCTTGGAACTCCCAAGGCGGATCGCCCGCCAGGAGTGTTGCCGCCGTCCAAGACACCGTACGGTACCCCCGAATGGCCCTCACCGCAAAGACGCGCTGACAGCGTCTCAACAACGTCCTGTTCTTGCGGTGAAGGGCCTGACTCCACACGGGGGCACCGTACAGTGCCATACTCCGTAAGATGCCCGAGTACAACTTCCTGCAGGCCGCACCTGGCCCTCCCACATTCGGCAGGAGCCTGGCCAGGGCAGCGGCGGCCCTCAGGAGTCTCGGGGTCAACTGAGCGAAATGAGCCCCGAAACTCCACTTCCCATCCAGGACGAGGCCCAAATATTTCATTTGGGCCTCTACCGCCACTGCCACTCCCTGGACGACGACGTGCGTGTCCCGGGGTGGTCTCCTACGACGCCCGTGGAACATCAGGGCCTCAGTTTTCTCGGCGGAGACTCTGAGGCCCAGACGCTGCATCCTCCCAACGACCAATGCAGCGGATGCATTGGCTAACTCCACGGACTCTTCGTAGGTTCCACCCCGGGCCGTGATGAGGGTATCGTCTGCGTAACAGATTACCCCCATCCCGGGCAGGACTGGCTCTCGGAGGAGCCAGTCGTATCCGATGTTCCACAGGATCGGACCCAGAACCGATCCCTGTGGAACACCGCACACCACACGCCGACGCCCAGCGATCTGGCCATAGCCGCCCCCCTCCCAGAGGACGAATCTGTCCCGGAGGTATGCCTCCAACAACCTCATGAGGTACTGAGGCACTCCCTGGTACCGGAGTGCCTCCAGTATCGTCTCGAACGGGAGGCTGTTGAAGGCGTTCGCTATATCTAGCGATACCTCCAGGACAGACTCCTCTAACCCCTCTGCCTCTCTCGTGAGGCACTTTAACGCATCCAGGGCGTCCAACGTGGAGCGCCCTGGCCTAAACCCATACTGTGCCTCCGAGAGACCAGGCCCGTCGTTGGTGATGTGCTTGACGAGGCGACTGGCCAATATCTTTTCAAAGATCTTGGCCACCTCGTCAAGCAAGACGATGGGCCTGTATGCAGAGGGGTCGTCCGAGGGGCGACCCTCCTTGGGGATCAGGCATAGCCGGCCCTCCTTCCACTGCTTCGGGAACTCACCTGTTCTGATGCAGGCATCATACAGTCCCCGAAGCTGGCCGCCGAGATGTTTGGCGGCCAGGAAGAGGGCCCGGCCTGGTACCCCATCCGGCCCTGGTGCCGTCCTACGACCTTTGAGGCGATCCAGGGCCGTTTCTAACTCCTCTTCTGAGACGGGGGGAGGTGCCGTCTCAGAAGGAATAATCCCAGGAGGAGGATTTATCTCGGGAGGAGTATGAGCTCCCGGGTCCGGGAAGAGTCCGTCCACAATCCTTTCAAGGACTCCGTCTGGTAGGGACTCCGTTATCGGGGCGGCAAAGGCGCGTAGCTTTTTGCGCGCCGCCCGATACGGACGTCCCCAGGGGTCCCTGTCCAGAGACTCCAGTAATTCTTCCCGTGCCCGGGCCTTCGCCTAGCATATTGCCACGCGAAGGGCCTTTTTGGCAACCCCATACTCCTCCCCTAGTCTGATCTCCTCCTCCAACTCCGGAGGAAGCCGACGCCGGCAGCGCTTAAGAGATCGGTGCAACCTTTGAGCTGCCTCTCGCAGGGCACCGATCTCTGCAGTCCACCAATGGACGCCCGGACGCTGCCAGCGCCGACGCGACCGAGGCATCGCATACCCTTTTCAGGGTTATGCGCATGCGCTCCGCCAATTCCTCCGAAGTTCCACCCTGTTCCGGATTGGTCCAGCCCTCGACGACCGCCGTCTACTCAGCCAGCTCAGGATTGAGCCGACTGACGATCCAGCGCGGGAACTGCCCGTGGCCCCGTGGGGGGTCTGTCACCATACTGGGAGGAGGGGAGACCTCGAACCTAATGTACAGATGGTCCGAGAGCGTCTCCACCTCCTCCTCAACTGCCCAGTTCGCCACCCTGCGTGCGATCGCATGGGAAGCAAACGATAGATCCACAATGGATCCACCCCGCGATCGCACGCAGGTGTGGACCGATCCTCGATTGAGGAGTGACAGACCGCTTTGTAACGCCCACGTTTCCACGAGTGTACCCCGCGCGTTGGTGACGGTGTTCCCCCAGGAACGGGATTTTGCGTTGAAGTCACCGAGGACAAACGTTGCCCTCGGCGACTGTCTCGCCACGGCGGCCCTGACGGAGTCCAAGAACGTCTGGAACTCCGCCAGGGATCGGTTCGGGGAGAAGTACACACCGATGATGGTGTACTCTCCCCAACCTGCCACCGCGTAACCCCGTCCCCTCTCGATGGAAATGAGAGGGGGGCTAGTGCCTGTTCTAGCTATCACCGCCACCAGGCCGTCGAGGTCCCCTACCCAGTTATCCTGGGAGGGGATGTAGTACGGCTCCGACACCACAGCTGGACCAATCCTCCACTCCGCCATCGACTGCAGGAACAAGTCCTGAGCCCCGGCGGAGTGGTTTAAATTCCCCTGGAGGAATCTCTTATGCTGTACAGGCATCAGTCAGACATACGAGACTCCCCCCCTGTTCTGACCTCCCTACCTCCGAGCCTATTGGCCGGGGGGACAAACTTGCCGGCGACAGTGGCAGGCCGGCAGCGCCTGGACATTGTCGTGTGGTCTGCCCGACGCCCTGCTTCGGCACACACCACACAGTGTGCCTTTGCCGACCTGCACTCGTACATGATGTGACCGCTCTTCCCGCAGCGGTAACACATGTCCGATTTATCCCCCCGGCCCTCTGGGCACGTTGTCGTCATGTGCCCGATGGCGAGGCACCTGAAGCACCGCAGTGGGCGTTTTTCGTACGCCACCACTGCGGCCGAGGTGAAGCCGATCAAGAGATGACCGGCCTCAGCCAGGAGTTTCGCCACCGGGATGGGGCATTGGACCCACGACGAGCCAAGACCCCCCTGTCCAATCCCTATCCCCGATGCCCTTACCTGGGAGCGGGGACAATTCCCCACTCTCGCCACCTCCTCCTCGATCAGGTCCGAGGTGACGGAGTCGTCCAGGCCCGTTAGGTGGATTTCCCCCCGCTTCACGGGCCTGTAGATTTCCGCCACTCCGGCGAGTGCCCCCCGTAAAAGTTCGGCCACCCGGTCCGCCAACTGCGCATTTTCGGGGCCGGGCGGAAACTGCAGCAACCTAGCGTCGTTGGCGGCCCGGAGGACCGTGAGCCCCTTCTTCAGCCCAAGGACGACGATATCGACGACGCCCTTCGCCTTGGCGAAGACGTCGCGATACGTCGTCCCCTTCGCTGCCGCCTCCGGTAGCAATTTGACCATCACTACCGGGGCCTTCTCCTCCGTAAGGCTCTCCGGGTTCACTTTACCCGGGGGCCTGCCGCGTGCCTCCCTCCTGGTCTCCCTCCTTTTTTCCTCCCTTTGGGAGGTACGGGCTTGGGTTGGGGGTTGGGTGGACTGGGGGGGGGGCCGAAGTGTTCGGTCCCCTGCCCGCTCCCTTCCCCTTTCCCTTCCCTTTCTTCCCGGCTCCCACCACGGTCCACTCATTGTCCGTGGGGGGAGCTGACGACTCCTGGGGGGCAAATCCAGGAATCTGGGACCTCGGAGTCCTGAGAGCAGGAAACTCCTTGGTCCCGGTCCTCGATGGGCCCGCTACCGCCGCCTTTTTCGGCGGCGGACGTGATGGCCCAGCTTTGGGAGGTGGGGGGATCACCTCCCCATCCGTCCCTGCGTCGACCGTCATCGCCTCCGTGTCGGAGGTAATGGGGTGGCGAACAACCCTCGGGGGGGGGTTAGTCCCCCCCTTCTTCTTCTTGTCGCCCGCCAGCGGTGGGCGGAGGACCTTCGCTGGAAGCAGACGGTCCTCGATCACCGCTAGGCGGGCATCCACCAAGTTCCCCACAGAGGTTATTATTGCCCTCTGCAGGGCGTCAAAATCAAATGGGGGGGGTGCTACCTGGGGGGGGGGTACTTCCTGGGCGGGGGCAGCGGCCTTATCCTTTTTGGCCGCTGCCTTCATATCACTAAACTCCCTGCGGTGGGCTTTTAGCTCCGCCCGCAGGGTGTCAATCTCCCTTTTCAACCGGAGGTTCTCTACTGACAACCTCCGGTTCTCCGCATCTAGGGACCTCGCAGACAGGTTTTCCACCACGTCTGCGAGGGTACCCGCCGCAAGTTTCAACTTGCGGATGTACCCCCCTTTCAAGTTACCCGACGTTTGGGCCACCTTATAGATGGAGGCCACCTGCTCCTTCGCCAGGGAGTGCAAGTCCTCGGCGCCCATCCGGCCGAGGTCCATCTCCCTGGGGTCCATCTCCCCTGAGATCTCCACTACGTCGGAGGACTCGTCCGACTTCTTCCTATAGGTCTCTCCCTTGGAAGAAGTCGCGGTCCTCACCGACTCCTCATTACTCTTCACCTGCTCCTTGGCCTCCCGGATCAGGGCCTCCGACCGAGCCGTCAGCTCTTCAGAGGCCTTCCCCGAGTACCGGAGCACGGCTCCCCGTCCGCCACTTCGCGGCCCGGTGCGGCTTTTATACACGCGCCGGGCTGCTGCCACCATTCTCTTGGCTGACACATCTGTGTCAGCCTCGTCCTCCCCCGTCCCGGGTCTTACCCGGGACGACACGTCCGACTCGGGGTCAGATTCCGCTCGCGAGTGGCCGCTGAGCCTCTTACGAGCGGTAATCTTCCCCGCAATGACTCCCGAAATTGCCCCTTTGATGGCACTCGCATCGGAGTCCTCCATCGTCAGGGGGCCCCCCTAGGGGGGGGGACAACCTAAAAGTCCAGTAAACACGCCAAGTAATCCGTTCGAGCAGAAACAATCCCAAAAAACACGCCAAGTCGTCAAGTTTCGAAGAAACAGTCCGGTAAGCAAAGCCAAGTGATAAAACTAGTGTAGAATCCCAAATATCCTTTAAACGAGCCAAGTTGTCGATAAGGATACCAGAAACACCACATATAACGCCAAAAAGATAACCACGAAAAACCTTAAAAAGTTGAAAGGTCAAAACTAGCTCCCATCAACCTCATCAGCCTCAACCTAACCTAACCTTTTTTTTTTTTTTTTTTACATGGGGAAATGCGTTACCGCACCGTCAGCCGCGTGGGGATCGACGCGGCCGGTGTGTGGGACTCCCCGACGCCGATTAATCAATACGACCGGCGCCGGTATACCCACTAAAACCCCATGGGAGCCTACTTCCGCATTGATGCCGGGGTCGCGGTACACAGCGTGAGCCTTACTCCGCAACCCCGGCGAGCGGTGGGCCGCCCCATAAACAGGGGCGGCCTCTCCTGTGTGGGCCGGGTGAATGTTACCCGGCCCTGAGAGGGTCACGCGGCTACCTCTCGCGCCCTCTCGCGGCATTAGTGCGGGCGGAGGCCAAATTGATCCCCGAGGCCTCAACGCCCGCTGCCGCTCGCCCGTGGCTACCATTTAACCACGGGCGTCATCCTCCGTTCCGCTCCCCGCGGCGGCTGGAGCGTCCGCCGCGGCCGCGGTCCTGTCCGGCGCCTTGCTGGCTTCCTGACGATTCCTCCTGGTGGGCCTGGCCTTACAGGGCCTCGAGCCCACCTGATGACCGGCCGGCCTGCCCGCGGCTGCGCACACTGGACAGTGCGGCTTCGCGTTGCAGGGGCCGGTGATCAAGTGACCGGCTTGTCCGCAGCGGTAACATTGCCCGCTGCGGTCCACCTCTGAGGCGCAGACCGCTGCCACGTGGCCAGCCTCATGACAGCGGTAGCACCTCTGGGTCCTGTGCGGCAGGGCCTTCACTAGGGCGGAGGCCCAGCCCACCAGGAGCTTCGTCTCAGCTGCGAGCAGCTTCTTGGCGGCCGCCACCGGGCAGGCCACCACCGTCTGGCCCATCCCGTCTGGGCCGGGACGGACCTTTGACGTCTTGATGCTCGTTACCGAGCATCCGGTGGTCCGCGCGATGGCGGCGGCCACGTCTTCTTCGTGCGCGTGGTCGTCCAGGCCCGAGACACGAAGACACACAGTCTTCTCGGGCCTGTACACGCGCACGTCCTCGGGATAGAGGTTGAGCCGCAGCTGTTCGGCGAGGGCGTCTGCTTGGGGGGCCGTGTCGGCGCCAGGTAGCACCAACATTCGCCCTCCCGTGCGCGCCCTCTTGAGCCGCAGGCCTCCTTCTATCCCGAGGTCAGCCAGCTTTATTCTTGCCTTCGCCTTCGAGAAGAGGTTGGCGTAGGTCACTCCTCGGTCCGCCGCGCCTGGCTGTAGAGTCAGGATGACGGCAGCGGACTTCGGAGGACGCAGACGCGGTACCCTCCTCTCGACAGGCTTAGGCTTGTCCTTCTTTTGGGACGGCGGGGGGGGAGGGGGAGGCTGCGAGGACTGCTCCTGCGCCTTCTGACCCCTCCCTCTTCTTCGTCCTCCTCTGGTCCCCCGCGGCTTCGCGCTTTCAGCTGCGTCAGCGGCGGGGGGCGCGACCGGTGCGGTGCTGGTCGACGGCTTCTGGCCCTTTCGGGGCCTCCTCCTGTTCACCGTCGTCCAGCCCTCTTCGGTCGCAGCCAAAGGAGGGTGGGGCGCCGGACAGGCGGGCGGTGGTGGGATGGACGTCACCACCGCCTTCTCCAAACTTACCCTCTGAGAGGGCAACGGGGGATACTCCGCAGCCGAGAGCCTCAACACATGAGGCGAACTTGGCTGGGAATAGGGCCTAGCTGTGGGGGCGGGGCTCGGTGTTGTTACCGAGCGCAGCCGCTCCTCCATGGCCGCGAACCGACTTTCCATGAGGAGAGTCATTCGGTCGAGGTTCGCGGCCATCACCGACTCCGCATTTGGCGGGGCTGGCGGCGCGGCATCTGGCCGCGGCCGCACAACCTCCGCCTGGAGGCTCCTGAGCTCGTTTCGGAGGTCAGCGATCCCTGACTCCATGCGGCTGTTAGCCGCACGGAGCAGGGCGACCTCCTGGTTGGATGTGCGAGTCAGGAGCTCCTCCGAGGCCTCGTGGATGGCGCTCACAGCCTCTTTAAGGGCCTTCTGGAGAGTCCCTTTCAGGCCCTTAGAGACTTTGGCCACCCCGGCCACCACCGCTAAGGAGTCGGTGATTTGCTTCTGCAGGTCCTGCGCGTGAGCTGCTCGGGCCTCTGGAGCGGCCTGGCTCGCGAGGGCGGGCGCGGTTTTTGACCGGGTCACCCTCGCGGACGCCATTGATGAGGCCTGCTCCACTATCTCCTTTTCTGCCGCGAGCTCTAGCTCAGCGCGCTGGGCCTGCACAAGCGCCTGCTTGGCAGCAGCTAGGCCCACGTACTCCCCCGTTGTTGGAGGACGCCCTCTGCCCCGCTTGTCGTCCGGCGCTGTAGCTGCCGGAGTCTTAGCAGGGGGTTTGGGGGGCGGCCTCTCATCATCTTCGTCTGTCGACGACGCCAGTGGAGAGGAGTCGTCGAAGACCATGTCCGGCAGCCGGAGACGCATCCTGTCTCTACGGGCTGCCGACTTGCTCCTCTTGTTCTTCCCCTCCGGCCCTTTGGGGGCCGGGGCCTTTGGTGGGGCCTGCACAGGGGGCTCAGCGGGGGGCAATATCCCCTCCTCGTCAGACGACGTCGGTGGTGAGAGGTCGTCTAGAGCCAGGTATGACCTCAACCGCGTGTTGCGGGAGGCACCCTGGCTCTTGCCCTTCCCCTCCGGCTCTTTCGGAGCCGGGGCCTTTGGTGGGGCCTGAGCAGGGGGGGCTGTCCCTTTCCCGGATGGTCCGGGCAGGAACGCGTCTACGTCTTCAAGCCGCTGCAACCGCACTGTGCAGGAGCTGGCTTGGCTGGAAGAACTTTGCGCTTCCGCCGGCAGAGAGATCGCCGACAGGAAGCGCGAGTAGAAGTTCTTCTCTCCTCCGCCCTTCACGGGCCCTTTCGGGTTGGGTTTGCCCTTCTCGGGCACGTCACCTGCATCTACTACGCCCTTCTCGGGCACTACGTCGGATGATGTTTTTGTTTTTGAGTTCAAATTCATATTTGTTCCCACGAGTCGAAAAACTTTTTATGGTTGAAAAAACGGGGTGTGGTTCGCAGTCGCGACCGGGTTTACCCCCCCGGCCTCAAAACAGATCGCCCTGCGCCGCAGCTTAAGCATTAGGGGTTTTTTATTGAGGTTGTCTCCTCTTGGGCCAGCCGGTTAAGGCAAGCCCCGCGGTCCCGTGTGGCCGCGAGACGTGATCCACGACACCACACGGGGTAACGCTCGGCGGTAGCGCCCAAAGGCGAGACTCTCGCCCCACCACTGGGCCCGCCGCCACTGTCAACGTCAAAAGCGCGCTGTGCGCGCGCACACCTCGTCTGCCAGCGGAGCAGAATGCGTCGACGCTGGCAAACCTCACCGCTCCACCTCGAACGACCGGTAGAACGGCGTTCCTCCTTTTAGGGATGGGAAGGGGTGTTTTGGAGGGAACAAGTTTGGAAGGAAGGGAAGGAATACAAGGATTTGGAGTGGATAGGTGGGACACCACTGTCACGGAGTGAAGGGGGGAATGTGACAGTGGCCGCTCGGGGCCCCGGGGACGCATCCCCTTGTACCGCTACCTGGACGGAGACGAGTCCAGGGCGGCACCCCCTGGGGGGAACCTAACCTAACCTAACCTAAACCTAACCTTTTTTTTTTTTTTTTTGATAACGCAGGGGGAATGTCTTTTCTTGTGACACTGCCTCGGGCCCGGGGGGGGGGTTGACCGAGGGGTGTGTGAGACTCCCAGCGGCCGGAATCTCCACGCATGGCTACGAGAGCGTAGCAGTCGCGAGATTCCGTCCGCCAGACTACCCACTAAACCTAACCTGCGCCCCTAATCCCTCGCGCTTTTACGGGGCGTCACAGGATATAGACCAGAGGTACACAACTGTGACGCCCCAACGCCTGGCTTATACCCCAGGATGGCCCTCGGGGTGGACCATCCTCTTCATCAGTAGGGGGGGAAGCCCCGTGGGTGCCCCCGGACCCACGGGCCCCTACGATGGAAACCTAGGGGGGGAGGAGGTGAGCGTACCTGCGCAGTCGGCGGCCTGTGCGCCGCCGGCGGACAGGGTCCGCTAGCGCATCCTCCTCCCTCTCCCTTTCGGCGACCTCCTTCTGGAGCATTACCGCTTCACAGAAGGAGGCCACTGCCGCCCAGTTGTCCTCACTCCGCAGCATGGCCGTAACCATGCTTTGGAGTGAGTCTATCCGCCCCGCCACGCTCTCCATGACGTGACGCTGAGGTCCCCATGCGGCGCACTCTACCAGCGTGTGTACTGCTGTATCAAGAGGTGCGCCGCAGTGCTTGCACTCCGGGTTTGGCTCCCGCCCCGCAACACGATGCAGATACTTACCGAAACAACCATGCCCGGTAAGTATCTGCACCATCCTGTACGTCAGGGTCCCCCTATTTCGGGAGACCCAACGCGACAGGTGGGGGCGGATTGCCTCCACCGTCGCGGATCCAGCTACTGGGGACCTCAGGTCCTCCTCCCACTTCAGGGTCAGGGCCGCGGTCGCATCGACCCTGACTCTCCTGATTTCTGCCAGGCACGGCCTCAGGCCTCTCTCCCGGGCATCCTGCCGGTATTGGTACACCCTGGCGAGCGTCTCCGCCTGGAGCTCCCAGGGCGGATCGCCCGCCAGAAGCGTAGCAGCCGTCCAGGACACCGTACGGTATCCCCGAATGGCCCTCACCGCAAGGACGCGCTGACAACACCGCAGCAGCGTCCTATTCTTGCGGTGAAGGGCTTGACTCCACACGGGGGCACCGTACAGTGCCATGCTCCGCAGAATGCCCGAATACAGCCTCCTACAAGCCGCGCCTGGCCCTCCCACATTTGGCAGGAGTCTGGCCAGGGCAGCGGCGGTCCTCAACAACTTCGGGGCCATCTGGGTGAAGTGGGCCCCGAAGTTCCACTTGCCATCCAACGTAAGGCCCAGATAGCTCATCTGGGCCTTGACCGCCACTGCCACTCCCTGGACATCGACGTGCGTGTCCCGGGGTGGTCTCCTACGACGTCCGTGGAACATCAGGGCCTCAGATTTCTCAGCCGAGACTCTGAGGCCCAAACGCCGAACCCTACTGACGACCAACGCCACTGCGGCGTTGGCCAGCTCCACGGACTCTTCGTACCAACCACCCCGGGCCGTGATGAGGGTATCATCTGCGTAGCAGATGACCCCCATCCCGGGCAGGACTGGCTCTCGGAGGAGCCAGTCGTATCCGATGTTCCACAGGATCGGACCCAGAACCGATCCCTGTGGAACACCGCACGCAACACGCCGACGCCCAGCAATCTGGCCAGAGCCGCCCTCCCAGAGGACGAATCTGTCCCGGAGGTATGCCTCCAACAGCCTCATCAGGTACCGAGGCACTCCCTGAAACCGGAGTGCCTCGATAATGGTCTCAAAGGGGAGGCTGTTGAAGGCATTTTGGATATCCAAAGATACCACCAGGACAGACTCCTCGATCTCCTCTGCCTCTCTCGTGAGGCACTTCAACGCACTCAGGGCGTCCAGTGTGGAACGCCCTGCGCGGAACCCGAACTGTGCCTCAGAGAGGCCAGGCCCTACGTCATTTAGGTGCCTGACGAGGCGACTCGCCAAAATCTTTTCAAAGACTTTGGCCACCTCGTCAAGCAGCACGATGGGCCTGTAGGCAGAGGGATCTCCTGGGGGGCGACCTTCCTTGGGGAGCAGGCACAGCCGGCCCTCTTTCCATGGCTTCGGGAACTCACCTGTTCTGATGCAGGCATCATACAGTCCCCGAAGCTGGCCGCCTAGATGTTTGGCGGCCAGGAAGAGGGCCCGGCCTGGGACCCCATCAGGTCCCGGTGCCGTCCGACGGCCCCGGAGACGGTCCAGGGCCGTCTCGAGCTCCTCCTCTGAGACGGGGGGAGGTTCCGTCTCAGAGGCTACGATTCCTGGAGGAGGATCCATGACGGGAGGAGTATGGACTCCCGGGTCTGGGAAGAGACCACTGATGACCCTATCGAGGACCCCGTCCGGAAGGGACTCCGTTATCGGGGCGGCAAAGGCGCGTAGCTTCTTGCGCGCCGCCCGATACGGACGTCCCCAGGGGTCCCTATCGAGTGATTCCAGTAGCTCTTCCCTAGCCCGGGCCTTCGACTGGCTGATTGCCAGCTGAAGGGCTTTCTTAGCAGCCCGATACTCCTCCGCCAACCTAAGCTCCTCCTCCAGCTCCGGAGGAAGCCGACGCCTGCAGCGCTTAAGAGATCGGTGCACCCTTTGAGCTGCCTCTCGCAGGGCACCGATCTCTGCAGTCCACCAGTGGACGCCTGGCCGCTGCCAGCGTCGGCGCGACCGTGGCATGGAGGCATCGCAGACTCTTCCCAGGGTACTGCGCATGCGCTCCGCCAATTCCTCCGGAGAACCATCCACCGGATTGGTCCAGCCCTCAACGACCGCCGTCTCGGTAGCCAGCTCGGGATCGAGCCGGCTGACGGCCCAACGCGGGAATCGCCCGTGGCTGCGTGGGGGGTCTGTCGTCCTGGGAGGAGGGGAGACCTCGAACCTGATGTACAGGTGGTCCGAGAGTGTCTCCACCTCCTCCTCAACCATCCAATTTACCACCCTACGTGCGATCGCATGGGTTGCGAACGACAAATCCACAATGGATCCTCCCTGCGATCGCACGCAGGTGTGGACCGACCCTCTGTTGAGGATCGACAGACCACTTTGGAGAGCCCACGCTTCCACGAGCCTACCCCGCGCGTCGGTGGCGGTGTTCCCCCAGGAACGGGATTTTGCGTTGAAGTCGCCGAGGACAAACGTTGCCCTCGGCGACTGTCTCGCCACGGCGGCCCTGACGGAATCCAAGAACGTCTCGAACTCCGCCAGGGATCGGTTTGGGGAGAAGTACACCCCGATGATGATGTACTCTCCCCAACCTGCCACCGCGTAACCCCGTCCCCTCTCGATGGAAATGAGAGGGGGGCTAGTGCCTGATCTAGCAACCACCGCCACCAGGCCGTCGAGATCCCCTACCCAGTTCTCCTGGGAGGGGATGTGGTATGGCTCCGAAACCACCGCTGGACCAATCCTCCACTCCGCCAGGGACTGCAGGAATAAGTCCTGAGCCCCGGCGGAGTGATTCCCGTTCGCCTGCAGGAATCTCACATGCTGCTGTACAGGCATCAGTCAGACATGTGAGATTCCCCGGCACCTACTCCAACCGACCCTCCAGACCGAAAGGCCGGGGGAACAAATTTGGGGCGCACCGTTCCAGGCCGGCAGTGCCTGGACATGGTGACGTGGTCTGCCCGACGTCCCGTTTCGGCGCACACCACGCAGTGCGCCTTCTCCGACCTGCAGTTAATCAGCAAGTGGCCAGGTTTGCCACAGCGATAACAGAGGTCGGATTTGTCCCCCCGGCCGTCTGGGCACATCGTAGACGAGTGCCCGGCGGCAAGACACCTATAACACCTGACTTGGCGCTTCTCATAGGCTTCCACGGAGACCGACGTGAAGCCTATGAGAAGGTGGCCAACCTCAGCCAGGCGCGCTTAGCCACCGGGATCGGGCACCTCACCCACGACGAGCCCAGACCCCCTGATCCCACACCTATACCCGCGGCCCTGATTTGGGATCGGGGACACTCCCCGATCCGGGCCACCTCCTCCACGATCATCTCCGGCGTGACCGAGTCGTCCAGACCCGTAAGACGGATTTCGGCCCTCTTGACGGGCCTGGAAACCTCGGCCACTCCGGTCAAGGCTCCCTGGAGGAGCCCGGCCACCCGGTCCGCCAACGCCGCACTCTCGGCGCCGGGCGGAAACTCCAACATCCTGGAGTCGTTGAAGGCCCGGATGACGCGGAGCCCCCGCTTTAATCCCAGGGCGACGACGTCAACGACGCCCCTGGCCATTTTGAAGACGTCGATGAACGTCGTCCCCCTTTTAACGGCCTCCGGTAGCAGGCTGACCCTTACTACCGGAGCCTTTTCTTCCACGAGCGTCCCGGGGTTTATTCTCCCCGGGGGGCCACGGCGGCGTTCCTGCCGGGGTTGTTGCCGGGAATCCCGGCGCTCCTCCCTACGAACCTCCCGGCGGGAGGTGCGTGTTTCGCCGGCTTGGGGTTGGGCGGACTGGAGGGGGGCCGAAGGATTCGGTCCCCTGCCCACTCCCTTCCCCTTGCCCTTCCCCTTGCGGCCCCCGGCCACCACGGTCCACTCATTGTCCGTGGGGGGGGCGCTGCTCTCCGTAGGGGCGGAGAAACCCTTGATTTGGGACCTCGGAGCCCTCAGAGAGGGGTACTCCTTGGTCCCAAGACCCGAGGGGCCCGCGGACCCCACCTTTTTGGGCGGCGGGCGAGGCTGCCCGGCCTTCGGAGGTGGGGGGGGAGGCATCTCCACCCTCTCCTCAACCACCATCGCCTCCGTGGGGACGGGGGCGGCGACAACATCCGAGGGGGGGTTGGAACCCCCTTTTTTCCTTTTGTCGCCCGCTAGCGGCGGACGGACGGTCCTGGGCGGAGGAAGACGGTCCTCGAACACCGCCAGGCGGGCGTCAATCAACGTCCCCACGGAGACGATGATGGCCCTCTGTAGAGCCTCCATGTCGAAGTGGGGGGGGGGTACATCCGCAGGGGCAGCGGCCTGCTTGGCCGCTGTCCTCATATCACAGAACTCCCTGCGGTGGGCCTTCAGCTCCGACCGCAGGGAGTCTATCTCCCTTTTTAACCGGAGGTTTTCTACCGATAACCTCCGGTTTTCCGCGTCGAGGGACCTCGCCGACAGAGTGTCGACGACGTCCGCGAGTGTCCCTGCCGCAAGCTTGAGCTTGCGGATGTAGCCCCCCTTCAAGTTCCCTGACGTCTGGGCAACCCTAAAAATGGCCGCCACGTGGCCTTTGGCCAGCGTGAGCAGTTCCTCCGCTCCCATTCTGCCCATGTCAAGATCCCTGGGGTCGGCCTCCCCCAGAAGTTCCACCACGTCGGGGGAGTCATCCGACTTCCCCTTGCGGTATGACTCCCCCTTGGACCCCTTGGACCCCTTGGAGCCCTTGGAGCCTTTTGACCCCCTGTCCGAGGACGAGGAGGCCCTAACAATCTCCGCATTCGTCTGGAGCTGTTGTTGGACCTCCTTTAGCATGGCCTCCGTGCGGGCCATGATGTCCTCGGAGGTTCCCCCTCGCGAGCCGAACTTAAGAACGGCCCCGCGTCCACCACTTCTAGGTCCGCTGCGGCCCTTGTAGACCCGCCGAGCGGCTGCGACCACCTTTTTGGCTGACACATCCGTGTCAGCCCCTGTATCCCCCTCCTCAAGCCTTCTTCGGGACGACTCATCAGAGTCGGGTTCCGAACCCCCCCGCGAGCGAGCGCTAAGCCTCCTGCGGGTGGAGATCTTCCCCGCGATAGCCCCAGAGACCGTCCCGGAAATGGCGCTGAGATCAGGATCCGCCATTATCACGGGCCCCCCACAAGGGGGGGGGGCACCCCCTGAGTCCAAAAAGCAAGCCGGGTCAACGTACCAGAAAGCAACAATCCAAGAAACAAGCCAAAAGTCAAAAGATTAGAAGAATCAAAATCCGAGTGAAGCCAGGTCAACAAGTTAGTATGCAAGTCCAAAAGATCCCTAATTCGAGCCAAGTCGTCAAAAGAAATCGATAGAAACACATAAAACACCAAGTAGAGAAACTTTTAAAAGGTAAGTCGAATTACTCCACCACGTTCCAACCTAAACCTAACCTAACCTAACCAACCCAAACCAATCTAAACCAATTCCAGATCTTTAACTTCATAAAACTGGAATAACATTTGTTCATTTAACCACATAACACTACTATAATAGATATACATACATACATTACGCTTCACTTGCCTCTTTGACATTCATAACTTTTGCCATGCAAGCTCGTCTGTTCTTAAGGCTCCTGACATCACCTTCTGCTAGTACACGATCAATTTGATCAATGGAAGGCGTGTCGTGGCCTGCCACGACTTCTGCATCCATCCACTTTTGCATTGTATATCTGTTTAGTCATTCACTCATCATGCATTCTTTCCACATGCCCAAACCACCCGAGCATTCCTTTCCTTACCTTCACCCCGACACTTTCTTTCTGACCAACTCTCTTTCTTACTTCGGTATTACGAACGCGGTCCGCGAGCGTCACTCCGCAGATTTACGCCCTACAAAACCCCCATTTACTATCCTCCTAGTACCATTTTCATTCCGTTCTAGCATAAACGCCTAAATCTGTTCCCTACGACTTAGCCCTATCTACAGTATACATTCATAAAATACATACCTCTTTTATATATTTTTAGTTCTAGCAAATCTCAGTTATGGTATTATACTATGAAGAATTCTGCAGTTAAAAAAAATGTGATTGAGTTGTTTATGGACATTTCATACTGATAACTAGAGATGTGTAACTCAGGAGTGATCGATTTAAAGGATGTATAATCTCTCAAAATTCGAAATCACTCCTTAAATCTTTGAATTTAAAAATACATCTCTAAGTCACTACGTTAAGATCGATTTATTAAATCATAATCTTTACATATACTACTCAAACTAACAATCCACACTGTTGCATATATGCCTACCAAAATTTCATATTTCACTGTAGCATCGATTAAAAACGCTCAGTGAAATATTTTCTTATCTTAATGATCGTATAACAAGATATGTTTCATAATGCGTTATGCATATATTGCCTAATTTGTATCTATTTGAAATAATAACTCGATTATTATCTGACAGTACTATTCATTCCCGAGTCATATGTGAACACATCATTCCTAACTTATAGAACATCTAAAAAAAAAAAAAAAAAAAGGTTCTATAATCATCATTCATTATTTTAAATATATCTAGTCATTTTTTGTACCAAGTCAATATTTTTATTTCCTACAATTATTTTTCAAATAATGTCCTAAACTAAACACTAAGCAACTCAATCAGTCTTCTAGAACAATTGTTATTCATTTATAATTGACACTTTTACACAATATTTTTTAATGCATTTGGAGTTGTACCCAACTTTAAAGAAATCTTCAACGCCCCAACCCCAATAGTTTGTTAATTTAACTTCAATTGTAAAATAACTTTATTTTGGCAGTGGCATTGAAAAATAAATAGATCTACATGTATTAATTTTGTAATAAACAATTAACCCTATTACTAAAATATATATATAGTAATCAGTGATCTAAAGTTACTAATGTAATTACCATTGCATGCCCTGCCTACTATATAAATGAATTTGTTTATAATATATTGTTAACTTCTTTTATGACAAAACTGAACTATATGACATTATAAAATCATTGTATAACGATTCTATACATGCTATGACTACCTATGTTTACTAAAATACCTAATTATTATTTTCCATCCCAACTATAGACCTATCCCTACCCAAGTATCATTGATTATGTCCAGGAACTGAATTCTTATCACTTCCTTGTCTGGCTATGTTTAATAGTTCTACTATGACCCTTATAGACCTACAAATCTTTCTATTAGTACTTGTTCTATAGTAGCTAGTCAGACTAAAGTACCGATCATTCTATTACATATCTCACTACTTCAAACTAAAATATTTAGCTCTTCTAACATATTATATCAATAATTTTACTAATCACCTTTAGCTAATTCTCCCTAAGCTATCAGAAGTATTTGAGATTACAATCTTACATCACAACTCACTACACATATCCCCACAATCTTTCACTGCAAAATTATATTAACTATTCATTCATTATCCATAAATTTGGCCATAATATACAATATCCTTTGATCATCTTTCATAATATATATCAGAGGTTATGTTTCATCTCAAAATACTTTTAGTCTTGAACGTTAGTGTTGTGCCTCAATGCACAATTTAACAAATGTATCGATGTATTACACGACATTAAAACAACAATAAATTATTTTAACAACGTTAGAGATCAATGAATAATGTTTAAAGAACCCCAATCATTCCATCATTCATCCTGCTTACTACAAGTCATTCCTTCCCTTGTAATTTTTTTTTATTCTAATACAGTCGATATAGTTTGATATCGAATTTCGCAACAATACCACTTCACTACTCAATGTTGCCACTTAAAAGAATTTATTTGTTGCTAATTATAAAAAAAAATATATATTATTATTTTTTCCAAATTCTTTAAATCATATCGTATTGTTTTATTAATTAAACGCCATTTCCACTTTACCTACTTACTAGATTATTTTAATCATTTATAATGAGGAAATACCTATTTAATTTAAATCACAATGAACCTTAATTTATTTTTTCGTTTCCCTAATCTATTATACCGATTTATTTATGGAACGCTAAATCAAACGATGATGATATGCCTTCTTATACTATTATTAATCGATTTGATTTTATCCTAATCCTTTACGATTCTTTAAATTTTTACATATATTGATTAATTAATGAGTTACTTATTTAATGTTATTTGATTTGTTGTATACTTACTATTATTATAAGTTTTTTTTTTCTATTGAATAACTATAACCATCTAATATTAAATATTGATTAATACATTCTTTGGAATTTTTAGTTGTTATGTTACTCTCGAGTTTAAAGAAGTGTTTACAGATTAAATAACTTTGGTTGATCTATTTTACATATGTGAAACTTTGATATTTATTATTCGATTTGAAGTTTATTTTTGAATAAAATATTAACATTATCGTGCTCTTTAGGCTTTCCTGGATATTATGATACTGTTAATTACAAGAATGCTCACAGATTAAACCGATTTCGATCGATTTATTTCAAGTGTGTAAAATTTTGTCATTTAATTTTCAGTATTTCACCACATGTACTTATAGACTAAACACCGATTCGTATCTGCTAACATTTAGTAATGGCTATTCCCTTTATACTATATATTTATTACTAATAGAACGCAATTTACATTGACTACTCCCACACCAAAATTTTGCTATGATTTAACCGGTACCCGGCATCGATTTTAATATTAATCGATTTTTATATTAATTTTAATATTATCTCTCTATTTCTATTTTAATATTAATCGATTGTAATGTTATTCTACCAATTTTCCCTTAACTAGCAACACCGAATCCCTCCAAAAGCGTCAAACGTCATTTGTTTTGTTTACAAATAATAATTTCATATTAATTCTGTAAATTAATTTGCTTCTATAATTCTGACTATTTAACAATGAATATAATTTTATGTTTGATATATGCAGTTATGTTATTTAAGTACAAATGAACGTAAGTAATAGTGATAACCATGTGAAAGTTTGTATTTCACTTGTGTATTATTGTTTAACAATGGAACTTTCGGTTTTCAGACGTGAATAAACCAAAGTCTACGCTTTAAATTCCCGCCACAATCACATAAAGAAAAACATTTTTTTTGTTAATTGTCTCTGGCAACCCTTTTTTTTCTTCTTCTAATACCTTTAAAATTGTAAAAGGTCAAGCAATAAACGCAATTCATTATTCTAATTTATTCTTTCAATAAAACAAATATCCAAAAGAGGTATAGCACTTAGGAGACTCCATAACATTGTGGCGACCGTGCAAAAGCAAGTATACCAGTATCTTCGGAAAGGGGCTCCAATGCCCACGGGGAGTTTTGGCAAGGAAATTAACCTTTGGACCCGTGGAAGACGCGAAATACCTACTTGGATTTGGGATTTTAGATGGAATCAATTGGAATATATAACCATAAAAGGAGGCTGCTGGAGTAGATTGGCAATTCAATATTACATAGTAGAACTACTGGAGTGTAAAATCAAACTGGTTGTATATAAGTTCATTTCATTATTACATATTTGTGCTAAAACAGGTATAAGTAAAGTGCATGTTTTTTGTAAAATATACAAATATACTAGTGAAATTTAATTATGTCTGATGATAGGGAAGAGTGTCTAGCAAGATTAATAAGAAAGCGTGCCTCTTTAAAAGGTAGAATTACAAAATTAAATCAATATGTCCAGTCTATTGAAAATGTTAGAAATTTTAGTACCTTGCAAATAAAAGAAATACAAAGAAGGCAAAAAATATGTGAAGAATTAAATTCAGATTTTAATCATATTCAGTCACAGATTGAGGAGGAGTGTGAGACAAATGAAGAGATTAATACAGAGGCTGAAGAGAGAGAAGGTATAGAGAAACAGATCATTTATATTATTTCTTTCCTAGAAGACTTATTAGAAAAAACACTACCAAAGGACAATGATAATAAGTCTATCACTAGTGTTCATAGTGTTCATGAGCATTTCTCTAATAGTTCTCAACCAATTAGATTACCTGAAATCTCATTACCTTTGTTTGATGGGTCATATTTAAAATGGCTTGAGTTTAGGGACACTTTTGAGTCTTTGATTATTTGTAACAATTCCATGCCAGACATAAATAAATTCCACTATTTGAGATCCTCCTTAAGAGGTGGTGCCACTGAAGCAATGGCGACTCTAGAGTTTACTTCTGCCAATTTCAAAGTTGCTTGGGAATTATTGTGCAAGCGCTATGATAATAAACAAGTTTTAGTCAATAATCATTTAAAGGCTTTATTTGCCATACAACCCTTGCATAATGAGTCTCACAAATTATTGCGTTACTTAGTGGATCAAGTATCTAAAAATATGAGAGCTCTGAGTACTTTAGGCCAACCAACAGTACATTGGGATACTTTAATTATTTTTATGGTTACATCAAAGTTAGATGCAACTACAAGTATAAAATGGGAAGAGTATAAAAACAATAAAACAAACATACCTACTTTAGAAGAATTTTATGAATTTATTCGAAACAGAGCTAATATTTTAGAGTCTACTAGAGCAATTCAAGGGGAAAAATTTAGTCAAAATCAGAATATTAAATACAATAATTTTCAAACACAAACACTTCAAGTTAAAAATAACAATAAATCCAATACAAATTTGTCTATTTGTTCACAGGATAAAATATATGAAAAATTATGTCTTTCATGTAATGAACAAGGTCATCTTATCAGTGAATGTAATAAATTTTTAAAGTTAAATATACAGGATAGATTTAAGGAGGTACAACGACTGCGTTTGTGTTCAAACTGTCTTCGTGAAGGTCATAAAACATTTCATTGCCGTGTTAAAAGTTTATGTAAATGTAAAAAGAAACACAATTATTTATTGCACAATGAACATCAGAGTCTAAATAGCAGCGAGCAGGTCAGCTTACCACTGGTTTCAAACTCTGCTAGTGATCACACTTCAACACCTTCACTATCCTCTTCCTGCAACATGATCAGCTTATCTACTACGTCCATTGGTCAAGTGCTGCTAAGTACTGCCTTGGTAAAAGTTATTAATGTAAATAATGAGCATACTTACCTTGCTCGGGCACTGTTAGATACAGGGAGTCAATCGTCTTTTATTACTAATAGGCTAAAAAATAAAATTATGCTTTCTTCAGACATAATTAAGCCAATATGTATTTCTGGCATAACTAACATGAATTTTAATATTAAAGAAAAGTGTTCTGTGTATATACAGTCACGTACAAGTACTTTCAACACACATATAAATTGTCTCATAGTGCCTGAAATCACAGGTACTATACCGAGTGTGCCTGTCAATATCGCTAACTTAAATATACCTACTAACCTCGTGTTTGCGGATCCTGATTTCCACCAGCCTTCTGAAATTGACATATTGTTAGGGGCTGATGTTTTTTGGAATATCGTAGGCTGTGAGCGCATTGTATTAGGGGTAGGTAAACCGGTATTGCAGAAGTCTGAGCTCGGGTGGCTGATTAGTGGCCCGGTAGGAGATGGTATTCCACATCAAGTTACATGCCACTTTACAAGGCAAATCCATAATGATCTACAAAGATTTTGGGAGGTTGAAGAAGTACAATTTTCTAAACCAATATTTTCCCTAGAAGAAAAAGTTTGTGAAGAACACTTTATACAGAATTTTGAACGTCTGCCAAATGGTAGGTTCTCCGTAAAAATACCACTAAAGGAAATTCCAGAAAATACCCTTGGTGATTCCTTTTATTTAGCAAAGAAACGTTTCTTAAGTTTAGAGAAAAAATTAGATAAAAATCCAGATCTTAAGCGTAAGTATTGTGAGTTTATTGACGAATATCTTAATTTAAATCATTTAAGTTCCGTTGATAAGCCCGAATTTGGATATTATATCCCACATCACGCTGTGTTACATGACAAAAGTGAAACAACTAAATTACGAGTAGTATTCGACGCCTCGGCAAAAACTACCTCAGGTAAATCATTCAACGATATTCAATATATCGGCCCTGTTGTACAGGATGATCTAATTTCTATTTTAATTAGATTTCGTCATTATAAATATGTATTAACTGCAGATATACAAAAAATGTATAGGCAAATTGAAATTGACAGTTCTCAACGCCATCTACAGTTGATTTTATGGAGACAAAATAAGTGTGAATCAATTAAAGTATATAAACTAAATACAGTTACATATGGGACTGCATCCGCTCCTTTTTTGAGTACTAGATGTCTCCTACAACTGGCACACGAATGCCCTGATCCTATTATAGGTAAGGTTATAGCACATGATATTTATATGGACGATTTTATTACTTCTTGCCAGTCTGAGGAAGACCTCCGACATATTTATGATGGTGTTTGCAGTACATTATCCTCTGCATGCTTTCCGATACATAAGATACGAACGAATTGTCCAAACGTGTTGCAGGACGAGACAACATCTCAGGCTTTAGACTTATCCAAAAGTACTACAGTCTTGGGACTAAATTGGTCACCTTTGTCCGACTCACTCAATTTTTCTGTAAATTTAGACTTAACCAATAAAATAACGAAAAGAACAATAATCTCATTAACTTGTCAAATTTTTGATCCGTTAGGTTTACTTTGTCCTTGTATTATTAAAGCTAAAATAATATTACAAAAATTGTGGGTTTTGAAATTAACCTGGGATGATGAAGTTCCTACCCAAGTTGCCCAGGATTGGAAAAACATAGCAGAGAAGTTAAAATGTTTGACGCAAGTCACGGTGTCACGCAATGTATTGTGTGATTTTCCTATATCAATAGAGTTACATTGCTTCGTAGACGCATCTCAAGAAGCTTATGGAGCTTGTATTTATTTTCGTTCAACTGACAATCAAGGTCACATAGAAGTCAAACTACTATGTGCTAAATCAAGAGTTAGTCCTTTAAAAATATTAACTATACCTCGCCTAGAACTTTGCGGAGCCTTACTTGGTGCTCAATTATCCCAAAAGGTTTTAGATTCTGTCCGATGTCCTATAGATCGTAAGGTTATCTGGACAGATTCAACTATCGTTTTGGGATGGATCAAGGCGCAACCAACGTTATTAAAGGCTTTCGTGGCTAACAGAGTTATTATGATAAATGAACTTACCCAGGGATTTTCTTGGAGGCATGTACCAGGAGATTTAAATCCTGCGGATCTAGCTTCCAGGGGAGTTGACCCTCTTCTTTTGCAAGCTCATCCCTTGTGGTGGGAAGGACCTTCCTTCTTAAGGAAGGATCTTAGTGAGTGGCCACAAAAGCTTCAGAATACAGCAATAGATTTACCCGAATTTAAGCTACAAGTTCATGTAGGAAGTGTGGACGATTGTAAAGATTTGTCACTTGTTAATTTTGATCAATTTTCTAATTATAAGCGTTTACTTAGAATGTTTGCATATGTCCGTCGTTTTATATATAATTGTAGACATAAGAATAATAAACTTTCAGGCCCTTTGATTACGGAAGAGTGTAATAAGGCGTTAACTAGTTTGATTAGGTTTAGTCAACTAGAGTCGTTTAAAGATGAAATACAATTATTGTCTAATGGTGCGTCATTGTGCAATAAATCTAATTTACTTTCTTTGAATCCATTTTTGGATCATGACGGAGTACTTAGAGTTGGTGGTCGCATGAAGAATTCAC
Organism: Dendrolimus kikuchii; assembly: GCA_019925095.2. NCBI lineage: Eukaryota > Metazoa > Arthropoda > Insecta > Lepidoptera > Lasiocampidae > Dendrolimus > Dendrolimus kikuchii. Next base: position 6,130,681 of record JAHHIN020000031.1, read on the forward strand.
CTTACAATTTTAATAAAAAACACCCTGTCATATTATGTGGAAAAAATACGTTTACAAAATTACTTATGAGGTTTGAGCACAATCGTTTGTACCATGCGGGTCCTCAGCTTCTACTCGCCTCTCTTAGAGAACACTATTGGCCGATTGGAGGAAGAGTACTTGCTCGCGCAACTGTCAAAAAATGCGTTATTTGCACTCGTTATCGAGGAAAAACTATAAAGCCTCAAATGGGCAACTTGCCATCGGTAAGAACAGAAGGACTTTTCCCATTTTACTCTACAGGAACCGATTTCGCGGGCCCCTATCAAATTAGTAGCAAAAGGGGGAGGGGAAATCGAACCACTAAATGTTACCTTTGTCTGTTTGTCTGCCTCAGTACCCGTGCGGTTCATATAGAAGTGGTGAGTGACTTAACCTCTCACGCATTTATACTTTGTCTGCAACGCTTCATATCTAGGCGCGGCAAACCTAGAGTCATCTATTGCGATAATGGCACAAATTTTGTTGGTGCCAACAATGAATTTAACAAAATGTTACGCTCCAGTCGTGAGTCTACCCTAAATTTTGCCAGCTCCGAAGGCATTCAATTCAAGTTTATTCCTGCATATTCACCTCATTGTGGCGGGGCTTGGGAAGCAGGCGTAAAGTCCGCCAAGTACCATATGAAAAGAGTAGTAGGAAACGCTTCTCTCTGTTTTGAAGATTTGGCTACACTCTTTATACAAATAGAGGCTATCCTCAATTCGCGCCCGTTGTCACCTCTATCATCTGATCCTGCCGACTTGAACCCACTTACGCCAGGACACTTCCTGGTAGGCCGACCACTGATGTCTGTGCCATTCCCAGCGCCCGAGCTTGCCAAACCAAACTACCAAGCTATTGAAAAGATTCGCAAAGAATTTTGGCGACGTTGGAGCAAGGAGTTTTTGGCGGAATTACAGCAGCGTTCAAAATGGAAACTTTCTACACCAGAACCATGCATCGGCGATATGGTTATTATTAAGGAAGAAAATTCACCACCGCAACGATGGAGACTTGGCCGGATTACCAAACTACATAGTGGCACAGATGGTATAACCAGGGTGGTGGATGTATACACGGCAAAGGGAACCATCCGAAGAGCCATCCACAACATAGTTCGGTTACCAGCACAAGAAGGTTTTTGAAAGCTAAGGCTTTCAAAGTGGGGAGGATGTCTACGCTTTAAATTCCCGCCACAATCACATAAAGAAAAACATTTTTTTTGTTAATTGTCTCTGGCAACCCTTTTTTTTCTTCTTCTAATACCTTTAAAATTGTAAAAGGTCAAGCAATAAACGCAATTCATTATTCTAATTTATTCTTTCAATAAAACAAATATCCAAAAGAGGTATAGCACTTAGGAGACTCCATCCAACAGCCCATTCGATAGACACTTGGATCCATTCCTTTACACGGACATCAAATTGTACCAACTTAAGTTGGTACTTTCTTTATAGCTCTTATGCAAAACAATCCTTGTCACGGCTACACCATATTGTAACATCCCCCCCCCCTCTAAAAAATAGCACTTTGAACTAAAACCACATATGAACAACACATATGTGTGTAACCATAAATTAGAGTATTACATGAGATTATATCTTAACCCATATATGTCACATATATGGAGTAATCTATCAATCTGCATCACTACACATGAGTAAAGCAGATCACGTATATCACTCCACATACTCCTACACATAGGCTTCTGATATACACTCATGAGTATAGAATTAACTTTATATTATTTGGCGTGAATCGTCAGAGTAGGGCTCTTTGTTGTGTATTGTAGTAACCCTTAGTCTTTTATGGAGGTCTATCGAACAGGACTGCTTATACAATCGAAATGCCTTGAAATGAAACCAATAAATCACAAGTTTAATTAAATTTATTTACTTAAAACCTTACTATAATTAACTTCATTTAACAACCAATCTAGAGAATAATTATTATACATCCATATATTAATTTGCTCATTAATATTTTCTACATGTGATATAAGATACTGATGAAAACTTATTACATAAGAACTTTGGCCCTACACTACAATATTAGATATAAACTATATTCTACATAAAGACAAAACAATATAGTATAATACTCATATAACATAAATTCATTACTTTACTCATGATCTATTTTTATAAAGGAATTATGACATAAATTTTAACAATATCCTAAAACTCAGTGTTACTGCTGCAAGAACAGTATATTAAATTATAAATAATAAAATAGAATTGTGTTGTTACGGGTCGCGCATATAATATTATTAATATATATTCTTTTTCCTCATACATATAAATAATTGGTAAATAGTATATGGATAATAATGTTATATAGGAGGTCGTTATATAGTTGATATAGTATAATGAATAAAAGTATATTTTGGATGAACAATTGTGAGGTACCGTTTCTCTCTTCATATTTTATATAAAATATATAAAAATATGGTGAGAGGTCTCCCAAGAAACCACCGCCCGAACAGCTTAGGGCTGTCCACTACAAACAGGGCATCACCATTGTTTAGGACGGATACAAGGATAAGGTTCGAAACCCTCGTCCAAAATATTATATTACTGCTGATAATTGCTTTAGTAAATCCACGCTCGGATTCGTATATCATAAAGGCAGTTTGGTATATTCTCGAGGCTGCAAGCAGACCTGAGAGCGAAGCTTTCGATGATCCGCCTAGGAGTGCCAGCTTGTCAACGTACATCAATAGATGAGTCTACAATATTTGTGACTTACGTGACTAAAGAAGCTGATATATGCAACTCAGCGGTGTAACAGCTCGCATATGTGTATTTGAAGCCTGATAAAATGGAAGTCATAAGACAACCACTCGAACGTTTCATTTACTTCAAGCATAAATCAACTGTGTATGATAATACTTCATACATCATTAAATTTATTCATTATAAGATCTCGAACCCATAAGGACGGATCAGACAGGTAATTTGGGGAATTTCACCACCACCTGTGTATATTATGATATATGTAAATATATAATATATATCAAACCAATAATGGATAGATCAACAGGTAAATTCGGGGATTTTCACCACCACCTGGTATAGTTTGTATATATATAAATATCGGACAGGTATATTCGAGGATTTTACCACCACCTGTTTAGTTATAATATATGTAAGAATATGATCTTAAATCAATAGTAGTTAAATCAACAGGTAAACTGGGGAATTTCACCACCACCTGGTATAGTTTGTATATATAAAAATATTGGACAGGTATATAGGAGGATTTTACCACCACCTGTTTAGTTTATAATATATGTAAAAATATGATCTTAAATCAATAGTAGTTAAATCAACAGGTAAACTGGGGAATTTCACCACCACCTGGTATAGTTTGTATATATAAAAATATCGGACAGGTATATAGGAGGATTTTACCACCACCTGTTTAGTTTATAATGTATGTAAGAATATGATCTTAAATCAATCTTAGATAGATCAACAGGTAAATTAGGGGAATTTCACCACCACCTGGTATAGTTTGTATATATAAAAATATCGGACAGGTATATAGGAGGATTTTACCACCACCTGTTTAGTTTATAATGTATGTAAGAATATGATCTTAAATCAATCTTAGATCAACAGGTAAATTAGGGGAATTTCACCACCACCTGGTATCGTTTATATATATATAAAAATATCGGACAGGTATATTGGAGGATTTTACCACCACCTGTTTAGTCTGTAATATATGTGTTTCAGCTCATAAGAACCGATCGTTGATTATACAATCGTTTTTAGGCCAACATTGGGCTCTCAGTGGATACCAACACAAAGAGGATATACCTAGACTATCAGTACAAGCTGACAGTTCTGTCTGGTTGAAAGATTCGACCCCTGTCTCGCAGCACGTTAAACTGACATATAGGACATGAAGACTAAACCAGACATAACATAGGAAGGCCTAGTTATCCTACGACTGGTTAGGCTTCTAGCCAAGTCATTGTTTAACAATGCTGGAACGATACGAAATCAAAGCAATTCACTAAGAAGCCAACGACTTTGATGACTTCCAACGGTAGATGTACTAACATCTCGTTATCGCTCGCCTAGGGCCGATTCAGATCAACTCACAGACCTGGGAACCCTATAGTAAAACGCCTTTTATGAGAGTCGAACGTTGGACTACGATTGGCATCGATGTCTTAAAACCCTCAACACATACCTCACCAGAAGCACAACCAGTGAATCTAGTTTATTTGTTGAGTGTAATGTGTCAAAGAAAATATATATTGTAAATACATATAAAATGTACCATAGATTATTGTATGTTATTGTAAATAGTTTTACATGCAGGTAGTGTTGGTGTTGCAGTGGACTGTAGGACTGTAGAGGGTTGGTCGCTGGTTCGGGTAACCGATTTTCCGAAATGAAAACAACCGAAAACGATGCTACGGGAGGCTTCGACTTCGTTGGCGTCGGCGGGAGGGAGCTTCTTCTTATGAACTGCGAACGAACTAACGAACTACTCACGAACTACTAACGAACTAACGAACTACTCACGAACTACAAAAATGCGCCCCAAAGGCGTCCTATATTTATAGAGGCTGCCTCCGCCGACCCCTCGCTTCGTCGTAACACCCCCTTTACTTTATTTCCTTAATTTTACATACATTAAGCCTTATCTCAACTTATTACTATCATACATTTTAGTACACCCTAGATCTTAGTACATTTCGAGGGTCCTTATACAGTTGTGACCCATAGTTTTTGTTAGCGGGACGTCGTAATGGGCATTTACCTCGCCCCCCGCTTCATTAGTATAAATATAAAGCGCTGAGCGCCCTTACCATTACCTCATTACAAAAACGTGCGCTGTCGAGCGCGGACCTCTGCCTGCACTATCATTATGGCCTACTCGCGTTCGGAGTAGGCAGTAGTGCAGGCATACCTCACGGATCCCGGGCTCCGGTTGCGTTCTGCAGTCCCGTAGCCCGGTTTCCGCTACCCTTTTGGGTCCCGGGTTCCAGGCGGCGTTCTGCAGGCCTGTAACCCGGTTCCCTTTACATGCTGAGTCCCGGGCTCCAGGCGGCGTTCTGCACGCCCGTAGCCCGGTCTCATTTACCGGGATCTAATAGGGTCCTACTTTCAATAAAAGACACAACGCTACAACATTTATTTCCTAGTGAGTTAAGGCTTATTACATTTTATATTCAATTCTTATTCTTATAATTTATTTATTTAATTTCAAATTAATAACGGTTAAAAATAAACTATATCTATCTCAGTCCGACCAGTCTCTTTTCTGCGCCTAACGGTCGCGTCTACATAGTCTATGAGGCTTAGCAAATTATACCTATGTTCTTATCGCCTATTGAGACGGGTCGGTGAGTTTCATACATTGTGTTTGTCGTCGTCAACATTCTCCCGCCGTCGCGTCTCGCGATTCTCCTATGGGCAGCACGACGACTCTCTTGGTAGGCCGCCTCAGCACTCGTCCGCTGGCCGTCGTCACGTCCAGGACTCGAACCTCGCCGTCTCTGCCGGGATGCACTGCAGTCACTCGTCCTCGGGGCCATGTGTTGCGGGGCAGATTTGGGTCGCAAATAATAACCAAATCGCCTACCTTAGGGTTGTCACCACTTGCGTAGGGCTCCCGCCGGTATTGTAGTAGCGGCAGGTACTCCCGCACCCACCGTCGCCAGAAGACATCGGCGAGGTACTGCGCGCGTCTCCAGTGCGCGCGCGCAGTCACGTCGCTGGCCTCGAAGTTCCCGGGGGCCGGCATGTGGCAGTTCGGCCCCAGGAGTAGCAGGTTCGGCGTGATGGCTGGGGGCTCGTCGGGACCCACGGCCACATGAGTGAGCGGCCGCGAGTTCACGGTGGCTTCGACTTCGGCGAGCAGTGTGGCGAGCGTCTCATCGCTCGGGCGCTGCTCGCGCAGGGTGACGCGCAACGCCTCTTTGACGGTGCGCACCATGCGCTCCCAGGCGCCGGCCATGAAGGGTGCCGCCGGCGGTAAGAACCGCCAGGCGATCTGCCGGCGCGACGCTTCCTCTTCGACGGCGCGCCCAGCCTCCGCGAGTTCGCGGTCGGCCGAGCGGAAACACGTAGCGTTGTCGCTCCAGAGTTCGGTGGGGACGCCGCGCCGCGCTATGAAGCGGCGCAGCGCGTTGATGGCTGAGTCAGCACTCAGCGACGTGACGACCTCGAGGTGTAGTGCCCGTGACGTCATACATGTGAATAACGCCACATATCTCTTCTCCCGGTGACGGCCCACGGTCACCTCCAGTGGGCCAAAATAGTCTACGCCCGTGAAGGTGAAGGGGCGCGAGTGATGCGCCAGGCGAGCTGCAGGCAGGCTCCCCGTCGATGGACTCGCTGGCTGGGCCCTCCTCAGTCGGCATTGGAGGCAGTTCCTCAACACTGCTTTGACTGAGGGCCGTATCTTCATAACCCACAGCCGCTGTCGTAGCTCGTTGACCACCATCTCGACGCCACCATGGTGTAGTTTCTCGTGTACATGTTGTATGTACAACTTTGTGTATTTATGTTTCCCGTCTAAGATGGCAGGATTGGCCATCTCGTAGCTTATTTCTTGCGCCTCGTCGATTCTTCCTCGCAGTCGCAATATGTTATGTTCGTCGGTTTCTATAGTTAAACCGGCGAGCTCTCCCTTGTTATGACGTCGACGTATCGTATCGAGCGGTTTATCGCCGAACGATTCGCGTTGTGCGAGCGCAATGAGTTTACGCTCAGACAACATTAACATTTTCCCGTTGATTTTCTTGAATTTTCTTTCAACGTTATTTTCTTTTGGACACTTCGATTTTTCTTTGTTCTTCTTCTTTATGTTTTTCTTCCACTCTTCGTCTGGAGTAGGATTCTTCTTTGTTCTTTTACGGCGCGCGGCTGCCACCGTGTTCGTGGGTCGTTTGCATAGTCTGATAAATTGAAGTACGCGTCCCATCGTTCTCACTATGGTAGTCCAACGTGAGAAACGTTTGAAGTCGATGACGATGACGTCATTGTCTTCAGTTAATGTTGCGCACTTTTCTTCTCCGGTGGTTGGCACCTCGGTCTTCGTTTCTTGCGGCCATTTTTCTATGTCAAGATACAGGAACTTGGGGCCCGTAAACCACCTGTGTTGTGGGTTGAAGTCGCTTGGTGTTTTACGCGTTGCGTCGTCTGCAACGTTCTGCGCCGAGGGTAACCATCGCCATTCGTTCTTCTTAGTGAGGTCTTCTATTTCGGCGAGGCGATGGGCCACGAACGTTTTGTAAGTTCGCGGTTCCGCTCGAATCCATGCTAGCGTAGTGCGTGAGTCGCTCCAGTATGTGTGACGGTGTAATTCCCAGTTGTGTCCCTCTTGCACGGACTTGCTCAGGCGGGCTCCCAGGACGGCTGCTTGGAGTTCGAGTCGCGGAATGGAGACTGGTTTCATTGGTGTCACGCGACTTTTAGCTGCCGCTATCATGACGTTGACCCGGCCGTCCGCCCGTGTCGTGCGTATGTACACAACCGCAGCGTATGCCTCTTCACTAGCATCGACGAATGTGTGCAACTCCCTGATCGCTGCCGGTGAATATTCGTAGCAGCGTGGAATGCGTAAGTTAGGTAGAGATATCAAGTCTCTCAGCCAATTTTTCCATTTGTCTTGCAGTTCCTCCGGGATGACTTCGTCCCATGTTGTTTTATATTTCCATGTATCTTGCATGATGCGTTTCGCCGGTGTGGTGAGGGGGGAAATAAACCCCAGGGGGTCGAATATTGACATGATGAGTCCCAGTGCCTCTCTCCTCGTCGGCATTCGACTCCCCTCCAATACTTCTGCCGGAACTCTTCTTTGGTTGACACGAAAGCCAAGCGTGTCTTCTCTCACGTGCCACATCAGACCCAATGTTTTTTGTATTTCGCTCCCGCCGATTTCAACGGTGGTTTGACCGGATGGCGCGAAGCTTGAAATCGCCTCCTTATAATTGGAGGTCCACACTCGGAGTTGGAAACCCGCTCGCCGCTGTATGTTATCAACGGCAGCTGTTATTTTCCTGGCTTCTTCAACTGTTTGAAGGCTTTGCAGATAGTCGTCCATGTAATGATTGACCACTATCGCCCTCGCCGCTTCTCTGTCTTCATTTTCAAATTCCCTTGCGTTCTTGTTTTTCACGTACAAGGCTACGCAAGGCGAAGACGTTGCACCAAAGGTGAGCGACGTCATTCTATATTCCTCTGGAGGCTCGCTATCGCGGCGGTTGCCACGCCACAGAAAGCGTAATGCATCCCTGTTGGCTTCTATGATCTTCACTTGCATGAACATTTCCTTTATGTCGGCAGACACTGCCACTGGATACTGCCGGTACTTCATGATGACTCCCGGTAGTGATCGAAGAAGGTCGGGTCCAGGCAGCAACATATCGTTCAGACTTCTGCCATGATACTTGGCGGCTGCGTCGTGGACCACCCTTATTTTCTCCTTGTCTGGATTCACGACGGCGAAGTGGGGAAGATACCACGTCCTCCCGCTGGTGGGGGGAGTGGAGGCGCGCTCGGCGTAGCCTGACAACATTAAATTTCCAATTCTCTCTTCATACTTCGCTTTAAGCTCTTCATCGCGATCCAATTTTTTTTCTAAGTTCTGAAGTCTCTTCAATGCATTTTCATAATTATTTGGCATAGGTGAACTTTCATCTTTCCATAAAAGTCCCGTTTCAAATTGTCCATTTTCCAAACGACGAGTTTTCTTTTCCAAAATTTCCAAGGCGCGTTGTTGTGGATCGCTAACCTGCGTTCTGGGTTCGATTCCCAGTGATTCCAACGCGAAATATTTTTTCATAATTTCTTCAAGCGGGTCGTGGTCTTCTTCCATCATGCTCAAGTGTGAGCAGAACACGACCGGCGATGTGGTTGAGGTGCGGCAGCCGTGCAGCACCCAACCCAGCTGCGTACGAGAGGCGACCGGTTGGTGACGCGGGCCTTTACGTACTTCATTTGAAATAATCAGCTCCCAATTATCTTGGCCGATTAGTATCTTCGGTGTAGCTCTTTCATAGATGAGTACATTTTCTATCTCCTGCAGATGTGCACAGCCCTGCACATCGCTCCGATGAACGGTCTGGCTGAAGAAGCTCATGTTCTTTATTGTGCGAGCGTCCCTTAGTGTGTGTTCTTCTGTTTCATATGAGCCTCTTATCCTGGCGGACACTCGCATGCTGTAGTCGTGCGATGATTCTTCACCGTTGACTCCCTGCATCTTCATGGGGTCCCGTGGTCCGCTAAGTCCCAGTTGCTCGGCCAGTTGCGCATCAATAATGGTCACGGTGCTGCCTTCGTCCAATAGTGCGTAGGTGTGACGACTGCCCCTCGGTCCGGTTATAGCGACCGGGGCCACCTTCAGATAGGCACGTCGTTTGTTTCTTCCATCATCGATAAGGCTGTTGATCGCGGACGCTAACACTTCTCCCGCCGGTTCTGACGTCACACTCACTGCACTTGGACTTACCTCGTTAACTTCAGGTCTCCTTTGGTGATGCAGCAAGCGGTGGTGGTGTAGCGTACACCTTTCCACCCCACACGGCGGGGCGCGGCACGAAGAACGTCGATGCCTACTTCGCAGGCAGCGGAAGCACACTTTACACTTTTTGGCTAAGTCCCACCGCGCGCTCACATCCGCACCGACGAACTTGCGGCAATCGCTAAGTTTGTGATCGCGTTTGCAGACTGGGCACGGTTCACTTTTTCTCATATTCACGCGTTCACTGTCGTTGTTCACTATGTGTATGTGCTCCGTCCTCCTTTTCGATCGTGCCATCTCGCTCTCGCGTTCGATCGGTGCATACGCGGCGCACTTGTCTGCCTCTTCATTCAGGAAGCTCGCAAGTTTCTTAAGTTCCGGAACCCCTTCGGTCTTCACAGCTGCATAGTCGTACCACTTGTTCCTTACGATTGGAGTCAGCTTCTCCACTGCCGCGCGTAGCATCTCTGGGCTATGTAAATACTGCGGCTTGTTCAATACTTCAATTGTTGCTACTAGGTTTGCCATCTTGTTGGCAAATAAGCACAAGTCCCGAGGGCTGTCGGTGACTCGTGTCCATGTCTTCATTTTCTCCATTTCTCCCAGCACAAGGGCATCTGGACGGCCGAACCTTCTTTCCAATGCCTTCAAAATATCTTCAGGCCCCGTCTGGGTAATCAGCAGGGCACTGACGGCCTCCAGTGCGGCTCCCCTTAGGCTTCTACGTAGACGCGCGACGTTCTCCCCTGCTGAGAAGCTCCCTCCCGTTTCCCGAAAGGCTGCCTGGAAGGACAGCCATTCGCCACTATTTCCATTAAAGGTCGGGAGTTCTTGCATGTATCGCTGCGCCTGTCTTGTGCTCGTTCGCGCCGCTTCAGTGATCGCTTCTGCCAGTGACGTCACATCCATGACGTTTGAACGTGCAGGCGGGCCTCGTTCTGAGACCCGTTGTCCGCGTGCCATATTTCCGACGTGGACGCCCTGTCCCCGTTCATTCATTCTCCCTATATCGCTGGCTAACGTCGCTGGGGCGGGGGGGGGGGTTCTGTGGCATGTGGTTCCTGCGTTTGCGGCAGTCTCTCGAACCACATGTCCACTCTTCTTGATGGTAGTTCGCTTTCTTCGATGACGTCATCATCGTCCGATGATTCGGCTTGTAGCCTATTTATTCTCGCTTGTTCGAGTTCAACGGCTGCCTCCAACTGTTTCAACTTCAATGCGGCTAGTCTCTCTTTGGCTTCCAGCTCGGCAAGTCGTCTGCGGGAAGTCGTGGAGCGTAGTGACTGCGGTCTTGAAGTTTCTTCTAGAGTGCATTCTTTTCTGCGAAGTATTTCGCGTAAAACTGGCGGTGGTTGCGGCTGCAAATCCGTAACAGAGACCGGCATTGTTGCTTTTACTGTCGTTGCCGACGCCGTTGGCGTTGCTTTTACGGCAGTTGCTTTTACTGTCGTTGCTTTTACGGTCGTTGCTTTTACTGAGCTAGTCTCTGTTCCGGATTCCGCCGTGACACTGCCAGTTGTCGTTGAGGTTGTTGCTACCTCTGTCGCACTCTTCTTGTTCGCCTGCGCAGCGTCCTTTTCGATTCTGCTTCTCGTATTCGGCATACTTCAGTTCTTCCAATACGGCTCGAAGCTGACCAGACGATGTTGGTGTTGCAGTGGACTGTAGGACTGTAGAGGGTTGGTCGCTGGTTCGGGTAACCGATTTTCCGAAATGAAAACAACCGAAAACGATGCTACGGGAGGCTTCGACTTCGTTGGCGTCGGCGGGAGGGAGCTTCTTCTTATGAACTGCGAACGAACTAACGAACTACTCACGAACTACTAACGAACTAACGAACTACTCACGAACTACAAAAATGCGCCCCAAAGGCGTCCTATATTTATAGAGGCTGCCTCCGCCGACCCCTCGCTTCGTCGTAACACCCCCTTTACTTTATTTCCTTAATTTTACATACATTAAGCCTTATCTCAACTTATTACTATCATACATTTTAGTACACCCTAGATCTTAGTACATTTCGAGGGTCCTTATACAGTTGTGACCCATAGTTTTTGTTAGCGGGACGTCGTAATGGGCATTTACCTCGCCCCCCGCTTCATTAGTATAAATATAAAGCGCTGAGCGCCCTTACCATTACCTCATTACAAAAACGTGCGCTGTCGAGCGCGGACCTCTGCCTGCACTATCATTATGGCCTACTCGCGTTCGGAGTAGGCAGTAGTGCAGGCATACCTCACGGATCCCGGGCTCCGGTTGCGTTCTGCAGTCCCGTAGCCCGGTTTCCGCTACCCTTTTGGGTCCCGGGTTCCAGGCGGCGTTCTGCACGCCTGTAACCCGGTTCCCTTTACATGCTGAGTCCCGGGCTCCAGGCGGCGTTCTGCACGCCCGTAGCCCGGTCTCATTTACCGGGATCTAATAGGGTCCTACTTTCAATAAAAGACACAACGCTACAACATTTATTTCCTAGTGAGTTAAGGCTTATTACATTTTATATTCAATTCTTATTCTTATAATTTATTTATTTAATTTCAAATTAATAACGGTTAAAAATAAACTATATCTATCTCAGTCCGACCCGTCTCTTTTCTGCGCCTAACGGTCGCGTCTACATAGTCTATGAGGCTTAGCAAATTATACCTATGTTCTTATCGCCTATTGAGACGGGTCGGTGAGTTTCATACATTGTGTTTGTCGTCGTCAACAGGTAGTATATACATAATAAACCATTAAATATTAAATCCAATAGTATTATGGAATATGTATGCATGCTGCATTTATCCACACATATATAAATACTTATAAAGTAGGATATCAATAGATATGTAATTATATACATAGTATCCCATTAACGCATATAAGTTCAATAGTATTATAGAATATGTATGCAAGCAGCATATATCCCACACGTACATAAATACTTATATAGTGGGGTATCAGTAGATATGTAATTATATACATAGTAATCTATTAATATAGAATTACGGGACTTGAATACATGTAGCATATGTTCATACATAAATAACTAACTGTGTATGTAGTAGATATATATATAAATATATATATAAATATAAATATATATAAATATAAATATATATTATAATACAGGTATAATCCTTTAGAATATTGATATTAACCTTATCTTAGAGTTTGGTATATATATCATCATATAAATATTTCATTAATGCAGGGTGCGAGTGCATATATAATACATACATAAATTTTGGTATCTCGATTCATTACTGATATTGGATCCAGTATGTATAGATATTTTATGAAATGGGGCTTTAGATACATGTAATAAATACATAACTCTTGAACTATAATAACACATGAATGCTAGGATATTTAAATATTGTTTGTACTTCAAACTTTAGCATTATGTATAGATATTTAGTAATATAAGTATTGAACCTATATAATAGTATCTAACCCTTGGACTATGATAACACCAGTGTTATAATATTTAAATTCGTTTATATCACATACATAACAAACTATTTAACAAGTCTTTGAGATGAACCATTTTAAGTCTTTACCATTTTGAATAACCTTCTGCGAAGGAGGCTCGACTTATTTCATATGTAATGAAAACATAGTTCAAGGGTAGACATAAACCGTTAAATTAGCACTGTAAAATTTATTTAAAATTTACTTCGAATTAACCAGTAGATGGAAGACAAGCTTCAGGTATTTATAATAATTCTTAGTTAATTGATTTAGTTATTTATACAAGTTCCTATAGATATCATTCAATGTTCCTACCGCCTATTCGATATTTTACAACGCACTATTAATAATGTATTGGCCAGTTCCTATATATATATTATATCTAATGAACGCTTAAATACTTCCAATTAATGATTCATCATCGCATTAATAATAACGTTTTGCCGGTTCCTATAGTAGTGCCTAACGAACGTTTCGACCGCCTACCTACTTATAAATAACGCCTAAACCAACGCACTAGCGATAACGTCTTAGCCGTTCCTATCGGTATCTGATAGACTTAATTCGCTTACAACTAACGTAACCCTATATGCTTAACCTAAACGTTCCGCTATTTTCCGTTTATATCCATTTATAATTGCCGCACTTAAATCTAAAGCCGTTCGTATCACTTACAAACTAACGCTCCGCAAATTATCATAACGACTTAACACTATACGCTTATACCGCCTACCTACCTATAAGTAATGCCTGACTCAACGCACTAGAAATAACGTTATAGCCGTTTCTATCAGTATCTGATAGATATAATTAGCTTACCATTAACGCTAACCCTATACGCTTAATCTAGACGTTCCGTTATTTTCCGTTTATAATCATTTATAATTGCCGCACTTAAATCTAAAGCCGTTCGTATCACTTACAAACTAACGCTCCGCAAATTATCATAACGACTTAACGCTATACGCTTATAACCGCCTACCTACCTATAATTAACGCCTAACTCAACGCACTAGAAATAACGTTATAGCCGTTTCTATCAGTATCTGATAGATATAATTAGCTTACCATTAACGCTAACCCTATACGCTTAATCTAGACGTTCCGTTATTTTCCGTTTATAATCATTTATAATTGCCGCACTTAAATCTAAAGCCGTTCGTATCACTTACAAACTAATACTCCGCAAATTATCATAACGACGTAACGCTATACGCTTATAACCGCCTACCTACCTATAAATAACGCCACATCTTATCCGCCCTACCTACATTACAACCGACTCTAATATATATATAATATTGATCACGTTTTAATTCCGAATAACATATTTTGGTCATAGGTATACATAGTGTACATTATAAGACCCTTCATCAAAACAATAAATGCATAATTTAAATATAACTTGAGAATCCCTGTCAATTTGTTCAAAAACTCACTGTAGTCGGGAGCTCCTGTCCCGACTTACCTTAGTCCTTGGAGATTCTAACACAAAATATCCTATTAGACCCACGGCACTGGTCTCCTACATTAAGATACCTTCCGACACTAGGTATTCTACCATCTATACGCAGATCACAAATTACTAATTTACTGATTCAATCAAGCCTACAATACCAGGATTAATTTACACGTAACGGCTCCACTAATATATCATTGTTTTATTTTTAAGCAATCTAATGCAATTCAACAATATTTAAAGCAAATCAATATCCCTTTTATTCCACATTTGTTACACTAAATTTGTTGCATCAAACGTGTCTTGCAGGAAATAATTTATTAGCTTATGTAATACAGGTCTGTATTAATTTTACATCTGATTTTATTATAATTTAACCGAAACGATTGCTTTATAAAACTTAAAAATATTAAATTCCCTAAACAAACCATCTCTTAAAATTGTATATTTTAAATTGGATTTTATATCGTTTAATTTCTTGTATAAATTTTATTTTCTCATTTTTTTATATCAAATTCTGAAGGTAGATTTATTTTTAAATATTTTTAATGAATTCATCGTCGTTTCATTTAGCGAATCGATGTATTTATTTTTTCGATGATTTAAAAGAAGGTAGTATATTTTATTTCCAAATTTTTTACATTTTTCTTATAAAAAATACAAATTTATTTATAAAAAAAATATAAAAAACTGATCTTCGCCGGCAGTGGGGCCTAGGGTCCAGGCTACCGGTGGTTAAGGCTCCAGACACAGGAATCTCCTCACAATACGGGCCGTGTCCAACAGAGCTGCCTTCTGCATCCGACCCTTCAACCAGATACCAAGCGAGAGCCTTTCAAGGTGGCGATCAAGGCTCTTCGCTATTAGTCCATTCACTGACACCACTATCGGTACTATGATTGTAGAGTCCAGGTTCCACATAGCGGTAACCTCGTGAGCAAGATCAATATACTTTATTTGTTTATCTTTCTCGGCATTCACGAGGTTACCATCATGGGGAATCGCGACATCTACAATTATAGCACGTCTCGCAGACCGATCAACTATCACAATATCAGGCTTGTTAGCAACAATAGTCCTGTCAGTGATAATTGATCGGTCCCAGTAGAGCAGATATTGACCATTGTCAAGAACTGGCTCGGGCTTGTATTGGTAATAAGGTACCTCCGACAAGACAAGTCCGTATTTAAGAGCAAGTTGCTGGTGGATGATCCTGGCTACAAGGTTGTGCCTGTGCAAGTACTCGCTGTTAGCAAGACGAGAACAACCGGAAGTAACATGTCTGAGAGACTCACCAGGGCGGTGACACGCCCGACATATGTCAAGCGTGCCGTCCTTCAGAATGTACTTCCGGTAGTTGTTCGTTTTGATAACCTCGTCCATAATTGCACAGACAAACCCTTCGGTTTCCCCAAATAGGTCACCGAAACGTAGCCAGTTCACCGACGCTGGTAGGTCCACATCAGGCCCTGTTAGAGCCTGATAGAACCTGCCATGCAGCTCCTTGCTCTTCCATACGTCCATACGATCAGAGGCACTCATTACCAACGGTCTCTGCCAGTTCTGTTTTGCTAGGGATAGCGGGGTGAACCCTTTGTCTACTGACACTACATCGTGATGCATACCCGCAGTCTCGCCGACTTTGAGAAAATATTCTCTGAGATTGTACACCTCACGGTTGTGGAGGTCTTTGGTATTTAAAAACCCCCTACCTCCACACTTCCTCGAACCTTATTTCCACCTGAGAGAAGGCTCGTTAAGACCTTTCTCAGGCGGGAAAAGAAACGATCCTTCATCGCCTGCTTTACATCAGCATCAGGAATACCCAACGACTCTGACATACCAAGATACTTGTAGGTTTCACCTTCAGAGAGGGTCTTGAGGGATATATTTTCAGACAGTTGTAAATTTTCTGAATTTACAACTCTCCCTCGTTGTACATGCATGACGGCACACTTATCTACACCGAATTCCATACTAATGGAGTTGCTAAAGCTTTCAGTAATCTTTAGCAACTGCAAAAGATCCGGCTTTTTCGATGCAAATAGTTTCACGTCATCCATGTACATAAGGTGTGATATAATCTCACCCCCTCTCCGAAGTTGAAAGCCTAACTTTGACTCCCTAAGTAGAGTACTTAGTGGATTCAAAGCTAGACAGAACCAAAGTGGACTCAAACTGTCACCCTGGAAAATGCCCCGCTTGATCCTTATTGGGTCGTGCAAAACAGAAAGATTCCCTCTGTCCCCTGGATGCCTAAGCACCGTGGTCCACTGCTCCATACATGAACTGAGGAAAGCACGGAGAGTTGCATTTACTTTATACAGCTCCAGGACTTTCTCCAGCCATGTATGGGGCACCGAATCATAGGCTTTTTTGTAGTCAATCCAGGCTACAGACAGATTTTTTCTGTTTCGCCGTACCTGATGACTAATGGTCATATCGATGAGGAGGAGCTCCTTAGTACCACGGGACCCGTTCTTACATCCGTTTTGAGTATTGGCCAAAGGTCTAAAGATAACCTAACCTAACCCACTGTCCTTGTCACTGGTTACACCTTCGACCACCCCTTACACCTATACTTTGTTCTGCTTACATTGGTATTGCATGTAGTCGGTATTTATATATACAAACTAGAAAAATATATTAATTATCTTAGTTACAATAATGTGAAAAATCTAAAATTCCATACTTTCATGTCATTCAATAATCTTCCGATTGATTGAATAATATTGATATTCATGCTGTATGGATTTAGTGTCTTTGCCTAACAAGTAGCAAAGTGAAGTAAAAACTTTGTCTCTTAATATTATTAATCTGAGGTTTCACCTACCAATTACAAAATATGGTGTTTTTTTAGCAATGCCGTAATAGTCGATTTTATAATGATTAATTATTTTGGTCATGTCATATATGTTACTTTTGCAGACTAATCCCGAAATTAAATAAGTGATTGTGTTTTTATCACAACTAGGCGAGTCGTGACGCTAAAATTGAACATTATTTTTATTTATATGATGCAGGTTTTTAACGTAATTAATTGTATTCTTTTTTAATTTTTTACCTAAATGACGGGTTTCCGATAATTTTAGTGTCCTTATTACACCATAGCAAACCATATTTATAGTCTTTAAATACAAAAAACGCATAATTTTCAGGTTCCGCGTTTATGCAAATTTACCGATTATTTTAAAATATTACATTATTTCCCGTATTAATTTGGTAACGAACAAGAATTTAGAAATAATATTACACGAGCCGTTTATATGATTTTAAAGCAAATTAAACAATAATCTATTAACTAAAATCGCACGATCTCACGTAATTACTTACATTTAAAATTCATTTAACCACGACTATAAATTACCCTTTTGATTTTGATTTAATTAGAACCTGATTGAATCACCTAGTTATTCTATTCTAAATCGAAATATAAATGATTTAACTTTACCGCAAGCCTCCTCGACGACGCAGCACTATTGAATTATTTATTTTTTAAATTAATTTAATAATTATTTAACAGCGCAGAGCGGCAGCGCTTCGCCCTAGGAATGGCCACTAGGGGGCGCTAGTATCCAACTAGCATCACTTCGTGGTAGTAGAATATCACGTTGACTGTCCCGATTCTTCTCCATCCCTTGGTATTTATATTTTTTTCACCAGTCCCCGTAACTTTCCTACTATTGCATCATCTTTCCCCCCCAATGCACCCCCCTCGTACTTGCACCACTTATTTTTAACCAATCATAAAACAGCATTGCTTTTTACATGTTATTTTGTAAAATTAGAAACTTCGAATCATTGTATTATAATTAAACCTTTTTAAACTATTTTGCTATCTTCTGATATAAATATTTTATACGTATTTCTAATAATTACCGAAATATTCCATATTAAACAATCCGACATCGCTAAAAGCGCCCCCTACTTAGCATTCGTATTTTGTATTTTCCTTTCAATAATTTTTTGTTTTCCTATTTATGACGTTTATTACTTTATGCTCTATTAATTACTTAAATTTTAACTATTTTATCTAATAAAAAATAGATATATTTCTTTAATAACGTAAATTAACTATAAAATGCTAATTCCTTATTTTTTGAAACTACCCTCTTTTTATCTTTCTCAATTTTAATTATTTCCTATTTCACATAATTAATCATTTCCTAATTACATTCATCATAGAATTTTTAATATTTAATTACTAACTTGTGTATATAAATTTATATTGTTAATTGTTATAACTAATTGTATACTTATAAACCTATATTGATAATTTCTCATCTTTATTTTGAGGTGTTACTGGCTAACTTATTTTAGTTTATTCCTTTTATCTTTAAATTTACAATTCTAATCGGCTTTTGCAAGTGACGTTACTTCTTCTGCATTAATCTAGCATATCTATTCATAAGTTTCTTAACTCTTAGCTCCGTTTTAACAAGGTAAAATAACTTAAATCGTTTTTGTGAATTTTCCCTTCTAAATCACATTTCTGTTTTTTACCAATAACTTATTCATTCTCTAACATTTCTGAAATTTGTTAATTATACTACGATATACATGTTATCTAACGTCTGCAAATCACTCCAGTGTGTAAACTTTATTCATATTTTGATTTCATAACATAATTGTCTACTTTTCCAGAGATATGCTTTGAATGCTACACTAATCAATAAATCCTGCATTCCCAACATAATAAAGGTAACATATTTTGTTAATTCACCGTAGATTAGATGCTTGTGGTTATTTCTAATGCATTTTGCATGCCCTAATCTCTGAATTTCCGAAGAAAATTAGAATTTCAAAATGCAACGCCCCTATGTTAACATATTTTTGTTTCAGCGCCATCTATTATCGCACGCTAAAACTACATGAAAATGAAGAATGTCTGACAATGATTTATATGAATTACCCAAGTTAATGACGCCAGATGTCATCATTCTTGATTTAATTTTAATATATCTTATTAAAAGAATGTCATTATCATTTTCATTAATCAATATTCGATTGATCGAATATGTAAATTAATATATTCAATAAAATACACGCTTCTCTCATATAATCATGTCTTTAATTGAAATATTGATTATTTTATTTACATATATGGTTTTAATCGTATTTTTATATCAAAACCCCCCCCTTTTGACAACGTTGGGTCCGTCACACCATTCTTGGAGATCCTATTAAACTTTAGATACAAGCCGTGCTTGCTCTTGGTGTGAGTGTGCCATAAATTAAACCTAAGTGCCATCCGAGGACTTGTTAGTGCCGTGCACTTCAGGAGTTGTCTAGCTGCCCCATTGGAGGTGGATTCCGAGGTTAGTGGTGCTTATTACCCCATTGGTTTTTGTGCAGGATTTGGCATACCTCTCACTCTCAATTATATACCCTATACAGTCCACAATCAATCATTTAATAGAACCAGCGAAGCTGTGTTATAAGGATCCGTGATCCAGCACTGCACAGTTTTTTGGCCTTACGAGCCGTGATTACTCCATATTCCTTCTTTTAATAATATATATTTCATTTGGCCGTGCCAAAATATCATTATTTTATGTAAAAAATCACATACTCATAGTTCATTATATTTTATGTAGGTACTTTTTCATTTTCACACATTACATATTTTACGTATTTAAGCCTATTACACATATTATATTATATTTAATTTGTTTATTAATATATATTATACGTGTTTCTTGTCGTACAAGAACACAAATACGTATTTTTACGTAATAAAAACATATTTTTTTTGTCATTAAAGAAGTAGGTAGGTCGTCAGTTTCATAATGTCGAAAAAGCGCATAGATGAATATTCCTCTCCTATTTCATCTGAACTAAGATTACTTATTAGTCAGAAAGAAAGATTATTTGAAAAACTTCAGAAAACATATAATTTATCGACAAACCTTATCGATAATGATTCTGAGCAATTATTTTTATTACATTGTTCGGAAATAGACGAGTTACGTAAATCTTTTGAAAAACAAATATTTAAAATATATGAGTACGAACTCAATGATAATCCCAATGCAACAATTAATAACCGAGAATTAAATTGTTTTGACGAGATTTACTATAAAATAAAAATGTGTGCGTCCAAGTTGTTGCCTACGACTAGTAGCAATAAGGTTGAAATTCCTTCGGAACTTTCTCATTACCCATATTTGATGGTAACATTGAAGACTTTGTAACGTTCTACGAGACATTCTGTTCGTTGGTACATAATCAACCTAATATACCAAAGATTGATAAGTTTCATTATCTATTATCATGTACAAGGGCTTCCGCTTTAAATATAGTAAAAAGTGTGCCGATTACTGCCAGTAATTACGATGTTGTTTGGCAATCTTTACTTGACAAATATCAAGATAATCGCATGCTTGTCGGGAGATATCTTGATAAAATGTTGAACTTTTCACCTCTTTATAAGGAGTCTTCCTTTCAATTAAATTCATTTTTAGAAACGTTTGAACACTCATATAAAGCTATTCAAGCGTTAAAAATTGACAATTTAGATAGTTACATACTTTGTCATATCGCCTTAAGAGCTTTAAATATAGAAACTCGAAAATCATTTGAACAAACTTTAAATCAAAAATGTTTACCCGACTTTTTAGAACTTATTTCTTTCGTACACAATCAAATAAAGATTCTCGATCATAGTGAATCTTATAACATTAATACAAATACACAACAAAATAAAATACAACAAAATTATAATTTAAATAAAAATAATAAAAACATTTTTAATAAAAGAGTTTCGCATTCTTCTTCTTCGCGTTTAAATGTTTTGCATTGTTTACATTGCGGTGGAAATAATCACATGATTTATCGTTGTGAGAAATTTAAAAACTTATTAAATAAAGATCGGGTCAGCCGTGCTGACGCGCTTAAATTGTGTCACAACTGTTTAAAACCAAATCATAGTGTAAACAATTGTCCTAGCGAATATAGATGCATAGTGTGTAAACAGCCGCATCACTTGTTACTGCATATTGATATCGCCGATTCGGCTGATAAGAAAACCGGTTTCGCGCGTCGCAGCCGCACGCCTCCCTTACCAACCGCAACGGCCGCAGCGCCCGCGCCGCTGACGCCTACCACCAACGGCTTGAGTTCTTGCCATGCGTCATCGGTTCAAAATGAAAATAATGCAGTTATATTAGGGACCGCGCTCGTCCATGTTTTAGATGCGAATAATGAGATTCAATCATGCCGTGCTATGATTGATTCCGGCGCGCAATCTAATTTTATGTCATTGTCTTGTGCACAACGACTCGGCTTACCAGAACGTAAATGCCCGTTTAATATTTACGGTTTAGCCGGGGAAAATGTAAAGAACTATGGCATGACGTCATGCATAGTACAACCTCGCGACAATAGCGAGCCATCGTTTAATGTTGATTTAGTCATCTTAAATAAATTAACTTCTGATTTACCTACCGTCCAAATTCCGGAACATGTTATTAATCAATATAAGAATTTAAACTTAGCGGATCCTTACTTTCACATTACGTCACCGATTGACATAATTCTAGGCAGTGACGTATTTCCCTACGTTTATGACGGTAGAAAATTTATATTTAGCCGCGACATTCCTCTTGCATTAGGAAGTGTTTTCGGTTACATTATCACTGGAAATTTGATCGTGTCTCACTCCAGCGACAATGTAGATTGCCATACAGTTGCAACCACATCTGTAGTGTCGTACACTACTAAACACAATACAATTAATGAGACTCTTAAAAAATCTTCTATAGAGAAGTCTTCGCCGTGCGAAGTTTCTTCTAAATTAAATAAAGCAATTACTCAAAATTTATGTACGGGAAGACACCAGGACGCCACGAGTCCTGTACTCTTGCTTTCATCACATGAGTCACCTGATGCGGGACTCAAGCGCCGTGCGCATGTTGAACGACGTTCTGTTCAACCTTTAGATCTTAAAACAAATCATTTACAATGTTTTTCTTAATAACCTACTTGCTCGAGCTTCGCATTGAACGACATTATAGTGTACTATTGCAGTTTGTTGACGTTCAACTTTCAACCTTTGTGAGGCGTCCTCACTAGGCATTGCGATCATATTCAATTAGTATGTTACAGAAATGCCGAAGCTTAAATTCAAGTCAAGTTTAGGTTACTAATTAATAAATTAGGTAAGTTCAAGTAAAATCTTGTATTTTTAAATGTAATTAGTGTTGCAAGCGGCCGTGCTGCTTTATTAAAGTTGTTAGTTTTTGGCGGGTTCCTATATCTTACCGACCGTTCATTTGCCTTACTATCGGTTAAAATTTGACATAAGCTCCATACATCTTATGTCAAAATTCAACCGATGGTAGGGCAAGTGAATGAATAGTAAGATATAGGAACGACGTCTGAGTCGTACAAAACATCAAGTAGATATTTGTAACTTTTCATATAGTCACTCTCAGTGATTCAACAAAGATTTTATCCTGGATTTAAACGCCTACTTGCGAACTATAATCTTACATTGCTAACCGTGTTAGTAACATAATATAAAAATGTATAATGTAAGTTTTTCTATGTTGTTGGCATCGTTAAGAAGCGAAACGTATCTCGTAGATTAAACCGAGGAGTAGATCCATGGTTCCCTGTGACCATCGGTCATTTTTGAACATGGCCTACATGTACATTTATCATTTCGAATAAACTGAAATTCTCCAAACAAGTCTTATTGATTTCTTTTATATCACAAGTGTTAGTCACAGTTTCAAGTTTAATGGGTTCGCAATAGAAAAACAACTATTTCATATTTACGAACATAATCATCTATTTCCTTTAGCATAATACGTAACAAAACACTTAGTTAGCATGGCTTTTACTTACATTTTAACAAGCGGTTCACAATTTAGCCCCTACAACTTAGTCATAGACTCTTTAACTATATTCCTCCTTTTCCAATTTGACTTATTCGCAATGATCAGGGCACTTATGTCTACTTGCACGTTTCCAACAGGATAAAAGCTATTTTTTAGGTTTAGAGGTCGAAACATCAATGATCAAGTGTATCTCACGGTATCGATTCAATTATCTTTTTTTGATACCCTCTATTAAAAATAAAAACAGTGTTACCAGCCGTCAAACACAGGCTATTATTTACTGATAAAAGCAAATGTAAGACTGTTGTTGGATGCAAGCTAACAGCTCGGCCATCCTGTTCAAAGCGCGTCCTCGCGGTTTTCACATAAAAATAAAGAAATGCAGTGATTAAGAATACAATTGAGACACAGAAACAATGTATGCTAGCATGTAAACAAAATAATTATTGATTATCGATATAAGACAAATTAATTTAACAAGTAACAATATGTAAGACGATAGCATAAAGGATTATAACATCAATTATTTACAATATTTTTAATAATCAACAATTATTTAGACGGTAAGTATCCTGATATAACACGCCCTTACTAATAAAATAAATGTCTAGATTTATCCTATTTTTTTATGAAATCCAATTCATTTCCATTGTCGTTAACCACATCATTGTCACTGCTTTCAAAATCTCTAGAAAATGATAACCATGGTTGCATTTTGTCTAATGCTACCACGGCTTCATATCGACGGCCCTGTTTACGTGTCATTGGTGTATCTTCAACCACATACCTATCATTTGGAAGCACTTTCATTACACGATACGGACCTTGAAATTTAATAACTAATTTTTGAGATTTGCCATCATGAGGGACTTGTCTTTCAATACGAACTAAATCACCAACCTTATACCCCTTCCCTGATTTCCTACGACTGTTAAACCGCTCTATATCTTTTAACTGCTGTGTCTTTATATTACTACTCGCTTCATCTCTTACGTTATTTAGATTGTCAGAATTAATCACATTCGTTGTATCGCGTATAATGGGGCTCAAAATACCTTCCGACCTACTAGTTACATTAAATCCAAATAATAGTTCAGACGGGCTTTTTTGAGTAGTTTTATGTACAGTGGTATTGATGCCTACTTAAATATCGTAAATATAATCGTCCCAGGATTTGTCATCTTTATTATGAGTACAAGTCGAAAGAGCATCTAGAATGGTTCTGTTAAACCGCTCTACTTGCCCGTTTGCCCTAGGCGTCGCAACGGCATTAGTAATATGTTTTATCCCGTATTGTACGGTAAATTCTTTAAATGCTTTACTAGTGAAACTTGTCCCCTTATCAGTTATTAACCGAGTAGGAACACCAAAATAACTTATGTGTTCTTTCAGTACGCGTATACTAGTAAGAGACTTAGTATTTTTGACGGCGGTTATATTGACAAATTTTGTAAAACTATCTACCAAAACTAATATATAGCAGTTCCCTTTCTTGCTTTTAATAAACGGGCCCAAATGGTCAGCGTGTACAGTATGGAAGGGGATACTTACTTTTTCTATTGGATGTAACTCACCTTCTCTCTTGCCCCCGGGTGTTTTGTAATGTGCGCATTCGAGACAAGACTGTACATATTTTTTCGTAAAGCGACGCATTTTCGGAAACCAATAGCGCTGTTTTATGCGCTGTAGTGTCTTGTCAAATCCATAATGCCCTATGTCATCATGGTTCTTTTTCAATATTTGCCAACGTACACCTTTTGGAACCAACCACCTAATGTCATCCCCCACAATACGATACACGCGTCCATTTTTAATTTTATAATTTTTATGAACGTCATTAATTATTTCTGCCGTCTTATCCTCTAAAATATTTTTAATATGTTGTACTTCTTCATCCGCGCTCTGCACGGTGGTAATCCAGTCTTCATCGGAATTTTCAACACTTAAAACATCCAATACGTGTTTTTCGGTGACGGGAGGAGTAACTGGACTACGACTAAGTGCATCGACATGAGTCATTCGGGATCCGGAACGGTATTCAATGGTACAATCAAACTCTTGCAACTGAACCCACCACCGCGCAACTCGCGGAATCAGATCACGCTTTAAGAATGTGGACCTTAAGGCGCTACAATCACTATAAATCGTGAATGGAATCCCTAGCAAGTACACCCTAAACCTATTCAAAGATGCTACGACTGCCAAGGTCTCGAGCTCATAGGAGTGCAATTTTTGTTCGTCCGGTGAGGTTTTACGGCTGAAGTATGATATTGGGTGAAACACTCCTGCAGTGTTGCTTTGTAAGAGAATGCCTGCAAGACCATCTTTGCACGCATCGGTGTGTAGTTGTGTTACAGCTTGTGGGTCGTATAAGGCTAACAATGGGCGTTGTGTGAGCATGGTTTTGATTAAATTGAATGATTCTTCCTCTTTACTACCCCATGTCCAATGAGTTTTTTTTTAAAGAGATTCGTTAACGAGGACGTTATTATAGCATAATCTTTAATAAAACGTCTAAAGAATCCAGATAAACCTAAAAACTGTCTAACTTCGTGTATATTCTTAGGCGGTGGGAATTTAGAGATCGCTTCGGTTTTCCTTGAACCTGGTCGAATATCAGCGTAATTTACTTCGAATCCTAGAAAATCTACGGTACTTAGAAAAAAGTTACATTTGCTAAGTCTTAGTGTTAACCCTCCTTGTTTAAGTAGCCCTAAAACTTCTTCTAATCTGTTTAAACCTTCGGTTACATCTTTAGAAGGGATAAGAATATCGTCCATATAAACTATCGCGTATTTAATTTTAGCGTCATGGAGGATTTTATTAATTGTTCTCTGAAAGACTGAAGGTGCATTGACTAGACCAAATGGCATGCGGTTGTATTCAAACTGCCCATCCGGAGTGACGAAGGCAGTTTTATGACGGGACTCTTCGCAAATAGGGATCTGATAATAACCAGACGCTAAGTCAAGTGAGGTGAATAATCGATTGCCTGCCAGTTGGTCTAGTTGGTCGTCTATACGTGGGAGGGGGTAGTGTTCTTTTTTTGTCTTCCTATTTAGAGCTCGATAATCAACACACAGGCGTTTTTCCCCAGTCTTTTTCTGAACTAGAACAATAGGACTTGCATAAGCTGATGAAGATTCCCTAATTATGCCGCTGTCCATCATTTCTTGTACCATGTCGTTTACCAGCTTCCTTTCCGAAAGTGATAAACGGTATGGCCTATATACTACCGGTTCAGTGTCTTCTAATTCAATAACCATCTCTGTGACTTGAGTGAAGCCAAGTTCCTTTAAGCTTTTTGCGAAACAGCCTTTATACTTGTGCAGTAGTTCTTGTAACTTTAGACGATCGTCATGATTTAATGTTTCCCCGCTTTTAATTGGCTCATCCAAATCAAGAGAATCGAGTGACATTTGGTAGCAGTTAACTGTATTCGAACTGATACGATCGTTTTTATCAGCACGAGTTAATAACGAATCTTTCGTTATGGTTATATCATGTTCAGACATATTATACGCGAGTAATGAACCGATTCCGCTTTTAATATTGTATTCACCTGATAGAAGATAATAGTAGTTTCCTTTTAATGCCCTGACAGAACCACGTACCGAAACGTTCCCATTAAAAGGTAGTTCTGATTTCACGGGTATAACGCACAACGACAATTTGGGGATACAGAAATTATCGTTGCATTCCAGGTGTACTTTACTGGGGTCGCCCTTTCTGAAAATTAATTTAGTGGGTGTTTTAGTGATTGTGAGATTAGGTATTTCAGTAAATGAATGTCCGAGAAGAGCAGGATAGTTTAGTACATAGTCCTCAACTACATAAATGTCTATAACCTCATTAATGCCCTTAACTTCAACATCGGTAGTTATCACGCCTAAGGGGGTGGTTAAGTTTGCACCTATGCCTCTAAGCGCGGGGAGATCGGGAGGACACTTAATACTAAATCCTAGTTCTTTAGCTTTACTTATTTTAATTAATGAACACTGACTTCCTAGATCCACGTGGCACTGTACTACTTTCCCATTTATTTTAATGTCAAATATGTATTTATCTACAGACCTATCAGACTTGCTTAATTCTAACACCTGCTTTTCAATTTTATCTTTCGACTGAGTCTCAGTTTTAGCTTGGTTAGCCTTAAATTTGTAACAGCGGCTTGATGCCCCATTCTTTCACACATCGTACATTTAATAATAGGTTTTTCACACCTAAAACTGGGGTGACCGAACTCACCACAATTGAAACATCGTATATTCGAATTCATCGTACCAAATCTAGAGTTTTGAAATCGATTTGTTATGTTATTAAGATTTTTGCGATCGCCCCCGATTTTGACGTTGCCATCGTATCTTTCCCTACTTTGCCCTACTTTTACCGTTCGAAAGTATTTTAAAATTCGTTCTGGTTCATCAAACTGAGCCGCTTGGGCTCCTACCCTAATAGCACGATCATCTACTCCATGCAAAATGCAGTCTACTGCACGTTTGCCATAGATTTTACACCTGTTTAATAAGTTAAGCTTCGTGTAATAATAGTGTTCCAATGACTCGCCGTATTTAGCACGCTTCGATAACATCTCGGTCAAGAGTTCGGCGTAGTCCTCGCGACAGGGAAACGATTCAATTTTTTTTTTTCCACTCACCCCAAGTATGCATAAGAGTAGGTAATCCTTGATACCAAGTTTTTGCTACTCCCGTAAGTTTTGGAAGTGCATAATGAATCATTTCTTTCTCGGACCAACCATATATTTCCGCACATTCTTCTATTTTAGTGATCCACACCAACATAGTTTGTTCTTTACTTAGGGGATCAAATTCGGGTATAACATTATTATTAAACGATAGCTTGGGCTTCTCCGAACTCTTGACATCGTTTAAAATTGTCAAAAATTTATTTAAATTAACATTAGTTTCAGATTCCTTATATCTATCAGATTTACAAAATCGGGTTGACTTACGATTGCACGAACTGTCACTACTATCATACCTCATATCATCATATACACTCCTTGAGTTCCTTCTCTTCATCCGTCCATCTTACCTGTATTTCTTCCTAGATCGCCTACCAATCACTCTACTGAGTGACGAGCTATCCGAGTCCGTATTATCATTCCGCCGTTTCCGGTTCCTAGAGAGCCGCCTCTTTCGCTCTTTACTCCTTGTCACTAAGCCAGGTGCATCCAATACCTTGTCTCGATGTTCTACACTCCGTCTTTGGCCCTCTAACCTGGGCTCGCCCCAGCTCTCTAACCTGAGCTCACCCCTGCCCTCTAACCTGGGCTTACCCCTGCCCTCTAACCTGGGCTCACCCCAGCTCTCTAACCTGAGCTCACCCCTGCCCCCCAAACTGGACTCACCCTGCCCTCTAACCTGGGCTCACCCCTGCCCTCTAACCTGGGCTCACCCCTGCCCTCTAACCTGGGCTCACCCCAGCTCTCTAACCTGAGCTCACCCCTGCCCTCTAACCTGGGCTCACCCCTGCCCTCTAACCTGGGCTCACCCCAGCTCTCTAACATGAGCTCACCTCTGCCCTCTAACCTGGGCTCACTTCTGCCCTCTAACCTGGGCTCACTTCCGCCCTCTAACCTGGGCTCACTTCCGCCCTCTAACCTGGGCTCGCTTCCACCCTCTGACCTGGGCGCACTCCAGCCCTCTAGCCTGGGCTCACCATTCTTGTCCATATTAAATGTCAATTTTTCTCCTTCAATCCAATAAGTTTATCTGAAACTTACAGTCGAGAAGTTTAGTTCTTATTCTCAATATATTCTATTACAACATAGTAAATTAATATCTCATTGGTTTTAATATAACTCTAATAATGATTATAATTAATAGTAATTCTCCTCCCAGTGCATTTATAATATAATAAATGGAGCAGTATGTTAGAGAAAATCTCAAAATTAAAGCTCAAAGTAAATCGTTTTGACTACATAATTGACCCCTTTTTTTTATCAAATGTCGTAAGGCTCGATGTGGCACACAAACGATTTTATAGCTTTATATCAAGAGTGCTAGTGGGTATTATGTATGTATTTCTTAACACATATTAAGAAAATATAAAAGATAGCTGATAAATATAGATGTGTAATAATAAAATTAATAAAATCATCTGACAAACACACACGGTACATCCCCAAGCCAATCAAGTCGTGCTTGTATAATGTACAACGGACCACTCTGGTTCCGATCCCAGACATCCAGACCATAGTAACCATCGGAAAGTTCCTTTATGAAATTTACCATGACAGGAAACCAACCTAAAGCCTCTACGCTGCTGCGAGGTCGGCTCGCCACGGCCTAGCCCACTCAAACAAACAGGCCGTCAATCAGGGAATAATACTACTAATTCAGACTGATAACGACAACATAAATATTAAATGGGTATTCATAATGCATCTACGTAAAATATTAACTTCCGGACTTTATTACACTCACTTTTATCTTAAATGACGGTAGTTGCATTGAAGAAAAAAAAGGAAAAATATATTTAATATATATAAAAACGAAAGTAACCAGATTTCGCGTAAGTTGTTTGACAATACGAGAGGAAAAAAAAACTGATTCGTTTTTCCATTAGCCTGTAAAGGAATAAAGTATCATTTATACCTCATAAAATAAAGTAATATGTATATTAAAAAAAAAAAAAATACTCATCTATAATTCAATGCTGATTTCGTTATTTTGTAATATCATTGTGGACGTGGAAAAAGAATTAAGAAAATTCTCTTACGATCCCACTTCTGAACTGTTAGTCACAGTTTCAAGTTTAATGGGTTCGCAATAGAAAAACAACTATTTCATATTTACGAACATAATCATCTATTTCCTTTAACATAATACGTAACAAAACACTTAGTTAGCATGGCTTTTACTTACATTTTAACAAGCGGTTCACAATTTAGCCCCTACAACTTAGTCATAGACTCTTTAACTATATTCCTCCTTTTCCAATTTGACTTATTCGCAATGATCAGGGCACTTATGTCTACTTGCACGTTTCCAACAGGATAAAAGCTATTTTTTAGGTTTAGAGGTCGAAACATCAATGATCAAGTGTATCTCACGTTATCGATTCAATTATCTTTTTTTGATACCCTCTATTAAAAATAAAAACAGTGTTACCAGCCGTCAAACACAGGCTATTATTTACTGATAAAAGCAAATGTAAGACTGTTGTTGGATGCAAGCTAACACAAGTAAATTACTAACTAAATTATTATTTAAATTTAGAATTAATTGAATAGATTGTTATTAAGTCTGATTTACTTTATGTTAGAACAAATACTAAATTAAAGCTACGTAACTTCTTTGCGTAAGCGCCCTTGTTTCAAATTACACATATTTAGATAAATTCCTCAGGGCGGGAGGTTTTTAGGAATTTTGTATCTGACTTTCCATTTAGAACGTAACATTTTATTTCGGAATAAAAGTCAACAACTAGATATAAATAATTATAAAAAATGTTATCTTAAAATTATATTTAGATGTAGGACCACGTACGTTAGATGGCATTTTATGTAAACAATATTTGTCAATTAATGTTCGAAACGTTATTCGATCAGTTCTTCCCAAAACTTAATTATTATATTTAACCGCAGAGGTTCTCAACCTGTGACGGGTCCGTGACCCACTACGTGTCTTGAACCTTGTAGGATTGTCAGTCACGTTGGCTGCGACCTAGGCAGTTATTTATATATATTAATTAAATAAAACTTTTTAACTAATTTGATTGGTTCGTAACCTGTCTTGATTTTTATAGTTATCTATCACGACTGCAGATCAACTATCTTGCTGTGCGTAAATTATAAAGATAATTGTAACTTATAACTTAATATTAAACTAATATAAAATCTTAGATGATATTCCCTTTATAAATATAATTTCTAGTTTTTGTAACAATTTGCTAACCTTAAAGAGGTGATTACAATGATCGACGTGCCTTCGAATACATTGTCTCGATAGCAATTATTAAAGAAGGTACAGCTTCTGGAGATGTTGGTCGAAGGATTACGTTCATACTCTCCACAATAGAGAGTGAAAT
This sequence comes from Dendrolimus kikuchii, assembly GCA_019925095.2. Taxonomy (NCBI): domain Eukaryota; kingdom Metazoa; phylum Arthropoda; class Insecta; order Lepidoptera; family Lasiocampidae; genus Dendrolimus; species Dendrolimus kikuchii. Next base: position 6,161,998 of record JAHHIN020000031.1, read on the forward strand.
AGTTTTCTTCTGCTCCATTTGTAACCGTTCGCAACTTCTTTTAAAGACAAATGCAACCAGGCCTTTTTAATGGTCGTTAACAAAAGTAGAGGAGATTCATCTAGGTATAAATATTTATTTGTATGTACGTATCTCATACTTTATATTTATTTATGTATTGGTATGAGAATATTATTTGATTTAATTATATTATTATATTTTATGGCACTTATAACATTCCCACATCCTATTTTTAATTTGTTTACTGGAAATCATCATAGTGATTTCGGCGCGGGGTATGTTGGATCCTCACGATTGATACTAATGTGGGTAGTTTTGTAAGTGCCGCTGGCTTTCGGTCTCGCCGCCATTGCGTGGTGGCGAACCAGTCTCCAACGCACGCGAAGTCAGTTCGGACGTTCCGTTTTCTCCGTGCAAGTGAACGTTTCACATCCCATTCTTGGAGATCCTATTAAACTTTAGATACAAGCCGTGCTTGCTCTTGGTGTGAGTGTGCCATAAATTAGACCTAAGTGCCATCCGAGGACTTGTTAGTGCCGTGCACTTCAGGAGCTGTCTAGCTGCCCCATTGGAGGTGGATTCCGAGGTTAGTGGTGCTTATTACCCCATTGGTTTTTGTGCAGGATTTGGCATACCTCTCACTCTCAATTATATATACCCTATACAGTCCACAATAAATTATTTAATAGAACCAGTGAAGCTGTGTGATAAGGATCCGTGATCCAGCATTGCACAGTTTTTTTGGCCTTACGAGCCGTGATTACTCCATATTCCTTTTTATATTATATACTTCATTTGGCCGTGCCAAAATATCATTATTTCATGTAAAAAGTCCCATACTCATAATTCATTATATTTTATGTAGGTACTTTTTCATTTTCACACATTACATATTTTACGTATTTAAGCTCATATTACACATATTATATTATATTTAATTTGTTTATTTATATATATTATACGTATTTCTTGTCATACAAAATACGTATTTTTACGTAATAAAAACATATTTTTTTTGTCATTAAAGAAGTAGGTAGGTCGTCAGTTTCATAATGTCGAAAAAGCGCATAGATGAATATTCCTCTCCTATTTCATCTGAACTAAGATTACTTATTAGTCAGAAAGAAAGATTATTTGAAAAACTTCAGAAAACATATAATTTATCGACAAACCTTATCGATAATGATTCTGAGCAATTATTTTTATTACATTGTTCGGAAATAGACGAGTTACGTAAATCTTTTGAAAAACAAATATTTAAAATATATGAGTACGAACTCAATGATAATCCCAATGCAACAATTAATAATCGAGAATTAAATAGTTTTGATGAGATTTATTATAAAATAAAAATGTGTTCTTCCAAATTATTGCCTACGACTAGTAGCAATAAGGTTGAAATTCCTTCGGAACTTTCTCAATCTCGACCACGTCTACCGAAGCTAGAATTACCCATATTTGATGGTAACATTGAAGACTTTGTAACGTTCTACGAGACATTCTGTTCTTTGGTACATAATCAACCTAATATACCAAGGATTGACAAGTTTCATTATCTATTATCATGCACAAGGGGTTCAGCTTTAAACATTGTAAAAAGTGTGCCGATTACTGCCAGTAATTACGATGTTGTTTGGCAATCTTTACTTGACAAATATCAAGATAATCGCATGCTTGTCGGGAGATATCTTGATAAAATGTTAAACTTTTCACCTCTTTATAAGGAGTCTTCCTTTCAATTAAATTCATTTTTAGAAACGTTTGAACACTCGTATAAAGCTATTCAAGCGTTAAAAATTGACAATTTAGATAGTTACATACTTTGTCATATCGCCTTAAGAGCTTTAAATATAGAAACTCGAAAATCATTTGAACAAACTTTAAATCAAAAATGTTTACCCGACTTTTTAGAACTTATTTCTTTCGTACACAATCAAATTAAGATTCTCGATCATAGTGAATCTTACAACATTAATACAAATACACAACAAAATAAAATACAACAAAATTATAATTTAAATAAAAATAATAAAAACATTTTTAATAAAAGAGTTTCGCATTCTTCTTCTTCGCGTTTAAATGTTTTGCATTGTTTACATTGCGGTGGAAATAATCACATGATTTATCGTTGTGAGAAATTTAAAAACTTATTAAATAAAGATCGGGTCAGCCGTGCTGACGCGCTTAAATTGTGTCACAACTGTTTAAAACCAAATCATAGTGTAAACAATTGTCCTAGCGAATATAGATGCATAGTGTGTAAACAGCCGCATCACTTGTTACTGCATATTGATATCGCCGATTCGGCTGATAAGAAAACCGGTTTCGCGCGTCGCAGCCGCACGCCTCCCTTACCAACCGCAACGGCCGCAGCGCCCGCGCCGCTGACGCCTACCACCAACGGCTTGAGTTCTTGCCATGCGTCATCGGTTCAAAATGAAAATAATGCAGTTATATTAGGGACCGCGCTCGTCCATGTTTTAGATGCGAATAATGAGATTCAATCATGCCGTGCTATGATTGATTCCGGCGCGCAATCTAATTTTATGTCATTGTCTTGTGCACAACGACTCGGCTTACCAGAACGTAAATGCCCGTTTAATATTTACGGTTTAGCCGGGGAAAATGTAAAGAACTATGGCATGACGTCATGCATAGTACAACCTCGCGACAATAGCGAGCCATCGTTTAATGTTGATTTAGTCATCTTAAATAAATTAACTTCTGATTTACCTACCGTCCAAATTCCGGAACATGTTATTAATCAATATAAGAATTTAAACTTAGCGGATCCTTACTTTCACATTACGTCACCGATTGACATAATTCTAGGCAGTGACGTATTTCCCTACGTTTATGACGGTAGAAAATTTATATTTAGCCGCGACATTCCTCTTGCATTAGGAAGTGTTTTCGGTTACATTATCACTGGAAATTTGACCGTGTCTCACTCCAGCGACAATGTAGATTGCCATACAGTTGCAACCACATCTGTAGTGTCGTACACTACTGAACATAATACAATTAATGAGACTCTTAAAAAATCTTCTATAGAGAAGTCCTCGCCGTGCGAAGTTTCTTCTAAATTAAATAAAGCAATTACTCAAAATTTATGTACGGGAAGACACCAGGACGCCACGAGTCCTGTAGTCTTGCCTTCATCACATGAGTCACCTGATGCGGGACTCAAGCGCCGTGCGCATGTTGAACGACGTTCTGTTCAACCTTTAGATCTTAAAACAAATCATTTACAATGTTTTTCTTAATAACCTACTTGCTCGAGCTTCGCATTGAACGATATTATAGTGTAGTATTGCAGTTTGTTGACGTTCAACTTTCAACCTTTGTGAGGCGTCCTCACTAGGCATTGCGATCATATTCAATTAGTATGTTACAGAAATGCTGAAGCTTAAATTCAAGTCAAGTTTAGGTTACTAATTAATAAATTAGGTAAGTTCAAGTAAAATCTTGTATTTTTAAATGTAATTTAGTGTTGCAAGCGGCCGTGCTGCTTTATTAAACTTGTTAGTTTTGTCGTACAAAAGATCAAGTAGATATTTGTAACTTTTATATAGTCATTCTGAGTGATTCAACAAAGGTTTTATCCTGGACTTAACGCCTACTTATGAACTAAGATCTTACATTGCTAACCGTGTTAGTAACATAAAATAAAAATATAAAAATGTATAATGTAAGTTTTTCTATGTTGTTGGCATCGTCAAGAAACGAAACGTATTTCGTAGATTAGACCGAGGAGTAGATCCATGGTTCCCTGTGGCCTTCAGTCATTTTTGAACATGGCCTACATGTACATTTATCATTTCGAAAAACCTGGAATTCTCCAAATAAGTCTTATTGATTTCTTTTATATCACAAGTAAATTACTAACTAAATTATTATTTAAATTTAGAATTAATTGAATAGATTGTTATTAACTCTGACTTACTTTATGTTAGAACAAATACTAAATTAAAGCTACGTAACTTCTTTGCGTAAGCGCCCTTGTTTCAAATTATACATATTTAGATAAATTCCTCAGGGCGGGAGGTTTTTAGGAATTTTGTATCTGACTTTCCATTTAGAACTTAACATTTTATTTCGGAATAAATGTCAACAACTAGATATAAATAATTATAAAAAATGTTATCTTAAAATTATATTTAGATGTAGGACTACGTACGTTAGATGGCATTTTATGTAAACAATATTTGTCAATTAATGTTCGAAACGTTATTCGGTAAGTTCTTCCCAAATCTTAATTATTATATTTAACCGCAGAGGTTCTCAACCTGTGACGGGTCCGTGACCCACTACGCGTCTAGAACCTTGTAGGATTGTCAGTCACGTTGGCTGCGACCTAGGCAGTTATTTATATATATGAAATAAATTAAACTTTTTAACTAATTTGATTGGTTCGTAACCTGTCTTGATTTTTATACTTATCTATTACGACTACAGATCAACTATCTTTCTGTGCGTGAATTATAAGGATAATTGTAACTTATAATTTAACTTAAACTAATATAAAATCTTAGATGAGATCCCCTTTATAAATATAATTTCTAGTTTTTGTAACAATTTGCGAACTTTAAAGAGGTGATTACAATGATCGACGTGCCTTCGAAAAGATTGTCTCGATAGCAATTATTAAAGAAGGTATAGCTTTTGGAGATGTTGGTTGAAGGATTACGTTCATACTCTTTACAATAGAGAGTGAAATAGTTTTCTTCTGCTCCATTTGTAACCGTTCCCAAATTCAATCTTTTAAAGACAAATGCAACCAGGCCCTTTTTAATGGTCGTTAACAAAAGTAGAGCAGATTCATCTAGGTATCAATATTTATTTGTATGTACGTATCTCATACTTTATATTTATTTATGTATTGGTATGAGAATATTATTTGATTTAATTATATTATTATATTTTATGGTATCTGGAAATCATCATAGTGATTTCGGCGCGGGGTATGTTGGATCCTCACGATTTATACTGATGTGGGTAGTTTTGTAAGTGCCGCTGGCTTTCGGTCTCGCCGCCATTGCGTGGTGGCGAACCAGTCTCCAACGCACGCGAAGTCAGTTCGGACGTTCCGTTTTCTCCGTGCAAGTGAACGTTTCACATCCCATTCTTGGAGATCCTATTAAACTTTAGATACAAGCCGTGCTTGCTCTTGGTGTGAGTGTGCCATAAATTAGACCTAAGTGCCATCCGAGGACTTGTTAGTGCCGTGCACTTCAGGAGCTGTCTAGCTGCCCCATTGGAGGTGGATTCCGAGGTTAGTGGTGCTTATTACCCCATTGGTTTTTGTGCAGGATTTGGCATACCTCTCACTCTCAAATATATATACCCTATACAGTCCACAAAAAATTATTTAATAGAACCAGTGAAGCTGTGTGATAAGGATCCGTGATCCAGCACTGCACAGTTTTTTTGGCCTTACGAGCCGTGATTACTCCATATTCCTTTTTATATTATATATACCCTATACAGTCCACAATTTTCAAATACATATTTAATAGAACCAGTGAAGCTGTGTGATAAGGATCGAAAAAGCGCCTAGATGAATATTCCTCTCCTATTTCATCTGAACTAAGATTACTTATTAGTCAGAAAGAAAGATTATTTGAAAAACTTCAGAAAACATATAATTTATCGACAAACCTTATCGATAATGATTCTGAGCAATTATTTTTATTAGATTGTTCGGAAATAGACGAGTTACGTAAATCTTTTGAAAAACAAATATTTAAAATATATGAATATACCATAGATTGACAAGTTTCATTATCTATTATCATGCACAAGGGGTTACGCTTTAAACATTGTAAAAAGTGTGCCGATTACTGCCAGTAATTACGATGTTGTTTGGCAATCTTTACTTGATAAATATCAAGATAATCGCATGCTTGTCGGGAGATATCTTGATAAAATGTTGAACTTTTCACCTCTTTATAAGGAGTCTTCCTTTCAATTAAATTCATTTTTAGAAACTTTTGAACACTCATATAAGGCTATTCAAGCGTTAAAAATTGATAATTTAGATAGTTACATACTTTGTCATATCGCCTTAAGAGCTCTAAATATCGAAACTCGAAAATCATTTGAACAAACTTTAAATCAAAAATGTTTACCCGACTTTTTAGAACTTATTTCTTTCATACATAATCAAATTAAGATTCTCGATCATAGTGAATCTTACAACATTAATACAAATACACAACAAAATAAAATACAACAAAATTATAATTTAAATAAAAATAATAAAAACATTTTTAATAAAAGAGTTTCGCATTCTTCTTCTACGCGTTTAAATGTTTTGCATTGTTTACATTGCGGTGGAAATAATCACATGATTTATCGTTGTGAGAAATTTAAAAACTTATTAAATAAAGATCGGGTCAGCCGTGCTGACGCGCTTAAATTGTGTCACAACTGTTTAAAACCAAATCATAGTGTAAACAATTGTTCTAGCAAATATAGATGCATAGTGTGTAAACAGCCGCATCACTTGTTACTGCATATTGATATCGCCGATTCGGCTGATAAGAAAAGCGGTTTCGCGCGTCGCAGCCGCACGCCTCCCTTACCAACCGCAACGGCCGCAGCGCCCGCGCCGCTGACGCCTACCACCAATGGCTTGAGTTCTTGCCATGCGTCATCGGTTCAAAATGAAAATAATGCAGTTATATTAGGGACCGCGCTCGTCCATGTTTTAGATGCGAATAATGAGATTCAATCATGCCGTGCTATGATTGATTCCGGCGCGCAATCTAATTTTATGTCATTGTCTTGTGCACAACGACTCGGCTTACCAGAACGTAAATGCCCGTTTAATATTTACGGTTTAGCCGGGGAAAATGTAAAGAACTATGGCATGACGTCATGCATAGTACAACCTCGCGACAATAGCGAGCCATCGTTTAATGTTGATTTAGTCATCTTAAATAAATTAACTTCTGATTTACCTACCGTCCAAATTCCGGAACGGGTTGTTAATCAATATAAGAATTTAAACTTAGCGGATCCTTACTTTCACATTACGTCACCGATTGACATAATTCTAGGCAGTGACGTATTTCCCTACGTTTATGACGGTAGAAAATTTATATTTAGCCGCGACATTCCTCTTGCATTAGGAAGTGTTTTCGGTTACATTATCACTGGAAATTTGACCGTGTCTCACTCCAGCGACAATGTAGATTGCCATACAGTTGCAACCACATCTGTAGTGTCGTACACTACTGAACATAATACAATTAATGAGACTCTTAAAAAATCTTCTATAGAGAAGTCCTCGCCGTGCGAAGTTTCTTCTAAATTAAATAAAGCAATTACTCAAAATTTATGTACGGGAAGACACCAGGACGCTACGAGTCCTGTAGTCTTGCCTTCATCACATGAGTCACCTGATGCGGGACTCAAGCGCCGTGCGCATGTTGAACGACGTTCTGTTCAACCTTTAGATCTTAAAACAAATCATTTACAATGTTTTTCTTAATAACCTACTTGCTCGAGCTTCGCATTGAACGACATTATAGTGTAGTATTGCAGTTTGTTGACGTTCAACTTTCAACCTTTGTGAGGCGTCCTCACTAGGCATTGCGATCATATTCAATTAGTATGTTATAGAAATGCCGAAGCTTAAATTCAAGTCAAGTTTAGGTTACTAATTAATAAATTAGGTAAGTTCAAAGTAAAATCTTGTATTTTTAAATGTAATTTAGTGTTGCAAGCGGCCGTGCTGCTTTATTAAACTTGTTAGTTTTGTCGTACAAAACATCAAGGCAATATTTGTAACTTTTATATACCTAGTCACTCTCAGTGATTCAACAAAGGTTTTATCCTGGACTTAACGCCTACTTATGAACTAAGATGTTACATTGCTAACCGTGTTAGTAACATAAAATAAAAATGTATAATGTAAGTATGTAGTATGTTGTTGGCATCTTTAAGAAGCGAAACGTATCTCGTAGATTAGACCGAGGAGTAGATCCATGGTTCCCTGTGGCCATCGGTCATTTTTGAAAATGGCCTACAACAAGTACATTTATCATTTCGAAAAAACTGGAATTCTCCAAACAAGTCGTATTGATTTATTTTATATCACAAGAAAATTACTGAATTATATATTATTTAAATTTAGAACTAATCTAATAGATTGATATTGACTTTCATTTACTTTATGTTAGAACAAATAATAAATTAAAGCTACGTAACTTCTTTGCGTAAGCGCCCGTGTTTCAAATTATACATATTTAGATAAATTCCTCAGGGCGGGAGGTTTTTAGGAATTTTGTATCTGACTTTCCATTTAGAACTTAACATTTTATTTCGGAATAAATGTCAACAACTAGATATAAATAATTATAAAAAATGTTGTCTTAAAATTATATTTAGATGTAGGACCACGTACGTTAGATGGCCTTTTATGTAAACAATATTTGTCAATTAATCTTTGAAACGTTATTCGATCAGTTCTTCCCAAATCTTAATTATTATATTTAACCGCAGAGGTTCTCAACCTGTGACGGGTCCGTGACCCACTACGCGTCTAGAACCTTGTAGGATTGTCAGTCACGTTGGCTGCGACCTAGGCAGTTATTTATATATATTAAATAAATTAAACTTTTTAACTAATTTGATTGGTTCGTAACCTGTCTTGATTTTTATAGTTATCTATCACGACTGCAGATCAACTATCTTGCTGTGCGTAAATTATAAAGATAATTGTAACTTATAACTTAATATTAAACTAATATAAAATCTTAGATGAGATCCCCTTTATAAATATAATTTCTAGTTTTTGTAACAATTTGCTAACTTTAAAGACGTGATTACAATGATCGACGTGCCTTCGAATAGATTGTCTCGATAGCAATTATTAAAGAAGGTACAGCTTTTGGAGATGTTGGTCGAAGGATTACGTTCATACTCTCCATCATAGAGAGTGAAATCGTTTTCTTCTGCTCCATTTGTAACCGTTCGCAACTTCTTTTAAAGACAAATGCAACCAGGCCTTTTTAATGGTCGTTAACAAAAGTAGAGGAGATTCATCTAGATATAAATATTTATTTGTATGTACGTATCTCATACTTTATATTTATTTATGTATTGGTATGAGAATATTATTTGATTTAATTATATTATTATATTTTATGGCACTTATAACATTCCCACATCCTATTTTTTATTTGTTTTCTGGAAATCATCATAGTGATTTCGGCGCGGGGTATGTTGGATCCTCACGATTTATACTGATGTGGGTAGTTTTCTAAGTGCCGCTGGCTTTCGGTCTCGCCGCCATTGCGTGGTGGCGAACCAGTCTCCAACGCACGCGAAGTCAGTTCGGACGTTCCGTTTTCTCCGTGCAAGTGAACGTTTCACATCCCATTCTTGGAGATCCTATTAAACTTTAGATACAAGCCGTGCTTGCTCTTGGTGTGAGTGTGCCATAAATTAGACCTAAGTGCCATCCGAGGACTTGTTAGTGCCGTGCACTTCAGGAGCTGTCTAGCTGCCCCATTGGAGGTGGATTCCGAGGTTAGTGGTGCTTATTACCCCATTGGTTTTTGAGAGAAAACTTGATCCATACAACCCCTTCCATTTCTGAAGCCACCTTGTGCATCCCACAGTAATCCATCGGATACCACTCTCAGACACACTTCATCAGACTAACTGGGGCAAACTTTCAGTTGTGGTTCAAGAGAAATTAGACAAATGAAAATGTCTTTACTATTTATAATCAGTATACTACTGCCTTACTTACTGCTGCTAATTCATCAATTCCTCTGAAAAACTCAGCCTGTAATAAAACTCCTTCTCCCGCTTGGTGGGATGCCGAGTGCTTCCTTGCTGTTAAGCAGAGGAAAGAGGCTGAAAATAAATTTACTTATAATTTAACACTGGATAATTTTGTTGAGTTTAAAAAGATATGTGCTCATACCAGAAGATTCCTATTAAAAAAAAAACTACAGGGTGGAAATCATTCTCCGAGTCACTTTCTCTAAGAACTCCTGCACTGGTATGGAAGAAAATAAGAGCTTTCCGAAAATCCCAAATAGATAATATCACTTCTTATGATCCTGACTCATGGTTACCTGGATTTGCATCCAAATTAGCTCCCCCTTTTGTTCCTTCAGAGGATTGCCTCTCTTCTATTTCTTCTTCTTCAGACTCTACCAGTTCGATGAATTCCGAATTTTGGAAGTGGTTCCATTCCAGATACATGGAAATCACATTTAGTTATACCGATTTTAAAACTTGGCAAAAATCCAACTGACCCTGAATCCTAAAGACCCATAGCCTTATCCCCTGTTTTGGCTAAAATAATGGAACACCTTTTAAAAAATCGCTTAGAGTGGATCCTAGAAAACAAAAACTTCCTCCCCAAAAATCAATTTGGGTTTAGAAAAGGCTTAGGTACAACAGATAATCTAAGCATCTTGACGTCGGATATTATAGGATAGTCTTGCATTCTCGCGTAATGAGCATGTTGTAGGAGTTTTTCTTCATATCAACTCCGCTTACGATAACGTTGATCTCCCTCTGCTCAGGCAGAAACTTCATCAGCCGAGTATCACCAATGTCATTTACAATATGTTTATGGGCCGCTCTTTATCTATCCGCGTTAATAACAGTATTCTCCCTCCAAGATATGTCTCGAAAGGCCTTCCCCAAGGGTCTGTTCTTAGCCCTCTCTTATATAGCGTGTACACTACCGATTTAGAAACAACAGTAAATTGTTTCTGCAAAATCCTGCAATATGCAGATGATATTGCCCTCTATGTCCCTTCTTCTATTATTGATGCTTCTTCACGACTTTAACTCCGCACTTTTCTAACTAAATCAATGGTTAACAGATCATGGGCTATCCCTTTCGCCAACCAAAAGCACAGTCGTTGTATTCTCCCGTAAACGTTCTCTCCCTAATGTCAATATTTGTATTGACAACCAACCTATCCAAGTCCAGGATAGAGTTAAATTTTTAGGCATGTTTTTAGATACTAACTCTCTGCCAGCTCACTGGCATATTTCACCTTAAATTTATTTGTGAAAAACTAGAAAAGAACAAAAATATAATGCGTGCTCTTTCTGGATTGAAGTGGCGATCCCATCCTTATAACCAAAAACTTCTATATAATGCGATTGTTAGGAGTCATTTTGATTATGGGTGCTTTCTTTTAGAACCATGCAATAAACTCGCCTTGACGAAACTTGATCGGATCCAAGCTAAATGCTTACATATTATTACAGGATCAATGAAATCGTCATCAACTAATGCACTTCAAGTGGAGTGTCTTGAAGTTGTCTCTTTTACCTTGCGTAGACAGCTAATGGCTTATAGATTCTTATATAAAGTGGTAGAACTCTCGAAACACCCTCTTTTAAACATCCTAGAGAGCCTTCTTCTCCTTACCTCAATATCCCCATATTGGCATCACAAAAATCTACCTCATCTGATAAAATCCTACAAGAAATTCAAAGAACTACCCAATAAAATGTACCAGAATTGCAAAAGTCCCATATTTGAATATAGTTTCGAAAGTCTCTTATATCACTCTCTCATCTTTTATATGACACTCAGGAATCTGTGGTAACGAAAATGTTGATAGCTGTGCCAAGCAAGCTGTCTATGCAGGATGTAACAAATATAAAAAAAAAATCCCCCGTGACGTAAAGGCTAGCTAAACCGGCTATGATGAAAGACTGGGATGAAATGTGGCAGCGTACTCGTCAGTCACTAGGAAAACACTATGGCAATCTACAGCCTCACATTCCCACATATCCCTGGTTTTTCAAATATCGTAACTTCCCCAAAAAAATTACTTCCACTATAATTCGCCTTCGTCATGGTCATGTTTGCACACCAGTGTTTCTAGCAAAACTTAGAATACTGGACAGTTCTCTCTGTGAGTGTGGCTTGGATGAGGGATCAGTTCATCACATATTTTTAAACTGCCCGAAACTTTCTATTTCCCTATATGACATCCTTCCTCATAACTGCCCCCGCCCCATCAATGTAAACTTTTTATTAACATTAGCTCATAGTAATTTGGTGTATATCCTGTGTACGTTTTTAATGCTTAATAACATCTATGTTTAAGGTAGTTAGTTTAACTATATGTTTGTGTTGTCCACAGATTTGCAAAAACTCGTACAAATCACCGACCAAAATCTTGTTTGCTGATTTGCATTTAATAAAGCACCTGTCTTTTCTACTTTAAAATTGGCAAAATTAATGCCAAAGGTGTTGCAGCCATAGATAAAAAAAAACCTTTTTGAGGGTACGAAGTTAATATTATTTTTGTCTAAAGCTGCCATCAAGAAAATTATATCGTCTCTTTTACTCTAACACAGATTCTATGTAGTTAGACGGAGAAAGCATCAGTTCAACGTTCGTTTCAATTACAGTAAAGTTATTGATTGATTGATCCTTCATCGAGCTGTCAAAAGTAAAATAAATGCTTGAAAAAAAAGCACAAGGTTAACGATTCCCTTGAATATTATGTGTTCGCGTAATATCACATCGAGCGAGCTCTTAACCCGGCCCCAAGAGCTATAATCAAGAGGATGATTCCAGCATAGCTCTACCACGACGTATTCTGAACTATTATTGTCTATGTCTGTCTATTTACATGTACATATACATTTTGGGCACTTGACTTTCGTCGTCGTCGCCGTTCGACTCGCTTCCGGTGCCCCATTGGGGTTGCATCACTTCCGTTGAAGCGTTCGACACCATCAGCCGCTGAAAAGTTTTATAAAATATATGTCAACAAATTGTCATTTTTACTGTGACTGTATTCATAAGAACTGCGTATCCTATAAATATTATAAACGCGAAAGTTTGTAAGAATGTATGTATGGGTGTACATTTGTTACTCTTTCACGCAAAAACTACTGAATGGATTTTGATAAAACTTTGCAGTAATATATCTTATACATCAGAATAGCACATAGAACCTTTTTGTAGCGTTTTCTATATTTAAATCATATTATAATATAGTACGTCTTAGCGTCTGTTGTTTATTATGTATCCAAGTATCCGCTACGCGTATATGCGTGTTGAAATAAAACTGCTAATATTGACAATATGTGCTGCGTTATTTCCCGGTCCATAACCAACAATGTGTACCACGCTATTGTATTGGTGACAACTGTAATAATAGCGATGGTTGTAAGTTAATAAATAAACAAATAATAAATAAATGTAAGTGTAACATTTATTTACAGAAGCCATTCTACTATTTCTAGTAGTAGTGGAACACTTACATGCCAATAGATGGCACTGTGCAATAATTGAAATCGCAAACGATTTTCGACACGTACAAAGAATATATACAAATTTCCAACAATAACAGATGGGCCTCGGCCTGCGAGGAACAACAATGGCCTCGCTGGAAGTTCTTCCTTTGAGAAGGAGGAACATTCCATCTCGACCCTCTAGAGTTGGGTAGGACATGATTTTAAAACGAGTTTGTAAGAGTAACACGACATTTTGTACAGAACCAGTACAATGTATCACTTAAAAGTGAGGCGAGGACATTTGTACGGTTTGTACTGCGGTAGTACATTCGAAGCGATGAGGCCGTTGAGGCAGTGAGCGTCATTCCCTCATTTGTCCCATACAAAACTTCTAGTTCGGAAATGTTCGTTAAGAATCGGATGTGATCAGACTCGGTCACCTCATTTTACTAGCAGTCGTACATGTCATGTCGTCTCTCTTTGTCATGTGAATATCCATAGAGGCGTTATTGTACTGTAGTCCTCGTTCCGTCCTTCCTCTTACATTTGACGCGTGAGTAATAGCGGGACAGAATGTTTAAAGCAGTACAAATTTAAATTTTGAGCCGTATTAGTACAAATCTATTTTGTACGGGACAAATGTACTGCCTCACACGTGTACTACTCATCACTAGTCGGGACATCTCTAAAACAATCTCGTCATAACCGTCGGACACTATCGTCTCAATCGTAGGTCAGGCATACCTACGATTGAGACGATAGTGTCTGGCAATGTTGATGAGATAGTAATAGTAGAATTGGGCCCTTGGTATATGACGTCACACCACTAGAACACTGCCATCTCGACCTGTCGCGGAACATACAAATAGCGAACTCACCCGTCTCCCCTCGACGTTATCCTTCGCCCTATTCCGTTTGGGCCAAGGTTTCTTGAAGTGCGCATGCTCTACATGAGTTTTCCTCTCGCTGTTGGTCGGGAAACATTTTCCACATAAATCACATGCGAACGGCCTTAGACCGGTGTGAAGCTGAAATATAATATATAAGTTATTTTGTACAATTTATGGTAGAATGTACTGTGCTTTTACAGATGTATCCTTATTTTCCTATTAGCTATTCCCCCATTAATTATCTGTACATCCCGATACATTATACTGATTTTTCTATTGATCATCTCTGTTACCCTATTAATTATCCCTATTACCACATTAATGATCCATATTTTCCTATTAAATATCCCTATTTCCCCATTAATTATCCATACTTTCGTATTAATTATCCCTACATCCCCATACATTATACTGATTTTTTATGAATCATCTCCGTTATCCTATTAATTATCCCTATTTCCCCCTTAATTATCCGTATTACCCTATTTAGATAATATTTGGTATACATGTAGATACAATACCCAGGATAAAATACTTTTCATTGCGGAAAATGGGATAGTTTCCGGGATAAAAATTAAGTACAATCATGTCGTCATTCACACAATCCGTCCATCTCTTTTATGGTCTACCTTTATATTCGCACTCATCATCACCTACATCGCCTGATTCAAATTTGTTTTTGATTTGGGTTGCCTGGAAGAGATCGCTTTGAGCGATAAGGCCGCCTATTGTATCGCCTAGAAAATATTGTAAATATGGTCTGTTTTTGTAATTGTATGTTTTGGTGTGCAATAAAGAGTTATCTCTCTCTCATCAATCTTGCAGTTTAACAATCTTTTTGTCACGTGACTTTCATCCCTCCTCATTACATACCCTTCCTACCATAGTATTGTTATATATATCACAAGCTGTGCCCGCGACGTCGTCCGCGTGGAATTTCCTTTCAAAACCTTCCGATTTTGAAAAATTGGTCCTATTGGTCTTAGCGTGATGATATATAGCCTATAGCCTTCCTCGATAAATGGGCTATCCAACACTGAAAGAATGTTTCAAATCAGACCAGTAGTTCCTGAGATTAGCGCATTCAATCAAACAACATTACTATATTTGGCTACAACACTAATACTTACATTCTAAATATCGCGATATCTTTTGAATGAAACGTCCGAATTGAATAATTCAAAAAGTTCTAGAAAGGTATTGAATTCGTCTTGAATATGGAGTAATTTATTTTGATAAGGATTAATACTAAGGTACAAAATAAAGAGTTTTTGAAGCGACGGCATATTAATTATTTAAAAAAATAAAAGAAAACAATTATTGTGAGATAACTACAATAGTTAGACATATGGTTACGCGATATTTTTTGTAGACAATTATATGTTCTGCAAAGTGCTAGTACATTGTTTCCTTCTATAATCAATAGTTTTCGCAGCGCACGCCTTGTAAGGATTTTTTCGGGTCATTTTTTTACACCTTGGGTTACATTATTGGACTTTTAGTAAGGATCTAAAGGGCGAGCCCCGACAGGGTGGAGGAGCGAGATGGAATGCTCCTCCGTCTTAAAGGAAGATCTTCCAGCGAGGCTAATGTTGTTCCTCGCAGACCTAGGCCCATCTGTTATAGTTGAAATTTTGTATATATTCTTTGTATGTTTCGGGAAACGTTTGTGACATCAATTATTGCACAGCGCCATCTATTGGCTTGTAAGTGTTCCACTCAGACTGCTAAAGAACAGACTCGAGGCCGCGGAGGCAGCCGTGTACGACAACGCCACGTCCACCGTACTAGCGGGAGAGTACATGGCAGCCTACAACGCTACAGGCGGCTTAGTGACTCTGGATGAGGACAAGACGGAGAGAGGGAGTGAGAAACATTGTTTCAACACTCCCCCTGATGATCCTGTGGTCGTGGTGATGAAGTCCACGAGGATTATGCTGGACGACAGGATCTTGGAAAAGGCCAAAACCTTGACCGAGATCTCTGCCGGCGGCGAACCCTTCGACAAATGGACCGTCCCGGAGATCACATGGATCAATGGCGTCCCCGGCTGCGGAAAAACAACAGCGATGCTCCGTGCCTTCAAGAAAGATGAAGACATGGTCATCACAGCCACAAAAAAATCCGCAAAAGAAATTCGGGAGAAGCTACAGCCCATCCTAGGCAACGATGCGAAGGCTAGAGTGCGGACTATGGCGTCGTTCATAGTCAACGGTCTAACTTCCAACTTTAGACCCAAACGCCTCATAGTCGATGAAGCCCTCATGAGCCACTTCGGCTCTATAGTTATGGCATCGCGCCTAGCAGGAGCGGCCTACCTCACTCTCATGGGCGACATAAACGAAATGCCCTTCATAGACAGGAACGACTTGTTCCCCATGCTATATCACCGCCCTACACCCTCGGCGAAAATCACCCAGCCGTGTGCGAAGAGGACGCCACCGCCACCTTCGTCCTTAAAGCGGAGAAAGCCACAGCCGATGAGATCAGGGATTATAATATAAAAATGGCGATACGCATGAGAGACAAGACGGTGGTCCAACGCCTAATGGAGGGCCAATAATCCCCCTCCTAAACCATCCATCATCATCAACACCAACTGGAAATTTTTCATGTCACAACAACTAAACAATAAATTATAACACCACACAAAGTCACAAACACATAACTAACAATAAAACTTATACACATACTTAAACCTACGCGCACTCAAATGAAGCCACTGACAGTCGACACTCACATATTCGTGGCGCTTCAAGTTGTTGCTTCTCAAGAACGTTTTCCCGCAGACGGGACAAGCGTAGCGTTTGCGCTTCGTGTCGTGTATCTTCATATGTATTGTTAACCTACAACGAAAAATAATTTAAATTTATAAAGATTACTAGCTGTCCCGGCAGACGTTGTTGTGCCCTGAAGAAATATAATTTAGAACCCGATCTCAGCGCCACCTACCGGTTCCAATGGCTGTAAGCTATCCCATCTTTCAAGTTGGATCAAACTGCACACGGTGTGCAAATTTGATTAAAATCGGTCAATTAGTTTAGGAGTCCATCGCGGACAAACAACGTGACACGTAAATTATATATATTAAGATTAAGTATATATATATATATATATATATATATATATATATATATATATATATATATATATATATATCATTTGTGTAATTATCCGTTTAAGGCGGAACCACCACCAATTTGATCTCGAACTGTCACACACGGCTAATTGGGAAGCACGACAAATTTGTGGTCAAATACAGATAATTGAAACGAACGTTGAACTTATGCTTTCTCCCTCTAACTACATAGAATTTGTATTAAAGTAAAGGAGACGATATAATTCTCTTGGTTTTGGCGCGACAATTTTGGTGGCAGCTGGCAGCGGAAAAAGAAAATTTTTGGACCCTCAAAGGGGTTTTTATTAAAAAAAAAGTAAGTAATTGTACATATACCTCTATCGCCATTATCATCTCAATTCATTCCTGGGGTTGTCTGGAAGAGATCGCTTTTTAGCGATAAGACCGCCCTTTGTACATAACTAGATATAATTTTAGTCTGTAAGTTCATTTTTTGTATTGGTGTACAATAAAGTGTCATCTATCTATTAAAGCTTATCCGTGCAGCTCCTTTCGATTTTGAAACTAGTAGCTGAATCAATGTAAATCAGCTTTTTTTTAAATTGCAGGAGTTCAGCAGACCGGCAGACGACCCACCTGATGGAAAGTGGTTACCACCGCCTATGAACATTTGCAACACCAAAGGTGCTACAAATGCGCTGCTGCTCTCTTAAGGGAGACGGGAACCTCGCCACTAATGCCGGGATATAGCTCAAGCCATCCAGACGGGCAAATACCCTACCGCCTAGAACACCTACAACGCCACCAAGTGCGACTGATTTCGATATTCCCAATTGAAAGAAAGAAATTAAATAATGCATATTATGGATGATTTCTGTATATTACCGGCCCCGTTGTGAAATGAATAAAATGTAATTATGAATCTTTTATAATTAAATTAACACTTAATAAAATTACGTTTTAACGGTTTTCAGCGCGGTAATTTATTTGATTTTTATTACTCCGACGTTTCGGCCGCTTTTCAGTAGCCGTGATCACGGAAGACAAAGATGTCAAGTGTCAATGATAGTTTTATTATGTATACTAGTCGCTAAAACTTAAGAAAATATTAAATTAACACTTTTTAATTAAATTAAGACATGTTAATCAAATTAATACACTTTAATTTAATTAACTAATGTTAATTAAATTTAACACACTTTAATTAACACTAGAGTACACGCGTGGGCTACCATATGTAGCCCAGGGTATTGTTTTTGTTCATAACTTCGTGAAATCGAATGATTTAAAGTCGAGTCTCTCGCTAAGCTCCGATTGGTTGTCGCTTAACGCATTCAGTGTGGCTTGAGCCATCTACGCTGGCGCACGTGAGAAAAATAACCAGTTGAAGTTGTTGGGCTACGTATGTAGCCCACGCGTGCACTCGCGGAACTTCTTAGACGCAAAATATTTTTTAAATTTATGTAAGTAGTTCTCTGTTTCTATTCACGTTTGTATTATGTATTATATTTATGTATTGAAAACTTACTGTTCGTTTATATTTTATCAACAGATTGCTAAATATGGATCGAAGAATGGAAGAAACCGTGTCGAGATGGCTGGAAGAGGAGTTAGATGAGGATGATTTGATTGAAAGCGAACAGGAAGAGGATGTGACAGAAGAAGAGAATATAGTTCATTCTCCTCACGACACTGATACCGAGCAAGAAGATCAGAGTGATGATAATGATGAAAATGCTGAACAAAACCACAGTGATTCGGATAATAGTATGCCACGTGCGTTTTGTAGCAGAACGCGCGATCGCAGCACAAGGAAAACTTGCTCAAAATGCTATAAGCGTATATGTAATGATCATCAAATTTTAATTTGTCCTTCGTGTAACGAAAATTAAAAAAATATAAGTAAATATATATGTAAGAATTAGACCAAAAGTTGATTGATCTCAAATAAGAAAAAATTATGTGATTTTTTGAGAAGTCTGAAGTTTTGTTAATATTTTTATTTTTTTATTTTATAGTAATTTTAATTAAATCAATACGTACGACAAATTAGTGTTGAATTCCTTCCCGCATCTGTCGCACTTGTATATTTTCACACCGGTATGAGTGAATATGTGGTCCTCCAGTATATCGGCTTTCTGTAAAAAACCGATTACGTGTCGGACTCGAACTATAAAAGGTTTTCAACATTTTTTATTGTAGATTTGATGTATATTAAAGTCATTTATTGTAAATATATATATTACATATATATATATATATATATATTAAGTCACTACTTAACTAATGATAGTGTACATCAAGCATTACAGACAAACCATAATTTGAACAAAAAAATAATATATTAAAAAAACTGTAACTCACTTGAAAAAATCTACCACAAATCTCGCACATATACTTATTGTTGCCCAAAAAGTACTGGGTTCGAGTCTTGTCCGGGTGTTCTTTTCGGAAATGCCAATAGTACGCCCTTATCGTTGATATTTCTAAGCCACACTGTGAAGAGAAAAATTAAAAGTGTATTAAAAATAATTTGTACCATGCCTTTTTCGTTCGTAAATGGAGCACGCTTTTCGGGATAAAAAATATCCCAACGTTCATGTCCGTTATACAAGTTCACGTAATATACCAAATTTCTAAATTCAACTTCGCTTTTGTGAACTTCGAATCTTCGTATTACGGCAAAGTTATTCCATATTCAGTATAAAAAGTATCCCAACTGTCATCTCCGATGTCGCATGTTTATATAATATACTAAATTTCGTCATGATTAGTAAATATATCTTCGCTTTTTTGAACTTCGAATCTTCGTATTACGGAAAAGCTATCCCATATTCAGTATAAAAAGTATCCCAACTGTCATCTCCATTGACGCATGTTTATATAATATACTAAATTTCGTCATGATTAGTAAATATATCTTCGCTTTTTTTAACTTCGAATCTTCGTATTACGGAAAATTTATTCCATATTCAGTATAAAAAGTATCCCAACT
This sequence comes from Dendrolimus kikuchii, assembly GCA_019925095.2. NCBI lineage: Eukaryota > Metazoa > Arthropoda > Insecta > Lepidoptera > Lasiocampidae > Dendrolimus > Dendrolimus kikuchii. Next base: position 6,182,207 of record JAHHIN020000031.1, read on the forward strand.
GTCATCTCCATTGTCGCATGTTTATATAATATATTAAATTTCGTCATGATTAGTAAATATATCTTCGCTTTTTTTAACTTCGAATCTTCGTATTACGGAAAAGCTATCCCATATTCAGTATAAACATATCCCAATGCAGTGGACCAAGTGGACGAAATGGACAAAATCACAAAGACCTATCCTAGTTTCCGGGATAACCTTAAAAGGATAACAAACAGAGAGACAAATATATTTTTATCCCGGAAACTACCCCATTTTTCGGGATAAAAAGTACCCTATGTTCATCCTCGGCAACGAAAAAAAAATATATATATATATACTGAGTTTCAACCAAATAGGTCCAATAGTTTTTCCGTGAAAACGGAACAGCAGACAGACAGTTACTTTTGCATTTATAATATTAATAGGGATTTCGAAAACCTTGAAGCGGTAACAAATTAAGTTAGAGTCCAAAAAACTAAATAAATTACTAATCTATGAAACTCACCAAACCCGCATAGACAAGCAAGACATGTTACGATGTCCAGGAGCTTAGAAACGGACGGGGCATAATTAATTATATTTTGGGTATATTTATATGAAATTAATAATTACCTGTTCACATTTCAGTGGCCTCTTGATCTTCCTCTTGGCCTTAGCAGGCGGCAGTCTCTTCTCTCTCTTCTTCTCTTTTTCCATTTTACTCTTCTCTTGCTTATCTGACACTATATTACTTTTCTCTGGCAGTTCGTTATCACTTTTATCACTTTTACTGTAAAAATAATTTTAACACAGTAACACTGCATTTTTTTACTGCGAAGCCGGCAGACAGGCATACAATCCAGCTCGTGGTAACATTTTCAACATCAATGGCTAAGTCAACACGTTGCCAACCTGTTGGCAACATTTTGGATTGGAGGTAAAGAGGATAAGATACAGGGATCAGAGGACAGGAATGGGATAGGGCAGTGGAGGAAGTGGGTCATTATAATTGGATCATCATTTTACCTGGGATCCACTCATCAGATCCTGACTTGATGATGATGGGACCACCTCGGAAGTATGATTAATTTATTTGGACAATACAACAGATAACAATCAATCATTACATACGTACATACATAACTTCACGCCAGTTCCCTTGCGGGGTAGGCACGAACAACAGAGCGCCATTTAGGCTTATTCTTACACACCTCACTTGCTTCTTTCACATTCATAACTCTTGTCATGCACGCTCGTCTGTTCTTAAGGCTCCGGACATCACCTTCTGCTAGTACACGATCAATTTGATCATGGAAGGTGTGTCGTGGCCTTCCACGACTTTTGCATCCATCCACTTTTGCATTGCATATCTGTTTAGTCATTCTTTCCACATGCCCGAACCCCCGGAGCATTCCTTTCCTTACCTTCACTCCGACACTCTCTTTCAGACCAGCTCTCTTTCTTACTTCGGTATTACGAACGCGGTCCGCGAGCGGCACTCCGCAATCAATCATTCATTAGCATAATACAGAATTCAGACACATTACGCATATTTCGGTTCTGGCTCCAACACGTTTGGCTTTGTGGATAGTTGCCATCGACAACAACGACATTCCACATACGTATACGTCACATTGACAGTGACAGATAAAATGTCACATTACTAACTTTTACAAGGTGTTCCATTAGTAACTCACAACGCCCAAAATGCTCCGTTAACCGTTCCATAAGGCGACCGCGGTCGCGAAAAGTCACTAATGGCTTAATTATTTTCGACCACACAACGCTCACAACCACCCATGTCAAGAGGTGGGTCGAATAGCCGTTCCATTTGGTTTACGATTGTAACGTCGGCATACAAGTGGAACGGGAAAAATCGTGGTCGTTGTGAGTCCTTTATGGAACGTAGCCATTATGTCACTTTACATACATACATACATACATACATAACTTCACGCCAGTTCCCTCGCGGGGTAGGCACGAACAATAGAGTGCCATTTAGGCTTATTCTTACACACCTCACTTGCCTCTTTGACATTCATAACTCTTGTCATGCAAGCTCGTCTGTTCTTAAGGCTCCTGACATCACCTTCTGCTAGTACACGATCAATTTGATCATGGAAGGTGTGTCGTGGCCTTCCACGACTTCTGCATCCATCCACTTTTGCATTGTATATCTGTTTAGTCATTCTTTCATCATGCATTCTTTCCACATGACCGAACCACCGGAGCATTCCTTTCCTTACCTTCACCCCGACACTCTCTTTCTTACTTCGGTATTACGAACGCGGTCCGCGAGCGTCACTCCGCAGATTTTGCGCAGTGCTCGCATCTCGACCGCGTTTACTCTACTTTCATGCTCTTTCTTCCATACCCAACTCTCGCTTCCATACGTGAGCGTAGGTACCAGCACCGCGTTGTGTACGGCGAGCTGGGCTTTCTGGCTGAGGTTCTTAGCGCCTAGAAATTTACCTAACGCTCCATTTAAACTATTCCCCAAATTCACTCTTCTTTCTATATCAGCGGTGTACCTTCCATCCCTGCTAAAAGCACATCCAAGATATACAAACTCATTCACTTGCTCCAGCATAACATCATCGACCATTATCCTTGCATTCGTTCTGGTTTCTTCTCTTTCAAACACCATAACCTTTGTTTTCTTCGCATTCAAATGTAAGCCTCTCGCCTGACAGTCATCTTTCATCATTGTGACTAGTGTTTGCAGTTCTGATGGCGATTCGGCTAAAAGCACGGCATCATCCGCATAAAGCAAGGTGCTTACAACTAGATCACTCATCCGCACCCCAACATCCATCAATCTTATTCTCTGGAGACAATCGTCCAGATATAGGATGAACAGCAAAGCCGACAGCACGCAGCCCTGGCGGACGCCAATATTGACGTCAAACCAGGGCGACAGGCTGCCTTCCACTCGCACGCATGCCATACAGCCCTCGTAAGTGGACTGCACAGCACGCATCAATTGGCCATTAATCCCATATCCGGGCAATATGTCCCAGAGGTCCTTCCGCACAACCCTGTCGAATGCTTTCTCTAGATCCACAAAACCACAGAAAACCTTCCGGCCCATAGCCAGCTGCTTCTCTACGATATTGCGGAGAGAGAAAACTTGATCCATACATCCCCTTCTATTTCTGAAACCACCTTGTGCATCCCACAGTAATCCATCGGATACAACTCTCATTCTCTTTTCAATAATCTTCGCATACACTTTAGATGCTGTGCTGATCAAACTGATGGCCCTGTAGCTGGCGCACTCCATACGTGACCCCTTGCCTTTATACAAGGGCACGATGACAGCGCGCCTCCAGTCCTTGGGAACCTTTCCCGTCCTCCAGCACAAGTTGCATAAGGACAGGAAAGCGTCCCGGACGCAGGTTCCACCATATTTGATCATCTCAGCAGACACACTATCGATTCCTACTGCCTTTCCGTTGTCCATGTCACTTTACATATGTTCAAATATACCTGCATAACGATTATTGTGAAAAAACGAATTAATACAAAAACTATCATTTTGGATATCCTCCGTTCCTGCGGCTACACAGTATATAAAAGGTTAGAACTAGATTGGCATCCAAGCGTGCTGACACTAATGCTAAACTTTTTTTTTTGTTAACCAAAATTATTGTTCGAAATAGCTGGTTTGATTTCCACTATTAATGATATTTTCGCAAGCTAAACAAAGTATTTATAATTTAAAATAAAACTCGTAACACAGAGCTGTGGCAGAACAAAGTCTATATATTATTAACATGTAGGTAAGATCGAATATTTAAATGTATTAGAATAAGTCGACCTTATGCGGATTACAAAACGTTTAACGCCATCTAGTGACTTTTGAACACAACAAATCAGTAGCACAAATTCAAAATTATAGATTTGATATAAATCATACGATGTGATTGAACAATTATAGTACTAATGTCAATGATAATAAGTGAATAAATACTTAAATCTCAGAAAAAGTTATTTGTTTAAGGAACATTTTTCAATAGTTAGAGAAATCGTTTGATAACTGCCTAAGGGATAAAGTTGTCGGACTGTTTATCTGTCCAGTAGATGGCTATGGATTTTTCAATTGATATTTAACTGACGAATAGCCATACGATCATTTGATTGGTTGAGAAAACCCTAACTTCAGGGAGGTGAAACAAATATACTGAAACGGTCAGCATTTTTCGTTATGGTTACACTTTTGTCGTCTAGCTCCCATTCGCCAAGCAACGTGCGATAAAGAACTTTGATCCAAAAAAATCAAAATTTGATGCACAATTGACGAAAAAATCGCATACTAAACTTCTGATTGAGAAGCTCCCCTTTTTTGAGTCGGTTAAAACATGAATTCAAAATATACATATCGATAGTAACTTGTGACGCATCCGAAACAATAGAAAGTATGTCATATATCTGTCTCACTCACACTCGTGTATACTTGTATTACTTTATATGAATAAGAGAGCTGTTACTCAGCTTCTAATGTATTTAGTTATGTTTCTGAGTTTGAAACTTACTCATTATCATTGTGTCTTTTATGATTGTGCATTATGAGAGCATCCTCGGATATAAATCTGACGTTGCATTCCACACATAAGGGCCCGTCGTCCTTAACCTACAAAAGAGTAATATCATTTTAAAAACAGTGAGGCTAGAACCTTACTAACATTTTAGAACCAACTCCGGAATAATGTTTGTTTTTCTGAGAGCATATATTATCTTATAATATTATAAAATTCTAAACACGCCGTGTCTGTACATTGAAGCTATTAAAAAAAAACAACTGGAATAGACTATATAAACGATTGAGAACCCGATGATTTCTTTTTAGATTTCTTGTCTGTTTGTTCAGCATCATCAGCATCATCATCATCATCCGAGCGTTAAATCCCAGTTGCGTTCACTCCGACGCCCAGGGTCTGCTTTCCTACTTTTTCTAATAATTTATAGCGGTCAGCGTTTTTCGTTTTGGTTACTCTTTTTCACGTCCCATCCACCGAGTAACGTGCGATAAGGAACTTAGTTCCAATTATTATTATTATACTCGCCTCTCTGTCGTCGAACCGATGTTTCAACTTCTTATGGTGATCAAGACCCTTGATACTGACAAAAGAACAACCGCAAAGCGCACACACTATGTCCGATGGGTGTTTCTTTCTTATGTGACCCAAATACGATGTGTGTTTCCTGAAAGAAACACAAAAATAGTACTGTTACACGAGGGGTGAACTTCGACCTATTTAGGCATGAGATAGTTCGACTGCCTAAATAGATCTTTCACCGGAGGATCACACTATGCTTTTCATTTCCAATGTGAGGAATTAATACAATATGATTTCCTGCGTTGGGACGGCCTGTCTTAAGAGGTGACAAAACAACCCACAGCCAGGTGGTAGGGCATTTGCCCGTCTTGATAGCTACCACCCCTGCTCTAGAGCATGTCGCCATAACAACCTTGAGTTGTGTTCCGGCATCAGTGGCCAGGTTCCAGTCTCCCATAAGAGAGCAGCAGCGCATTTGTAGCACCTTTGGTGTTGCAAATGTCTGTAGGCGATGGTAACCGCTTTCCATCAAGTGGGCCGTCTGCTGTCTGCTGAACTCCTGCAATGTTCGGTGCGTTGATTCTATTGTTTCTGCCTAGCACATGTGCAATGAATGAATCTATTCATTCAACTTTCTAAGTCACACAGCTGCGTACCATAAGGTAAATGAACAATTATTTTTAGATTTTTTGACTCCTTGAAAGATGTACTCTTCTAAGTTGAAATTTTAGCCATGAAATCCTTCATTCTTCATAGTGCGATAACCACATCCTTCCCTTATAATAACTATTAATTGTTCTCCATTCCAGGTCACTGGAAGGATCGATATTCACACCAGGATGTGCCATTTTATTGATCAGTCCCCACTTTGCCGGGCTGCAGTTATTTGAAATTTGATATTTTTTAATTTTTTTTATTAATGTTTTGCACTTTTTAAATATCAATAAAAAACTTATAAAAAAAATAATAATAAAAATATTGGTTTTTTTTTAAATCGCGACCGAAAAAAATACACCAAAATTCGGGCTTCTAAACCAGAATACCCCCTTAACACACGTCACATATGAAAGTCAAGCAATTTTTTATTCCGGCATTTTAGAGAGAAAGAAAGAAAAACTTTTTTTGAAGAAAAAGCGACGTAATTTTTATACATTATTATACACAGAGCATATCATATCATATATCATCATAGCATTCTATCAGCCATTGCTTTTTTGTCATTGATAATAGTATGTTTAGCTCAAATTTATGTAAATTAAATAATTATTTAGTGAAAAATAATTTATAAGTATTATTAATGAATTTTACAGCTTCTTTTTCTTTTTTCAATTTTTATGATTAGAAATGAATAAATTAAGGTTTTTGAAAGTGTGTGAACAAAAACAATAGTAAATTTTGCCAATTTTATGGAATTTAGTCAAAATTTACAGTTTTTAGGAAAGTTTACAGAAATTATTGATTTAAGTAAAGTTTGATTTTTATTTTTATTCTTGACTAAATCAATGAGTTTGAAGGTGCTTAATAGCGAGTAGGTCCTCCTCTGTTCCGTATGCACTTTCTGAGTCTATCTGGGACACTTTCAATCAAGTGGGTGATGTTTTCCTCGGGTATTCGCTCCCAACACAATTTTAGGGCGTTTATGAGCTCTTGTCGATTAGTCACATTACTGAAGTTCAATTTGAGGCTTCTTTTCAATCGGTCCCATAAATGTTCAATGGGGTTAAGATCGGGACTCATGGCCGGCCACGGTAAAACCGTAATATTGGCTTCAGAGAGAGCTCTCTGGGTTGTTCGCGCTGTATGTGGGCGAGCATTGTCTTGCATAAAGACGAAGTTTTCACCCACTCTTTGTGAAAATGGGATGACATGGGGCCGAACTATTCGATCGACATACCGGGAGGCAGTTATGGAGCCTTCTTCCAGAATTACCAGCTCAGTTTTACCGAGCAAGCTTATTCCAGCCCACACCATAACATTTGGACCTCCAAAACGATCCGTTTCATGTATGCAAGGTTCTGAAAAACGTTCGCCTTCTCTTCCCACACGCGCACTCGACGATCATCGCTGAAAAACTTCACTTTACTTTCGTCCGTAAAGAGTACATTTCTCCAGTTGTCCATTGTCCACTCCGCATGCTCGCGAGCAAACCTCAAACGTGCTGCACGATGCGCTCTTGTCAATTTTAGACGAATAACACGAGATCTGGAACGTTGTCCGTCTTCATGGAGTCGATTTCGAATGGTTTGATCACTAATTCGTTTGCCAGTCGATTGCCGCAGTCGATTTTGTAAGACGCGGGCGGGAATCGTGCGCTCTCGACGTGCAGTCAATCTGATATACCGGTCTTCCTGGACGGTTGTAGCTCGCGCTCTTCCTGATCCAGGTCTCCTCGCGACACTACCTGTCTCTAGAAAGCGGTCCCACGCATTTCGAATAGCTCGTCGCGACACACCAAGACGTCTTGCCACCGATCTCTGAGATTCTCCCTCCTGAAGCATAAACACTTCTCTTGTTGCGGTTTCCACATCCATATGACGCCGAGAACCAGGCATAATGATCGCGAGTAACACCGAAATCAAGTCAAAAAGAAAAAAGTAGACGTGCGACTATGACACTCAGAATGTGACTGAGGGTACAAGTGACTGAGAATTTGAGTAATAAACGATTTTTGGAGTACTTCACTTTTTTTGTCTACCTACCATTAAATTTGTGATTTGAAACATTGATAACGTTAGATAAACATGTCAACAATACTCTGAAATATTTAACTTCACAATTTACTGCCTAACAATTTTTTTTTTTTTTACAGTTTTAAATTTTTTGACAGCAGGAAATTAGAGATTAACTTAGAGTGGGCCCTATTTTGTTTTGAGTTATTCTTATACTAATATATAAAGCTGAAGAGTTTGTTTGAACGCGCTAATCTCAGGAACTACTGGTCTGATTTGAAAAATTATTTCAGTTTTAGATAGCCTATTTATCGAGGAAGGCTATAGGCTATATGTCATCACGCTAAGACCAATAGGAGCGGAGCACCAATGAAGAATGTTTCAAAATCGGGGGTTTTGAAAACAAATTCCATGTGGATGACGTCGCGGGCTCAGCTAGTCAGTTATACAATTTCAGAACCATTTTTTGAGCTATATTTTTTTTTCGAAAAATCATTCATTAAATTATAACCAACTAGCTTCTGCCCGCGACTCCGTCCGTGTGGAATAGTTAAAAAAAAACCCCGATTTTTGAAACATTCTTCATTGAGCTCCTATTGGTTTTAGCGTGATGATATATAGCCTATAGTCTTCCTCGATAAATGGGCTATCTAACACTGAAAGAATTTCTCAAATCAGACTAGTAGCTCCTAAGATAAGCGCGTTCAAGTAAACAAACAAACTTCAGCTTTATATATTAGTACTAGATGACCCGGCAAACTTCGTACCGCCTCAGAATCATTAAATAAAAAAGCCGAATGATAATTGCAGAATGTTTCAACTTTAGTAAAAAATGTGGTCAAAACTTAACCGGAACGAACATCAAACGTTTGACATTCAAAACCTAAAAAATGAAAAAAAAAAGTAACTTCACTTTTAAAATTAATTTGATTTCTGAACGACTTTTAAATTTAATTGATTTCTAAACGACGGGACGAACATCAAATGTTCGACAGGTAGGAATAGTTTCTAAGGGAAAGCGAGATTGTTATTTTTGCTATATTCCAACCATTGTTTTCATATTTACTCACCTTTTAAACTTTCCCTGGACTTTCACAAATAATTCAAAACCAAAATTTGCCAAATCAGTCCAGCCGTTCTCGAGTTTTAGCGAGACTAACGAACAGCAATTGATTTATATATATATATATATATATATATATATATATATATATATATATATATATATATATATATATATGTATGTATGTATATATATATATATATATATATATATATATGTATGTATATATATATATATATATATATATATATATATATATATATATATATATATATATGTGTATATATAGATAAGATTACAATATATTACCCATAACAAGCGTAAATTACTTAGCATATACACGATGTATGTGTCAGTCAGTCGGTTAACTACTAAACAATCATAGTATTCACTGTACCTCGACTTGGTCGTGAATCCGCACAGCTTACAACTATAGTTCAACAGGTGGTTGTTCAGATGCTTCCTTACGCTAAGTTTCTTAGGAAATCTCACTTTGCACACGTGACATTGGAACTCCCCGCGTTTCTGTGAGCAAGGGGCCGTTCATTAATTACATAAGGGTTCTGAGGAGGAGCGGAGTTAGGTTCGGTTAGTAAATATCTAGACATAAAAACGTAAAAACTACTGAATGGATTTTGATGAAACTACAATAGTATAGCTTACACGTCAGAATAATATATAGGCTTTAATTTATATAGTGTGAATTATCCGAAGACGGAGTACTTGGCTTGTAACATTACAGATCCCACATCCGTGCGCATAGGCGAGGACACGGCCGAGCGCACGGACCAGTTTAAGTACCTGGGATCTATACTAAGCTCGTCCGGGGACATCGACCATGACGTCAAGGCCCGAATATCAGCATCTTGGGCCACGTGGCGTGAGGTGACAGGCGTCATTTGCGACCCCAAAATGCCGGTTAAGTTAACACGTTGAACGCTTTGCGGCCCACCGGTGAGCCTAGCGTACTATTCCGTTTGAGCCATGCCAAAATCATGAAATCGCAATTTTTTATCAACTTCAGATTTTCATCCCAAAGTTTATAAAATGCGGTAATATGTATAGAAAATAAAAATTAGCGACTTTTACCGTCTAGTTTTAGTGATATAGCAAAAGGCTCACCGGTGGGCCCTGTGGCCTCCTACAAAGAAATGCCGATTATCCGTTGGCGGGGGCCGCAGGGTCACGCCGTGGCCCACCCACCCGTGCGTGCTCTATCCGCAGCAATGAACTTCGGTCAGTATTGCGCGTTGCGTCGATAAGTAAGTTACTTTACGCTTTGAATGCAAATATGGATGAGTTTGAAGATTTCGACTTAACACAAGAAGACATAATACAGTTAGAGTATATAGAAATAAATCTTCTGAATCAAAGTTTTCAAGTAGATTCCGATGGAGACGTTCAACCAATGAAAAGGAAATGCCGCCGAATTGTTTTGTCAGAGAGTGAGAATAGCGACGATGAAGTCTCAAGGGTTATTGACCATACTATTGGTAAGTTATCGTTATTTTTTATTTTTGACTCTATTGGCCATGATTTGCTTGTTTCATATTCGTTTACAGGTAACACAGCGCTTGTTTTACAGGTAACACAGCGACATCGGACATCTGGTCAAACCCTAAAGGTAATCAACGTAAAATAATACCCTTTACTGATCTTCCTGGCTTGTCCACTAACCTTTGCTCAAGTATGCGAAACGCGGCTCGAACTGATTTCTTCCAACTAATGGTTCCTGACAGTCTATTTCAAGAAATTGCTGAACGAACTAACCAATTTGCTTTTAACCAAATTGCTAAGTCAGGAGAAGAAGCTTCACGATTTGCAAGGCTTCGCAAATGGATACCAACAGATCTTTTTGAAATAAACAGTTTTTTGGATTAATCCTGTTCATGGGTATAACAAAGCTTCCTAGAAAGATAAGCTTATATAGAAAGAAGTGCCATAATTGTGATTGTTAAGACTTTATAAATATTTTAATATGAAACTTTGTAAACGTTCAATGCGAGATTTTTATTTGGTGAAGAAGAAAATTTTATGTTTTTTTGTATTTTAATAAATAAATATTCATAATTATCTATTGTTTTGATTTACACTATATAATCAAAATAATAATTTCTACTGAATCGTAAGACAAGCCTAGCATCTTACAATAACCTCAAAAAATCTTACAAGTTTCTATGGGATTTGAAAACCACGCCGTCCGGCTGCGCTACAGGGCCACGTGGCTCATTTCTATGTACGTTTAGTTTGATTGCTGCAATCTGTGGCTTGTAGGAAGCGTTTTCGTTGGAGCCGTCGTGCGGCTCACGGGTGACCCCCATGGCTTGAACGGTACAGTAAGGAAAGGCTCACCGGTGAGCCCTGTGGCTTGTACGGAAAATCTCTATTTTTCCTTCGGCGTTCAACGTGTTAGGATAATGGGATACATTTTGGGATAGATTTATGTAAAGTTTATCCCGGAAACTAGGACTGGTTTTGTGATTTTGTCCATTTCGTCCACTGGGTCTACTGGGTCCACTTGGTCCACTGGGTCCACTTGGACCACTGTGTCCACTTGGTCCCCTTGGTCAACTGGGTCCACTTGGTCCACTGGGTCCACTTGGTCCACTGGGTCCACTTGGTCCACTGGGTCCACTTGGTCCACTGGGTCCACTTGGTCCACTGAGTTTACTGGGTCCACTGGGTCCATTTGGAACACTTAGCCTACTGGGTCAACTGGGTCCACTTAGACTACTGGGTCCACTGGGTCCACTTGAACCACTGGGTCCACTGGGTCTACTTGGTCCACTAGACTTACTGGGTCCACTGAGTCCACTTGGTCCGTTGGGTCCACTGGGTCCACCTTAGTCCACTGGATCCACTGGGTCCAGTTGGTCCACTTGGTCCATTTGGTCCACTGGGTCCATTTGGTCCACTGAGTTTACTGGGTCCACTGGGTCCATTAGGAACACAGCCTACTGGGTCAACTGGGTCCACTGGGTCCACTTAGACTACTGGGCCCACTAGGCCCACTGGGTCCACTTGAACCACTGGACCCACTGGGTCTACTTGGTCCACTGGACACACTGGGTCCCCTGGACCCACTGGGTCCACTTGGTCCACTAGGTCCGTTGGGTCCAGTTGATCCACTGGGTCCACTTGGTCCATGTTATCTATTTTGTCAAGTTTTGTCATTTATGTAGTTTACATATAGACGGGGGTGGTATAGTTTGCGATATAAAATGAAGTGAATCTTTCGGGGGCAAATACATAAAAAATTAATACAATGTAACCTGTACTACTTGCTCTTTAAACAAGAGACACGCACTAGAGGTTGACCCGCGGCGCAGCCGCGGGGTAAACTCTAATATGTATATATATATATATATATTCAAATTCAAATTCAAAAGTTTTTATTCAAAATAAGTTCCACTGGAGAACACTTTTTGAAGGTCATACATGTAAGTTAAAATTTAATTTTTTACTTCCTATTCTATGTACACCGCTTCGCAACGTGTTGATGCTGTAAAGGAGAAGAAGCGGCAAGAAACTCCCCAGCAACACGTCTAGCTAAATATTGTTTTTATTTATATTTCATATTCTATTTATATCTCAAATTCTTTTTTTTAATAAGTTTTGTAAAGAAGTCTGTATTAGGGCGGCAAACGTCTTTGTGAAACGGAATCTAGGTTACCTGGACTGACAGCTGCTGAAGGCTTCCTGGCCGGCCGGAGGCTGTGGTCTAATCTTCCTTAGTTTTACAATAGCGGCACTATCACATCACACGCATGCGTTCAGAGCGGGATCGGTCATTTAAATATTCTTCAATAGTGTAGTATCCCTTTTTTAGCAAGATGCTTTTTAATTTAATTTTAAATTTAGTGAAAGGCAGATCTAACATTTCACTCGGAATCTTATTGAAGAAGCGTATACCAACCCCCAAGAAAGAGGACAGTACTTTTTGTAATCTAAAGGATGGCAATATTAGTCTATTACAATGCCTGGTGTTGAAATTGTGTACATCCTTATACTGCTTGTAGGCACTCAAATTATTACGAATATAAATTATATTATTAAAAATATATTGGCAGGCGACCGTCATAATACCGATTTCCTTAAAGCGTTCTCTAAGAGACTCCCGAGGGCCGAGGTTGTAGATTGACCTTACGGCTCTTTTTTGTAAAACAAATATGGTCTCTAAGTCAATAGTGTTGCCCCAAAGTAAAATACCATAGGACATGACACTATGAAAATAACTAAAATAAACTAGTCTAGCAGTCTCTTCGTCAGTGAACTGCCTGACTCTTCTGACCGCATATGCAGCAGAACTAAGTTTCCCTGAGAGACTAGATACATGAGCGCCCCACTGAAGCTTCTGATCTAGGTTAATGCCTAAGAATACAGTTGAATCTACTAGGTTAAGTCTAGTGTCGTTAAGAGAGATATTAATATCGTATTCTTTTACATTGGGCATAACAAACTTAACACATTTAGTTTTATTAGGATTGAGTAATAAGTTATTTACAGTAAACCATTTAGATATTTGGGATAAGGCGTTGTTTACGTCGTCAAAGTTCTGTTTATTTCTGTCAACTTTAAATATAAGTGACGTGTCATCAGCAAACAACACTACCTCACACATATCATTAATAAAATATGGCAAATCATTAATATATATCAAAAACAAGAAGGGACCTAGAATAGAGCCCTGGGGCACACCCATAGATATGCCAGTCTCACGAGATTTGACATTGTTAATTTCAACGCTTTGGGATCTGTTATTTAAGTATGACGATAGAAGGTTGAGAGAATCGCCATGAATACCGTAATAATTGAGCTTTTTTAATAGGGTAACGTGTTCAACGCAATCGAATGCCTTGGACAGGTCACAGAACACGCCAATGGCATTCTGTGACCTTTCCCAAGCAGCATAAATGTGTTTTAGGAGCTCAATACCTGCATCGGTAGTGGATCGACCTTTGGTGAACCCGAGCTGTTTAGCATGAAATAATTTATTAATATTAAAATGTGAGAGCAGTTGATTTAAAATTATCTTTTCAAAGACCTTGCTTAATGTTGGTAAAATAGAAATGGGCCTAAAGTTGGAGGGGTGTTTTTCCCAGTTTTAAATATAGGAATAACTTTGCTAACATTCATTAAGTCAGGAAATATTCCTTTATCTACACATCGATTAAATATTTCTACTAGTGATAGTGCAATAGTGTCTATTATGTCATTTAATACTTTTAAAGATATACCCCAAAAATCAGCTGTGGTTGTAATGTTTAATTATTTAAATGTTTTTACAATATCACCTGTATCTATATGATTAAATTTGAATGAAATATTACATTCATCAACGCACTGTGTCATTAGCAGCTCAGCTTCCAGTGGTGATGATGACAAAGAGCTAGTTGTTAAAGTTGGTATATCTCTAAAGTATTCATTAAATGTTTGTGCAATTTCAAAGTTATTACTAATGGTGTTATTGTCGATTACAAGTGTAATTGCATCATCTCGACGTGAACTTTTGCCAGAAGCATCATTTATGACACTCCAAGTTGTCTTAATGATATTTGATGATTTTTTAATCCTGTTACTATAATATAGAGATTTGGCAGCGATGCACACTCTTTTAAAGGTCTTAGAGTACTTTTTAATATATACAAGAAAGTCTGGATTTTGGTTAAATTGTTTTTCACTGTATAATTCATACAGTTTTATTCGACTTTTATATATACCTTTCGTAGCCCAATCACTAAACTTAAGTTTATTACTTTTATTAATTGTTTTAGTTTTAAATGTGTTTTCAAATTCAGCTTGTATAACGTCGAAGAAATTATTATACAAGTTGTTTGGATCTTCGCCGTTGAGATCCAAGGTAGGAATTTTTTTGACTAGATTATCTTTAAAGGTTCTTAAGCGATAATTATTCACCGGCCTACAGGTTATTTTAGAAGTGATTTTAATACTATCAAAAGGTATTGATATAAACTGGCCACAATGATCCGACCGTAGTACATCTATGACTGATTTGTCGATTATTTTGCAACTACAAAATATATTGTCTAAACAGGTAGCTGAATTAGCAGTTATACGCGTAGGTTCATTAAAGACATGCATAAGATTGAACGATTTGAAAAGATTAATGATCTTGGAACGAGTTGATGACATTTCCAGCATATTAACATTAAAATCCCCACAAACTATAGGCAATTTATTTGTTTTATTTAATTTTCTTAATAAGTCCTCCATTGTGCTTTCAAATACATTATAATCCCCTGTGGGGGGTCGGTAGACGCAGACAATTACATAGCGATCAAGCTCAATACAGGAAACCTCCACAGTACGTTCAATAGAAAGGGACATAATGTCTTTACGCTCTTTACATTTTACATCATTTGCTACAAAGATAAGTGATCCGCCATGTATAGCGGACTTCCTTACAAATGCACTTATCACTGTATAATTCTCTATAAAGTTTATGACTTCAAAATAGACACACACACACATATATATACATGCATATATATGTGTGTGTGTGTGTGTGTGTGTGTGTGTGTGTGTGTGTGTGTGTGTGTGTGTGTGTATGTGTGTGTGTGTCTATGTATATATGTTTATATTGCTTTTATACTTATATGTAATGTGTATACTTGTCATTATTTAAAAACTGCGCCATCATCAGTATTAAAAAAAATCTATTAATCCCTGTCTATTTTTGCTTGGAAGAGATCGCTTTTTAGCGATAAGGCCGCCCGTTGTACTATCTCTTGTATTTTTCTATTTCTGTTTATCTATGCTATGGTGTACGATAAAGTGTTGTTTATCTATCCATCTAGTGAAACATAAGCACTCACCAGACTATGGTACTCCAGATGCGTGTCGTACACTCCTTTATCACAGAATCCCTTGAAACACTCGAAACACTTGAAATCTGAATCTTTGAAATGTTCAGAATCCTTTCGCTTCAGAACCAATGCAATCGCATCCTCCACTTTAATGTTGACTATTTCTATCAAATTTTTGTCAAAATATATCTCGCTTCTTTCCTTCCTAGACATCTTGGGAACTCTCTTCAGTTTTATCTTTCTCTCTTTCTTCACTTGCTTCTGGAAAGAGAGTTAGAGTACTGCAAAAAGCAGTTTATATAGATCATACTAGCATGTGCCAGCAACAGGTGTCTGTTTATTTGTAACTAGCAGTTCCAGGCAGACATTGTCCTGCCCAAAAAAAATAAAAATCTAGAACCCGATTTCAGCGCCACCTGCCGGGTCTAATTGTGAATCTGAACCATCCCCGGACTCACTCAAACACTGATTTCTTTACGCCTTGGGTTACATTATTAAAGTTTCAGTAGGAATCCCTAATTTTTTCTAGTAATAGTCTATATTAATCTGAGATAATGTAACATTCTAATGGTGAAAGAGTTTTTGAAATCGGTCCAGTAATTATTGAATTTATTCATTACAAACATACAAATCTTTCCTCTTTTTAATATTAGTATAGATAGTGTGTGGTATTCAAATGTATATATCCAACTAACCTCAGAAACATTCTTCTGTATAATATTAGGAGGACCGGAAAGTATCCCATTATTTTATCCCGGAAACTATCCCATTTTTGGGGATAAAAAGTATCCTATGTTCATCCTCGGCGTTGAAAATATATATATACTGAGTTTCAGTTAAATCAGTCCCGTAGTTTTCCATGAAAACAGAACAGACAGACAGACAGAGTTACTTTCGCATTCATAATATTAATAATAGGGATAAGTGTTAAATACCTTTTGAACTTTCTTAGGACCTTTCAAGTTCTTCGCAGCTGCCTTCACAGATTTCTTAATTTTACCAACACTCGAAGCCTTCTCAGACAACGCTGCATCCATACTACCATTGGACGAATTATCAAAATTCAATACATCCTCATTCTTGACAGCAAAGTCGTTGACGTCATCAAAATCATTGTCAAAGTGTCTGTTGCTGCCAAAGTTGTAATCACTGTCAAAGTTTCTCTCGCTGTCAAAGTTATGATCACCTGTCAGAGTGACATCAACCTTTTCACATTTAACTACTTCCACTTTAATTTCAGTTTTAAGTTCACCCTTTTCAGTACTCAAATTAGTTTCCTTATTTTTAGTTCCTAAATTATCATTTTCTAGTTTCAATAGATTCTTGTACTCGTTAAGAAATTCTTCTTCGTCTGAATCTGTTAAGGATATGGCGTCGTCCTCTTCGTAGACGAAATCTGACAGAGGGTCGATTACAGGTTTATGTACTATAGGCAATTCTGTTTCTTGACTTTCTATCATATGTATATCTATATTTTGTATCTCTAATTTAGATATCAAGTCGTGTTTATGTCTGTCTATTGTTGATAGATTTTGGGTTGTTAGCTAAAACCATAAAGTACATATATATATTTTTTTAAAGTGAAACTTCTATATATACGGGGGGTCTTAGAATTTTCTGTCACGAAAAAGCGTCACGGCCGCGTGGAGGAGCGGCATAGTTTTAGAGTATACTATGGATGCGTTTTTTGGTTCCGGATCGAATTCAGTTTTTTTGTTTGATAAAATAAAATATGTGTAAATAAAAAATGCATTCATTAAAATGTAGCTAACCTAACCAAATCATAATTTGCAGTAAACCTGCGAAAAATCGAAATGTGTACTGGGACACATAGTAATAATAATAATAATAATAATCGGCAAACAAACACATATTGTATATCCCCAAATTAAGCAAGTTACGCTTGTGTTATGGGTAATATACAACGGACTACTCTGGGGCCGATCCCAGACACCCAGACCATAGTAAATAACGGAGAAAATACGTTTCCGAAATTTACTATACCAGGAATCGAACCCGGAACCTCTGCGTTGCAGTGAGGTACGCCGGCAAAGGCTTAGCCCGCTCAACCACAGAGGCCGTCATAGTAGAAGTGAAACTTCAACGGACAAGTGGAAAAACGAATCACAACAAAATTTTAACTTGAAGTTTTACAGGCAGGTGTTCAAATTGTACAAGTACATTAAATTAACAATCTTTCCAACCGATTTTTCGTAGGTATACTGCAAATTATGGTTTGGTTAGGCTATGTACTTTTTTATTTAAACATATATATTATACATATACATATACATATACATATATATATATATATATATATATATATATATATATATTATCAAACAACAAAACCGAATTCGATCCGGAACCAAAAACGTATCCATAGTCTACTCTAAAATTATGCCGCCTCTCACCACGTCTAGTCTAAATTTATGCCGCTCCTCCAAGCGGCCGTAACGCTTTTTCGTGACAGAAAAATCCTAAGACCCCGTCTATATTGAAGTTTCACTTCAAAAAAAACATTATTTCTGTCCATTTCTCCTATAATAGTTATTTATAGAAACGCCACAAATATTCGGCCGAATGTCTAGTAATTTAATATTTATTCATCACATTATATTAATACAGAAGCAAAAACTTTGTACCCCTTTTTACGAAACTTGCGCGGACGGAGGAGTCTGAAATTTCGTTCACACATTTCGATTTTTTTAACTACTTACCCTTTCAAAAGTCTGTAATACTTCGGTCATCAGCTCATGACTACATACTGCCTTTTTTCTAAACTTCATATAGTTCTTTAGCCGGTACACACATTCCCAACAGAGCATCTGAGGGTATTCTTCTTCGTTCATCAACTGGAATCACAATTACAATGTAAACTCCTAAACGCAATCATCTGGGCTCCACATGAAACTAAATATAGTCTCATGTTGGAGCGCATACAAAATAAATTTACTAGATTTTTATACCTAAGACTTTATGGTGTTTACCCAGTTTATCCTTTTTTTTTTTTGATAACGCAGGGGGAATGTCTTTGGACACCATCCTCGGGTCCTTCGGGGGAAGGGCCAAAATGCAGGCATAAGGCCTGCATCGAGGGTGTGAGGGACTCTCAGCGACCGGTCCTCCACGCTCGCTTCTAAAACGAAGTTGTCGCGAGAAACGGCCGCCAAACTGCCCACTAAACCTAAACCTGCGCCCCATTTATAGCGCTTTTACGGGGCGTCATGGGATCTCGTACAGAGTAACTGCACCATGACGCCCCTACGCTCTGTAACTGGGCCACCCCGGGGAGCAGAGTGACCCACTTCGTACAGCAGGGGGGGAAGTCCGGTGTCACCCCCGTGACAGCGGCCCCCTGCGACGGTAATCATGGGAGGAGAAGATGCGCGTAGCGGCGCCTGCGACCGCCGGTCCGCCTCCTGCGGACGGGGTCCGCGTACGCGTCCTCCTCCCTCGCTCACCCATTTTATCCTTTAATGTACCCCACCTTGTTTGTCTTAGGCATGGTTGGATATAACAATTTGGCATCCAGACGAAAGTTTGCATTGGTCTCCTATTTATTTAAATTGTTAAGAGGTAAATTATTGAACCCAGGAGTATTAGCTGAAATCAAACTGAACGTTCCAGCGAATTTTGTGCTGAGACGTAGGCAGCCACCAATGTTCGTAGTACCATATGGCAGGACCAACTTTTTTTTATTTATTTATTTTTTATTGCAGGAGTTCAGCAGACAGGCAGACGGCCTACTTGATGGAAAGCGGTTACCGTCGCCTATGGACATGTACAACACCAAAGGTGCTACAAATGCGCTGCTGCTCTCTTAAAGGAGACTGGAATCTGGTCACTAATGCCGGAACACAACTCAAGGTTGTTATGACGACATACTTTAGACCAGGGGTGGTAGCCATCCAGTCGGTCAAACGCCCTACCACCTGGCAACTTGCTTAATAAGGCGCCGATGACACGGGCCTTGCGAACATTGAACAAGATATGTCAACAAATTGACATTTTTATCTGTACTGTGATTGAATTCACAAGAACTGCCTATTATATTATATGCTATGACAACTGAATTTGTATATATATATATATATATATCTATCCGGAAAGGAATGCTCCGGTGGTTCGGGCATGTGGAAAGAATGCACGATGAAAGAATGACTAAACAGATATACAATGCAAAAGTGGATGGATGCAGAAGCCGTGGAAGGAGACGACACACCTTCTATGATCAAATTCATCGTGTACCAGCGGAGGGTGATGTCAGGAGCCTTAAGAACAGACGAGCGTGCATGAAAAGAGCTATGAATGTCAAACAGCGAGTGAGGTGTGTAAGAATAAGCCTGAATGGCGCTCTGTTGTTCGTGCCTACCCCGCAAGGGAACTGGCGTGAAGTTATGTATGTATGTATAATAATGTATAAGGTATGTAATTACGTCGCTATTTGTTCAAATAAAGTTTTTATTTCTTTCTAAATCCCACTACACAAGATGGAGCCAACAATTATAAATGGAAGAACAATATTAAAAATTAAAATGGCCGCATAAAGACGTAACTAAGAGACATTTTTGCAAATACAGATACAGATAATTAAGAGTACATTTTAAAGGTTTTAAGCGAGGCATTCTATTCGATTCTTATTATGACGTCACGGCCACTTTTCGGTGTGTCAGCCGCGATCACGAAAGGACAATGCCCATCCCCCCCCCCGAAATTGGATGAAGCTTAACCAAATTGCTTTCTAAAATATTATATTTATCGCTCTTTTATGCCATATGTGACCAAGCTGTGGAATGAGCTCCCTCCCGCGGTTTTCCCAGAGCGCTACAATATGGGGCTCTTCAAAAAGGGCGTAAACAGATTTTTAAAGTCTCAACGAGGTAGGCAACGCATCGGCTCCCTTAGTATTCCAGATGTCCATGGGCGACGGTAGCCACTTGCCATCAAGTAGACCCGTCTGCCAGTTTGCCTATACGCAAACATAAAAAAAAAGTAGGATACGCTCGCGACTTCGTCCACGTCTGACTTGAAATTCCCGCGGGGTTCCCGGGACACAACCGCAGAATTTAAATAAAGAAGAAAAGAAGGAGGAGAGGGGACTCCGCGTCTCTCTGCGTATTCTACCGACTGTATTAACGAGGAGTGTTCCGGGGAGCTGTTTAGAATGGTGCCTTCGTCCTCTTTCTACCATCGCACCGCTCGCCATCGGCGGGCTACTATGAAAGTACAAAAGATGTATCTTATACTAATACTAGCTGTGCGACGTCGTCCGCGTGGAATTTGCTTTCAAAGCCCTCCGATTTTGAAACATTCTTCATTCATGCTCCGCTCCTATTGGTCTTAGCGTGATGATATACAGCCTATAGCCTTCCTCGATAAATGAGCTATGCAACACTTAAAGAATTTTTCAAATCAGCCAAGAAGTTGAGATTAGCGGGTTCAATCAAACAACATTGGTATATTTGGCTACAACACTAATACTTACATTTTAAATATCGCGATATCTTTTGAATGAAACGTCCGAATTGAATAATTCAAAAAGTTCTAGAAAGGTATTGAATTCTTCTTGAATATGGAGTAATTTATTTTGATAAGGATTAATACCAAGGTACAAAATAAAGAGCTTTTGAAGCGACGGCATTTTAATTATTTATAAAAATAAAAGAAAACACTTATTGTGAGATAAATACAATAGTTAGACATGTTACGCGATATTTTTTGTAGACAATTATATGTTCTGCAAAGTGGTAGTACATTGTTTTGTTCTATAATCATTAGTTTTCGCGCACGCCGTGTAAGGATTTTTTCGGGTAATTTTTTTACACGTTGGGTTACATTATTGGACTTTTAGTAAGGATCCCTAATTTAATAAAACTACGTTTTAACGGTTTTAAGCGCGGTAATTTTATTTGATTTTGGTTTTTTCGACGTTTCGGCCACTTTTCAGTGGCCGTGATCACGGAAGACAAAGATATCAAGTGTCAACGAGTATTGTTAAAGTTTTATTTAGCCTACCGCCAACTTGTTAATTTTAATTATTTAATTTTAATTTTGTTTATGGTTATTATTTACTCTATGGGAGCCTAATCTAATTTACTACCGCTTCGCAACATGTTATGGCTTGAAGAGAAGAAGCGGCGCAAGAAACTCTTCAGCAAACATGCCTAGCTCTAATAATTTTATATAATATTAAAATGGGTGGAAGGAAAATGAAAGTAATTATCAGTCAAGTTGGTTTGTGTTCCGTTGTACGTAGAAAGAGCTCACAGTGTCTTGAGGTCTGGCAGCTGGTTTTTGCTGGGTTTGGGTCTTAATAGTTTTGATAATTGGATCCCAAACAGGTGGTACTTGCCAACCATCTTCTCTATTGAAATTTGGGTGTTTTTTGATTTCAATAGCCTCACGCATTATTCTATGTATGAAACGATTCTCTTTCGCGAGGATTTGTGGGTTATCGAATCTGATGTAGTGGTTGGGTTTATCCAGCGTGTGTTCACTGATCGCAGACTTCGTAGACCTTGTGTGTTTCATGTCAGCAATGTGTTCTTTTACTCGTGTTTTTATGCTCCTCTTTGTTTGCCTAATGTATGACAATCCACACTCATAATCAAGCTTGTAGACCCCTGCATCCTGGAGTGGGATATTGCATTTCACAGGTCTCAGAAATTGGGTAATCTTTTTCTGCGGCTTGAAATATGTTTTGATTGAAGCTCGCCTGAGGATGTGGCCAATTCTGTCTGTGACCCCCTTGATGTAGGGTAGGGTAGCAGGGCACCGCTCAACTGAAGATGGTTTAGGGCCTTTGTGACGTTGGTGTGGAGTCTTCAGCTGATTGCGTTGTAGAACTCGCTTGACATGCTGAAGCTCTCCAGCTATGTGGTTCAGAGCTTCAGCATGTCAAGCGAGTTCTACAACGCAATCAGCAGAAAAAGATTACCCAATTTCTGAGACCTGTGAAATGCAATATCCCGCTCCAGGATGCAGGGGTCTACAAGCTTGATTGTGAGTGTGGATTGTCATACATTAGGCAAACAAAGAGGAGCATAAAAACACGAGTAAAAGAACACATTGCTGACATGAAACACACAAGGTCTACGAAGTCTGCGATCAGTGAACACACGCTGGATAAACCCAACCACTACATCAGATTCGATAACCCACAAATCCTCGCGAAAGAGAATCGTTTCATACATAGAATGATGCGTGAGGCTATTGAAATCAAAAAACACCCAAATTTCAATAGAGAAGATGGTTGGCAAGTACCACCTGTTTGGGATCCAATTATCAAAACTATTAAGACCCAAACCCAGCAAAAACCAGCTGCCAGACCTCAAGACACTGTGAGCTCTTTCTACGTACAACGGAACACAAACCAACTTGACTGATAATTACTTTCATTTTCCTTCCACCCATTTTAATATTATATAAAATTATTAGAGCTAGGCATGTTTGCTGAAGAGTTTCTTGCGCCGCTTCTTCTCGTCAAGCCATAACATGTTGCGAAGCGGTAGTAAATTAGATTAGGCTCCCATAGAGTAAATAATAACCATAAACAAAATTAAAATTAACAAGTTGGCGGTAGGCTAAATAAAACTTTAACAATACTCGTTGACACTTGACATCTTTGTCTTCCGTGATCACGGCCACTGAAAAGTGGCCGAAACGTCGGAAAAACCAAAATCAAATAAAATTACCGCGCTTAAAACCGTTAAAACGTAGTTTTATTATGTATACAAGTCGCGAAAACTTAAGAAAAGATCCCTAATGTATAATCAGTCCTGGGAGAGAGGGGATTTTCTATACGATATAATAAAATTATAAACATATAGATCTCAAAGAAAATTTATTGCAGTGAGTGTCAACAACAATCAAAATAAATACACCCGAGTCATGCACGTAAATAATGCACACCATACCGCGATGTAACTTTCTAGTGGCGCCATCTAGTTCTAAGTAACAATATCTACAAACATTCCGCACCCTAAGAACAAATTGACAAATTTGTTCTTTATCACACAAAGAAAATCACAAAAAAAAATTAACCGAACAACTCAAAATAAAAACACAAAAAAATAAAACTTAAACATTAGAAATAGGCAAAATACAAATTTTAGACGTAGGTCTTTTTATGACAGATGCCTTGGTACGCAATGATACAACTCGTGTTATACCGTCACTGCCCGGATGCTTGGCAATAATTCGTCCCAACAACCATCGTGAAGGAGGCAAATCCTCTTCTTTAACTAATACCAAATCCCCTATGTTTGGTTCCGGAGATTGCGAAGCCCACTTATATCGATGCAAAAATGTGGTTAAATATTCCTGCGACCAACGTCGCCAAAATTTTTGCATCATCCGCTGAGTTAACTACCATCTACGGAGGCTAGTTATGTTTTGTGATTCATAATTTTGCTCCGGCACTGTAAGTAAAGGCTCCCCAACGAGGAAGTGACCAGGAGTGAGAACCTCAAACCCATCTGAATCACTCTCAATACGTGAAAGCGGTCTAGAATTTAGGCACGCTTCAATTTGAGTTAGAACTGTTGTCAGCTCCTCGTACGTCAGGGTTGTATCACCAATTATTCGACGCAAATGAAATTTGACCGACTTCACACCGGCTTCCCATAACCCTCCGAAATTTGGTGAATGTGGCGGGATAAAATGCCACGTAGTTCCGTTTGTTGCTAAAGTTTCTGCTAAATCTTTATGCAACCCAGATTTCTCAGCGTAGAAACATTTATCTAGTTCCCTAGACGCTCCTACGAAATTTGTTCCGTTATCACTCCATAAATTGGAGCAATAACCTCTACGAGACACAAATCTTTTAAAGGCAGCTAAAAAGCCTTGTGTTGTCAAATCGTTAACTACTTCAATATATATGGCTTTTGTAGCCATACACACAAACAAGCAAATATAACCTTTGTAGGCATGTTGACCCCGTCCCTTGGAAATTCGCACATTAATTGGACCCGTAAAATCCACGCCACTATTACTAAATGGGCGTGATGGTGTTACCCTAGGTGACGGTAACTGTCCCATCAATGGCGCTGTAGTTTTGGCTGAAAATCTGACACATTTTACACAGGTACGCACATGACGTTTCACTAAATCTTTAGCCCCCAGTATGCAATATCTGGACCTTAGGTACGCCAACATTAACTGCGGTCCGCCATGTAGTGTTTTTGAATGTGCATCAGTTATCACCAAATCTGTGAGATTAGATTTCTTCGGAAGTAATAGAGGATGTTTCTGACCCTCACTGAGTGATGCTTTTTCTATCCTTCCTCCAACTCTTAAATTGTCATTTCCATCTATAAAAGGATTCAATGATTTCATCTGCCCTTTCAATTTTCCCAATTTATTAATCATTAAAAATTTTATCTCTTCAGCGAAATTTTCCCTTTGACATTTTCGCACACATACATTCATTGCTTCTCGTAATTCTTCCGCTCTTAAAAATCCTTTCTTCATGCTCGTATTCTTTCTCCATGATAATACACGTCTCACATATGCACCCACTCTGATAAGTTTAGTTAAATTCGAATATTTATCCCAAATTATATCTTCATTGCTAGCAACCAAATTAACTTTAATTTCTTCTAAATCTGTATCTAAATCTTTTACTTTATTGTACTTGATATCCCTTTCATGCAAAAACTCTGGACCTTCAAACCATAATTTATTTCCCATTAATTCTGAGGGTTTAAGACCCCTCGAGGCGCAATCAGCAGGATTCGATTTCGATTGCACATGTGACCACTGATGAGCTTCTAATGTCATCAAAATTTCAGACACTCGATTTGCTATGAACGTCTGCCAACGACTTGGATGGCTGTTCAGCCATGCAAGCACCACCGTAGAATCAGTCCATGCCTGGATGCATCTTTTCGAGATGTTAAGCGTTTCTGCCACTTCAATTAAAAGTTTAGTAAGGAGAACCGCTCCACAAAGCTCCAGTCGCGGAATAGAAATTTGTTTGATTGGCGCTACTTTCGTTTTGGCTGTTACAAGCGAAACATGAACATCTCCGTTCTCACCAACAACTCTGATGTAGACAGCCGCAGCGTATGCCAATTTCGAGGCATCGCTGAATCCATGGAGTTCAACAAGGACATTATTTGCACTAGTGTTAAGCCAGCGAGGTATTTGCAACGTGGAAAGCTGAGTAAGTTCCCTGCGATAGGTAAGCCATTCATTTAAAATATTGCTTGGAACTGCTTCATCCCATGCTACACCCGATAACCACAGCTTTTGTATCATCATTTTTGCTAGTATTACTGTAGGTGCAACCCAACCAAGCGGATCAAATAAACGTGCTACGTCTGACAAAATTATTCTTTTTGTTACAGGTTCCTGACCCTGCGGTAGCAACACCGTATATTGGAAGGTGTCCATCATTCTGTTCCAGGTAAGTCCTAACAACTTCATTATATCATCTACTTTAAGTTTTAGTTCTTCATTCATACCTATCCTATCTCTGTTTTCTTGAATCCTATCCAATAGCTGTTTACTGTTGCTCGACCATTTCTGTAGCTTAAAACCTCCTTTCAGTAGTAATTCATTCATCTCATTATAAATTGTTATTCCTTGCTCAACTGTATCACAACCTGTTAGCAAGTCATCCATGTAGAAATCTTGAATTACTCTTCTAGCTGTCATTGGATACTTTGCCCCTTCATCGATAGCAACTTGCTGTAATGCTTTTACTGCCAGATATGGAGCCGACGCAGTACCGAATGTAACCCGCAATAATCGATAATCTGTTACTGTACTTTCAGCATTCTCCTTCCAAAGGATTCGTTGGAAATCTATGTCTTGCTGTGCTACTTTTATTTGCCGATACATCTTTATGATATCTGCCGATAAACAAATCAGGTATAACCTCCATTTCATTAGGAGATGTCGCAACTCTGGCTGTAATCTTGGACCAACCATCAGAAGATCATTGAGTGAAATTCCATCTTCACCTTTGCAGGAAGCATCGAAGACTACTCTGACCTGAGTTGTATCCTTGTCAAACCTTACTACTGCAAAGTGAGGTAAATATACTGCTTTTGAATTATTTACTTCCTCTTCCGGTACCTTTTCCAAATGTCCCAGTGATAAATATTCTTCCATAACTTGTGAATATTTTGCTTTCATATCCGAATTGTTTTCTAATTTATTTATTACGAAATTTAATCTGTTTCCCGCTATTTTCTTATTATTCTTTATTTTCAGATCCGGTTCTTCGTTCTTGAATGGCAATCTAACCACATATCGACCATTCGTGTCCCTGGTAGTCGTCTGACTGAAGAACTCCTCACATCTCTTCTCTTCATCGGTGAGTATATCACATTTATTTAATTGAGGTTCAGCTTCCATTTCCCAAAACTTTTTTAACATGTCATTATCCTCCACACAGGAATGCATGACTACTACATTCGCTGTTGGTTGATGTAAAGCTGTAACTCTACCTGACAATATCCAGCCCAACGAAGTATTTTGAGCCACCAAGTTATTTTGAGGTCCCTTTCTAATACCACCTTGAATAACTTTACTATATACAGACGGCTTGGAACCTTTAAGTCTCAGAAGAGACGTGGGTGCTCTAAGCGCGTTCTACCGTCTGTACAATGGGGAGTGTTCTGAGGAGCTGTTTGGCTTGGTACCTACATCGCTATTTTACCACCGCACTGCTCGCCGGCGACTGGGAGTTCATCCACACTTCCTTGACACCTGGAAGTTATCCACTGTACGTGGCGCTCGCTCCTTTATGCCATACGTGAGCAAGCTGTGAAATGAGCTCCCTCTCGCGCTTTTCCCAGAGCGCTATAATATGGGGCTCTTCAAAAACGGCGTAAACAGATTTTTAAAGTCTCAACGCATCGGCTCCCTTAGTGTTGCAGATGTCCATGGGCGACTGTAGCTACTTGCCATCAAGTGGACCCGTCTGCCAGTTTGCCTATAAGCAAACATAAAAAAAAAAAAAAAAAAAAAAAAAAAAAACTTCGGCACCTAACAAAATATCAATTTTGTTAGGTGTGTTATACTGTGGATCAGCTAATGGTAAGTCGCATACCCACTCAGCAGTTACTATTCTCTTGCTAGGTAGAAGAGTAGTTATAGTCTTTAGAATATAAACATCTACTGATAATTTTACCTTTGCGTCATAAATCGAGCTAAAGGTTAAAGTTGTCCTTCCTTTAGCTGAAACACTCTGATTTCCTTCTAAACCTGAAATATATCCTTTTACTGGCGACTTCTTAAGACCCAAGTACTGAGCTGTTGCTTCCGTAATAAATGATGCTTGTGCACCTTGATCAAGCAAAGCTCTGATAGTATATTGTTCACCCTTGTTATTTTCAGCTCGTACAAGTGCTGTTGCAAGCAGCACCTGACTACGTGTTTCCATCCCGCCTGATGAAAAGCACACCACAGGAGCAGAACTAGTTGCTCCACTCTCAACTACTGATATCGCGCCAACTTCACTCGTTGATGAACCTGTACCTGCACCACCTAATGATGAACCTGCATCCCCGGAACCATTAGGATGAAGCAACGAGTGATGTTTTCGATTGCACACCCTGCACGATATCTTTGATAAACAAAACTTGGCTGAATGTTTATCACCCAAACAATTAAAACATATTCTGTTTTTCTCAACAAAAACACGACGAGCCTGTACCCTTGCGTTGGCAAACTGTTTACAGTTAGCTAAACGATGATTATCGCTACAAAATTTACACACCACATTTGCTACATGAAATGTCTTAGGTTTATGAGTGTAAGACCGATTGTTAAATTTGACTCCTGAGTCCAGGAATTCTAACGCGCGATATCGACTGGTTATAAATTCCTTAAATTGAGTCATAGTTGGCAAATCTTGTGAAGAGTTGCTAGCTATCTGTAATTCCCATTGTTTTCTGGACTCAGAATCCATCTTTAACGTAAGCATATAAATTACTATAATGTCCCAAGTAGATACATCAACTCCTAAATTACTTAAAGAACCAAGACATTCTGTAGTTGTATCTATCATTTCTTTTAACAATGCTGGTGATTCTGACGAAATTATTTTCTGATTAAACAACCTTTTTAAAACCGAATATGTTAGAAATCTTTTATTATTGTACCTCTCCTCAAGCATTGACCAACATCTATCATAGTTATCTGAAGATATGTTAATGTGCCTTACTAATTGCTCTGCCTCTCCCGAGAGAAGCCCTTTCAAATATTGCATCTTTTGTGCTTTGTCAATATCTGACTTGTGCACAAGAGATACAAATAAATCTCGAAATGTAGACCATTGACTATAATCACCAGAAAATTGTGGAATAGTTATTTTAGGTAATTTCACATTATTATGATTAGAGCAATTAGCATTTTGAGAAGTTTGTGTTACATTAGTTGAAAAAGCAGACAACTTAGATTTCAATACACATTTGTATTCTACATAACACTCCTCGGTAACATAAAACAAATCATCAGTTATATATTTTGTAGATTGTAATAACTTAACATCACTACTACTGACAATATTTGAATGGTTACTCATATATTGAGCCCACATTGATTCTAACGATTCCAATCTACTTTCAATATAATCTTTAGTCAATCTTTCCTTAGAAGACTTTTTAAAATTCAAAAAACTTTTTTCAATGCGTTTTTGCAAATCGCATTGTAAATGTATCTTAGACTCCATCATAGTAAAAGAAAAATAAACTAACTCCAAATTTACAATAACCGTTCAATTTCAATTAGTTAAAGTTTCAATGACAAAAATTCTTAAAACTTTTCTAAGTCCCAAACTACAAGTAAATTTTCTTCAAAAATATTCTAAGTGTTTGAAATAACACGACATCAAAAAAAAAATTGGGCATAGGTTCCCCGTCTGAACCAAATTCTTAAAACTATTCTAAGTCCTAAAATTAACTCTAAAATTTTACAAGTGACAAATCGATAAAATTATTCTAAGTCCATAAACAAATGAATTTAAAGTTCAAAATTGACTAACTTTGACCACTAATAATATTAAAGTACTTACAGTTTATTCCACGGATGACACACACTTTACTACTGGATGACGTCACGACGCACACGCACTTAGCCACTTAATGACGTCAAAATTTACACGCACTTAGCCGCTCAATGACGTCACAACGACCACGCACTTGGCCGCTTGATGATGATGTCACGCCTTCGCCGCACCCCCTGCTGCTACCTGATTGGTTGGACCCCTCCTGGTCACAACCCTGCTCCTCCCTCCGACCACTGCCCTCCTGCAGTTATCGGATGGTCTGCTG
This sequence comes from Dendrolimus kikuchii, assembly GCA_019925095.2. NCBI lineage: Eukaryota > Metazoa > Arthropoda > Insecta > Lepidoptera > Lasiocampidae > Dendrolimus > Dendrolimus kikuchii. Next base: position 6,212,075 of record JAHHIN020000031.1, read on the forward strand.
ATCAGTACCCCGCCTGGTACTGAGCTTCCCTCTTGCTAGTAGGTTCCAAACGGCTCTTCACCGTACCCCCGGAACCAAGTCCTTAACCACCCAGGACTTATCAAAAACGCTCTTTGATTTAATCCGTATCCGACTCAAGCAAGGACCAAAAATTGTATAATCAGTCCTGGGAGAGAGGGGATTTTCTATACGATATAATAAAATTATAAACATATAGATCTCAAAGAAAATTTATTGCAGTGAGTGTCAACAACAATCAAAATAAATACACCCGAGTCATGCACGTAAATAATGCACACCATACCGCGATGTAACTTTCTAGTGGCGCCATCTAGTTCTAAGTAACAATATCTACTAAATTTGTCGAGGGGCCTCTACGTGTTGGCCTTCCCATGGCCCCACGCAAGCCCTCCAAAAGTCCGGGCCATTTTTATGGCCCGTGGTCTTCAAACACGTACACTATAATAATAACAAGTCGGAAGTCATCTTTTTATATTTTTTTTATATATATCTATTTTATATATATACTAGCTGTCCCGGCAGACGTTGTTCTGCCCTGAAGAAATAAAATTTAGAACCCGATTCCAGCGCCACCTACCGGGTCCAAATGTAAGCTATCCTATCTTTCAAGTCGGATCAAACTGCACATGGTGTGCAAATTTGATTAAAATCGGTCGAGTAGTTTAGGAGTCCATCGCGGACAAACAACGTGACACGTAATTTATATATATTAAGATTTATTAAAAAACTTAAAAAAGAATAAACAATGTATATGTGAAATAATAATAATAATGAACTCACATTAAAACCAGTCAGTTGGTTGTAATACTGTGACAAATTGGACATTTGCATGTCATATAGCTTCTGACCTGTCGCCAAGCATATTCTGCATAACTGGAATTAAAAAAAAAAAAGGAGATGGATACACTTTTATACATTCTTGAACAGATTATAAAAATAGGAGAGTGACTTAAAGATTCATTTATTACATTCGTATTTTTTACAATAATTGTAGTTAGTGGGTTATTCTGGATTTTGTGTAAGTGTTTACATATTATTTAATCTTGGAATTAATTTATGTAAATAGTTTATGGTAATCGATAACTCATTATATTTGCGACCTATTATTATACAAGTATTTATTGGTATTAAAAAAAAATAATTTAATAACATAAATTATAAAAATATTTTTTATAAAAAATTATATAGTATTATAGTATACAATATTCTTTTCTTTTGTTTTTTATTTTATCTAAATATTTGATAAAAAAAAAAAGTCTCATCTGGTTATCAGATGAGTGAAAGTCGATCTTCAGTGTTTCTTAGACTACAAATGTTTTATTATTAGACTAATATCTATACAGTTAAGGACATTTTATTAGTCAAGCTATTCTAAAGTTGGTTGTTATGTTTCACATATTCTTTTATAAAAAAAAACCCATTAAAAATACAATATTTGATTTAACCCTTCAGCTCACTATTAGCTTTTTTAAGCCACATCTCAATTCATTACATTTCTTTGGCCCAGAGTCGCCGTCTCCTTATAGTAATAATAAAAAATAATTTATTCAATCAAGAGATGGAAAAAATTAATAGAGTCCGGCAACGCCCCTGGTGTTGCAACTGTGGACAGGCGATGGTAACCATTTTCCATCAGGCGGTCTGCCCTCTGCTCATCTCATGCAATAGAAAAAAAACTTATATATGTATCTTCCTTAGGTCCATCTTATAATACTTATTCTAGTGTGTAGTGTTTCTGTCACAATGATGTGGTGTAAAGTGTTTTCAATAACATTGTTAACAAAATCCATTACCTGAAGCATAGGAGATGATTCCAACATAGTGTCCAAGTCACTCACATCGCCATCCTGTATTTTGAAATAAAATTAGAATTATTAAAAAAAAAACCCAATTAGATTTTTTTTTTTTTTTTTTTTATTGCTGGAGTTCAGCAGACAGGCAGACGGCCCACTGGATGGAAAGCGGTTACCATCGCCTATGGACATTTGTAACACCAAAGGTGCTACAAATGCGCTGCTGCTCTCTTAAGTGAGTCTGGAACCTGGTCACTAATGCCGGAACACAACTCAGTTGTTATGGCGGCATGCTCTAGACCAGGGGTGGTAGCCATCCAGTCGGGCAAATGCCCTACCACCTGGCTGTGGGTTGTTAAGTCGCCTCTTACGACAGGCCGCCCGGCCGCGGGAAATTGTATTCTTTTTCCGTTCCTGCACGGATAAAATAGGATAGGTCGACGACACAAGACATGTAACAATAAATTCTAAACCAATATTCATTATAACTATTTAGTTTGTATTTCAATAGTTCAGTGTTTGCGATTAATGCAACTACTTCATAGCCTAAAAATATTCTAAACGTGCACAATGGGCAGTCTTATCGCTAAGAAGCGCTCTCTTCCAGATAACCCCTGGCAGGAATAAAACAGATTATATTGGTCAAAGGTGGTACGCATAAATATTAGAGGATATGCAGTTACTTACATATATTTTATTTTTTTATAAACATATAAGTATGTAAAATATTATATAAGTAAGAATTACACTTCATCTTACATTATATTTTATTCATTAATAAACATATAAGTATGTAAAATATTATATAAGCAAGAATTACACTTCATCTTACATTATATTTTATTCATTAACATATAAGTATGTAAAATATTATATAAGTAAGAATTATACTTAATCTTAAAATATATTTTATTCATTAATAAACATATAAGTATGTAAAATATTACATAAGCAAGAATTATACTTAATAGACATAAAAATACATCTAGGTTAGTATAGCAGGTTAGTTCAATCCATACCAGCAATCTTACCACCACCATTTGGATATGCGTTCAGTTCGTAATATGGGGCTGTTGCATTGACACTAATGTTAGCAAGAAGTTAATATTAATGGGACGAGGAAGGTCAGGAGGGAGATTGTCCTTCATAGGGCGTAGATATTATATTTGGACAGTAAAAGAATATATGTCATAATGTTCCTTCGTCATTAAATTATTCAAAAATATTTTTTTTTTTTTTTTTTTTTTTTAATATCCACAATCAGTCGCAACCCGACTTTAAATGAATGGCTTGTGCTAATTTTTTTTATTAATGAGTGTGTTCTCCATTGAGAACACTACTCTTTGTTTTATGGAGAAGTCCTCTCCTGTAACTTTTGGATATCATGCCTTTTCAGCCGAGATGGGTACGTACGCTGCATTAACTTGACTGCCAATTTATTTACATGCAGAGCCAATCGACATTGGTAGCTCTTAGCAAGTTCTCGAATTTCTTCTTTTGTTGTTTTTACTCCGAGATGTTCGTGAATCTCGCTGTTTCTTATATACCAGGGTACACCTGAGATAGTGCGTAGTATGACATTTTGCAGTCTTTGGATCATAGAAATGTTAGAGTTGCTTGCACTACCCCAGATTTGAATCCCATATGTCCATATTGGCTTTAGTACCATATTATATATAAGCAGCTTGTTGTCTATAGACAACTTACTATTACGTCCAAGTAACCACAACATAGTCTTGTACTTTAGATTCATCTCGTCCCTCTTGGTTTGAGCATGATACTTCCAAGTTAATCTGCGGTCAAGATGCATTCCCAGATATTTAACTCTGTCACTATGTGGTAAAATATTCTCTCCAAGATGTACAGGAGGACAGTCTCCTTTCCTCAATGTGAATGTTATGTGTAGAGATTTCGATGGACTCGCCCTTATTTTCCATTTGTTAAGCCAACGCCATATTTCGTCTAGTCCTTTTTGTAGCTGTTCAGATGCAGAGTTAAGATCCTTGCTAGTGGCTAGTAGTGCAGTATCGTCAGCAAATGTAGCTGTCATTACTCCAGCAACCTCTGGTAGGTCTGCAGTGTATATAGTATAGAGCACTGGACCCAAAACTGAACCCTGGGGTACTCCTGCTTGGATCTTATGTAGTTCTGAGCTTTCTTCTGATTCTTGAACTTGGAATAGTCTATCCGATAGATATGAATGCATGAGCAGATGGTAACTATGGGGTAAATACATTTTTAATTTAGATAACAGTCCTTTATGCCACACTTTGTCAAAAGCCTGTTGTACATCAAGAAAGGCTGAAGAGCAATACTCTTTCTTTTCTAAGGCCTCTCTGATTTTGTCAGCTACTCGATGTACTTGTTCCACTGTAGAATGGCTTTTCCGGAAGCCAAACTGATGGTCAGGTATAATCTTCAATTCAGTAAGTATAGGCAGTATTCTACGCAGTATTATCTTCTCACAGACCTTTGACAAAACTGGTAGCAAACTAATAGGTCTATATGATGCTACATCATTAGGTGGTTTACCCATTTTGTATATCATTATGATTTTCGAGACCTTCCATATTACAGGAAAATATTGTGTTCTTAGTACTCCATTATATATAGTAGTCAATTGTACTATTGCCTTTCGAGGTAAGTGTTTCAAAATTTCTTTTGTAATCAGATCAAACCCAGGAGCTTTGTGATCTTTTAGATTTTTGATAATGCTCCAAACTTCAGACACCGTTACGGGAGTAGGTGGTAGTGCCATTTGATAAGGCTGCGACAAGATAGTGTCAACAGCACTCTCCGCTTCAAAGTCTTCTATGTCGTTGGGCGAAAAAACAGCCTCGAGGTAGTTTGCAAACACATCAGCCTTTTCAAGTGAGGTCCTAGCCCACTTGTTATCACCTTTCCTTAGAGGTGGCTTTGCTTCCTGTGGTCTATCAAAAGCCCTGATAAGTTTCCATAAGGAGTAATTACTAGCTGGTGTAGGTGTGAGAGCCTCTAATTTTGCGCTGAGTGTAATATTGTGCCATTCCTTTATTAATTCTTTGAGTTCCTGAATTGATTTATTGAGCTGTCTTTTATCCTCAGAGTTTCTGCTTAATTGCCACTTGCGACGAAGTCTCCGCTTTTCAAGGATTCTTGTTCTAATTTGGAGTGGAAAGTTTACAGTTCGATTCTTCTGTGGAATTACCGGTGTATTTTTCCAACAAGCTACCTGTATGAGGGTCGTTATATTTTTAGCTGCCTCCTCAATGTCTTCTGGGCTCTTTAAGGCTATTTGCAGATCTATGTTATTATCAATATAATCACTGAATGAATCCCAGTCTGTAAGGTTGTTAGTCAGAGCTGCAGGTCTCTCAGCCGCAATGACCATAGTACTTACTGTTAGCAAAACTGGTGTATGGTCTGACGAGCCATCAAGGCAAGATTCTGGCTTTAGATAGTGCTTGGACAAGCCTCTGGCAATGAAAAAGTCCAACAGATCAGGAGTTTTATTTGGGTCCGTTGGCCAATATGTTGGCTCAAGGGCTGATACAGTGAGCAAATTATTTTCTATGACACTAGATAGCAGCTGTCGACCTCTAGTTGTAGTCAATCGAGATCCCCAGAATGTGTGTTTCGAATTCCAGTCTTCACCTGCAATGAATCGCCTACTCAAGGTATTGAAGAAATGGTTGAACATGGCATTGGATATATTATGCTTTGGCGGGCAATATATGGCAGAAATATTGAAGTATCCACAACTATCTCTTATGGTTATAGTAGTAGCTTGAATTTGTTCAGTTTTGTATTGTGGCAGCATATTATGTTTTACTGTATCCCTCACTATTAGCGCTGTACCAGCATGTCCCCTTCCATCTGGGTGATTAGTGATGTAGGTTTTATATCCTTGGAATGTTATTGAGGAAGAGGATGTACAATGTGTTGAAAGATGTTGAAATATTGCTACATTTACACAAACTAGATGTCATGCTTATATCCGAAATAATTTAAATGGAGATAAAACTAATTAAGGAACTGCTGTTTTAATTTAATAATTTCTTGATATAAAATTGCATAATATGTAATGTCTCACAAAGTCAAAGTCATTTATTTTGTGTATACAGGTTTGAATATGATGTCCATAATTATAACAATTACGGTATCACTGTAGCCTGCCATATTATGTAGCTTACAATATAATTGAATTTAAAGCTACTAATGTCTAAATACATACATACATAACTTCACGCCAGTACCCTTGCGGGGTAGGCACGAACAACAGAGTGCCATTTAGGCTAATTCTTACACACCTCACTCGCTCTTTGACATTCATAGCTCTTGTCATGCACGCTCGTCTGTTCTTAAGGCTCCTGACATCACCCTCCGCTAGTACACGATCAATTTGATCATGGAAGGTGTGTCGTGGCCTTCCACGACTTCTGCATCCATCCACTTTTGCATTGCATATCTGTTTAGTCATTCTTTCATCATGCATTCTTTCCACATGCCCGAACCACTGGAGCATTCCTTTCCTTACCTTCACCCTTCTAAACAGAATTTATAATAATTATTACAATAACTAGGATTTCTCATGTCACAAAATCAGACTCCTGTATCAGTATTTGGGTCAGTAAGATACTCATGTATTGTGTAATAATGGGGTTTTTTTATTAATAATTGTCGTAATTTTATTTTAAAGCTTTTCATGTTGAGTTCCTTAATTTTTAGTGCTAGTTTATTGTAAATTTTACATAATGGGAAAGTAGGAGTCTCACGAATGTGACCAGCTGTGAGTCTGTGACCAGCTGTAAGCCTGTGACCAGCTGTAAGCCTGTGACCAGCTGTGACGAATGTGACCAGCTGTGACATGGACGGGGGAGAGGTCAAAAAATCATGAAATTCGTGTGACGTAATTTTTAACTGACCCTAATACTGGCGATGCCAGTAGTTCAAAGTTCAGCTTTTGCTAGAATGACTACAGAACCTTAAATACTACATACCTTCATCTTAGCTGGTGTGTGATTAGACACATTTAATGGCGAACTTGTAATAGTAATGAATGCCTTGTTCCTGAAACCTCCCTGGAAAAATATAAGACAACAATCTATAAGAACCTTAGCAATGAAATAAATTGCACGTAATATTGTCTGAAACAAATCCCTTTTATATGCAATGGAATAATTACACCAGTACACAAGAAAATAAGTGGTGTGTACATTTGACTATTTGATATGTACGGTTGGCGAAATGCCTCCTTCATCCGTTTTTTATTTGTCTAGTTCATTTTGATTTGAACGGCTTATAAAGTTTCAGCAAGCGGTCAGCAACAAGATGTGTAGTGGAACACTTACCAAGGGAAAGAATACAATTTCCTAAGTTGGGGCGGCCTGTCGTAAGAGACGACAAAACAACCCACAGCCAGGTGGTAGGGTATTTGCCTATCTGGAAGGTTACCATCCTTGCTCTAGCGTAAGCCGCCATAACAACCTCGAGTTGTGTGGAGAACAGCAGTGCATTTATAACACCTTTAGTGTTGCTACCAATGTGTTGCCATTCTCTAAAGGGAGACTGGAACCTGGCCACTGATGCCAGAATACAACTCGAGGTTGTTATGGCGGCATAATCTAGACCAGGAGTGGTAGCCATCCAGACTGGCAAATATGCCATACTGGCTATGGGTTGTTTCGTCGACCTCTTACGACAGGTCGCCCCAATGCAGGGAATTTTATTCTTTCTTCTTCCTGCAAGAATAAAAATTAAATTACAAATAAGTTACCTTGCAAAAGAAAAACTTCACAGTTGGCACAGCATTATCCACCAACTTGCGTCGGTCAGATGTATTTTCAAAGCTCTCTAACGTAAAATGTTCTGAGCATATGACACTAGTCTTTGTTGGCTGCCAACTTTTGCTCTGCCCGCAGAACTTTATCCATTGCTCTCTTATAGGTGAGTTTTTTGGGAACCTGTAAATAGAGATTAGGGCAGCTATACTGTACTTGCATTTTTTGTTTTGTTTTTTCATTCACTTGTTTGTCAAATGTTTATGAATTCTAGCTCAAAATTGTCACTTGCTTAGACAGATTTCTGGCCAAATGGGTTCCCGGATGGTTTAGATTCGCAATTAGGACCGGTAGGTGACTCTGGGATCGGGTTCTAGAATTTTATTTTTTAAAGGCAGGACAACGTCTACCGGGGCCGCTAGTATGTATATATATATATATATATATATATATATATGTATATGTATATATATATGTATATATATATATGTATATGTATATATATGTATATGTATATATATGTGTATATGTATATATATATGTATATGTGTATATATATATATGTATATATATATGTATATGTATATATATATATATATATATATGTGGGCAAGGATATTCCCACTAAAAATAATTTGTTAATTAAAATTAAATAAAATTTCAGTTGATTGTTGAAAAGCAATGACAATGTCAAGCGCTATTTTTTATTAATATTCTTAGAATATTAGTAGTGGCAGGGTTTTCTGGCCAAAAGGGTGGTAGATGAACGCCAACACGAAAAACATCGGATGTAGATTCACCGGATGCCTCCGTATTATTCCCGTTTGTTGTCATAATTTTTGATAATATATGCTAATTACGAGCATATGAGAAATGGTGTTCTAGGGTGGTCACCAGATGTGGGCAAGGATATTCCCACTAAAAATAATTTGTTAATTAAAATTAAATAAAATTTCAGTTGATTGTTGAAAAGCAATGACAATGTCAAGCGCTATTTTTTATTAATATTCTTAGAATATTAGTTGTGGCCAGCGACACATATATATATAAATATATGTGTATGTATATATATATATATATATATATATATATATATATTCAAATTGATTGATACAAATTTGTTTTTGATTTAGGTTGCCTGGAAGAGATCGCTTTGAGCGATAAGGCCGCCTATTGTATCACCTAGAAAACATTGTAAATATGGTCTGTTTTTGTAATTGTATGTTTTAGTGTGCAATAAAGAGTTATATCTCTCTCTCTCTCTCTATATATATATATATATATATATGTATAAGTACCTACGTTCTATTTGCATGATCACCCTTACAGAACAGTGTAAGTATAACTTTACCTTAGTGGTCAGTGGTCACCTAATTTTAAGTAGAGGGAGAGGCGGAGCGGGCATGGGGGAGGAATATTTCTCCCTTCTGCAACTCCCATGTCTAGAGACATGTGGTTCTTGAGATATTAATTTTTTCCTTTCATTTCTTTCGTTATATTGCGATGACAGTGACTAGTCTGTTCTGTCTTGTTTAGTTTAACCTAACCTAAGTCACCATTCTAGTCACTGGTCATGACCTTTGACTAAAGATCACAATCCAAGCGAGCATGCCATGGCAACAGTCAGCGATTGTCACTACCGATTTGTAACCATTGTTGCAATATATAAGCAAAAAAAAACAATTTTCATATTTAAAATACATTAAACTAATTCAAAACCTGTTTACTAAATATTTTCTTCGCGACTTGTATACATAATAAAACTATGTTTTAATGGTTTTAAGCACGGAAATTTTATTTGATTTTGGTTTTTCTGACGTTTAATGGCACATGATCACGGCCACTGAAAAGTGGCCGAAACATCAGAAAAACCAAAATCAAATAAAATTACTGTGCTTAAAACCGTTAAAATTTAGTTTTATTATTTTGTTTCATAAAGTCAAAAACAGTTTTAGTGTTTATATATTAAGTGTAAGTGTATTCCTAAACACAAATTACACTTTGTTATCAATAAAAGTGATATAACCTCTGATGTATTTTTGTTTTTCGCATTATTCATTCAAAATTTGTTTGTGGGCCCTAAAAACTTATTTCCGAACCCAAATAACAGGTTTAGTGGCTATATATAAGGCATATGTATACTCCTAAATTCAAATTACCCTTAATCTTATGCCAGTCTGGGTCAAATCGCAGCCTAATATCATTCATTCACACAATATAGATTCAAACTATTTAAGGTAGGCAATGACACAAGGGTACAGTTGGGGTGCTAGGAATCAATGGACAATGACAACCTATGTCACCCCTGACACCCTATGTGTATCCCACATATTATTATATAATAAACATGAAATTTTTTAATACATGTAATACCTTCATTTTCAAAATTAAGTGTTTAAAGACAGTTTTAAGTCATTGGTGGTGCGGGTGACAAAGGTAGAATTTGTTGGTGGTGGAAGGAGGCAAAATCCACAGCCGGGTAGATTTAAGCGGCACTCACGTGCGGATCCCCAATCCTCGTCGTAAAGCACGTCTTCAGGGGTTGCATATATCACACCAACAACAGGAGCGGGTTCAAGGTAAAAGCGTTCTATGCAAATCACTTATGCGCGTGCGGTGCTCTCGAGGCCGTCGACGTACTGGTGCGCCCGCCGGCACGAGTCGGTTAGCCGACAGGTGGCACCACCTGTCTCTATCCAGCATGCGGATTTGCGGAAAGGAGGGGAAAGGTAGGTATTATAAGGCGCCTAACCAGTCATAAAACCACACTTTTTCAACATAATTGTTGTAACCTAATTATATTTATGGTGCACAGTAAAGAGTTTTCATTCATCAGATAGCAGAAAGTTATAAAATCGCAATACAAATAATACAAACTGATTCCAATCACAGAAACACACAGACTACAGTATATATTAGAAAAGCCAACATAATTATAGAATCTTACCAAGCTATACCAACAACAAGCTAGACCAAAAGAAAAATTACAGCACCACTCTGATAAAAAGAACACAGTACCTAAATTTTAGGTCTTTACGACATTTTGTGGATCGATTAGTTAGACTAAGTAAACAGACGGTCAATATTGTTTAAAATGTACATACGTGTGGTAGGAAACGCCATGATCTTTTAAATTAGACGTGACTGAACGCCTTTTGCACGTAATAACTGCACAATTAACCATTTTATTCAATTTTTAAACGAAAAGAAAGCAGAAAAATATAAAAAGACACTGAAGTAGGAAACCTATGGAAATGAAACGTCAATAAAAAATGCGTGCCACTGTGACGTCATCTGGCCACTAAACATGGCGGTTTTAGTGCTGCCCAGATTTTAATGTTATTAGGTTTTATCGATAAACGTCCTTGGCTCCTTTTTTTTAAAATATTATTGAGTATTAATTATTTATAGAATTTATACTTTAATAGGAAATAAGTATATTGTTATGTGCAAAGATACTTTGATTTAGATGTGTGAAATCTAAGACAAGTTCGTGTTTCAAATTTATCAAGTAAACGATATGACGATTTTTAAGTTGCTACACTGATTTGATATAGTTATCGTTTGACAACTCAGTGACCACAAAACATAAACATATGGCGTAGTACAGTGCCATCTGCCCATCTCTAGCATGCTAAATTTTATCGTCGTTTCGTATGTTGCCGTCTCGCTCGCACTTACGTATATGCCGGAAAGGGATGGAAGCTTTATGTCGGCGATAAAACGTTAGCATGCTAGCTAGCTATGCTGTTTTGGATATCAAAATAAGAGTACGTGTTTTTCCTAAGAAAAGAGAGGTAAGTAGTCTAAACTACTTACCTCTCTATTACAATCTATTTTAATTGTGTTGCTGACTCTAAAGTCCGTAACACATTACCGCAACGCACCTCAAGATAGGTGTGCTGCACCATAAGTGAGTGATTCAAATTTTAAACTTATCAAGGGACCGCGTGATAAAAAAAACAAAACACCTTCAGAACATTTATTTAATTACAAACGTCATTCCTTATGACTTTCGCTCTAAAATCACTTAATTATTAAAAATTTAACGAATTTACAATAGTTTTTATTAAAGTAAAACTAATAAAGGCATAAGTTTATAATATGAGTTTTATTTGTACCTTAGATGTTTTACATGGAATACAAAATTCAAAGAAGTGACACCATTAGTTTTGGGTTATTCCTCTAAAGATGTCAAAGCATATTACTTTTATCTAAGTAGGTTCAATAGCTTCACTATAAAGAGTCGGTATATACAAAATCTAACATCTTCTCTTGAAGCTAAGGAACAGCAGAGTCTTTAAATGTGCAGCATTTACCAAGGTAGAGGTGTCAGGACCGGCCAAAACAGGAATTGTTTCTAACTGGTTTTCTTTTAATATGCCAGTTTTATGTTAGCTGGCATGTCGCTGCAAAATATTGAAATATTAGTTTAGAATAATTGTGTCCACAGTATTTTTTTCATAAAATTTGCTTAAATTATAACATTATCATTCAAATTGGGCAAATACATTTCTTGGATGGAATCACAGCCACAAAACCCATAAGTTTTTCTAAAATAGTTATATAGAATGAGAATGACATAGACTACAACTAGTCTAACTAGCATATCAGTAATAATGTAGCAGCAAGAAGTATATCAAAGGCTAAAAGTAAAAAGTACAAATTTCAATTATACGAGCAGTCTCCATGAGGGTGAGAGGCACGAGAAGACATATTAAGGCCTTCGACTGCGAAGACGGAGCAGGAATTATATAATAAGCCGACAGGATAAATCTATAGCTTTTTTATACAGGAATTTTAAGTAGTGGGGTGGTGAAGTGGGGAGGGGGGGAGGCATACTTACCTTTACTACAACCCCTAAGGTCCGGAGATCTTGAATTTTTTTTTTTAATAAACATAACCTCACTTATTTTCACTGATTTTTTTCGCTAAAGTTGCACTTCTATCATAGATCCGAAATTGAAAAATCCTTTCCAAGTTCAAATAAAGCCAGTAATCAACATAAAAAGAGCCAAAATAACCCAAAAACCAGCTTAATTGGATAAAAATGAAGAAAAAACACAATAGAGCACATTTATATACACTACAAGAGTAACCATTCAAAATGGCGACCAATAAAGACGACTTTTTTTACGTAATCGCATTAATTTATATTTAACCAATATTTTTAAAAAATTCAACAGTGTATTTAATAATAAAATTGATATCATTAATATATTGATTCATTGTCATATTAAAAGCCAACTTGCTAGTCGTCCACTAAATTGATAAATAAAATAAATGTTTCATATGAGACTTTCAAGGCGTCCTAACTGTCTGTGTGTACAAAAAAAATAGTAAATGGTTACAGTCGGTTCTGGCACTCGCCGGCCGCTGCCGCGGCACGCTCGCTTCGCTCGCTCGGCTCGTGCGCTTTGGTCTGAATATCACCTAACATAACCGACTGTTTGTATATAAAATAAATAGTAAATGGTTACCAGTCGGTTCTGGCACTCGCCGGCCGCTGCCGCGGCACGCTCGCTTCGCTCGCTCGGCTCGTGCGCTTTGGTCTGGATATCACCTAACATAACCAACTGTTTGTGTATAAAATAAATAGTAAAACTAAATTATTATAAAACAGCACAAGTCGTCGTAAAATCAAAAATTAACAGAAGAAAGCACATTCATTCAACTACTAGAGAAAAGGAATAAAATGGCGGCAATAAAAGGGGCAATAAAGGCGGCAAACAAAAATATTTATCAATTTTTTTTCATAGAAATATATCGATTTCCGAAAATTATATAAAACAATATATTAATTAATTCTAAATCTTGAGCTACAAGATTTCGAATTTCTTAATTACAAATCGATAAGTATTAATGACAAATCGATTAATTTATTTTTATTATCACACCTTGTTAGCCAAGCCATTAAAAACAAAAGTGACACTAAAAACTGTCACTTTTTAATCAATCGATTATATATGTCTAGCATGAATTTGTATTTATGCGTCAATTAAATTTGAAACTTTATTTCTACATTAAAAACAGATTTAGTGTTACAAAAAGTTCTAGTGGTTATAGGTAATTCATGAGTACATTCTTAAACAATTCGTGAGTACATTCATAAACTCAAATCACGGTTTGTTATTATCAAAAGTGGCACAATTTTACAACAAAAATAAGTGAGGTTATGTTTATAAACTAAAAAAAATTTAAACCCTCCGGACCTTAGGGGCTGTCGTAGGGGTAAGTATACCTCCCCTCTATTCACTATGCCCACCCACAACTTAATATTTGTGTATTAGATTCTTAAGTAGCAGCCGAAACATTTATCATCAAAATGTAGCGAGCAAATATAAATATATTTTGCATTTGGCTTTATATTTTCCATTCCAATGACTTCCAGCCACTTTTTCTTTATACGCTCATTTCTTGGGATCCTATAAAATATGTTTTAATTATTATTTTTATATGTTTTAAGCTGGATAGCATGATAAAATAAGAAATTTTATATAAGCAATCATATTATATCGATATCAAAGTCGATAAATAATGTACAACCCCAGCTAATAAATTAACATTATTTAAGCGTAAAAATATAGTTAAATAAGTTAAATCCATTCATGACCTATAACTGCACATAAGAACCTTGCTAATTATAATGAAAATCTTCCTTTATTTTCCCGGCAACATTAACAATAAGCAATATTTTTAATGTTATTTACAGCGTACCTGTGTATGGTTAAAGATCACTGATTTGGTGTTTTTCTTATGCCGCACCCTATTACACTGCACACGGGCATATCTGCGACGTAATTATTTATATTTGGCTCCAGTTATTTTAAATCACAAGCAAAATATTGAAAGATAATTAGTTATTTTTATTCTATTCTATTCTATCTTTGTTGTTGATGGCTCCAACGCCTTTGGCATTGATTTTGCCAATGTCATAGTAAAAGAGGCAGGTGTTAATAGACGCTAATATAGCTGGCAAAATCAAGAAATTTCCATAGTCGGTAATCTTTTTCCAGAAACCTGAGGACAAGACAACACAAACAGTTATGTTAGACTAACTACATTATAGGAATATATTGTTAAGTGATAAAAATTTACATAAAATCAATATATGCTTACTATAAACTAAAGTCAGAAGGAAATTAATATTAATTGGGCGAGGAATATCAAGGGGCAGAATATCATAAAGTTAATTTTACTTATACCACGACTTTTTGACAAGACAAGTACCGGCTGCACTGACTGATAATGACATTTGGTGCGCTAAACATGGCGGATTTTCGGCCTCATTAGGTATTTACGTATATTCATGTTCCACTTTATGTACGCATTGAAATACTGTTATATTGTTTTCCTGCGAGTTACAGTGCTGAGTAAGAACGAGATAGATATATGTTTATGTGTGTGCCTTCAAAATAGATGCTATTTGTATAAGCAATTGTACGTATAGAACAATATGTCGCGTCCCTATTATAGAGGTCCATGTACTTCTTCTTCTTTTTTTGGATTATGGCTCCAACGCAGTTTGCATTGATTTGGCCAATGTCACAGTAGGTGGTAAAATGTGCGACGCGTCGCGTGCGGCGTTCCACAGGGGTCGGTCCTCGGGCCGATTCTTTGGAACGTAGGTTATGACTGGATCCTTCGGGTTCCGGTCCTACCCGGGGTAGGGCTGATCTGCTTTGCGGACGACACCCTACTCACGGCACGCGCTGCGTCATTTGCGGAATCCGTGGACGTCGCTAACGCCGGGTTGGCGATTGTCGTAGATCGAATAGCTAGGCTGGGCTTGAGGGTCTCCCCCGCGAAAACGGAGGCCATCATGTTCCATAGGAAATTTCGCAATCCCCCCGCGGACTTGACCGTTTCGGTCCAAGGGGTGGCCATTAGAGTAGGGCCCCAGATGAAATATCTGGGGCTAGTTCTCGATGGGAAATGGCTGTTCAAAGCGCACTTTGAGCAGCTAGTTCCCAAACTCGTCAAATCCGCGGGCGCACTCTCGAGGCTGCTTCCCAACGTAGGGGGCCCGGGAGGTGCGACGCGGAAACTTTACTCTGGCATCCTGAGGAGTATGGCACTGTACGGTGCACCCGTCTGGTCCATGGCACTTCACCGCCACAACAGAACCCTGCTGCAACGGGCGCAGCAGGTTCTGGCCGTGAGGACCATACGGGGGTATCGCACAGTGTCGCGGACGGCGGCCACCCTCCTGGCAGACGATCCGCCCTGGCATCTCCAAGCGGACGTCCTGACAGTGGTGCGCCGCACCCGGCAGGATGCCC
Organism: Dendrolimus kikuchii; assembly: GCA_019925095.2. NCBI lineage: Eukaryota > Metazoa > Arthropoda > Insecta > Lepidoptera > Lasiocampidae > Dendrolimus > Dendrolimus kikuchii. The sequence continues at coordinate 6,227,930 of JAHHIN020000031.1, forward strand.
TAGCTAGAGGCCTGACCTTCTGTCAGGTCGAAATCGAGGCGATCAGGAAGCGGGAAACCGCCTCCATGATCGCCGTCTGGTCTCAAGAGCTCGACAACCCTGCGGCCTATGGCGGCTACACGGTGGATGCAATCAGGCCACAGCTGACGGAATGGGTCAACCGCACCAGCGGCACCCTGACCTTCAGGACGACACAGATACTTACCGGACACGGATGTTTCGATAAGTATCTGTGTCGCATTGTGGGCTGCTTGCCTTCCCCGGACTGCCGCCAGTGCGGCGCGCCCGACACGGCGTTACACACGCTTGTCGAGTGCGCCGCATGGGCGCCGCAGCGTTTCGAACTTGAGACGCACGTAGGTCCAGTCGACTCGCTCTGCGACTTGGTCAAGGCCATGCTGCGGAGTAGCGACAATTGGGGGGCTGCGGTTACTTTTTGCGAGACAGTAATGTCACTCAAGGAGGCCGCAGAACGAGACAGGGAGAGAAGTCCTGCAGCGCGTGCCAATGCGTCTTCTCGAGGTCGCCGGCCTTCAGCTGGCACCCGGAGAGGCAGGTACGCGCATTACTTCCCTCCCTGAGTTAGGTTCCGTTTACCGCGGGGGGCCTTTAGCTTGCTAGGAAGAGCAAAGGACCTTCTACCCCCGCACAACGAAGTGGGGTGTGTTCTCCCAGGGCACACTCCAGGCACTTTATTGCGCTGGATCGGCTGGGCGTAACTATGTTCTAAATCTCAGCCTTTCCAACACATTCAAAGCGCAGGGTCGTCAGGGAGGAGGGGGTTTTTAGTGGGTATTGGGGTTGCTCGCCCGTGCAGCAACGCTCGGAGTCTTCCACACTATTCTGTGACGTCGATCGCGGACGGAGCGCTGCCAAGAGCATACTATTGCTGCAGTGTTATCGCCCCCGACCGACGCGTGTCGTTCCCCTAGCAACGACCCAGTTTGTGCGTAAATCGGTTAAGCATTTTCCCTCGCCTCAAAACAAAAAAAAAAAAAAATAGGTCCATGTAAAAAGACGACAAGACGCCATAGCAAAATTTGGTGACCGATATTTTGACAGTTGTCATTGTACTTCTATCATGACAATTGACATTAGCTACAAGTTGTTATTTTTAATATTTTATGGCCTAGTAACAAAATATTTTTCACGGCTTATTTATTGTTTATCGTGTCTCTTTGTTAAAATTTAGGGGCGCGATTAATGCCGTAATATCCATGCTAAGGGACGGGACCTCTAAGCTACAAGGATCTCTTAAGTTAATAAAATAAGTGTACAATGAAATTGTGTAAGGCTTTCATCGTATAAGTAACATCTATGGACAAATAGAAAATTTAACGAAATAAATGTTGTACAATCGAACCAAGAGACAGAGAGCGCTCGTAATCATTACATTTGTCATATACCATAGCATGGAGTTACTACTCCCTTACTAGCCATTTTAAAAATGTAAACAAAGATTACATGATTATTATAAATGCCATAATTATCTTTAATGCTAAGTAATTTTTATGCCACAAAATAACTAATTGTATATAAAGTTATACTTATAAGTAATTACTGCATTTGCTATATTCATGTTTCTTCATGTTACATACATCCTTATGATGCGGCTTCATCTGCATTAGTGTTAAATATTTAGACTGTGACCGAAGGTGTCTATTATCAATTTAAAGCGTAAAAAAATAACACCGTTATTTATTTATCAATATTTAATCTCATTAACAATTTCGTATCTCAAATAATGCATTAAACGCATTGAATATATCTATATCCATAACGCTATCTCAGATGAAGCCGCACTATTAGTGTAAATTAGTATATCATCTCAAAATAAAAGCCAATAAGATATAAACTAATAATTTAAACCACTTATAAAATTAAAGAATACAATGCAAGAAAACTTAACTTATTTATGTTGTATTCTACTCATAGTCCCTCAAGACTATAAGTAGAATACTGAGCCCAGATCACCGTCTTCTATGGGTAAGGTGCCCAGATATAAACTTGTATATAGACCTTTATTTTTGTATTTTAAAACTTGTTACAAAAGTTTCATCAGTTCGAATGTCCGCGTCTTAAGATACCTATTCAAGGTTAAAGGTCTTGAATCACTGGACGATTGTCATCCCATTTTTTATTGTGAAACTTGCTAAGAGGGACACGGTCCAGCTCATTGAAAGTGGTCACCGTCGCCTATAGACGTTTGCAACACCATGGAAAAAGAATACTAAGGAATTACAAACACAGTACAAAAAGCTCCTCGGGTATTTCGATCATGGCGCCATCTGAATATGGCGTATTTTTTACGAGTACCTTTTTTACTGGGCTATTATCATTCCTGTAGTATTCTTTTTTCATGGCAATACCCTGGGAGGCACCGTCTATCAGCGCGTTCCATTAGTAGCACACAACGCCCAAAATGCTCTATTAGTCATTCAACAAGGCGACTGCGGTCGTTGTGGTCGTGGCGAAAACGTCACTAGTGACGTCATCATTTTCGACCACACAACGCTCACAACGACCTTTGTCAAGAGGTGAGTCGAATAACCGTTCCACTTGGGTGTACAATTGTAACGCCGGCAAGCAAGCGGAACGGGGATAATCGCAGTCGTGAACATGGTCGTTGTGAGTTACTAATGGAACGCGCTGCATATGGGCAAGGTTGTGTGGCGCACAAGGGCGTCAAAGCATGACAGACGCTGTCAAGATATTTAAAAAAAAATCTTTATTACAACTTTAGGCGCTTATCAGTACTATTCCACAGGACGACGACGGCGCGGAAGATGCTTGGCGCGTCACTGCCCTTATATGATCAGTAATAAGCAAGGTCCAAATTTCAATTAAAGTCTTATAGTAGGTACTTAATAACCAAACTTGCTGTTTTTCAACTTCCTCGAGTTTATTATAGATGACTATCGCAGCACGCGAGGAAATACGTGTTGTAAGTGTTTTAATTAATATATTTCGGGGTAATAATCTTTAAAGGACAGCAAAGGTTATTGTGTAGACCTTTTTTTCAGGACGTCGTAAAATTTCTTTGAGAAAGGCAACGTGTAGGTTTGGGCTGCCACCTTTTTTCGAAGAAAATATAATATTTTTGTTTTTTAAACTTAAAAATATACTATTTTCTTAAGTTTTCGCGACTTGTATACATAACAAAACTACGTTTTAACGGTTTTAAGCGCGGTAATTTTATTTGATTTTGGTTTTTCCGACGTTTCGGCCACTTTTCAGTGGCCGTGATCACGGAAGACAAAGATGTCAAGTGTCAACGAGTATTGTTAAAGTTTTATTTAGCCTACCGCCAACTTATTAATTTTAATTATTTAATTTTTAATTTTGTTTATGGTTATTATTTAATCTATGGGAGCCTAATCTAATTTACTACCGCTTCGCAACATGTTATGGCTTGAAGAGAAGAAGCGGCGCAAGAAACTCTTCAGCAAACATGCCTAGCTCTAATAATTTTATATAATATTAAAATGGGTGGAAGGAAAAATAAAAGTAATTATCAGTCAAGTTGGTTTGTGTTCCGTTGTACGCAGAAAGAGCTCACAGTGTCCTGAGGTCTGGCAGCTGATTTTTGCTGGGTTTGGGTCTTAATAGTTTTGATAATTGGATCCCAAACAGGTGGTACTTGCCAACCATCTTCTCTATTGAAATTTGGGTGTTTTTTGATTTCAATAGCCTCACGCATCATTCTAGGTATGAAACGATTCTCTTTCGCGAGGATTTGTGGGTTATCGAATCTGATGTAGTGGTTAGGTTTATCCAGCGTGTGTTCACTGATCGCAGACTTCGTAGACCTTGTGTGTTTCATGTCAGCAATGTGTTCTTTTACTCGTGTTTTTATGCTCCTCTTTGTTGTTTCGATAACCCACAAATCCTCGCGAAAGAGAATCGTTTCATACCTAGAATGATGCGTGAGGCTATTGAAATCAAAAAACACCCAAATTTCAATAGAGAAGATGGTTGGCAAGTACCACCTGTCTGGGATCCAATTATCAAAACTATTAAGACCCAAACCCAGCAAAAACCAGCTGCCAGACCTCAGGACACTGTCAGCTCTTTCTGCGTACAACGGAACACAAACCACTTTTATTTTTCCTTCCACCCATTTTAATATTATATAAAATTATTAGAGCTAGGCATGTTTGCTGAAGAGTTTCTTGCGCCGCTTCTTCTCTTCAAGCCATAACATATTGCGAAGCGGTAGTAAATTAGATTAGGCTCCCATAGATTAAATAATAACCATAAACAAAATTAAAAATTAAATAATTAAAATTAATAAGTTGGCGGTAGGCTAAATAAAACTTTAACAATACTCGTTGACACTAAGAAAATATTATGTGAACCAGTACGGTCTGGAAATCGCAAATAAAATTCGGCGGTGTGAGTGCCTAAAAACAAAACATGCGCGTTTAGTGACATCGTTAAATTTCTTAAAAAGGTGTCGCGATAATAATATTATACCGGTATGTGTAAAATTAACATCTAAAAAAGATATATCGGGAAGCGCCAGCATTCTACGCCAGGCTAGTTTAAAGTTATTAAGATGCCTTATCCGCCAACACCGTTTAAATTTGAACCACGTAGATAGAGCTATCGAGACGCAAAACAATGAAATACAGGTAATACTATCGACAGAAGATTTCCAAAACTACATTGATATTGTTAACAAGAGAGCAAAGGTCAAATATGAACAACTAAAAAACCGCCAAATTTCAAAATACAACCAAATGCTAACAAACCAAAACAAACATCTTGGTACAAGGAACGCGCAAAATATACCTGAGCTCAATGGTGAAGCAATTGTTGATGTGCACGGAAACGCGACCACTAATCATATGTCACTGTCGGTGGTTAACCTGTCAAAACAAACATTCGATAAAAACACCGTTTCGGTATTAGAAAAAGGCCTTAATTACGCAATAACCCCGCGAAAAATACCTTTTGAAAACATAATCTGCAACGTAGAGGAATGTCTGGTAAGGAACAGCATGCAGAAAGAGGATGCGGAAGCTATACGACAAGATATCTCATCGGTTTTACGCCGTAGTCGTCTACCCAAACCGAATCTCACTCGTGCTGAATATATTGCCTTAAAAAACATTCGCAATAAACCAGAAATAACCGTGCTCCGTGCAGATAAAGGTAACGCGACCGTCGTCATGGATACGTCTGATTACAATAGTAAAATACAAGATCTTTTATCGGACGAAAGCACTTATAAAAAGGTCAAAACTGACCCCACGGATAAAGTAACCAAACAAACAATCGCGGTTATGAAAAAACACTCCGAAAAATTAAGCTTAGACGTATCCGCACTCACACCATCTTGCGCCAAAGCGCCTAAACTGTATGGGTTACCTAAACTTCACAAAAACAACATCCCCTTGCGCCCTATAGTTAGCCAGCTTGACTCACCAACATACAGACTGGCACAACATCTCGCGAAGACACTCAACAATCTCCGCGGCAACACACCCTACCATGTCAAGGATTCCTTCGACTTCATCAGCGCAATTGAAAATTTGACATTGGCTGAGGATGAAGTACTAGTCAGTTTTGATGTCCAGTCCTTATTTACCAGTTTACCAGTGGAAGACTGCATTGAGATTGTCAAAAGGAAGCTAATAGATAACAACATGCCTGAGGAATATGCAGATCTACTAAAACATTGCCTCACATCTGGCTATTTCGTGTGGGACTACGGCTTCTACGACCAAATCAACGGTGTAGCCATGGGCTCACCGGTGTCTCCTGTCGTAGCTGACATTTTTATGGAAGACTTCGAGCAGAAGGCACTGGATACCGCTCCGGCTAAGCCGAAGATGTATAAAAGGTACGTAGACGATACTTTTGCCGTCCTCCCAAACGATAAAGTCTCTGCATTTCTAGATCATCTCAATTCCATTAGCAGTAATATTAAATTTACTATGGAACTAGAGGCAAATAATAAATTAGCTTTTCTGGATGTGCTCATCCTAAGGAACCCTGACAATACTCTTGGTCATACGGTGTATAGGAAACCTACCCATACAGATAAATACCTTAATGGTTCGTCTCACCACCATCCTAGTCAGTTAGCTACCGTGGGCAAATCTTTGTTTCAGAGAGCACGGAAAATTTGTGACGAGAACCACATAGCTGGAGAGCTTCAGCATGTCAAGCGAGTTCTACAACGCAATCAGCTGAAGACTCCACACCAACGTCACAAAGGCCCCAAACCACCTTCAGTTGAGCGGTGCCCTGCTACCCTACCCTACATCAAGGGGGTCACAGACAGAATTGGCCACATCCTCAGGCGAGCTTCAATCAAAACATATTTCAAGCCGCAGAAAAAGATTACCCAATTTCTGAGACCTGTGAAATGCAATATCCCACTCCAGGATGCAGGAGTTTACAAGCTTGATTGTGAGTGTGGATTGTCATACATTGGGCAAACAAAGAGGAGCATAAAAACACGAGTAAAAGAACACATTGCTGACATGAAACACACAAGGTCTACGAAGTCTGCGATCAGTGAACACACGCTGGATAAACCCAACCACTACATCAGATTCGATAACCCACAAATCCTCGCGAAAGAGAATCGTTTCATACCTAGAATGATGCGTGAGGCTATTGAAATCAAAAAACACCCAAATTTCAATAGAGAAGATGGTTGGCAAGTACCACCTGTTTGGGATCCAATTATCAAAACTATTAAGACCCAAACCCAGCAAAAACCAGCTGCCAGACCTCAGGACACTGTGAGCTCTTTCTGCGTACAACGGAACACAAACCAACTTGACTGATAATTAATTTTATTTTTCCTTCCACCCATTTTAATATTATATAAAATTATTAGAGCTAGGCATGTTTGCTGAAGAGTTTCTTGCGCCGCTTCTTCTCTTCAAGCCATAACATGTTGCGAAGCGGTAGTAAATTAGATTAGGCTCCCATAGATTAAATAATAACCATAAACAAAATTAAAAATTAAATAATTAAAATTAATAAGTTGGCGGTAGGCTAAATAAAACTTTAACAATACTCGTTGACACTTGACATCTTTGTCTTCCGTGATCACGGCCACTGAAAAGTGGCCGAAACGTCGGAAAAACCAAAATCAAATAAAATTACCGCGCTTAAAACCGTTAAAACGTAGTTTTATTAAAAATATACTATAATACTTTTGAGAAAGTTAGGCGAAAAAATACGATATAAAATGCATTAATTCTTTCTATCTCTTGACATTGAAAAAGGCGCGATTTTCAAATTAATCTATTAATTAATTGAAAATTTGTGTATATCGTCGTTTATGACATCAACGCCCCATAATCTGTTCCACTAGACTTTATGATTGTAACATCCGCAAGCAAGTCGAACGGGAACAATCGCGGCCGTGAATGTGGTCGTTGTGAGTCATTTCTGGAACGGAACCTTAGTTTCAGTGGCATTAGTTTGTCACATGTCACACCCGTTACTAGTGTCCACTTTAGCCATGCTACATTTATTCTTCTTACAATCTTGTCTATATCATAATTACTCTGCAGTAGCTGTACTCATGATAATGATTTCAGCATGACTCTATGTACCACTGATTTGTCTTACATTTACATTGATTCCTCTACTGAGGGAGCGGACATACTTCAAAAGATTCAGTCGGGAATATTGAAGTCATCACTGTAAAGACTTTAAATCGATTTACATAAAGCTAGTATGAATTCAGCACTGTCTTCCATCTTTGAAGTCGGTAGTTGGATTGATGTAAAGCAGCTTTAATCTCCGCGCAAGTAATGTCTGCCAAGTGGTAGGGTGTTTGCCCGTCTGGATGGCTTCTTCTTCTCCGTCGTCACACTCTTGGCAGAGTGGTCGTGGTCCTCATGACAGGGGTGTTGGCAAGCTTCACAATTCGTCGCCATTTCTCTCGTACTGTAGCTTTCCTCGTGCATTCGTGGAGTGGACCATGGCGTGGATGTGTAGTGGATGGTTTCTACCCCTGCTCTAAGGTATGTCACCATAACCAGTTCAGGTTCCAGTTTTCCTTTAGAGAGCGGTAGCACAATGCTAGCATCTTTGATGTTACAAATGTCCATACACGATGGTAAACGCTTTTATCCATCGGGCCGTCTGCCTATCGGCTGGACTCATACAAAAAAATCTGTTGACGACATCAACATCGATGTGAGCAATTCAGCGACCCGTCTAAACAGGCGATAAGAACATAGGTATAATTTGCTAAGCCTCGTAGATAATGTAGAAGCGACCGTTAAGCGCAGGAAAGAGACGGGTCGGAACGAGACAGATATAGCTCATGTATAAAATTATGAATTATTGTTTTAAAATTTAATTAATTAGTTTTAAGAGCTTAATTGTATAATAGCCTTAAGTTGTTAGGAAATAAATGTATAGCGTTTGTCTTTCATTAAAAGTAGGACCCCTAATAGATCCTGGTAAACGAGACCAGGCTACGGGCGTGCAGAACGCAGCCTGGAGCCCGGGACTCAAAATGAAAAGGGGACCGGGTTACAGGCGTGCAGAACGCAGCCTGGAACCCGGGACCCAAAGGGTGGCGGAAACCGGGCTACGGGAATGCAGAACGCAACCGAAGCCCGGGATCCGTGAGGTATGCCTGCACTACTGCCTATTCCATAAGCGAGTAGGCCATAATGTTAGTGCAGGCAGAGGTCCGCGCGCGACAGCGCATGATTTTGTAATTAGGTAACTGTAATTTTTTTTTTATTAGACTTGACTTTATGTTGTTGGTCCGAGGACCTTACAACTTTACCGGGGTTTTTGGGGCGAGTGTCTTTGCTTCTGGAGCTGGAACCCGGGGGGGCAACTTGCTTGAGGGAGCTCCCTAAGGAGTTCTACCTCGGCTGGACTGTTGCCATGAGAGGGGGATGAATTTAATGATGCCCACTATAGGGCGACACAAAGCACTAATTGAGAACGGGCGACGGGTAATATAAAGCCCGAGGGGAAGGATCCCGGCGGGCCGGGATCGGCGGTTCGCGGCGGCCTACGCTATCTTACTGCCGTTTCGCAACGTGGGTAAGGTAACTGTAAGAGCGCTCGGCGCTTTATATTTATAGCAGTGAAGCGGGGGGCGAGGAAAATGCCCATTACAACGTCCCGCATACGGAAACCATAATAATGTAAGGATCCTCAGGGTAGACTAGGATCTATGGTGTACTGAAATTTGTAGTAACAATAAGATAGAATAAGGCTTGGTTAATGTAAAATTGAAAGAAATAAATTAAAGGGGGTGTTACAACGAAGCGGGGGGTCGGCGGAGGCAGCTTGTATAAATATAGGGCGCCTTGAAGGCGCATTCGTAGATGGGCTGAACGCCTCCGCTCCCACGGAGTCGGGAAGCCCCCAAAGTCCGGTATCGCTGAAACAGCCATCTGCGGCTATTCAGCTGGGTCCAGCTCCAAAAAAAAAAAAACCCCTTCGTAGTTCGTGACAAGCAGTAGTTCGCGCTAAGCAGCCAACAAAGGAAAGAAGCTCCCTCCCGCCGACGCGTACGAAGTTGAAGCCTCCCGTAGTATCATTTTCGGTGGTTTTATTTCGGAAGCTCCAGAATATTGAACCAGCGACCAACCTCCGACAGTCCACTAAATCTCCAACAAAATGAATCAATAGTTAAGCAGGAGAATGAATAAATAGCAAGTCATAGGAACTGGTCGTAAATAACGATTTTTAGTAATATATTTTTGTTATTTCTATACATCCAAACAAATAAAAAATGAATAGTACTTTTCGTAACGACAATGCAGACATTTTAAATAGGTATCAATTTTAATAATGTGTAAAGGCGGGAAAAGTGACATGTCATCGTTAGCCATTTTAATATATAATGAAAAAAAATAACAACTGACAACTGGATGGATGACACGTTTCAATAAATTCTAAAATAATGATTTTATAAAATAGCAGGTGTTAATTTTTTATATTGCATGACTTTAGCAATGTGTAAAGGCGGGAAAAGTGACATGTCATCGTCAGCCATTTTAATATATAATGAAAAAAAAATAACAACTGACAACTGGATGGATGACACGTTTCAATAAATTCTAAAATAATGATTTTATAAAATAGCAGGTGTTAATTTTTTATATTGCATGACTTTAGCAGACAGGCATACGGCTAACCTGATGGAAAGCGGTTACTGTCGCTTATGGACATTTGCAACACCAAAGGAGCTACCAATATGCTGCCGCTCTCTAAATGGAGACGAACATGGTCACTTATGCCGGAATACAGCTTAAGGTTTTTATGGCGGCATACTCTAAACCAAGTGTGGTATCCGTTCAGACAGGCACATTCCATTCCACCTGGCTGTGAGTTGTTTTGTCGCCTCTTACGATAGGCCGCCTCAGCGTTGGAAATTGTAATCTTTATCCCGTTCTGTACGGATATTTTTTATTTTATTGCAGGAGATCAGCCGACAGGTAGACGGCCCACTTGACGTAAAGCGGTTACCATCGCCTATGGACATTAGAAACACCAAAGTTGCTACAAATGCGCTGCTGCTCTCTTAAGGGAAACTGAAAAAATACCTCGTTTCTTTGAAAATTAACGCGAATAAATGACAGTAAATAATAATAAGACAATCATAAAAAGTGTTACAGATAATCTAAATTCCCAGGGGTAATAAAACACGTGTTGCCAAGGATTATTATTGGCTCGCAACAGTATTGTTTACATCTTAAACTTAAATTGTAAACGAAGTTGCGGGCACAGTTAGTCTATATTATCTTTATATATATAATTCTTCTGTACGTGTGTTGACAGTGAACTTCTCCTAAACGGCTGGACCGATTTGAATGAATTTTTTTGTGTGTGTTCAAGTGGATTCGAGGATGGTTTAGATTCACAATTGGACCCGCTAGGTGGCGCTGCAATCGGGGTCTAAATTTTATTTCTTCAGGGCAGAACAACGTCTGCCGGGACAGCTAATAATTTTAAAAATGTGAAGTTTAGATGAATGTGTGTTACTCAGTTTGTAGTTTGTACTGTTTTGCCAGGTGGTAGGGTATTTGCCCGACTGGCTACCACCCCTGGTCTAGAGTATGCCGCCATAACAGCCTTGAGTTGTGTTCCGGCATTAGTCACCAGGTTCCAGTCTCCCTTAAGAGAGCAGCAGTGCATTTGTAGCACCTTTGGTGTTGCAAATGTCCGTAGGCGATGGTAACCGCTTTCCATCAAGCCGTCTGCCTGTCTGCTGAATTCCTGTAATTAAAAAAAAACTCTATCACGCCAGAACGGCAGAAGAGATCTGGATGAAATTTGGCACAGGGATCCCGGAAAAATGTACGGTTCCCGTGGGATCAATAACGCAGGCGAAGCCGCGGGCAACAGCTAGTAAGTACACTAGCTGTTGCCCGTTTAACTTTATAGTAATAAATGTTAAGCTAAAATTCCAAAATGTAATTAACAACCCAAGCGCGATCACGCACGCCTCTACAAGGACGAAAGAAAATCTAAAAGAAAACTTATTTTCGTAAGAAAAATTATACCTTATTATTACGATACGAAAGTTTAAAACTACTATTGAGAGGTTTATTAATAGGTCATGTTGTGTTTTCTGTGAACTTTTCTGTAATAAATTGTTAACATATTACACTTTACTTTGTCTGTCCGTATGGTCTAATCTAGTAGAACATACAGGCCGACGGCCCACCTAGTGGAAAGCGGTCACAAGTCACGTTGTCGCCAATTGCTTGAGTTAGTCGAGCTTACGCTTTCTCGTAGTCCTGGCATAACGCGCAGGGAGGAATCTGGAGGCGCAGATAGTGCAAAATCTCCTCCCGTGATTCCATCACAAGGGTCCATCAGCATTTGGGGATGCGGTGGAACTAACCTCTTGGTGAAGCGGGTCACTCTGCATCCCGGAGTGATTCAGGCCTTGATGCGCGGATGAGCATGGGTGTAACTACGTTCTAAGTCTCATGTTCTTCTTACCACAAACGTGGGCACGAGGGAGGCAGGTTCAGGTTTAGTGTAGATGTGAACGTCTGTATCAGAGTCCCACACAAGCCGTACGGCGCGTAACACAGTTTCTGGCGTTGCGTTGGGAGGTGCGGCGGGTGGCGTGATTTGCGCTGGTATGTCACAGCTAAACTAGTTGCGATCGCGGCGGCGTCAGCGGTGCACGTATTTAGAGAACGGCTAAAATGCCCCTATCAAAAGTGGCACGATATTGCCTTACCACTACTACCAGGAAATTGTTGTTTTATTTCGTCCCACATTTTTTTTACAACATGCCTATATTTATGATGTGGATGTTTTGACATCCATATTGCTGGTCTACTCAGTATTTCACTAATGAATTGTTCCATATCCATTATTTATTGGCTCAACGCGCGATAAAAACAAAATTATTTGTTCCGGTCGCGCGATGCCTCAATGCGTCCACCGATGCCGCCGCGCGCGCCGCTCTAAGCTGTGGCCGCCTCGATATTGACTAGTACATTTGTTTCACTCGCACATCGCGTAGCTCGTCGTCGCCGCGTGCCGCGCGCCTCTTGCCGCGCCGCAGTGCGCGTCGCTAGTAGCTGTGGCATACTTCATAGGTTGTCTACCATTTGTTTTCGCCGCTCACCGCTTGCCGCGCCACACGACGCGTCGCAATCCGCATCGCTCTTAGCTGTGGGCAGGGGGTAAGGTCTAACCCCCCAGCGCCCGATTTGTACGAAATGCATTCCCATTGCGGCAACATAATGTGATACCCCATAACATACCATTAACAAAAAGGAGAAAAGACATAGTCTGCACTAATATTCTCTCGCATACAGCTTGCTTACAACACCAGGTATGCTACTTAAGTATATTTTTATACAACAAAGTTAACAAAATTTTACGAATTTATGATTTTACATACCAAGAGTGTAAGTTAAAATTAAATAATTGGCTTTTAACTCTTGACTATGATGGGACAGAACAATTGTTAAAAATATATATAACACAATTTTTTTTTATTGCAGGAGATCAGCAGACAGGCAGACGGCCCACTTGATGGAAAGCGGTTACCATCGCCTATGGACATTTGCAACACCAAAGGTGCTACAAATGCGCTGCTGCTCTCTTAAGGGAGACTGGAACCTGGTCACTAGAGTTTTAGACACAATTATGTACATTCCGTAATCTTATTTATTTCATTGACATTGTTATCTTTTTTATATATACAATTCACAATATCACAAGTCACACATAATATGCACACACACACGCATACACACACACACACACACACACACACACACACACACACACACACACACACACACACACACACACACACACACACACACACACACACACACACACACACACGCGCGCGCGCGCACACACAAACACACACACAAAAACGTGCGAGCGTGCGTACGCGCGCGCACATACATAATTATTTATTTTTCTTTTAAATGAATGTAACTGTAATTAATAATTTCACAATCAGAATTTTACCAATTAGGAAGGAGGTCCCCGAGATACAGGTCGACCTAGTTTGGGGACCAATGAGTTTCAAAAATTGTAAATTATGTTTTATTCAATAAATCACTTCAATTTTATTGGTACAGAATATAACACTTTTTTTTTAATATATTGCATATGTTGCAGACTCATTAGTTTAATTTTTTTTTAAGTCTAAGGCTTGGCAACTAGGCCTTTAAGCCAAACGCCGTTGTATTGTAGCCTACAATCGACGTCATTCAGCAGCGTCTCCGATGCGAGTAAGCCGGTACTGCGGTCACCAACCCGCATGCCAAGCGTGGTGACTATGGCATTTCCCCCAAACATGAAACGCAAACATAGACCATGGCCCTTAGTTCCCGGCGGCCCCGCTAGTCCCGGCTACGGCAGCGGTCGGGGTAACTACGGGGAGGAGGGTGCTAGAAATCTCCGGGTTACGGGAGGCTGCCAACGTAACCAACTGACACTGGCAACGTACAATGGACGCACGATCAGGCTGGATAATCACCTCGCGGAATTGGAAGTAGAGTTAAGTCATATCAAATGGCACATTCTAGGGTTATCTGAAGTCCGAAGAGAGGGGGAGGATACTATAACCCTGGAGTCCGGGCACTTGCTCTACTTCCGAGAAGGTGATAAGGCCTCCCAGGGTGGTGTCGGTTTTCTTGTCAACAAGTCCCTCGTTAACAACGTTGTGGAAGTCAGCAGTGTGTCGAACCGGGTAGCGTACCTAGTACTAAAACTCACCAACAGGTACTCCCTGAAGGTGATACAGGTATATGCGCCGACCTCGGCACACCCTGACGAGGAGGTTGAGGCCATGTATGAGGATATCACTAAAGCCATACATGGGACGACCTCCGCACACTACAACGTTGTTATGGGGGACTTCAACGCCAAAGTGGGAGTACAAGAATGCGACGAACCGAAAATCGGACCTTATGGCTTGGGGCGCCGAAATCACAGGGGGCAAATGCTGGTCAACTTCCTCGAAATGCAGGGGCTCTTCTTGATGAATTCGTTCTACAAGAAGAAGCTCCAAAGGAGGTGGACCTGGCAGAGCCCCGATACTGTGACAAAGAACGAGATAGACTTTATCATGGCGGACAAGAAGCACATATTTAGAGATGTCTCAGTGGTCAACAGGTTTAATACCGGCAGTGACCACCGACTTGTACGAGGCACTCTAAATATCGACTTCAAAGCTGAAAGACTCCGCCTGATAAAGTCTAATCTCCGACCTACGCCGCCCCAGATTATCTTAGGGTCCGAACAGTTCCAGCTGGAACTGCAAAATCGGTTCGAATCGCTGGAAACCACTGGCGATGTTGACGAGATAACCGACAACGTGGTGAAAACAATGCGAGAGCTGGGCCGAAGGCACTTTCCACCTATGCGAAGAAGCAAACGCTCTGAACTCTCCACCGAAACCTTGGATCTCATGAGGATGAGACGTGAGATGCCATCTACTCTTTTTGCCTCACCGGAGCATAGGGCTCTCTCTAAACGGATAAGAAAACTTGTAAGACGGGACCTCCGCTGCTCAAACACGCGAGCCATTCAGGCTGCTATAGAGCAGAATAGGGGGTCCAAAGTTTTCTTAAAACCATTGGGGAGAAGCCATCTTGCAAAAGTGAGGACAGCAGATGGCAGGGAGCTTACGTCTCACTCTGAGATCCTAGCGGAGGTGGAACGGTTCTACGGGCGATTGTATTCTTCGCGGGCGGAAAGACCTTCGGTTCAAGGCGCTAATGATCCACGTGCACCACTCACGCGCCACTATACGGAAGATATCCCGGAGGTCGACATTGGCGAGATTAGGACGGCACTCGGGCAACTTAAAAATGGCAGGGCTCCGGGGGACGACGGTATTACAACTGAGCTCCTCAAAGCGGGAGGGATCCCAATCCTGAAGGCTTTAGCGGAGCTCTTTAATTCCGTTATCCTCCGGGGCACTGTGCCAAGGGCGTGGACCAAGAGTGCGGTGGTCTTGTTCTTCAAGAAGGGTGATAAGACCCTCTTGAAGAACTATAGACCCATCTCACTCTTGAGCCACGTCTACAAGTTGTTTTCGAGGGTCATCACGAATCGTCTCGCCAGAAGACTTGACGAGTTCCAACCACCGGAACAGGCTGGGTTTCGAAAAGGCTACAGCACCGTAGACCACATCCATACTGTTCGGCAGATTATACAGAAGACCGAGGAGTATAATCAGCCGCTGTGTATGGCATTTGTGGACTACGAAAAAGCCTTCGACTCTATCGAAACTTGGGCTGTTCTAGAGTCTCTGCAGAGATGCCGTATCGATTGGCGATACATCGAGGTGTTGAGATGTCTGTATGATGCCGCAACGATGACCGTTCAGATCCAGGACCGGAGGGCGAAGCCTATACCTCTACGTCGCGGGGTGAGACAGGGGGATGTCATATCCCCGAAACTGTTCACCAACGCGATGGAGGATGTCTTCAAAACTCTGGAATGGAATGAACGGGGCATCAACATCAACGGCGAGCGCATCTCCCACCTACGTTTCGCTGATGATATTGTCGTCTTTGCAGAGACGTTGGAGGGACTTACCGACATGCTGAACAGCCTGAATGAATCCTCCCGACGGGTCGGTCTCGGCATGAATTTGGACAAGACGAAAGTCATGTTCAACGAACATGTCATGCCGAGACCGGTAAACGTCGATGGTTCCCCTCTTGAGGTTGTGCAGGAATATGTATACCTTGGACAAAAGATCCAGGTAGGCAAACACGGCCTCGAGAGGGAAGCCAATAGGAGGATCCAGTTAGGTTGGGCAGCATTCGGTAATCTTCGACATGTCTTCTCGTCGACCATTCCGCAATGCTTGAAGACGAAAGTCTTCGAGCAGTGCGTCCTACCCATCATGACATATGGTGCCGAGACATGGACACTGACAGCGGGACTGGTCCACAAATTCAAAGTCGCTCAACGGGCTATGGAGCGAGCTATGTTAGGTGTTTCTCTTATGGATAAAATCAGAAATGAGGACATCCGTAAGAGAACGAAGGTAACTGACATAGCTCGCAAAATTAGCAAGTTGAAGTGGCAGTGGGCCGGTCACGTCTGTCGCAGGACCGACGGCCGATGGAGCAAACGAGTCCTGGAGTGGAGACCACGTCTCGGCAAACGTAGCGTAGGACGCCCTCCAGCCCGGTGGTCTGACGACCTGCGCAAGATCGCCGGCAGGGGCTGGATGAGGAAGACGGGAGACCGGGATATGTGGCGCGTACTTGGGGAGGCCTACGTCCAGCAGTGGACTGAGAGTGGCTGAAGAAGAAGAAGAAGACCCCCGCACAACGAAGTGGGGTGTGTTCTCCCAGGGCACACTCCAGGCACTTTATTGCGCTGGATCGGCTGGGCGTAACTATGTTCTAAATCTCAGCCTTTCCAACACATTCAAAGCGCAGGGTCGTCAGGGAGGAGGGGGTTTTTAGTGGGTATTGGGGTTGCTCGCCCGTGCAGCAACGCTCGGAGTCTTCCACACTATTCTGTGACGTCGATCGCGGACGGAGCGCTGCCAAGAGCATACTATTGCTGCAGTGTTATCGCCCCCGACCGACGCGTGTCGTTCCCCTAGCAACGACCCAGTTTGTGCGTAAATCGGTTAAGCATTTTCCCTCGCCTCAAAAACAAAAAAAAAAACACTACGCTCACGTATGGAAGCGAGAGTCGGGTATGGAAGAAAGAGCATGAAAGTAGAGTAAACGCGGTTGAGATGCAAGCACTGCGCAAAATCTGCGGAGTGACGCTAGCGGACCGCGTTCGTAATACCGAAGTAAGAAAGAGAGTTGCTCTGAAAGAAAGTGTCGGGGTGAAGGTAAGGAAGGTAATGCTTCGGTGGTTCGGGCATGTGGAAAGAATGCATGATGAAAGAATGACTAAACAGATATACAATGCAAAAGTGGTTGGATGCAGAAGTCGGGGAAGGCCACGACACACCTTCCATGATCAAATTGATCGTGTACTAGCAGAAGGTGATGTCAGGAGCCTTAAGAACAGACGAGCGTGCATGACAAGAGCTATGAATGTCAAAGAAGCGAGTGAGGTGTGTAATAATAAGCCTGAATAGCGCTCTGTTTTTCGTGCCTACCCTGCAAGGGAACTGGCGTGAAGTTATGTATTCTCAGGTATTTGACCCTTATTCAGGGACTTATCTACCGCCTTATCAGCCGTATCAATGATACGGGGCCCCCAGGCTACAGGCCCGAAACTGTGTAAGCAAAAATTTCACAATCGTTTATAGACTAATAACATTTTAGAGAATAACTGCTGGACCAACAGGAACGGAAATCTAGAAAAATTTAAATCATCTCCAGCTATGGATGATTTGATAAACAAGTTTTCCGAAAGAAAGGCGAGAAAAGTGTATCTTTCGAATTGTTTGTCTAACTTAGCTCCTAGGAGCATTAAGTATAAGTAATAACTTATAATCAATATGTAATTATTTTAATTAAATTCGAGCATTTTTTATTATTTAAAAAAAAAAATACAATTTCTTTATGCCCCCAACACATTTTGATACAGGGCCCGTCTAAGGCAAACTACGCCACTGCCCGTATTCGTAATAATTTAATCTAAATTACACTTTAAATCACTAGCATAACGTTCAAAATTCAATGCACTGTTACGCACATATGTGAATCTACGTGTCTGTTGATTTACGTATAAAAGAATATCTGTCTTAAGTATATACAGAGCTAAAATTAGTTAGAAATCTTTTAAGTTTTATTTAAAGTGAAAATTAATACTAACGGGTAAAGTGAAATTTGTTTTATTTCAAATGATTGGGAGTAGGTGAAAGAAAAGAGAGAAAAATCGGAGTTTGACATAGAAGTTATTGGTGGCCGTTGCTTCTTTTTTAAAAATGAAACTCGATATACTGGACTGTATAATTATTATTATTGAACTATTTACTTAATTTGAATTATACATAGAACAAGTAATAGCGCGAGAGAGTCGACTGAGAATGGTGTAAGAGTGGTAAGTCGCAAGTAAGGAAATAAGTTTTCGGCCTCCAAGGCCTCTCCTATATCTCGGATTCCGTCCAACGCCTAGCTGCTAATTGCGCGAGCTATGGATGTCGGCGGTATGCGGGGCGCGGAAAGTAGGTGTGCTCCGGCAGGCGGGTCAGGGGGTGCTCTCTGTCCGCAACAGGACAAAGTCTACGAAAAAATAGGTTTAAAACTAAAGAGACTGCAACAATAACTCAACGAGCTATTTAGGGATGAGGAAAGGAGTAGATATTTTAGCACATTTTTTAATGTAATTCAATACAAGCAACTTCCGTACTAAAGCCTAGTGTTTCTCAACAAAAGCAAAGAACAAAGGAACTTATGCCTTGCTTTCGTGTAAGGTGAAAGGGTAAAGGTAAGTATGCTCGTTGTGTTCAAATTTATTGGTTATATTTTTTGTGTTTTTAATACTTGAAAATTTTAGTTAAATTAAAAAAAACTGAATTTAATAGATATTATTTAGAATACCAAAAAGTGAGGGCCTAAAGAGATCGCTTTCGCAGGTTCATATGATGAACATGACAAATTTTAAAATATTGTTAGGATTAGTGGGATTCGAATTTTAAATGCCTTTAGAATTATCACAATGTTTATTAGAAAGTATTATTATTTTATTTAAGTTTATGGCTTGACAGCTAGGCCTTTAAGCCAGATCTTAGTTTACAATATAGTTTCTTCATTTTCTTAAGCCTATGTGTAGCACGGTAATCAGCTAGTGCCATTCAACGGAGTTCTTGTGACAATTCAAAAGGCCACATTTGACTATACAGTTCACATTTCTCACAAAACACATAATTACTACTCAAAAACTACCAATATCCTACAACTATTGTTCATTTCAGAGTCATTTTACACATTTTTAGAAAATAAAACTGCACAGCACAGCGTCTCCTTTCAGTTCCCGCCAAAAACTCTTTATTAGAAAGTACACACACGTAAATCACAGATCTTACAAACACAACCGAATACAACGAGTCTAAACCGTTAAGTCGAAAGTCGTAATGGCATAAATCGCACTTGCGTGCATTTTCGAAGCCAGTATCTTATAACGACGAACTTTGCGCGATTTATGTGATAAATATTTTCAGCCCTACGGTTTGGTTTTGTTGTATTCGGCCATACTTGTACGAAGTGTGAAGTACGTTACTTCTAATAAACTTGTGATAATTCCAACGACATTTTCGAATTCACAACCTACAAATTCGTAACAATAATATACGAGTATACATTATAATAACGTTGGTAACCATAGATGGCATTTGTTAGCCAGGTGGTAGGGCATTTGCCCGACTGGATAGCTACAACCCCTGGTCTAAAGCATGCCGCCATAACAACCTTGAGTTGTGTTCCGGCATTAGTGACCAGGTTCCAGTCTCCCTTAAGAGAGCAGCAGCGCATTTGTAGCACCTTTGGTGTTGCAAATGTCCATAGGCGATGGTAACCGCTTTCCATTAAGTGGGCCATCAGCCGGTTTGACAGCTTTGAAATAAAAAAACTACATTGTTTTTAACGCTATAAATAAGATGCATTCGGCAAAAGTCATTAAAACTAACATTGTCCCCGATGGAGCAGGAACATAAGTCTAAGTCATCTGTGTTATAACTAGGGTTGCCAGATGTGTTCGAAAAAAACAGGACATATTATTTTTATTAACATATAAATTGACTGAAAACTAACTTTTTGGTTGCATCGAATGATAAATTAAGAGCCAATGTACTTCCTTATATATTTAGTAATCGATATTTACTGCTTTTAATAAAGTTTTATTGCCTGAGATGGCATTTACGAATTCAGTGAACTAGCAGTTGTATAACGTAAAAGTTATACAGTGTAAAAATTATGGTTACCCATCAATCTTCGTGGGAATATTCACATTCTTACTCTTCTTTACAGTATATTGTTTCTATCCACTACTCCTCGTTACCTCAAGGAAAATTTCGAATTTCTCTATGTATCTAGCTCCCATAATTTTTTTATTGCAGGAGCTCAGCAGACAGACGGCCCACTTGATGGAAAGCGGTTACCATCTCCTATAGACATTTGTAACACCAAAGGTGCTACAAATGCGCTGCTGCTCTCTTAAGGGAGACTGGAATCTGATCACAAACGCCAGAACACAACTCATGGTTGTTATGGTGACATACTTTAAACCAGGGGTGGTAGCCATCCAGTCGGGCAAATGCCCTACCACCTGGCTGTGGGTTGTTTTGTCGCCTCTTACGACAGGCCGCCCGGCCGCAGGAAAATTGTATTCTTTCTCCGTTCCTGCACGGGTAAAGATAAAAGATAAATTGCGCCTCTCCACTAAATACAGATTAAAAACACCAGAACACACGTCCTGTTTTTATAATAACTCTTTCACCATCCAGGCTGCGCGTCTCTGGAATGAGTTACAGTTATGTATTACTATAAGACTAGCCAAATCCTTACCATACTTCAAAAATCAGGTACTTAGCATTAGTTTTCTATTCATCATAATCATCATCATCCGAGCGTTAAATCCCAGTTGCGTTCGGAGCGTTCACTCCGACGCCCAGGGTCTGATTTTCTACTTTTTCTACTCCACTTCACGCGGTCGTCTGCATCCCCAGTTTTGAGACCATTAGTACGCATCTCATCCTTCACAACGTCAAGCCAACATTTTTTGGGCCTTCCCATTCGACTGGGACCTGGCGGAGGTGGCATGGCTAGACATTTGTTCCCCACATAGTTAGCCGGTCTCCGTAAAACGTGGCCGTACCAGCGTAAGCGACACTCTTGCAGTTGGTCTGCTATGTCACAGACATGAAGACTGCTGCGGATGCGGGAGTTCCTGATACGGTCTTTCCGCGTCACTCCACACGTCTATCGCAGCATATTCATCTCTGTGACACGCAGTTCTTGCTTGTGTCGCTTAAGTACAGGTCACGTTTCAGTGCCATACAAAAGGGAAGGTCTTGGATTTATAGACCTGTCCTTTTTAGAAGCATTACTTTTCTATTGTGTATAATAATGGGGATTGTTCACTTTTTTTCAATTTAGCTATTTGAAAAACCATTTCGAGGAACAGTGTTCCTAATCATTTCTGTCTAGTTAAAATTCCAAAAAACGTACGATTTCCTTGTATTTTGTAAGGAATGCGTTTGACCTTTATTTGACCTTACTAAATCCTATGACGTCATTAACATCTGGTGAAATGCATATGAATACCGTAGTCATTCAGTTTTAAAACACAAAACGACCGACATTTTCTTTTTTATGTCATTGTTACGTCATACAACATAACATAAACAAACATTTCATTCGACGTATTCCAGCATAAAATTATGTAAATTAGCTCTTCAGACCAATATTTAGCAAATATCTGTATACTAAATGCTTAAATATGATCTTAAACTAAAAGTCAAAGAAAAGTGCTTAATATAAACGAGCGTTTTCGTAAACTGCGGTTGAAATGATATCGAAACCTTTTCAAGAGATACGATCCAAAAATAACTTGTTTACCAATAAGAAGATCATCACAGTGGAAGAAAAGTTTAGTACGGTAATACGGCTTACGCCAGAATTAATGCGTCCAACCTTCTGTACACAATGTCCAGCGCATTCATCAGGGAAGTGTAATGGTTTGATGAGGTGTTTCCTATGAGGAGGTCACTTCAAGGCGCAACATTTCCAAAATGACATATTGGAAGCAACGATTTAACCATCAAGTGATACTGTATTCGCTGGATAGCAGTGGATTTTCCAACAGGACTCTGCACCCTCCCATAAAGCTAAGTCTATCTAAAATTGGTTGCAAACCAATTTACCGGGCTTTGTTCGAAGCGAAGATTGGCCATTGTTGAACTCTGACTTGAATTCTTTGGATTATTCTTTATGAACTGGATTAGAGCTAATGGCATACAGAAAATTTACTAGAATCTGAATTTATCTCAAGCGAGCCCATATCAATAAATCAAAAATGATTCCTATTGAAAAGATTTGAACCACCCTAGAAGAATGGCCCACACCTTTAAAGCATATTAATTGAAAACGAGGATGGCTATTTTGAATAATTTAATTTTATATATACATAAATCTAGATGTTAGTAGTTATAATTCATGTAAACAATTATGAATATTTAACATTCCTCCATAAAATATTTCAGTTTTATTTTGTCTGAAGACATGAACATAGAAGGTAATGACTATATAGCTTATAGCTTAAGAGTTAAAGAATTCGATGATTTTCTATACTGAAAGCAAACTATTGTGAGTTATAAATATGTGAGTGCCATATATTTATATACGAATTGATTGATATATCTTTTGACTTGTTATTTTGTAACATGAAATATTAAATAACTTTTAGCAGTTAAACTTGTTTATTTACTTAAAACACTTATTAATAATAATTTAGGACATATAATCTTTTCAGAAATGTTCAGTTTTATCCATTTCTTTTTTCTGCAGGCTAGTATTTGGTATTTTCTAACGCTTGGATGATGATGAATATTTGGTATTTTCTCTATCTTTTTAAAGTTTTCATGTAAACTGCAGTGCATAACTCATATAAAGTTCTATGTTCAAGCATAACCCTTGCTTGTACAGAAAAGTTGTTGTGGCTAGTTCTTTCTGGATGACCTGAAAAAACAATTGATATAAATTGTCTGTTTAATGATTTGCATAGTCATTATTTAACTCATAAATCTACATATTAGTAACTATGTAACACATCAAGATTATTAAGATAGATAAGATATTATTAAGAGATTTACAATGAATAAGGTGTTTGTCACAAATCTTCATATTCCATGAAATCCTTCAAGCTTTAGAAGATGTGCTCGATTAGTCACTTTTTAAGCTGTATGTGTAAGTGAATATATTTAAAAGTACTGGAGAGTTTAATATTTTCCGGTAAGTTGTTGTATATGGTCAGACCTATAAGATACCTTAGAAATCAAACACACTATACAATGGTCAGGACAGTGGTGCAATCCTGTCTGTTCTTTTATTTGTATGTATTTATATGAGACACTTTACTTGTATTATAAATTAATAAGAAAGAAATATAGGTTGTTGGTTATTTGATTGCTCCATATTATCAAATAAGTAATTAATATTATATTAATCGTTTTCTAATAATGGGGATTGTTCACTTTTTTTCAATTTAGCTTTTTGAAAAACCATTTCGAGGAATAGTGTTCCTAATCATTTCTGTCTAGTTAAAAATCCAAAAAACGTACAATCCCCTTGTATTTTGAAAGAAATGCGTTTGACCTTTATTTGACCTTACTAAATCCTATGACGTCATTTACGTCTGGTGAAATGCATATGAATACCGTAGCCATTCAGTTTCAAAATACAAAAGGACCGACATTTTCCTTTTTATGTCATTGTTATGTCATACAACATCAACGTAAACAAACATTTTATTCGACGTACTCCAGAATTAAATTATGTATATATTATCTCTTCAGACCAATATTTCTTAAATATCTGTAAAGAGAATACTTACATATGGTCTCTAACTAAAAGTCAAAGAAAAGTGCATTATATAAACGAGCGTCTTCCTAAATGGCGATTGGAGCGATATTGAAATCTTTTCAAGAGATACGATCCAAAAAATAACCTGTTTACTGATGAGAAGATCATCCGGTGGAAGAAAATTTAACTGGCAAAACAATACACCTTGCGCCAGAATTTAGAAGGACGTCCAAAATCACATATTGGAAACAATGATTTAAGCATCAAGTGATACTTTATTCGCTGGATAGCAGTGGATTTTCCAACAGGGCTCTGTACCCTCCCATGAAGCTAATTCAATCCAACATTGGTTGCAAGCCAATTTGTCAGACTTTGTTCAGAGCATAGGTTGGTCTTCGTCGAGTTCTGACTTGAATTCTTTGGAGTATTCTTTATGAACTGCATTGGAGCTAATGGCATACAAAAAGTTCACCAGAACCTGAATTTATCTCAAGCGAGCCCAAATCAATAAATGGAAACTGATTGAAAAGATTAGTACCACCATAGAAGAATGGCCTATATCTTTAAAGCTTAATTAATTGAAAACAAGGATGGCTATTTTAAATAATTTGTTTTTATATATACATAAATCTAGATGTTATTAGTTGTAATTCATGTAAACAATATATGAATATTTAACATTCCTCCAAAAATATTTTAGCTTTACTTTGACTGATGTCTTAAGAGTTCACATTACGAGTTATAAGAATAAGATGGTTTCTATACTGAAAGCAAACTATTGTGAGTTATAAATTTGTATGTGCCATATATTTATATGAATTGATTAATAAAATATATCTTTTGACTTATTATTTTGCAAGATGAAATAATAAATAACTTTTAGCAGTTAAACTTGTTTATTTACTTAAACACTTATTAATAATAATTTAGGACATATTATATAATCTTTTCAGAAATGTTAAGTTTTATCTTTTTCTTTTTTCTGCAGGCTAGCATTTGGTTTTTCTATACATAAAGTTTTCATGTAAACTGCAGTGGACAAGTCATAAAATTCTATGATCAAACATAACCCTTGCTTATGCAGAAAAGTTGTTGCTAATTTTTTCTGAACCTGAAAAAAAATAATGTAAAGTGTCTATTTAGTTACTCGCATAGTCCTTATTTAACTCGTAATTTTTCATATTAGTAACTATGTTACACATCAAAATCATATTATTAGGAGATTTACAATCATTAAGGTATTTGTCACAAATCTTCATATTCCATGAAATCCTTCAAGCCATAGATGTGCTTAATTAATCACTTTTAAAACCCAGCAAAAACCAGTTGCCAGACCTCAAGACACTGTGAGCTCCCATAGATTAAATAATAACCATAAACAAAATTAAAAATTAAATAATTAAAATTAATAAGTTGGCGGTAGGCTAAATAAAACTTTAACAATACTCGTTGACACTTGACATCTTTGTCTTCCGTGATCACGGCCACTGAAAAGTGGCCCAAATGTCGGAAAAACCAAAATCAAATAAAATTACCGCGCTTAAAACCGTTAAAACGTAGTTTTATTATTTATTAAAGTAATATAGGTTGCTGATTTATTGATTGTACCAAATTATCAAATAAGTAATTAATATTATTTTAATCAGTTTCTAATGAATGAGTGAGACATGTAGCTATTTTTCTATAAATAGGTGCACATTTTAGATGAATTTTGACTTCAACACAAAGTATACTTACATCAATCATATATTAACTAATAATTAACATTACTGATTTCTTATATGGATGAAATTTACAGACAGGAATAGTAATATACTACACAGGTTATAAAAGGAAAGAAGGAAGGAAGATCTATGGACGAACATGTTGAATTTAGAAACCTTCACAAAACTACTTACATCAGGATTTTAGATCCTCTTATTTCTCCAATATGTACTACGAGTAGAGCTATGTACTCTAATAACATTACATGTTAGGTAGGTTTAGCGTATCAGCCTTTACAAAATTAACACTCCTATTTGAAGATCCGGCCATAAAATATTTACTTACTTTACACTTTTTTGTCGGATGACTTTAGAACATTTTTCTAAGGACGAAATTAATTGTAATGAATAATATTAGAATTTAGAAATGCTGCATTAACCGCCGATCTAAAGCCTAAATACCCAATGTTGCCAGGTTGATAATAGTGAAATTACTAAAATTTGTAATTCTTGTAAGTACACACGTGTGTAGGAAAGTAACTCCCAACATATTGACTTATAAAAGACCTTATCGAACATCGCCATGATTTTTAAATTGAAAACTTCGGTAGATCCTTCTAGGATGGGGAAAATGCACAGAATTCGCACGACCGTCACGCTCAGATACCAAGTTTTTATCTCTGAAGTGCAGTCTCAACGACTGATATTTTTTTTAAAGGTCTGACTAATAATACTCCCCCCCTCCCCCTCAATTGAAACTGACAATACAACCTTTTTATTTTAACTGGATTGACAACATCATTGGATAATGAGACTATGTCTAGGTATCAGACATTAAAAATGATAACCCAAATGTGATACCAAATCAAAGTATTTTAGTGGTCGAATGAGCTTTATCTGTTGTAATCGCCGAAAGAATACTTTATTACAAATTAAGAAAAGTAATGACATCGCAATGGTGTCTAATAGGTAATTTATGCCTGATTATCAATTAATGGTATTCAGTCTAACTGTACATTATTCAGTTTAAGTTATATTATATTGATTTTTCACTAAAGGTCACTTTAAATAACTTAACGGTAACTTTAGAAAATAATAAATGTTGAACACCAAAATATATAAAATAAATCTACCGATAAAATTGCTAAGCTGGCCACACTAAAATGATCACGATGTGTCATAATGAATAATGACAGTAACATTTAAATAGTAGCACAGATTAATATGATTATTTTCTTTTTATAGGCAAAGGAATTAATGTAAAGTTGTCCCCAATGACGTCATCGGATAATTTGTTTAAAAATCGAATTAAAAAAAAACTAACTCTTAAAACACAAAAATATTCAAATTAGTATCTTAAAATACCCTATTTTACATAATAAAAATATAAAATCAGAGGGTAATTTTTTTTGAACAATCCCCATTGTCTAATTAGCCAAACCATGATTAAAAAACTAGTTACGTGAAAAACCATTTCGAGGAATAGTCTTCCTAATCATTTCTGTCTAGTTAAAATTCTAAAAAACGTACAATTCCCCTTGTATTTTGCAAAGTTAATGTGTTTGACCTTTGTTTGACCTTACTAAATCCTATAACGTCATTACCATCTGGTGAAATGCATATGAATACCGTAGCCATTCAGTTTTAAAACACAAAACGACCGACATTTTCCTTTTTATGTCATTCAACATAATATAAACAAACATTTCATTCGACGTATTCCAGAATAAAATTATGTAAATTAGATCTTCAGACCAATATTTAGCAAATATCTGTATACTAAATACTTAAATATGATCTTAAACTAAAAGTCAAAGAAAAGTGCAATATGTAAACGAGCGTTTTCGTAAACTGCGGTTGGAACGATGTCGAAACCTTTTCAAGAGATACGATCCAAAAGTAACCTGTTTACCAATAAGAAGATCATCATAGTGGAAGAAAAGTTTAATACGGTAATACGCCTTACGCCAGAAGTTAATGCGTTCAGCCTTCTGTACACAATGTCCACCATATTCATGATCAGGAAGTGTAATGGTTTGATGAGGTGTTTCTTACGAGGAGGTCACTTCAAGGCGCAACATTTCCAAAATCACATATAGGAAGCAACGATTTAACCATTAAGTGACTCTATTCCCTGGATAGCAGTGGATATTCCAACAGGACTCTGCACCCTCCCATAAAGCTAAGTCTATCTAATATTGGTTGCAAACCAATTTGCCAGGCTTTGTTCGGAGCGAAGATTGGCCATTGTTGAACTCTGACTTGAATTCTTTGGATTATTCTTTATGAACTGGATTAGAGCTAATGGCATACCGAAAATTTACTAATAAATCAAAAATGATACCTATTGAAAAGATTTGAACCACCATAGAACAATGGCCCGCACCTTTAAAGCTTATTAATTAATTAATTGAAAACAAGGATGGCTATTTTGAATAATTTAATTTTATATATACATAAATCTAGATGTGAGTAGTTATAATTCATGTAAACAATTATAAATATTTAATATTCCTTCATAAAATATTTCAGTTTTATTTTGTCTGAAGACTTATGAACATAGAAGGTAATGACTATATAGCTTCAAGAGTTCAAACATTAAGAGTCGTAAGAATTCATGATTTTCTATACTGACGTACAAACTATTGTGAGTTATAAATATGTGAGTGCCATATATTTATATATGAATTGATTGATATATCTTTTGATGCCTTATGTCTGACAGATGACAAAGCGGAAGGGGTGCGACGTCGATAAACCTCCCCGGTGGCATAAAACACTCTGTGGTCCGGCTTTAGGACCTATAATCTTTTCAGCAATGTGGGGGGGTAGGCGTCTCTACTCTCATCCCGGCTTGTGTCTGGTAGTAAAAGCTCTATTGTCTGGTGAGTACCCGAGATTTTCTCTGGGTCCGCCTAAAACTGGGGATCACGCGAGTTTTGCTGGTCGCAGCTTATGCTCCCGTTCTAAGCTCAAGCGGATCCCCAAGAACTCGAGAAGTTTTGGGAGTCTGTGAGAGAAATTCTGGATCTGGCTGAAGGGAACGAAAGACTAATTATGTGTGGTGATCTTAATGCTGGGTGGGGACCAAACACTCATAAATCTACATATTGGCTGCAATGGCGGCCCACGCCTGTTAGTGTCGTTTCGATTACTTTACTGGTTAGAGCTCTCGCAAAAAAAATAATTATGCCGGCCTGCGCTATTAAAATGTGTCGGAACTATTTTAAAACGGGAAAGGATAAGTATGAGATGTCATTTAATCGGAAAACTTAACACTTTTCTCATGATTTCTTTGTAAAAACGTGAAATTTAATTTCGACATTTTCAAGGTTATCGAATTGATTGATGTTGTCAGGTGAAAAGTGTGACTTATTTTCCAAAATTTGGGGACTTTTGTTACGATTTTTTTTTATTTATGAAATATGAATAATTGAAAAAATCTATAGAAAACAGACATGTAATGTTTGTGTATCCGGTTTTCTTAAACTAGTTTATATTACGTTTTAGACTTCCTACGGATCCAATTGTAGCATATTTTTGGACAAAGAGATAGATTTTGAAAGAAAATATTTTGAATCATTTTCGGAATTATTTTTGCACTATGTTTTTTATATTTTCTTATCAACGGCACAGTTGTATTGAAATAAAGTACCTGAAATAATTATATATGATCGTGAACGATAAGATGTAAGTTGTGTGAAGGATAATTAGAAAATTTAAGAATACTTAACCATCATATAAAATTATTTCTAATCTAACCTTAGCGCTTTGGACAATATAAACTTTTCAATGTAACCTTATGACGTTTGACATAGAATTGACAGAATGCGTGCTGCAAATATCGTCAAAGAGGATGTAAAAAAAACTGAATATCGTTTAAAGCAGATGATTCGGTCGGAGTTATCTGTACTAATATTATAAAGAGGTAAAGTTTGTAAGTTTGTGACGTTGTAGGGGATAATCTCGGGATCTACTAAACCGATTTAAAAAATTCTTTTATTGTTGGAAAGCTACGTTAACAGGGAGTGTCATAGGCTATATAACATGACGCTTTATACCACGGGAACGGGACAGACCGCGGGTGAATCCGCTCCGGGCCGCTAGTAATATTATAGATAACTCTTTATTGTCATAATTAAGATATTAAATTTTGTCTATATTCTGTTAGCTGCATCTCCATTAATTCCTAATAAAGAAATAATTTAATATATTATATATATATATAATTATATAGTTTTTTTAGAATTATTACATTAGTATTGCTAATTAACAGACTTATAAATATGTACTAATTATCTGTACAAGCAGTTTATTGCGAATTAAAATGTGCTAAAATGTGTTATGAATTCATTTGTGCATGTATTTTTTATGGTTCGTTCCAAGACGCACAACTTTTGTTGCTAATACTTTATTAAAAAAAAAAACTAAAACCTCTGAGTAATATTAAATTATATCACATAAAGCGATTAAATCGTAACGATCATTTAAACTTTTCACTTACATAAAAAAATATTTAATTATAAAAAATGGGGTAATATTTTTTTCCTGATATCCCGAAAACGCAGAGTGAATTTAGCAACGCTTCGCGTTTTTGATGCCGTTTTTGCCGGTGTTGTTTGTTATAATGAATCATGTATAGGCCAGAGATTAAAAATGATAACCCAAATGTGACACCAAATCAAAGTATTTTAATGGTCGAATGTTTTAATTGCGAAAAGAATACTTTATTACAAATAAAGAAAGTAATGTCATTGCGATGTCTAATAGAATAACTGGAATTTTTGCCTGGTAATCAATGAATTACAATATTACTTCGTAATACCGAAGTAAGAAAGAGAATTGGTCTGAAAGAGAGTGTCGGGGTGAAGGTAAGGAAAGGAATGCTCCGGTGGTTCGGCCATGTAGCAAGAACGCATGATGAAAGAATAACTAAACAGATATACAATGCAAAAGTGGATGGATGCAGAAGTCGTGGAAGGCCACGACACACCTTCCATGACCAAATTGATCGTATACTAGCAGAAGGTGATGTCAGGAGCCTTAAGAACAGACGAGTGTGCATGAGAAGAGCTATGAATGTCAAAGAAGCGAGTGAGGTGTGTAAGAATAAGCCTGAATTGCGAAAAATCCAACTCTTAAAACACAAAAATATTCAAATTAGTATCTTAAAATACCCTATTTTACGTAATAAAATCATAAAATCAGAGGGTAATTTTTTTTGAACAATCCCCATTGTACAAATCTAAAAAATTCGAATACGAAGCGAGCGGTGAGTTTACAAATAATTTAATTGCAAGCCTATTTTATTATCAATATTTATGTGCCAATCCGCACATTTTGATCTATTCGAGCCAGGATAACCCAGTTATATAATCAATACTTAAAGTTAAAACCAAAATAAAGTGTTTTGTGAACAATTAAAATATCTTCACCTTATCGACTTTTTATGTGGGTAGGTAATTTTCTTAAATTGTAATTTATATTGAAATTAGTAATCTAATATTATAAATATCAGTCTAAATAGTGAGTTTTTTGTGTATTTCATCGATATTTGTACTAATTGCATTTATAAATAGTTGTTTTCTTGTTAAATTACGACCGTCATTTTGTGTTCATTTTTCAAACAAGTGTAGTATTGCAACATTGTATTAAGGAATTTCGTATCACATTCTTTATGCATTTGGAGTGTTGTGTATCGAAGTAATTATATTTTGTGTTTACGAACTTCACCCGAATATCATCATCTGTTAATCCCGATTGTGTCTTACGATTACTTAGTCCCATTTTAGTACTTAATCAAAATGATGGACGACGTACAATATGAGGACCTATTACAGCCATTTATAACGATGAAAGAAATGTGTTTTGTTCGCGCTCAACGTTTATATGAAATGTCTAAAGCGGTTAAAAATAATTCATCTTTAGAAGTCGAATTTTCTGCTAGGGTTCAAGACTTAGGTAGTATTCGTACAGAATTTGATAGATGTGTGGCAGAGATAAATTCTATATCACGAAAATACAAAAATAAATTTGTGCCGTCGTACAAAGACATCGAGTCTTTTGATGAGTTATATTATTCGATAAAAAGTGTTGTGAATACGTTGAAACTTAACGAAGGTTGAAATAAAACGGAAAACGAACATAGTGAACAAAATGGTGGAAATAAGCGACGGGTTAAATTACCGGAAATTCAACTATTTAAATTCGACGGTAAAGTAGAAAACTGGACTACTTTTCGTGATACATTTAAAAGTCTTATACACGATAATTCTAGTATTAGCGATATCGAGAAATATTACTATTTATTGTCTTGTGTTAGCGGGCCAGCGCTATCCATAGTGAGATCGATGCCGGTAAACGCCGATAATTACGCGATAGTGTGGAGCGCGCTTATGAAGCGTTACGAGAATAAGCGCGCGCTAGCTACTGCTTATTTAGATAAGTTGTTTAACTTCAAACCGATTGTTTGCGAGTCGGCTACCAATTTAAATATATTTTTAAACACTTTTCAAGAAAATATCAAGGCTCTAGAAATTCTTGACATACCCGACATGTCAAGTTTTATATAATTTTATATTTCCTTGCGTAATCTCGACCCGGTCACTAGGCGAGCATTTGAACAATCCATGCCTCCGGGAAACTTACCAACAATAACGGAATTATTAGCATTTGTTGAGAGACAGGCGCGCGTAATTGAGATGGCGGAGTGTAAGACTGTAACAGGTAAATCATTAGGACCTGTCAAACAAGCCCCTTCCAGATCGCCCCCTCTCGCGATGTCAAAATATTCTGAAAGTAACAAAACTCACCCTCACAAGCTCACGTTCACCTCGGCTGTGGCCAATATAAAAAAGAGTGATTCAAAACTGTCTTGTTTATATTGTCAAAAGCCACATTCGATATAGATGCACTGACTACAACGATCTTACACCTGAGTTACGCACTGCTAAAGCCAAAGAGCTCAGTCTGTGTGAGAATTGTTTGCGTGACAATCACACTACGGAGGATTGTACGTCCAAATTTAGTTGTACGGTCTGCAAAAAAAGGCATCATATTACTCTCCACACAGATTCGACTAAGTCCAAGGAGAGTGTAGTAGCACTCACATGCTCCACTGAACAAACAGTTCTGCTGGGCACCGCGGTCGTCCACGTCGCAGATGCTTGGGGTCAATACCACACCGTACGTGCACTTATCGATAGCGGCGCTATGTCCAGTTATGTAACTAAAAGTTGTGCAGCAAAGCTAGGTTTATCACGTCGCAAATGTGCATTCGAGCCCATTGGCCTAGGTGGTAATCGAGTTCACCATTTTGGTATGACCACCTGTACGTTAAAACCACGTAACAGTAATTCACCAGTTTTGACAACTGATGCTGTAATCGTATCTAACATTGCTGGCGATTTACCAACAGTGTCTTTACCACACAAGATATTCCAGGAATATCAAAATCTTGTGTTGGCTGATCCGTCGTTTCATACGCCGGCACCAATTGAATTACTTATAGCTGGTGACCTGTTTCCATTCATTTACAGCGGCAAGAAAATAATGCCTGTTCAAATGGGGATGCCGGTCGCTATTGAATCTATATTTGGCTACGTTATAACAGGCCCAGTAGACTTAGACCTGCTAGCACAAAGGAACACTGCAATGGCGACAGCTAGCAGCAGTAAGACAGATCAAACCTTCTGTGGCTTGAGCAGTAACGTAAGTCTTGATCGAGTTATGGAGACTTTTTGGGATATTGAGAATATACCGTCAGAAAAGTCGGTAAAACCGGACGATATATTGGCAGAAGAGCAGTTTGCTACTGATCATAGTCGGGATGAAAGCGGAAGGTATACTGTCAAGTACCTGTTTAAGTCAGACCACGCTCTCGGTGATTCTCGACAGATGGCCATACGTAGGTTGATCAATTTAGAGAAGAGACTTGATAAAGACCCTCTGCTCAAGTCTGAATACAAAACGTTTATGTCGGAGTATGAATCACTGGGTCACATGACCCGATTAGGAAATATACAAAATGTCGCATCAAAATATTTGATTCCACATTTTTGTATTTTCAAACCAGCAAGTACCATCACAAAGTTACGGACTGTATTTGATGCATCGTGCAAAACAACAAATCAGAAATCTTTAAATGATGTTGTTTTACCCGGTCCGAAACTTCAGGCAGATATTAATAAAATATTAATTAATTTTCGTTTGCATGATGTTTGTCTATCTGCAGACATTTGTAAAATGTATCGACAGATACTAATTCATAAGGAGCAGCGTCCATATCAACACATATTGTGGAGAGATTCAACAGATCAACCTATTCAGGTTTACGAGCTCAACACAGTAACTTACGGTGTGGCCAGCAGCCCCTACTTGGCAATTAAGGTATTGCACACCTTAGCAGACACCGAAGCACGCAACTATCCATTGGCTGCTCCGGTCTTAAAATGTGGATTTTTCATGGATGACTTGTTATGGTCTGAGCCAAATATCGAGGATGCTCTACGACTGCAGACAGATCTTCGCATTCTACTGGAGAAGGCTGGCTTCGTATTAAGAAAGTGGGCTAGTAACCATAGCTCTGTTCTCGCAGCAGTACCAGAGTCTCATCGGGAGACTCCAGTTGAGTTCGACGATGATCAACTGTCACTCAAAGTTCTGGGTCTCCAGTGGCAACCTCATACAGACTGTTTCTCTTTTCGCACGGTACCCCTGGGAGGAGACGTTACGAAAAGAAACATTTTGTCACAAATTGGTCGCCAGTTCGATCCCCTCGGTTTTGTTGCACCATGTATTTTTTATGCAAAATCCTTTATGCAGAAGCTTTGGATCAAGAATCTCAGCTGGGATGAACCACTTCCCCTTGATCTAGAGAAGGAATGGTTGGCATATGCGTCCGAACTACCGCTCTTATCCAATTTAAGACATGATCGTCAGGCTACAATCAAGAAGCATTCACGATATCAAATCGTAGGTTTCTGTGATGCATCCAGCTTAGGATATGCAGCAGTTATTTACTTACGTTCACTTAATAATGATGGCGAGGTCAAAGTGAGTTTGATTTTAGCTAAATCCAAAGTCGCGCCCTTGAAAACTGTCAGTATCCCTCGTCTTGAACTAATGGCTGCGCATTTATTGGCCAAGCTCGTAAAATACATAAAATCAATTCTTCTTGAACAGATCCAGATTCATGATATATTTCTGTTTACGGATTCGTCTGTGGTGTTAGGATGGCTAAACACTCCTACATATAATCTTAAAACGTTTGTTGCTACTCGTATCTCGAAAATATTAGATACCATTTCAAATGAAAGTTGGTCCCACGTTAGTGGCACTTTCAACCCTGCAGATATATGTTCTCGAGGTGCACTTCCTTCGACGTTAATGGCGTCGAAGGAATGGTTTGATGGACCAGCCTGGTTGTATACTTCATATGACCACTGGCCAATTAAACACATTGAACAATTCAAAATTGTAAATGTACCTGAAGTGAAGCAAGCTAACATAACATTACTACAAGCTTGTAACACTAAAGATAAGAATTCGAATTATATTAATGATGTAATTCAGAAATATTCAAAGTTTTCAAAACTTCTTAATGTGTTTGCTCGATGTTGGCAATTTATCGATAATTGTCGAGCATCTAAATCATTGCGCAACACTAGTGTTCCTACTATTTTAAATTTAACTAAAGCACATAACATTCTTGTCAAAAGTGTTCATTTTTCCGATGAAATTGAATCAATATCAAAAGGAAACAATGTGAAGTCTTTGAAAAATTTAAGTCCCTTTATTGATCCCCTGGGATTCCTCAGGGTGGGGGGTAGACTTGCCGAGTCTAATCTACCCTATGGAAAAAAACACCCGCTACTTTTACCGAAGAAGTGTCATTTCACTTATTTATTGATAGAACATTATCATAAAATTTACTTACACGTAGGTCCGCGTACTCTGCAAAGTTTGATAAGTCAAAAATACTGGATAATTTCAGCACGCAGTGTCATTCGTTCATGCATATCTAAGTGTATTCCATGCTTCAAGGCTAAGCCAACTACATTGCAGCCAATCATGGGCAACCTACCTAAATATCGTTGCCAAGACATACATGCCTTTCACACGGTGGGTCTTGACATAGGTGGGCCATTTTACACAAAAGAGAGTCACCGGCGTAACGCAAAAGTTCATAAGAGTTACTTATGTCTTTTTGTTTGTTGTGCGACGCGTGCCGTTCACCTAGAAGCTCTTTCAGCGCTCACTGCGGAGTGTTTTTTGGCTACGTTCGACCGGTTTACGGCTAGGCGTGGGCTTTGTGACACATTGGTATCGGACAATGGTAGAAATTTTATTGCTGCAGGAAAGCATCTTGCGGAAGTAGTACAATTTTACAATGAAAACTATAATCAAATGTTAGACGGCTTCAATTCGCGTCAAATCAACTGGAAATACAATCCACCAGCTGGCAGCCATTTTGGCGGGCTATACGAAAGTGGTATTAAATCGGCGAAGCAACATTTAAAACGCGTTATTGGCGATCGCTCATTAACATTTGAAGAGTTGAGTACTCTTTTCGCACGAGTCGAGGCCGTACTTAACTCACGTCCGTTAACTGGTTTGTCCAGCGATCCTAACGAATTTCAAGTACTGACACCGGGTCATTTTTTAGTAGGTCGCGAGCTTCTCACAGTTCCAGAGTACGTACTGACTGATGAACCTACTAACAGACTGTCGCATTGGCAGTTAGTCCAGCAAGCTTCCCAACGGTTTTGGAGTCTATGGCGGAAAGAATATTTACACACGCTTCAACAACGTTACAAATGGCAAAAAAGTTGTCGAAATATTAATGTCGGCGACATGGTTCTCATCCACTCCGATGCACCACCTTTACACTGGCCACTTGGTCGAGTCGCGCAGCTCTTTCCCGGTCCAGATGGTGTTATTCGTGTGGTGAAAGTTCGTACACCAACTAGCGAATTTATAAGACCTGTCGTTAAACTTAGTCCTCTCCCTCTGGAGCAGGAAACATGTTAATTTTATGTATCTAATTGTTTTAATAAGCTCACGCAATTACCGAATTGTGTGAGTATCTAGCTTAAGATAGATAACTTTTATTATTATTATACAGTCCACTACTCTAATGTATTTAGCTATTGTTATTTGATGCTAATTATTTTCAACTTTGTTATTCAAACATCTATCATTGTCCTTGGTTTTATAACCGGGAAATCCTGGCGGATTTCGGTGGGGGGAATGAAGGGTTTTGTAATGCTTTTTTTTTTTTTTTTTTTGTTTTGAGGCGAGGGAAAATGCTTAACCGATTTACGCACAAACTGGGTCGTTGCTAGGGGAACGACACGCGTCGGTCGGGGGCGATAACACTGCAGCAATAGTATGCTCTTGGCAGCGCTCCGTCCGCGATCGACGTCACAGAATAGTGTGGAAGACTCCGAGCGTTGCTGCACGGGCGAGCAACCCCAATACCCACTAAAAACCCCCTCCTCCCTGACGACCCTGCGCTTTGAATGTGTTGGAAAGGCTGAGATTTAGAACATAGTTACGCCCAGCCGATCCAGCGCAATAAAGTGCCTGGAGTGTGCCCTGGGAGAACATACCCCACTTCGTTGTGCGGGGGTAGAAGGTCCTTTGCTCTTCCTAGCAAGCTAAAGGCCCCCCGCGGTAAACGGAACCTAACTCAGGGAGGGAAGTAATGCGCGTACCTGCCTCTCCGGGTGCCAGCTGAAGGCCGGCGACCTCGAGAAGACGCATTGGCACGCGCTGCAGTACTTCTCTCCCTGTCTCGTTCTGCGGCCTCCTTGAGTGACATTACTGTCTCGCAAAAAGTAACCGCAGCCCCCCAATTGTCGCTGCTCTGCAGCATGGCCTTGACCAAGTCGCAGAGCGAGTCGACTGGACCTACGTGCGTCTCAAGTTCGAAACGCTGCGGCGCCCATGCGGCGCACTCGACAAGCGTGTGTAACGCCGTGTCGGGCGCGCCGCACTGGCGGCAGTCCGGGGAAGGCAAGCAGCCCACAATGCGACACAGATACTTATCGAAATATCCGTGTCCGGTAAGTATCTGTGTCGTCCTGAAGGTCAGAGTGCCGCTGGTGCGGTTGACCCATTCCGTCAGCTGTGGCCTGATTGCATCCACCGTGTAGCCGCCATAGGCCGCAGGGTTGTCGAGCTCTTGAGACCAGACGGCGATCATGGAGGCGGTTTCCCGCTTCCTGATCGCCTCGATTTCGACCTGACAGAAGGTCAGGCCTCTAGCTAGGGCATCCTGCCGGGTGCGGCGCACCACTGTCAGGACGTCCGCCTGGAGATGCCAGGGCGGATCGCCTGCCAGGAGGGTGGCCGCCGTCCGCGACACTGCGATACCCCCGTATGGTCCTCACGGCCAGAACCTGCTGCGCCCGTTGCAGCAGGGTTCTGTTGTGGCGGTGAAGTGCAATGGACCAGACGGGTGCACCGTAAAGTGCCATACTCCTCAGGATGCCAGAGTAAAGTTTCCGCGTCGCACCTCCCGGGCCCCCTACGTTGGGAAGCAGCCTCGAGAGTGCGCCCGCGGATTTGACGAGTTTGGGAACTAGCTGCTCAAAGTGCGCTTTGAACAGCCATTTCCCATCGAGAACTAGCCCCAGATATTTCATCTGGGGCCCTACTCTAATGGCCACCCCTTGGACCGAAACGGTCAAGTCCGCGGGGGGATTGCGAAATTTCCTATGGAACATGATGGCCTCCGTTTTCGCGGGGGAGACCCTCAAGCCCAGCCTAGCTATTCGATCTACGACAATCGCCAACCCGGCGTTAGCGACGTCCATGGATTCCGCAAATGACGCAGCGCGTGCCGTGAGTAGGGTGTCGTCCGCAAAGCAGATCAGCCCTACCCCGGGTAGGACCGGAACCCGAAGGATCCAGTCATAACCTACGTTTCAAAGAATCGGCCCGAGGACCGACCCCTGTGGAACGCCGCACGCGACGCGTCGACGACCTACCTCGGGATTGCCGGACTCACCGCCCTCCCAAAGGATATGTCGATCCTGCAGGTACGCGCCCAACAGCCTCGTGAGGTACGGGGGGACTCCATGCGCGCGGAGCCCCTCCCTGATCGTCTCATGAGGGAGGCTGTTAAAGGCGTTCGCTATGTCTAGCGACACCGCAAGAACGACATCCTTCGCTTGGACGGCTTCGTCCGTTGACGTTCGCAGCGTCTCGAAGGCGTCCATCGTGGAGCGCCTCCGCCGAAACCCGAACTGCGTTTCTGAAAGCCCCGGCTCCACAGCGTCGAGATGCTTCACGAGCCGCTCCGCCAAGATCTTTTCGAAGACCTTAGCGACCTCGTTCAGCAGCACTATGGGCCTGAAGGCGGACGGATCGTTGGGAGGCCGACCTCCCTTGGGAATCAGGCACAAACGACCCTCCTTCCATTGCGACGGGAGCCGACCTGCGCGGATACAGGCTTCGAACAGTTCCCGCAGCTGGCCGCGTAGATGTTTAGCGGCCAGGAAGAGGAGTCGACCTGGAACCCCGTCGGGTCCCGGTGCCGTCTTCCTGCCCCGGAGCCGGTCCAGGGCAACGTCTAGTTCCCCCTCGGAGATGGAGTGAGGCTCCTCGTCCGTGGGAGTATCGGGAACGGGTGGACCCATACTGGGGGGAGTGAAGTTTCCCGGATCCGGGAAGAGCCCGTCGATAACCGACCGGAGCACCTCGGGTTCGAGCGTTTCCGTGACCGTGGATGTGCAAGGCCGCAACGTGTTGCGGGCCCCACGGTACGGACGCCCCCAAGGGTCCCGATCGAGCGTCTCGAGGAGCTCGGCCCGAGCCCGGGCTTTCGCTTGCAGTATTGCAATCGAAAGGGCCTTTCTGGCCTCCCTAAACTCTCCCACGAGTCCATTTTCCGCGACGTAGTTCGGAGGACGGCGCGCCCTGCAGCGTTTGAGCCTGTGGCTGATGATGCGAACTGCCTTTCGCATCTCGCCCAGCTCCTCGGTCCACCAGTGGACCTGCTTGCACGGAGGCTGCCGCTTGGAGACGCGAGGCATCGCCGCGTCGCAAACCCTCGTCAGGGTCTTGCGCATGTGCTCTGCCTGCGACTCCAGGTTCTCGAATTCGACTGGGTAGGCCCAGCTTTCCGTGAGTGCCCACTCCTCGGCCTGCTCCGGATCGAGCTTGGTAAGGGCCCAACGCGGGAAGAGAGGGGGGCGATGAACAGGGCTCGGACCGGAGGAGGGGGTAAGCTCAAATCTGATGTACCGATGATCAGAGAGCGACTCCACCTCCTCCAGCACCCTCCATCCGACAACTCTGCGGGCGGCCGCATGAGTGGCGAATGACAGGTCGATGACCGATCCACCCCGCGCGCACACGCAGGTCTGGACCGATCCCTGGTTCAATATGGTCAGGCCGGATTGAAGAGCCCATTCCTCAACCGTCCGGCCCCTAGGTTCCGTGAACGCATTTCCCCAGGAACAGTGTTTTGCGTTAAAGTCGCCCATCACGAAGATCGTTTTAGGCGACAATCTGTCTATGGCAGCCCTGATGGCGTCCAAGTGAAGCTCGAACTCCGCCAGGGGGCGGCTGCGCGAAAAGTAAACGCCTATGACGACGATACTCCCGCTCTCCGCCACCGCATAGCCCTTTCCGCTTTCGAGACATGTAAGCGGTGTGCCAGAACCGGCTCTGGCCACCACCGCTACCACGTCGTCGAGGTCGCCCACCCAATTGCCGCAAGGCGGCACGTAATAAGGTTCGCTTATTACGGCCAAGTTCGCTTGCCACTCCGACATCGCCTGCAGGCACAAATCCTGAGCGGTGGGGGAGTGGTTTACGTTCGCCTGAAATAGTATTGTTACGGGCGTACTAGGCATTGGAGGTGTCCATTGCGCGTACTCCCGTAACACCCGTGCGTTGTTTCGTCCTCGGATGGACGAATTTGCCCTTCACGTAGGGAGGCTGGCAGAACCTCGCCAACGTGGGGTGGGCAGCGTTGAGTCCCCCCGCCGCACACGCCGCGCAGTGGGGGTTCCGGGCCGTGCAGTCCGGCATCTTGTGTCCGCTCTTACCGCAGCGGAGACACAAGTTAGTCCGGTTCGGGCACGTGTCCGGACAGGTCTGGGCGCCATGGCCGACGTTGTAACACCGGTAACAACGTATCGGTCTGGCTTCCAGTGCCTCTACCCTCGCCGAGGTGAAGCCTACCACGAGGTAGCTCATCTCGACGATGACTTTGGCAGCAGCGACGGGGCACATCACGTACGATGCGCCCAAACCGCCCGGTCCTGCACCGATGTGCTTCGTGCGCACGTCGTCGCGCCGGCAGCTGCCGGCGCGCGCGATCGCGTCACGCAGCCCATCGACCGTGACCGATTCGTCCAGCCCAGAGACGTAAAGCTCCCCACGCTTTACGGGGCGGACGACCTCGGCCATCCCTGCAAGGGCTCCGCGCAGAGCCTCGGCGACGCGGTCCGCCTTGGCTGCGCTCTCGGGTCCCGGCTGGATCTCGAGAAGGCGCGCGTCCCTAACGGTCCGCACCACCTTCAGCCCCTCGCGGAGGCCCATGGCCGCGATGTCGACCACCGTCGAGGCCTTCGCGAAGACCTCGCGATAACCGACACCCTTCGCGGCCGCTGCCGGCAGCAGTTTGATGATAACTGCGGCCGACTTCGGCTCACGGAATACTACCGCAGGTTTCGCAGCCTGTTTCCGTTGTTGCTGCCCCCGCCCCGACGGCAGGGGAGCAGCTTGCACCTGGGTGGGGGCCCGTCGGCCCTCGCCCCCTTACCCTTTTTCCGCTTGACGACCGTCGTCCACGCCCCCCCTCCGGGGCGGGGGCGGGGGCCACGGGCGCCGGCGGCGGCGCGACGTGCGCGATGCGAGCGCGGACGGCGGGCGCCGCGACCTAGGGGCCGGCCTAGGAGCCGACACCACAGGCACGGGTGCCGTGGCGGGGGCCGTTAATGCAACGGCGGCATCGCGTGCCGCTCTCCGCTGCATTTTCAGCCTCCACTTCACCCCCCCTCTATTCGTCTTTTTTTTAGGGGGGGGGGGGGCGGTGACGGTGGGGAGTCCGTCACCCCGACAGCCGGGGTCGCCACCACCTCCATCGGAACCGGGGTACTTACTTCCCCCGCATTCCGCCGGACGGCGGCGGCAGCCGTGGCCGCTTTCGGCCTAACGGCCACTTTTGGTGCCGGTTTGATTGCCGGCGCCTTGCCTCGGTCGGCCGCTAGCGGTGGACGGAGGGTCGGCGCAGCATTCAGCCGGTCCTCGATTCCGGCGAACCGGGCATCGAGTATGGGGGCGACAACGTCGATCACGGCCCGCACAAACGCGTCGTGATCGATGCCGCCGGGCCCCGTTGGAGCGGGTGTCGGCGCCACCCCGTTGGCGGCCGCCGGAGCTCGCTCCGTCCCGACGACGGGAGCCGGTGTCGGCCTTGCTACCGCAGCACGGGCCGGACGCGATTTTTTAACCGCAGCGGGTGCGGCGGGCGGTTCCGGTACCGCCGCCGCCTCCGCCGTGGCGGCTTGGGCCTTTCGCTTGACGGGTACGGGGGTCGGCGCCGCCATTACAGCAGGCGCCGGCTCCGCAACCGAAGCGGAGGCCTTTAGGGCCTTACGCATGTCTTCAAACTCCCTGCGGTAGGAGCGGTTTTCCTCCCGCAGCGAGCTTAACTCCATGCGTAGCCTGGCGTTCTCGTTACCGAGCTTCCAGGCCTCGGATTCCGGATTTCGCGTGACCAGTGTGTCGACGATGTCCGACACCCTGGACGCGGCCTCCTTCAGCCGGCGCACGTAAACCCCCTTCAAATTGCCCGACGTTTGGGCAATTTGAATTATCTCGGCGACCTGGGCACACGCCGCTAGGCGGAGCTCCCCAGGGCCGAGAGCCGATATATTCCCGACGAGGGCGGCGCACTGGCTAGCCGCGGCCACTTTGGCGGCGGTTGCCTTGCGCGCCTTGCGCCCCTTTTCACCCCCCTCGGTGCGGAGGTAGGCCTCCGCACCCGCGAGAATGCTAGTAGTCGCCGCGGGTGCGCCCCCCGTGGGGCGCAGAGGCGAGCGCGCGCGCGCTGGGGAAGAAGCACCCGACGTGCCGTCCGAATCGGTGCCGCTGCTCTGGGACCGGTCCCAGAAGCGCGACCTCGATCCGGGAACGAGCATCGGGGCACACGAAATCGGCACCGTTGCCGTTGAAGACGTTGACGGCGCCGCCGAACCCGATGCCGAAGACGATGAGGCTGTGAACGAACATGACGACGTCGTCGTGCCCGCCGCCGCTGCCGCTGAAGACGAGGACGTGGACACCGCCGCAGCCGAAGACGCAGGCGCCGACATCGCAACAGCGGCTCCCATCCCATTAGGGAAGGAAGACGAGGGGGTCGCCGCTGCCGCGCCTACGAGGTCCCTATTCACGACCCCGGCCGAGGGCGCGAGTGAGGCTCGCGCGACAACCGGTGTCGTGGGACGGCTGCTCTCGACGTTGCAGCCCGAAAGGTTGCAAGTCGATGTCGTAGGCACAGGTGAAGCTCGTGCGCTATACGACACCGTCGTCGTAGGGCACCCATCCCCTGCCCTCGCTGAACCGGCCGCCGTGTATACCGGACTACAGGCAGGCGCTTCAGGGCGGGAATAACTATGATCGCGAATCGCACCGTAGAGCGCGTGCTCCAGCGAGTCTGGGACGCTGCCGGACGGTGGGATGTGATCATGCTCTACGTAGGCGCCGCTCCCTTGCACGAGTGAGGCTCGCGCAGAGGTGGGTGGCGCCATGTAGGCAT
Organism: Dendrolimus kikuchii; assembly: GCA_019925095.2. Lineage (NCBI taxonomy): Eukaryota > Metazoa > Arthropoda > Insecta > Lepidoptera > Lasiocampidae > Dendrolimus > Dendrolimus kikuchii. The sequence continues at coordinate 6,271,363 of JAHHIN020000031.1, forward strand.
ATTGAACTATGGTGCTTGCAGCGCTCATGGCCAGGCAAACGGCCGAGTTCGCTGCAAGCAGTACGTTCCTATCTATCTCCGGGTGTGCTGCGCTCCTGCGCGCGGCACGCCCGGATGGGGCCCTAGGCGCCATGGGAACCGGAGGCGGTCCCATCGCGCCGCACCTATCCTCATGCGTGGCGGCGGTGAGGTCTACCACCGCCGACGCATCCCCTACCGAGCCGGGCATATCGGCAGCCGTGAAAACGGCACTATCCGCATGCCCGTGACGCGGCCCGGCAACCGACCTGCTGCGACGGGCCGATGAAGAAGACGCCTTTTTCACCCGCGTCTCCCCGATCTCAGGCATTAACCAGCCATCCTTGGCCTTCGCGTGGTCCCGCTTTCGCGGGACACTCGAAGGCCTCGGGGCCTTCTGGGGGCCTGGGCCATCCATTACTGGAGGCCCGTTCCTTTGCCGAGACCAGTCGACGCGTGTGAATAACTATCGACACAAACGACCGTTATTGCGTAATGCGCTTAGACGCGTCGAAATAAACAAGCGAATAGAGCTTAACAACTCACCCCAGTCGAAAAACAACTGATTCGCGCCGGAATCAAACTAAATAACACTGTACACTATCACTACACAACTGTTGTCGCAATTTGTCGCTTTTTGAGAGCGAAAAAGCGTAAAAAATTGCAGTTTTCCGCAAAGAGCACGGGCATTTGCGACTGCTTCGCACGGATGCCGTCCGGGAATGTTTTGTAATGCTTGCAATAACCATAAACCGCTCACCGGAACGTATCAGTGTCGTGTGTGACAAGTGACATTAGTGACATTGGCGCCACCAACCCAATTGTACAAATCTAAAAAATTCGAATACGGAGCGAGCGGTGAGTTTACAAATAATTTAATTGCAAGCCTATTTTATTATCAATATTTATGTGCCAATTCGCACTTTAAATAATTTACCGATAACTTTAGAAAATAATAATGGTTGAACACGAAAAATTATAAACATAGCGACAAAATTGCTAAGCTGGCCACACTAAAATGATCACGATATGTAATGAGTAAAGACGGTGACATTTAAATAGTAGCACAGATTACTATGATTAGCAGGTTTTATTAGTTTAAATTTATACGCAAAGGAATTAATGTAAACTTGTCCCTAATGACGTCATCGGAGAATTTTTTTCAATATTGAATTAAAAAACAACTAACACTTAAAACACAAAAATATTCAAATTAGTATCTTAAAATACCCTATTCTACGTAACAAAAATATAAAATCAGAGGGTAATTTTTTTTGAACAATCCTCAATACTAATGCTATTATATAAGTGTATGTATATTTGCATTGTCATATGTATATATAAATATATATACATACATACATACATACATACATATATATATATATATATATATATATATATATATATATATATATATATATATATATATATATATATATATATATACGTGTATGTATATTTTATTTTTTATTTTTTAATGCAGGACTTCAGCAGACAGGCAGACGGCCCACTGGATGGAAAGCGGTTACCATCGCCTATGGATATTTGCAACACCAAAGGTGCTACAAATGTGCTGCTGCTCTCTTAAGTGAGTCTGGAACCTGGTCACTAATGCCGGAACACAACTCAAAGTTGTTATGGCGACATGCTCTAGACTAGAGGTGGTAGCCATCTAGTCGGGCAAGTGCCCTACCACCTGGCTGTGGGTTGTTTAGTCGCCTCTTATGACAGGCCGCCCCAACGCAGGAAATCGTATTCTTCCTCCGTTCCTGCACGGATAAATATATATGTATGTGTATATACATATATATGATTATATATTAAAAATCTATCAATCCCTGCCAAGGGTTGCCTGGAAAAGATCGCTTCTTAGCGATAAGCCCGCCGATTGTACCATCTTTTAACTTTTTCTACTTCTGTTTGTTTATGTTTTGGTGTGTAATAAAGAATTCTCTATCTATCTAAATAAGACACATAATTCACTTTTTACTACCAAAGGTACCTACCAAAGTTTTCTTGACCGGACAAACAAAGAAAACCGGACTGTCCGGTCGATAACCGAACATCTGGTAACTCTAGTTATAACCTATACCACTGCTACGAATGATGGTATATAAAAACGTAGCGTTGTTTTCCATACATACATACATAACTTCACGCCAGTTCCCTTGCGGGGTAGGCACGGACAACAGAGTGCCATTTAGGCTTATTCTTACATACCTCACTTGCCTCTTTGACATTCATAACTCTTGTCATGCAAGCTCGTCTGTTCTTAAGGCTCCTGACATCACCTTCTGCTAGTATACGATCAATTTGATCATGGAAGGTGTGTCGTGCCCTTCCACGACTTCTGCATCCATCCACTTTTGCATTGTATATCTGTTTAGTCATTCTTTCATCATGCATTCTTTCCACATGCCCGAACCACCGGAGCATTCCTTTCCTTACCTTCACCCGACACTCTCTTTTAGACCAACTCTCTTTCTTACTTCGGTATTACGAACGCGGTCCGCGAGCGTCACTCCGCAGATTTTGCGCAGTGCTCGCATCTCAACCGCGTTTACTCTACTTTCATGCTCTCTCTTCCATACCCAACTCTCGCTTCCATACGTGAGCTTAGGTACCAGCACCGCGTTGTGTACGGGGAGCTGGGCCTTCTGGCTGAGGTTCTTAGCGCCTAGAAGTTTACCTAACGCTCCATTTAAACTATTCCCCAAATTCACTCTTCTTTCTATATCAGCGGTGTACCTTCCATTCCTGCTAAAAGCACATCCAAGATATACAAACTCATTCACTTGCTCCAGCATAACATCATCGACCATTATCCTTGCATTCGTTCTGGTTTCTTCTCTTTCAAACACCATAACCTTTGTTTTCTTCGCATTCAAATGTAAGCCTCTCGCCTGACAGTCATCTTTCATCATTGTGACTAGTGTTTGCAGTTCTGATGGCGATTCGGCTAAAAGCACGGCATCATCCGCATAAAGCAAGATGCTTACAGCTAGATCACTCATCCGCACCCCAACATCCATCAATCTTATTCTCTGGAGACAATTGTCCAGATATAGGATGAACAGCAAAGCCGACAGCACGCAGCCCTGGCGGACGCCAATATTGACGTCAAACCAGGGCGACAGGCTGCCTTCCACTCGCACGCATGCCATACAGCCCTCGTAAGTGGACTGCACAGCACGCATCAATTGGCCATTAATCCCATATCCGGGCAATATGTCCCAGAGGTCTTTCCGCACAACCCTGTCAAATGCTTTCTCTAGATCCACAAAACCGCAGAAAACCTTCCGGCCCATAGCCAGCTGCTTCTCTACGATATTGCGGAGAGAGAAAACTTGATCCATACATCCCCTTCCATTTCTGAAACCACCTTGTACATCCCACAGTAATCCATCGGATACAACTCTCATTCTCTTTTCAATAATCTTCGCATACACTTTAGATGCTGTGCTGATCAAACTGATGGCCCTGTAGCTGGCGCACTCCATACGTGACCTCTTGCCTTTATACAAGGGCACGATGACAGCGCGCCTCCAGTCCTTGGGAACCTTTCCCGTCCTCCAGCACAAGTTGCATAAGGACAGGAAAGCGTCCCGGACGCAGGTTCCACCATATTTGATCATCTCAGCAGACACACTATCGATTCCTACTGCCTTTCCATTTTTCAGACTTCTTATCGGCCATTCGATCTCTTCCAAAGTGATCTCGGATGCTGACTCCTCGGAGTCGGTCACAGACTCAGTCGTGGTGCCAGCATCCGGGATATTACCATACATTTCTCTAAAATATTCACTCCATCGCGCTAATACCTCTTCTGGGTTAGCAAGAACGTCCCCTGCTTTAGATTTTATTCTTTCCATTCTGGAAGCTGACGAACAACACCGAGACTTCTTAACCTCTCTCCAAAAGAGTTTGGTATTCGCCTCGAAGTTCTCCGTCAGCTTCTCTTCTTCTTTCAATTTTATTCTTTCACGCTTCTCTTTCACTAAAGCTTTGGTTTCATTCTTGCAGAGGCGATAAATTTCTTTCTTCATCTCTTTCATGCTGTCATTCTGTTGCAAGGAAGCAACATAATCAGCAGCCAGGCTTTTCTCTTTCTCTCTACGCTGGATTTAACATCCGCGTCCCACCATTCATCACCTTTCGTTGTTATGTGCCTCTTCGCGCATCCACATGTTTCTTTTGCGCTTTCCACTATACTTTCTTTCATACTATCCCAGTCATTATCCACATCTAAGTCGGAGAAGTCCGCTTTTGCAAGCCTTTCTTCGACTAGGCGCGCATACATACTCCTTACACTAACATCTTCCAATTTTTCACACTTTATTCTTTCAAGCTCCCCGAAATTGGTACGCACTCGCCAGTGTCTCCATTTCTTGAAAAGGCCCACAAACCGGCTTATCACCAGGTAGTGGTCCGTTTCAAGAGTGGGGCCTCTGTAGGCTCTTGTATCCATTATTGTGTTTCGGAGGCGACTATCAATTAAAATCAGATCAATCATACTTTTCTGATCATTCATTCTCCATGTATACGTGTGAATATCCTTATGATGGAATAGGGTGTTCGACAAAAGCAAGTTTCTTTCCATGCATACGTCTATGATTGGCCTACCAGCATCGTTCACTCTCTTGTCACCATAGGGTCCAAGGACAGCCTCAAGGCCGTCTCGTTTGGTCCCCACCCAGCCATTAAGATCACCACACATAATTAGTCTTTCGTTCCCTTCAGCCGGATCCAGAATTTCTCTCACAGACTCCCAAAACTTCTCGAGTTCTTGGGGATCCGCTGAGCTTACGGGAGCATAAGCTGCGACCAGAAAAACTCGCGTGATCCCCAGTTTTAGGCGGACCCAGAGAAGTCTCGGGTTCACCAGACAATAAGCTTTTACTCCAGACACAAAGCGGGATGAGAGTAAGACGCCTCGCGAGAATTCACACCGACGGGGGCGCATCGGTGAGCGTCGCCCGCGGGGGACGCCCTATCGTGCACTGCACTCGGGTGAATTCTGGTCAGAATTGTGGCCCTCTGGGCCAGCGTGGATCGCGACGAGCACGCTTCTGTCGGAAAACTAATTTGTTTTCGAAACACGTGAAAATAACACGAAAATAAAATACCCACGAGGTACAAAAACCTATCGGTGGGGTCCATAAACTTTAAAGGTCTTAAGTCTTATCCATAGAAAGTTTGAACGCTTCTTTATGGTTCTTAAAGAAGCGTTCAAAATTACTCTAACTCTCTATGAATAAGACCTTAAAACTTTTTTTTATTGTTGAAGCACAGCTGACAGACTGACGGCCCAACTGCGATGAAAAGTGGTTATCGTCGCCTATGGATATTAGCAATACCAGAGGTGCTGTCAGCCTTGAAGGATAAACTGGAACCTGGCCACTGATGCCAGAACACAACTCAAAGTTATAGCGGCATACTCTAGAGCAGGGGTAGTAACCATCCAATCGGGCAAATACCCTGCCACCTGGCTGTGGGTAGTTTTGTCGCCTCTTAGGATAGGCTGCCAGGCTGCAGGATTTAGTATTCTTTTTCCGTTCCTGCACGGAGAGACTCTATAAAAAGCTCTCAAAACGCCTAATCACCTATTAAGGAGATCAAGATATCCATCAGCTAGGCAACGCCAACGCGTAAAGACGGCTCAGCTTATTTAACGTGTTTATTATTTACTAGAGTTTATCCGGCGGCTGCGCCGCGAGTGAACCACTAGTGTGTGCCTCTTGTTTAAAGAGGTTACAAGACAGGTTACATTGTATTAAATTTTTATGTTACAGCTATTTGCCCCGGAAGATTCACTTTATTTTATATCGCAAACTATCCCATCTCCCGGATGAAAAGGATGAAAAGTATCTATGCCAATTTTCGGTATTAAAACTACATGTGTACACCAAAATGACCAAATGGACCACATCGACCACATCGACCATGTCGACCATGTCGACCACATCGACCACACCGACCATACCAACCAAAAAAAAGTCACTAATGAAGTTATCATTTTCGATCACACAATGCTCACAACGACCCATGTTAAGAGGTGGGTCGAATAACTGTGTTCCACTTGGGTTTACGACTGTAACGCCGGCAAGCAAGTGGAACGGGAAAAATCGCGGTCGTGAACGTCGTCGTTGTGAGTCCCTAATGGAACGTAGCCTGTGTGATATGTAATTTTTAATTTTCGAACTATGTGTGGCCTTACGTCACATTAAATAATCACACCGTCGTCTCAGCATGTCGTAGATAAACGAACGACGAAGACGCGTGAGCGCAGCCCGCCGCCGGTTGCGCCAGCGCGACACGACTGGTATATCGATTCGTTCGATCGGCAATGCAGCTCTATGACCTTGTCAAGTGTCACGCGTACATACCGAGTTACAAATTGGAATATATTATTGTCGTGTGTTTGTTATAATTTAATATTATATTGTAGATTTATATAACAACAGCTGATATTCGCTAATAACTTTATCAACTCCTTCTTATTTGTGTGTGTCATTTGGTGTTGGAACTTTGGAAGTGTTACGGAGTCTTCTAAGTGCTATACTCTCCTTTGGATTTTTATTTTATTAGTTTTATTGAAAAGAAGAAAAATTAGAATATTTAATTGCGTTTATTGCTTTCTTTTTACAATTTAAAAGGTATTAGAAGAAAAAAAAGGTTGCCAGAGACAATAACAAAAAAATATTTTTCTTTATGTAATTGTGGCGGGAATTTAATGCGTAGACAGGAAGGCTATGCCGCCAACGCCAAACCATAGACGACGACATCTACACATACATACAGGTTTCGTAAAAGCATTTTTAGAGCAAATGTGTTGCATTACATAGCATGGCATTGCGTTGTATTGCATTGCATTGTATTGTATTGTGCGTCAGCGTAATGTAGTGTTCGCTTAGTATTCACATATCCATTCTGTATAATATTAAAACACTAGCGTAAAAATTTCCAAAGCTATTTATATACGTTCGTTGTTTGGCCGCTGATATATTAATGTAGTGTACATATGTAGGTGGAGGTATATACCAACCTCCTTGGCCGCCAAGGCTTCGAGGGTGTTATATATTACCAAAAGGGGTATGAGGCGGACCTGATTTTAATACCCTAATATACAGGTTGTTTTGTTTTATATGATGAAGTTTTTTGTTGACCTTACATTATAAACTATATTATTTCTTATTTAATAAATTGGATAAAGTGATTAGGTGAGGCGACAGCCAAAATCAATTGGGATACTTTTTATAAATGTACAGAACGTGACCACCTCATAGAACCAGATTAATCTAATCTCATTAATGATGTATAAATGTATGCATATATTCATCTAAAACATTGGTATATTTTTGTTTATTTTAATGTTTGATAGATAGATAGATAGAAAATACTTTATTGTTCGCCAAATACACATAAAGTAAATCGTTTAATCATTTCGTGTCAAGGCAGGAACAAAGGGCGGCTTTATCACTTTAGAGCGATCTCTTCCAGTCAACCCGGACTGTGGATTGTGTGAAAGGAATCGAGTGTATGACGGTGGTGTGCAAATCAAATACATGTAATTAAGAGAAATAAAAAGAGAATAGACAATAACACATATTAATAATAGCAATAACACAATATATCTATATATAAAAGAAAGTCGTGTTAGTTACACTATTTATAACTCAAGAACGACAGTACGGATTTGGCTGAAAATTTGTGGGGAGGTAGCTTAGAACCAGGAGACGGACATAGGATACTTCTCATCCTACTGGTACCGGTAGGTGGCGCTGAGATAGGGTTCTAGAATCCTCCTAATCACCTGGACCGATTTTGGTGATTTTGTTTTTGTGTGTTTGAGTGGGTCCCCGGATGGTTTAAATCTACAATTGGATCCGGTAGATGGCGCTGGGGTCGGGTCCTATATTTTTTCAGAGCAGGACAACGTCTGCCGGGGCCGCTAGTATTAATATAATATATACAATACTAGCGGTCCCGGCAGACGTTGTCCTGCCTTTAAAAAATAAAATTCAAGAACCCGATCCCAGAGCCACGTACCGGTTCTAATTGCGAATCTAAACCATCCGGGTACCCACTCAAACACACAAAAACAAAATCACCAAAATCGCTCCAGGTGATTAGGAGGATTCCAGAACCCGATCTCAGCGCCACCTACCGGTTCTAATTGTGAATCTAAAAGAGTAATATATTCTTTTTTATTCTAAGTCATGACAAAATAAGATTAAAATTCTTGCCAAAAAATGAAAGTTTATAATAAACAAATAAAAAATAGGGGTTGATCGTAGAGGGGTGAAAATTTAGGGTTGTATGTATTTTTTAATGCTGTATCATAAAAAATAGAAATTAAAAATTTTGTCTAAAAAATAAATAAAAAAATTTAGGGGTGGACTACCCCTAACATTTAGGGGGATGAAAAATAGATGTTGGCCGATTCTCATAGATACCGGATAAGCACAAAAAATTTCATCAAAATCGGTCAAGCCGTTTCGGAGGAGTATGGCAACGAAAACTGTGACACGAGAATTTTATATATTAGATTAACAAATATATTAACAAATTAATATAGGTATGGTATGGTATATTTCGGGAATATTCTCGGTTATTTACTATGGTCGGTGCACTGGGATCCGCCCCAGAATTGTTTCGTTGTATATTACCCATAACACAAGCGTAACTTGCTTAATTTGGGGACATACAATATTTGTGTTTTGTCTGCTGATTATTTAAATATTTATTTGTTTAATTTTCGTTTTCTAAAGTTGGTGGAGTATTTTAAAGGTGCATAATGTATCAAGTTAATACGAAGTTTAAACTCTATTACTACATAACAAAGTTCTATTATTGTCTATTAGTGAATTATATTTCTTAAACACGAAGTTAATTTAAATAGTAAGGCAAAAACATATTAAATATTCTGAAAAATACCTTGCTTAAAAAGGGATATTACACTATGCACAACTCAAAGTTGCTTATTTTCAAAAATAAATTAGATAGTCTTGTTTTAAATATTAGTAGGTCTACAAGCTAAACATACTTACAAATAAAACCTTAAAAATAAATAAACTAAACTATAAATAAAGCTATACGTACAAAATAATATAAATGTTTAATTTTTATTATTTTAGATAAACGTTGAATTTGATTGTTTAGTAAAATTTAAATGTTCAAAAATCTTTGATCAGAGGGCTGGTGCTTACCTCGGCCAACGGATCAGTATGTCGATCCAGCGAGGAAACGTAGCCAGCCTTCTGGGCACCTCACCCATAGAAGACAGTGATCTAGGCTCAGTATTCTACTTATAGTCTTGAGGGAGTATGTGTAGAATACAATACAAATAAGTTAAGTTTTCTTGCATTGTATTCGATTATATGTTGTTGTGGTCGTTGAAGAGAGATATAATTATTTTAAATAGAAATATCCTGCTTTTTGTGTTATTTCAAATAAATAAACTCAATAAACACAACAATGGATATTTATACGTGCATTCCTCTGAATAATTTTCACTCGACAAAAAACAGTTTGACATAAAAGGTAAAATCAAATTCACATACTAAATATATTTCAAATGTTCTCTAGAAAATCTTTATCAAAATATTTTAAACTATATTAACAGAAAGTGAACATACTGTATACAAGATCATTTTACTAAAGAAACGCGATTCTCTTTAGTACACCGCGGAACTTTCGTCTGCTCGGACGAGTTGTGACACAATAAATAAAATTGTAACAAAGCACTTTAAGTAACAAAAATTATAATAATAATTACATCTTAAAAAAATACTTAACAAATAATATACATTACTATTAAATATCTAATTTAATAGTACATATATAGTGTTGGTCCTTGTATTTCATATATTAGGTTTCAACAGATTTTTTTTTGTATTTATTCTATTTTTAACCAACTTCAAAAAGAGGAGGTTATCTAATTCCTCGTATAATTTTTTATATAGATATGTATGTTTAGCAATAACTTTATTGTTTCAGAAGCGATTTGGCTTAAACGTAAAAAATAAAAAAAATCGAACAAATGAGAAACGGATTTCAAAAGTAACTAAAAAGCAAAGAATAATCATTTTGTAGAACATCTTGAAGTCGGCGCCATGTTTTACTTCGCACCAACTTCAAGATACTGTAGAACATATTCATTTCATGACGGCCTCTGTGGTTGAACGGGTTTTAATTTAACCGGCTGAAATAGCTGGAACGCAGAGGCTCCGGGTTCGATTTCTAGCATGGTAAAATTCAGAAGCGAACTTTCTGTTATTTACTATGGTCTGGGTGTCTGGGATCAGCCCCATAGTGGTCCGTTATATATTACCCGAAACACAGGCGTAACTTGTTTAGCTTGGTTATATACAATGAGTGTTATTGTCTGCCGATTTAAAAAAAAATTGAAGTGAAGCTTCTATATAGACGGAGGGTATTAGGATTTTTTCTGTCACGAAAAAGCGTTACGGCCGCGTGGAGGCTGTAGAAGGTATATCGCGTCGTGAGAGACGGCATAATGTTAGAGTAGACTATGAATGTTTTTTTTGGGTTGATAAAATTTGATTGATAAAATAAAATATGTTTAAATAAAAAATGCATTAATTAAAATGTACCTAACCTAACCAAATCATAATTTGCAGTAAACCTGCGAAAAATCGAAATGTGCGCTGGGACACAGTAGAAGTGAAACTTCAAGGGACAAGTGAAAAAGATTGATATACATTTACCTTTTTTAAAGTCGGTTAAAAATTAATTTTCTTAATTTTCATAGTGTATACAAGATTTTTGTATACATATATACAAAGGGCCAATGCTGATTTATCAAAATATACAAACAAAAAAAATACAAAATACTGATGATATATAAATACCACGACTTACATATTAAAACATGTTTAAAAAAGCATTTAAAAATTATAACCACTTAAAGCGTACGCACACCGGCTTTTTGCACTATATTTATCATTTATTATTTAATAATAATAGCAACTCTAATAATCAACAATTAAAGATATAGAAACCGTATAAAAACAGCTATAGAATATATCCGTACTATTTTCACTTATGGTGTTGAAAGCGTGTTAGAAAGAGATGTATAGAAAGTCGTGCATTCGTTATTTATAAAGTTGTCACTAGTTTAAAGCAAGACAGCGATAGATCACTGTATATTAATATTATTAAATTTAATTAATAAAAACCATACCTTTGTTGGCACCAAGAGATTGGCACAGGCAATTTATTTAAGATATTAAGAAATTTTGACATTTTCTATTTTAAACAAATATTAATAAGTATTTATTAATATTTTGAATAAATTAATCGGTTGTCAATCATTGAGGGGGTACGCCCGCCACCACACTTGACCAAGGCGGATTGGCGGGTTTGACACATCGATTATCTCGATGTGCAAGTTTCATCGGTGTTTTCCTTCATCGTCAGCATGTGGTAATTATAACAAAATGCACATCGGCCAGAAAACTGTCTAAGTGGTGCCTGCTTTCCGGTCAGGATTTGAAGCCGCACCATTAAGCTATTAAAATGGTAGATCCGAGCCCAGCAGTTAGACGTGTAATAAACTGTTTATATTAAATCATGAATTGTCAACAAAGGTATAATTTACCCTATATATTAATATAGGTTAAACCAAAGGTTATGTTATGCGTTTGTTGGACATACCTATAGGTACCTTATATTATTATTTTACAAATAACGAACGTGGATAATATTGTTAATTTAGCAGCATATTTAGAACAAAATTTTATGAATTAAAACATCAATTTATATTCATGACTCGTCCTAAACAATAGAAACCTGAGGGTATACTGTTTCACTCACACTCGTATGTAGTGTATGGATACAAGAGCTGTTCCTCAGCATCTATTTTAGCACGGTTTCTATATCATTGGTTATTGTTCTAGGAATGTCAATCGCCAAGTAAAAAATGTAACTTTATAATGCCGCTTTGTTCTACACGAGTACATTGTGACTGAGGCTATTATTTTAAATATAGAAAGCTTTATAATTTTACACAACTGATATATCCGATGGGTAGATTTCATTTGCGCAGAAATATGCCGACCGGTTTCCGACATGTAAATAATCTATATATCAGAAACGGCATAGTGTTGCTTGATATGAGTTTTTAGCTCTGTCCCGCTTACACGACTCGTACGCTGTCCGGTTTTAAAGCAAGTTCGTTAATTATCTGGCGAACTTTTGTCTATCTGTAAATACTGTAAAAAGTGAATTGTGAGTTTTCTTTAATATAACTCAGGCAACAAAACTTCATTAAAAGCAGTGGCATTGAGTACTATATATAAGAAAAAGTAGACTGGCTGTTAATTTAGCATTCGCTGCACATTTAGTAACTAAAAAGTTAGTTTTCGGTAAATTTATATGTTAATAAATAAGCTTTTTTAAAAAGGTTGTATGGTATGTAACAGCAGAGTGCTAGCCAAGACAAGTAAAACCAACCCAAACACGACGTCTATCTTGTTTAGTACAGGAGTTCCAATGGCCACCTTCCGACTCCATCATCAGATCAGCTCCATGGTACCATATTATTGCATTGTCACGCGATATACTCTATCCGTGCAGGAACGGAGAAAGAATACAATTTCCTGCGGTCGGGCGGCCTGTCGTAAGAGGCGACAAAACAACCCACAGCCAGGTGGTAGGGCATTTGCCCGACTGGATGGCTACCACCCCTGGTCTAAAGTATGTCGCCATAACAACCTTGAGTTGTGTTCCGGCATTAGTAACCAGGTTCCAATCTTCCTTAAGAGAGCAGCAACGCATTTGTAGCACCTTTGGTGTTGCAAATGTCCATAGGCGATGGTAACGGCTTTCCATCAAGCGGGCCGTCTGCCTGTCTGCTGAACTCCTGCAATAAAAAAAATATATATATACATATGCGTGCAAAATTTCAGTTCAATCGGAAACCGGGAAGTTGGTCAAATTTAACTTGCAAGATTCCACCCGAACTTATTTATATATACTTATACATAAGTACATCCATTGCAAGTTAAATAAAAGCTTGTAAAATAATTAAAAACTCTGTTCGGTTTTTTTCTTAACATACCTGGCAATCCTATCTGCAGGTACATCGGGAGGAATTATTAGTTGTGCAAAGTTATAATAACTTTATGATCATTCGCTAATTTGGTGTAAAAATAATAGAAATGTATATAATAAAATATAAAACTAGAGACGACCAGGAGTCACCCTTCTCCCACTTTTGGACTTCAAATTTTATTTACAATGAGCCTACATTTGTGTCAGCAAAGTCAAAGGGTTAAGTTCCCAGAAGGCTGGCTACGTTACCTCACTATGTTGCCATAGTGATCTCTTGTCCCACGTAGGAACCAGCCCTCAGAACACCTAAAGCGTCAACTGAACAAAAAAAACTTGAATTTGAATTTAAAAGGCGGGAAGAGAGACTTGTGTTGCCATATAAAAATGAAGTCTATTTCAGTTACATTTGTTGCTAGGCACTTGTCACGTCTAGTACTCTTATGTTTATGTATCCTTTTTAGCACTAATTGTAACATTTATTTCTCAATTTTGAAATTTATCTAATTTTCAATAATTAATTTCATATTTTTAGCATGTAAAACTTTTATGTAGTATTCTTTTACTAATGACTAACCTTACGGCCTATAAACAAGACGATTTAATCTTTTTTCATAAAGGTTCCAGGTTTAATAATTTGCTTGTTTAATTACTGTTATAATATATAGTCATCTAAATGTGTGGCCGGATTAGACTGGCTTAGCCATCAAGCGGCTTCCTTTGTGGGTTTTATGGTCGATTTCTATATCTTGCCGACCGTTCATTTGCCTTACTATCGATTAAAATTTGATAGCTTCATACAAGTAATGTCATAATTCAACTGTTTGTAAGACAAGCGAATGAATAGTAAGACCGACTTTCTTCGTAGAGACGTCCAACTGAGGTTCGGGTTCGGGTTCGAGGTTCTGCGCTTTATAATATAAAATATATTGTATTATCTATGGTTCTGAGATAGGGCGCGTTCCTCTTGTAGCTCACAACGTTCAGAATGCTCCTTCAAACGTTCCATATAGCGATCGCGGTCGTCTCAATCATGGCGAAAACGTAACTAATGACGTCATAATTTTCGATCAGGCAGCGCTCACGTCGACCCATGTCAATAGGTGGGGTCGAATAATCCGTTCAACTTGACTTTACGATATAAAATCACGGTCGTGAGCGTGGTCGTTGTGAGGCACATGTAGAACGTAGCCTAATACATAATTATTTCATCTTGTGTATAGGTCAGTTTCAATCATTCGTTCATCTACAAATCGCCTTTTGAGAATTGTCAAAATTGACAACACAGTTTTACCATAGACAAAGATATATAACGTAACATCTAAAAGACCAACCGTAGAGTGTAAAGTCTATAACGTTTTTATTATTATTAAGTATTAAACGTTTTTTCCTTTTAGTGCTTTATTCATTTCGTTTTTTTTTGAGGATTTATTTTTGTAAATAAATATTTCACGTTTCGAGATGCGTCGGCGGCAGGCGGCTGTTATGTTGCTCCCGTTGCTGCTAGCATCAATGCTCGGCGACTCTTCGCAAGCTTTAAGTACATTTGGAGTATCAAATACGAAGCCACCAACTGTAAAACCTACACCGTTGCCTGGTAAATTGTTTTTTAATATGATGGGACATTGCACTGTGTTATTACAGTTATGAGGTTTTTATAACGCGCTTCGCGGTGTCACTGTAATCAAATTTAAAACTTTAAGATAATAATAATATAAGTATAGTCAAGATGGGGAAGTCCGTCAGTGGGGGATTCCATACACCTCGCGTTATTTCCGTGTCTGAATATCAATAATGACAATACATCGATTAATAAAGCTAAGACACCATTTAATTAAATTAATCAAATTGTATTTGACCTTAAATTCTGTCAAAAAAGGTAAATAACGAGAGGTATACGAAATTACCCCACTGACGGACTTCTCCACCTTGACTATATATAAAATATGCAAAATTTAATTATTTAGGGAACTTTTTAAATTATTTCAATAAAATAAAGAACTGTAATTTACGTTCATTAAGACGTAGATAATTTCCAAATACAGAAACGTTAACAAAATCCAATATTTTCTCTTTTACAATAGACATTATAACACAATACTATTCTAGCTTAACTTGAACGATCGTAAATATACAAAAAGTTTATACAGTGTATCGAGAATTCTTGATTTTTGGCCGGTTCCTATATATTACTATTCATTCATTTGCTCTACTATCGGTGGATTGTTGACATTGCTTAAGTATGAAGCTTATGTTAAATTTAAACCGACAGAATGGCAAAGGAACGGTTGACAAGATATAGGGTCCGGCCATTTGTCGACATTCTACGGTCACTAGGATCTTAGATCAGTATTTTTTAATTATAATCGAGATCTTTAAAATCAACAAGGGACTGATGGCGCCACCTGTGATTGCAGAGTATGTTACGAGTTACTTTTATTACTGGAAGTTTGTAATTTCATGTTATTAGTGAGAATTTATTTACCAAAAATATTGGTACACAGCACAATGACAAGGCACATTCTCCTGGTCTGTATCTGTCATTATGCGGCCATATATGTCACTTTGCCATATATGTTCCTTACATCCTAAGTTGTTAAGTTGTTTATTATTAATTATAAAACACAAACTCCGGCCTCATCGCTCCAAATGTACTACCACGGAACAAACCGTCAAAATGTCCTCGTCTCATTTGAAGTGGTACATTGTACTGGAACAGTGAAAAATGTCATGTTACTCTTGCAAACTCATTTTATAACCATTCCTACTAACACACTAGTCTGGTAGATAGTACGTAGCCAAAGTGTTAACGCACGTGGTGTATTACGCTAAGAATAGTCTCATCTTCAAGGGCACCAAAGACATGCCGTCCGGTCTCCCGCCATTGTTGCGGCACAGTCCATTCGGTTCCCGAATGGCCAATAACCCGGCGATAACAAAATGCGTAAAGAAAAAACAGATTTATATTAAATTGTAGGTTTAGTCTTATTTATAGTATAATTTAAACCTCAGCCAGAAGGCCCGGCTCGCCATACACAACGCGGTACTGGTACCTACGCTCACGTATGGAAGCGAGAGTTGGGTATGGAAGAGAGAGCATGAAAGTAGAGTAAACGCGGTTGAGATGCGAGCTCTGCGCAAAATCTGCGGAGTGACGCTCGCAGATCGCGTTCATAATACCGAATTAAGAAAGAGAATTGGTCTGAAAGAAAGTGTCGGGGTGAAGGTAAGGAAAGGAATGCTCCGGTGATTCGGGCATGTGGAAAGAATGCATGATGAAAGAATGACTAAACAGATATACAATACAAAAGTGGATGGATGCAGAAGTCGTGGAAGGCCACGACACACCTTCCATGATCAAATTGATCGTGTACTAGCAGAGGGTGATGTCAGGAGCCTTAAGAACAGACGAGCGTGCATGACAAGAGTTATGAAGTATGAAGTGAAGTTATGTATGTATGTATGTATGTAAATACCTATCTACGACAAGGTGTCGCGAGATGGCACTAAACCATTTGAATAACAAATGGCAACACTAAAAGGTTGTGCAATTTATATATTCATAGAGTATATAAGTAACACTAAATAAAAAGGCTCCTTGAAAACATTTTTCTAAACAAGCTACCTAATAACATAAAGCAAACAATACTTTTAACCTAAGTTCAATAATTCCAAAACTGCAATAGAAAGTAGCCACATTTCCTAGACTTCTAACAAAATAACATACAGGCATATTTATGAAATTCACAAAAGTATTTCAACATCGTAATACATATAAGCAATCTGAAAGCGCGTTGTTAAAATACCTCATACATGTAGCACTTGGAATGACGTTTTTGAGTGAAAATACAAGTTGGTGCCCAAGTTGTGGAACGTAATTCACTTTTTGTTCGAAGTTTTCGTATTAAATTGTATTGTTTGTTGTATTCTGTTTGATTGTCCGTAATATCAATGGAGTTTTTTTAAAGTCTACTCAAATATTAGGTTAAGTAACCACCATTAATCTAATACTAGTGTTGTCTTGTTGGGGTTTCATCTGCGTTAATGTTAAAGATTTACGATGTTAGCAATATTGAGCTAGAGTAAGTTCGAAAGCGTCTTTACGAACCTTAGAGAAGCGTTTAAACTTAATGTAACTCAATATGAAAACAGAAATCTTTTATTCATCACAAAGTTACATGTTAATTTCTATAAGTACTATAATAATTATAGTCACAAATAAAATTAAAATTAGGTCATATCATAGGTCATGAACTTCCCACGACAGATTCCCATGAGAGATACAGGGTCTATCTAAGGCAAGCTACGTCACTGGTTCAGTCACACATACACCGCATCTTGGTCTATAAGTATACTGGGTAGAGTGTGTATACCAAGTTTTTAAAAATGCGGTGTTGCTGACTCGTATCTACGCACGCGTACTGTTGCGCGTACGGCCCTTTTCTCCATGTGGAAGGCACTCTCCCAGTCGGCAGTGCGCGCCCACAGCTGCGTGTTGTATTGCAGCAGCGAGTGGACGGTAGCCGGAACATCCAGACAGACAGAAAAATGGACAAAAACTCTAAAAATTGCATTTTCGGAATCTCCTGGTCCGAATTATCCCCCCTGATTTTTTCACATTTTCATTTTGACATTACAAACAGACACTTCAATTTTATTTATCTGTACAAATGTATGTGTGTCGCACCATCAGTGAAACTTTATTCTCGTCACTGTGACGACGTGTTTTTTAGTGCAACAACTGCATAAAAAACGCAACTACAATGCCATATTTTTGGCTATTTGCGTCTATCATGCGACGTCAGTTATCGGAATAAAATGTATCCTAAACGTTGAATTGGAATATAAACTAGCTTTGTGGCGAGTTTCATTTCAATCAGAATTAGACAAAAACTGTTAAGAGTTGCATTTTCGGAATCTACTATTAAATTAGTCCTCCTGATTTTTTTTATCATTTTTAAACTTACTGTAAAAACTCGAAAAACTCATAAAAACCGAAAAAATGTTATATAATAATAATATAAAGTAGTATTATTCATAATATCAATATTCGATCATCCATATAAGAAATTATCTGTTTATATTTGAGCAGACTTTATAGAACTTCTGATATGCTATGTGTTTTGTTGTTGTAATAGCACGACTGTCGTAAAACTGCACCCTAAGAGGTTCTAATGTTTTTCTCAAAGTGTTTCAAAATATCGTAAATTTTATATTATTGTATTTAAAATTATTAATATTGAAAACTTCTATATAACATTCACTTTGAGCACTTCGAACCTCTATATATTTAAAATAATGGAAAAATTGTACTAGGAATGAGAATTCAAATACCTTAATGTGTTACCTTGACCATGGAAAATAATATTTCCATAATATGATATACAGAAATGTATATGAATCAAAATCAAGTTTCTGCGAAACATTCGTCATATCCTTGTTGAGATTCATAGAATACACATTTGTTGTAAGTAAATTCCGCGATGAAAATTAGTGTATTTATTTCAAAATGGAATCTTACACATTACTTATTGAAAGTCATGAGTTTACCACCGCTTCCAAAGCAATTAGAAGAAGAAGCGGTGCAACAAACTCCCCTGCAACATATCTTTACTTCATAATTATTAATATTCGTCTTTTTTTTAAATGTAGTTTATACAACGTTTAACAAAGTAATTTTTATTATAATTACCAAAAGAACTTGGTAGCGATTGCATTATTCTCATTCTTAGTTTACTGGGAAGTAGGAGAGCATTATACTTTGACCCATGAAACTATTGTGAACTTCATGGAGCCTACAAAACGTGGGAATCGATATCTGTATTCCATCTGTGAATTATATCTTCAAAAATATAGTAATACGCTAAAAATATGACGAACTCCATTTATTGATTATGAAACCTAGTACTATTTTTCTATTATTAAATATTTGTTCTTTATTATTACAGGGAAAAATAATATGTTTAATTAAACAAACTTAGTGTTTTGTTCCATTATAAATAATTTTGTTTTAATTGTTTATAAAATGAAGCAAACGTAAAAATAAATTTGCATCAATTACATCAATACATTTATTTTAAAATTTATATTAAATTATGAATGAGCTTTATATATTTATTGTATTTAAATGTAAATTTGTAAATAATATATTTATTTTATATTGTTATAATTTTCTAAATCATTTTTTACACAATTATTTTTTTAACCAACAATATACACTGTATATAACGTAACAGCATTGTTTTGTTGACTATTGTGACGTCCTAGATATACTTGAGTGCAATTTAATTATAATAAAAATATGTTATAAACATTATTTATAATTAAATGTTTATGTGTTAATGCTTTTCTGAAATTCAGCGCATTGTATACGGAATTTATTTCCAACATAACTAAGAAAATATAGAAAAAAATGTGGAAAATTAAGACTCTATGTGTATTTACTATTCTCATTGGCACATTTGATATAACTCTCGGAGCGTTTAGTCCCGCGTTTGGAGTTATCAAAACTGAATCGCCGTTTGCCAGACCTTCACCAACTACACCGTCGGGTAAGCGAAGAACAAAAGCTATATAAAAAATACCCACCTACTTTATTATTAAATTTAAAGTCTTGTAAATAAATGAATACACAATTTTAAAATATTAAAACACTATTTTTTCCATACACCTTTTTCATACACCTTTTTTATAATTATACATATATTTTTGTAGTTATAGTTACTATTTTTATAAGCCATTTTATCATGTTATATATATAATAATATAAGTGATATTAAAAATTAATATCACTTTTGAATACTTTATATTTTGTTAATTGGATTCTCGAAATACTTTTAATTTTATTATAGATAATCAGCTAATTTACTGCATATAAATAAATACAATAACTAGCAATAAATTTTTTACCAAAAATTATTTGTTTTTGAATGCTTATCTTAAACAAGAAAATTATCTTAAAATAATAACTTTGTGCTATATTTTTTCGCTATTTTACGAGTTTAATACATGTGTAACGTAAACTAAGTAAGTACCTAATAGAGCTCATTCATATTTTTTAAACATTATTTTTTTTTTAATATAACCTAGGGATGGACAGAATATATGCTAATTCCAATAACGTTATTGCGTTTTGATAACCGTTATAACCGTTTTAAATAATGGCTGTTGATATAATGGTGATTACAAAAAACGAGTTATTTTGGCTATTTGGCTGTTGCAATGGTAATTAATTGCAAAATAACTCGTTTTGATAGCGATGAGAAAGTTATTATATAAAATTATGTTTGTAATGAATGATCTTAGTCGAACTGAAATAGAAATATAAAGAAGATAAGATAACACTTTATTACTCACCAAAATAAACAATTACAAAAACAATATGCATGATTACGATATTTCTTAGCAAAACAACAGGCGGCCTTATCGCTAAAAGCGATATCTCGCAGGCAACCTAGCTTAAAAGAAATTCTTAACTAATCTGACTAATAATAAAGAAGTTTGTACCCGCTGGGGGCTTTGTGGCAAAGCGTTGGGGGGTAGCGAAACCTCGGACCTGACTCCCGGGTGCCAAAGCTAGGCCTCCGCTTCCGTGCTTGCCTTAGTAAGCCGGCACGGAGTGGAGATCGCTAGAGCTAAGACTCAAGCTCCAGGGGTGGAAGTGATAAATGGCATAACGTTGGAAAGAGTTTCGGTGAACCTGCAGCCCACCTCTTCAGACCCCTTAGCCACTCGTACCCATGTCGCCCCTCGCCAATCTTGTACGCCGTAAAATGCCGTACAATGTACGGCATTTTTGGGGCCGCTGCAGGGAATGGCGAGTCACTGTCTGCCCATTTTCCCATGTTCCCTGAACTTTGCGACGAGCAGACGTCATAGTCCCAGATTTCTAGTTCCACTAACAGTTCATCCCAATAGCCCGGTACCTTTTGTTCTCATTTTCTACAATAGTCCTTAACTGACCGGGGCTTGTCCTTGGGTGCATTTTTATGTGTTGTGTAGGCAGGGATAATCGACGGCCAGTATCACGCCACATTTATATTAAATTTGTCAAAGGCCTCTACGTGTTGACCTTCCCATGGTCCCACGAAAGCCCCCCAAAAGTCCAGGTCATTTTTATGACTCTTGGTCTACAGAGACATACAAAAAGAAGTTTATATTTCCATATTAGAGAGGCAAGACATATTTTTTCATCAGGTATATTAGATATAGTGATGGAAAGAGGTTAGCATTGAGAGCTATTCTTACGTTTGATTATAATTTAATAACAGCAAAACCCTGCAAGAAATAATTTAAATAATTAAAATTTGCAGTACGGCTAAGATCTAGTGCACATGTACAAATATATATTTCATAATATATACTTTGAAGCTTTACAATTGTTTTAAGTTCGTTCCTTATTTGACAATATGGTATCCATTGAGTGTTGCGCATTTTTGTTATTTGATATAATTCATGCCATACTGCATCGCATTATTTTTATACACAACAAAACAACTCTTTTATTTCAAGGTAGTAGGTATATTATAGAAAATGAAACTCGTAATACCATTAATTACTGAATAAAAATAATTATTATATTTATCACTTACTAACATGTTTTATATTGCCCTCTGTTATGTACTAACACAAAATAATCTATAGAACTTGATGAATACATAAAAATACTATATACATACAATCAGAATACTTACAATGATTGGACTTTAACAATTACAATAATTTGCAAATGCTTTTAAGCTAACCTTAAAAGGAACTTTGACACAATCAGTACAATACATAGCAATTCAATTGTCAATACACACAATATAATAATTGCTATACAGTATAAAATTGTTCTGCGAATATCGTGTTTTAATTAATATTGATACGCAGAGAGTGTTGTAACTATGTGGAACAATAAAATAGCGTTATTAATAGCGATTATAGTAACTGGCTGGTTAAAAATACAGTCAGCTGATTGTTTCGGTATATCGTCGTTTGGGAAAGCGAATACAGACCCGCCAAAACCTGCGACGACGACCGCATCGCCTGGTAAGATATTTTGTTTTTAAAGTTGCGTCCAGATAACGTTATATAATTTCTAAAATTAGAAAATAAAATTAAAGCAGGTATTGTAAAACTGTCAAATTTTAAAGCGGTACAATAAATAAAAATATATTTATGTCATTATCGTCAATGAAAATTAAAGCTATTAGTGTAATAAAGCTGTACTCTTTTACAATAATTGCTTGAAGTAAATTTAGCTATAATTAAAATTAAAGCAGTATTTTAAATAAAAGCAGCGTGAAAATTTATTGTTACCGTTATTCAGCTGTTTTGCAATAACTGCTTTAATTTTCGTTCAAGATGATGACATAAATATATCATTAGTTAATTGTTTTGGGCCTCCTATTCACTATTTTGCATGGCAGTCCGCCGCGTAATGTAGGACTGTGAATGTTGTTGCAGCCTGCATTGCGTCCGGCAACACGGAGCAGCATGCCTCTTGAGTCCCGCAAGCTTCACCCACTGCAGGACTGCACTTCAGGATTGTATATGGGCCTCTTTAGTATTTACAAGGTCGAGATTAAACAGAAATAAAATATGGCATGTTATAATTAAAAAAGATTGATTATATAACATAGTCTGGATGCTGCTTTATTTAGATTGTTTAGTTCGCTTCATAGTTATGTATTATCGCTTTGTATAAATAATAAATAGTATTAATATATACTTGTTATGAATTTTTTACTTCTTGTTTTTACTAATAAGAATTTTCTTGAGTTGTTATACTTGCAGTAATATTCTTTAAGGTACTAGTATTAATTTTTAATATTCGTAAAATTTATTAAAAAATTACGAACATATTTCAATCTAGAAGGAGCGGTAGGTAACTATCCAAAATATGAAAAACATTACCATCTGGCTATTGTTTGTTCATTAGCCGTCTAAAAAACAAGCTGATAGCTTTTTGGTTAATGGATGAATGACTCGTCAACCGGCACCTGACAGTTAACAGCTAAACCGTCAATTTTTCAGTTTTCGGTTTTATTCGACAACCATGAGCCACTTGGCGAAATGGTTGATAACTTATCCATGGCGATTTTGTGACCAACCGTTAATTAGCTGACTTTTATAATAGTTACCCATCTCTATCTAAGAAAATACTGTCTATTCTCATTTTTTTATAATACCAATTGTGGTCTTTATTTAGGTGTCTTCTGCTTTTCTTTACACTTTTTATACTTTAGCCCAGCGACACACCTGCGGAACGTTCAGCGACGGAAGAGTCTGCGCTAATCAGAATCGGGCGGAATTTCCGTTGAGGTGTTATATATAAAAATTGTGAGCGTATTTAGCCGAATATTCCGCGCGGGGCGTTGGTGTTGCAGGTGTCGCTATACTTAGACTGCGTTACTTCAGCGCGTGTGCTGCGTGCCTTTCCAACACATACAAAGCGCAGGGTCGTCAGGGAGGAGGGGGTTTTTAGTGGGTATTGGGGTTGCTCGCTCGTGTAGCAACGCTCGGAGTCTTCCACACTATTCTGTGACGTCGATCGCGGACGGAGCGCTGCCAAGAGCATACTATTGCTGCAGTGTTATCGCCCCCGACCGACGCGTGTCGTTCCCCTAGCAACGACCCAGTTTGTGCGTAAATCGGTTAAGCATTTTCCCTCGCCTCAAAAACAAAAAAAAAAAAGCGCGTGTGCTGCGTGACAATCATGTCAAAACAAAAATGGCGTCAGTCATTTGAAGAATCAAGCAAATCATGCTTTGGAATATTTATTTAATTTAATTTAAGAATATCCTTTTTAAACATTTAAGTTACAGGAATAATCTCAATACATTATAATTGGCGATTTGATAGAAAAATATTACTGACTTTTCAAAACACAATCTGCAACAGATACCATTAAGAAAACACCTATAAATTAAAACACTCCAAAGCTGCGTTCCACAAGAGACTCATACGACCACGTTCACGACCGCAATTTTTCCCGTTCCACTTACTTGCGGGCGTTACAATTAAACTCTAGTGGAACGGATTATGGAGCGTTGATGTCATTAACGACGAAATGCACAAATACCTGTGGTTTATTTGAAAATCGCGCCTTTTTCAATATCAATTGATAGAGAGAATTAATACTCTGTGGTCAAGGCCCACGTGTGGTCGTTGTGAGAGAATGATCGAAAATAATGACGTCATTAGTGACATTTTCGCCACGACCGGAACGACAGCGGTCGCCTTGTGGAACGGCAGACGGAGCATTTAGGGCGTTGTGAGATACTAAAGGAACGCGCCATAAGTCATAAACTGCACTAATACACAAAATTAACACACATTTCTTAAGGATATTCCTAAATGGAGTTTGCTATCTCGCTTTCTTTTACTCCATTTTTCAAGATATAAATTGGCAGAAATTACACAAATCTCAACAATAATACAGTAAAACCTCTGTAAGTCGAACTAGAAGGGAGACGCCAAAAAATTCGAATTATAGACATTTTGACTTATGGAGGATTTCGACTTGAGCGAATTTTGTAAGGAATCATTCGACTTGTAGAGGTTAAGATTTATTCTAATTGATTTTGGGTTAGAGAACTGAAATAAATAAAAATCCTTTATTATGGAGGTAAAAAACATTTTTTAATTTATTTTTTGGAGTTATAGAAGGAAAATAAGTACTGAATCTGCTTATACTCGCTAACTATTTCGACTTATAGAGGGTTCAGATTTCGAACAACCGTGGTTTTGGGGCTTGAAGGGAAGGGAACACAATTTATTTTCGATTTTCGACATATCGAGATTTGACTTAAAGAGGTCCTACTGTGTTACGAATATTTCACAAAAAATAATTTTGATTCAGACAAGGTTTTGATATATAATAAATTTTATTTTTATGTATCGACTTTGTAACTACATTTTTTTGGTAACACAATTACGACATAGAAGTGTATATGAAACCTAAATCAAAACGTGACACGTTCGTAATTTAATTTCAAAAATTAATTAAATTCAAAAACGTGGTAATGCCCAGCGAACTTCATTTAAGTAGTCTCTTAAACACAATATGTAATGCAACTTTTTAAACATTTAGACAACAAAGAGTACACTCACTTAAAACAGGCATATATAACGCCAATTACTTGTAGCTACTTTCCAAAAAAACCTTATTAACAATGTGTTATTATGCTATTTTCACCAGCAACTAGTCGTTATATAAGCACTTAGTTATTAAAAAATGATTTATAAACATAAATATGTATAGTAAAATATTTGATTATAATTAAGTTTTAACGGTTTTAAAAGAGCGGAATTTGATTTGATTTTCATCTCGACGTTTCAGCCACTTTTTAGTGGCCGTGTTCACGGAATACAAAGATGTCAAGCGTCAATGAGTAATGTTAAAGTTATTATTTAGACTACCTAACTTGTTAATTTTAATTGTTTAATTTTGATTTTTGGTTATGGTTATTATTTACTCTATGGGAGGCTAATTTAATTTACCATATAATTAAGGCCTGGCTTAAAGGCCTAGTTGCCAGGCCATAAACATTTTTTTTTTTTACCATCGCATTGCAACATACTGTGGCTTGAAGAGAAGAAGCGACGCAAGAATCTCTTAAGCAACATAAATAAATAAATAAAAGTATTTTTGGTCCGTAATGAACATGTCTTACAATAATATTTTAAAATTTCAGTATTTTTTTTAATTTGACAATTTTTTTGGACGTCCGTCCGGATAAAGACCTCCTTCAGTTGCGCCCAGTGCTCTCTGTCCGCGGTCTGTTGTGGCTTGAAGAGAAGAAGCGACGCAAGAAACTCTTCAGCAACATACCTAGCTTTAATAATTTTATATAATATATGTAGGCTAAATAATAACTTCAATCATTACTCATTGACACTTGACCACCTTCGTCTTCCGTGGTTACTGAAAAGTGGCCGAAACATCGGTATAAAAATGAAATAAAATGCCGCGCTTTTAAAACCGTTAAAACTTAAGAAAATACCAAAATATTTCAATATTTTTTTCAAACTAGTATTGTTAAATACGTTGGAGATTTGAGATGTGGTCTAGAACGCAGGCGGCGGTTGCAATGATGCCACTGCTTATACTTGGATGGACTGGAGAGTCTTCTGGGGCGTTAACAACGTTTGGAAAAACCAAAACGATTCCACCTAAGGAACTAGAGCCGACGATTCCGCCTGGTAAGGCGAGACATTCAATTATACTATTAAAATTGCATGCCATTCTTAGGCCAGCTGCAAACCAGGGGCCCCATTATGTTATTGCTATCTCGTCTAAATCGCCAGACACTATCGTTTTAAGTGTAGGTTTGCCTGATTTTAGTATCCTAGCCTATGTTTATAAATATTCTAAGCAAAAACTCGCGAAACTGGTTACGCGAATTGCTAATTATTTACTTATATTCCCCTTTGATGTAAAACCACAATGATGCAAAATATAGCTGTATGGAACACAGGGAAATACAGGCTTATATAAAGGAAGGATTGCATAGTACCTTTATGTAGTGAAGCGATGATGTCTCCTTGTTTCTTAGTAGCACGACACTCACGAATGTTCAAATTTCACGAATTCAGCTAATTTGATGATATATAAGAATATAGGAAAATACGAAATACGATACGACGAATACGAAAAATTGTTAACAATATTCAAACGATGCGTACGCCCTGCAGTTCGTTAGCAAAAGGGTGAATTTTATAAGATGACCACTGTTGCAATGCTGTTGGCGTCGCATGCCGTCTCCTTTCTTCCGCTTGCTAAGGTATGTACAGGAGAGGAAAAAAGATAGGTGATTTTTAACAGACTTCAAAAAGGAGGTTCTCAACTTGATTGGTATTTTTTCTTTCATGTATGTACACCGATTACTCTAAGATTTATGATCCGATTTACGTGATTCTTATTTAGTTTGATGCTGAATAGTTGTCATTTGGTCCACTAAAAATTTAACATAGTTTGGCTTAGTAGTTTTCATTTTATGAACATTTATTTATGAAAATTTTCTGTTCCCGTTTTTGGGACCTATATTTTTGAAGGCGCGCGGCACCTTTCGTAGGCCTACCCATGGCCCATGACCACGATCACGACCGCTATGTTTCCCGTTCTACTTGCTTGCGGACGTTACAATCATAAACTCTAGTGGAACCGATTATGGAGCGTTGTCATCATTAACGACGAAATACACTAATGTCATTGGTTGATTTGAAAATCGCGCCTTTTTCATTGTCAATCGATAGAGAAATTGATAGAATTAATGCATTGTGGTCAACGTCCACTTCGACCCACCTTTTGACATAGGGCGTTGTGAGCGCTGTGTGATCTAAAATAATGACGTCACCAGTGACGTTTTCGCCACGACCAACCAACCAACCAACCAAGTCGTCATGTCGAACGGCAGACGGAGCATTTTGGGCGTTGTGAGATACTAGAGGAACGCGCTCGCGGTATGTGACAGTGATAGAATGACTAAAACATTTTGGTAAAATGAAATTGTTATTTGTATTAACATTACCATCAAAAGTTTGTGAATAGTTCGAGTATCTACTATCGTTAGCCAAACTATGAACTCATATAGATTATTCATTCACCCCAAACCATTATGGCGCAATCCATCATACTGCTGTATTATGTAGATTTTGACATATTGATTGTATGTGTTTGAATACGCCTTACATGATATTAATAACTTCTTTCCAACATTGCTATTGTATCCAGCTCGGGGCTACATTACGAACACAGGTTTTCAAAGCCTTGCCTATTTTCGATGAGGTTTTTTTTAAGTCACTTTGTCTCCCCCTTGATGTTCTTTGGGGACATCAGTTCGTTGCATTTTATTTACGTGTAGGAATAACCTTCACCCGTGAAGATAAATGGTAGTGAGAAGGTGACTTTGGCTCTACCTGCATTGAACTACAGACTCCTTCCAACACTGTCCTCCCTTGCTTGGCTCCTGGAGGTAAAAGGAGTGCTTCTATCCTTTGATATCCCGTCCTCCTAGCCCGATAGGCCACGCCAGATCCTGATAGCCACAACATGTGTCAGAAGATCCTTCTCTGGCGTCTACTCAATTGTCCGTCACTGGAGTCTTCTCTTTGAGGCATCTGCACTTTACCAGTCTCACTTCTTTCGGAATCCTTCTCAGTACTACCAGCAAGCAGAGATTAGAGAGGAGTTTCTCCCCAAAATACTAGAACGGTAGCACTATTGGTAGGTCCCATCCAGAGTTCTTTAGTGACTTCTCAGCCTAGATCCTCGTATGGGATGTAACTCTTTACCACACCTTTCGGTCTTGGGATGAAAGGCTATGATTCCTTCCTGGAGTTTTATTTTTATCACGAAGCTAGCGAACAGGTAGATGGCCCAGCTCATGGAAAGTGGTTTCCGTTGCCTATAGACGTTTGCAATATCAGGGTCGAAGCCAACGCGTTGCCAGCTTTTGAGATGGGAGAAAGAGGTTGGGATAGGAGGATGAGATAATGGGCATGGGATATGGGATTGGAATAGGAGGAGGGAGAAGTGGGAACTCTCACTTAAAGGCGTACCCTTGGGGGAGGGCACGGGAGGACAGCTTCCCCCTGGATTGTATGTCTACGTACTACCTACTGTTGTAGATAAAAGTTATGGTAGAGTCACGTTACGACTTACTTTACAATATACTGTTACGTGCGAGCGGGGGTACACATTTAGGATTGGAACGAAACATCAGTTTTTTTAATTCTTTGCAGAGTTGCCCCTTCACGCGCAACTAACTACGCTGAACTCCTTCTTCACTGAACTGCCCATTAAACTTTTCACTAGACTCACCACTAAACTCTCCACTAAACTGCTCCCACTAAACTCTTCACTGAACTCGTCACTGTCTTCTACTTAACTCTTCTTCCAAGTCTCTCGTATCGCACTTGTCGCTTTGCTGTCTTCAACTGAACTACCCCGTAGGCACGTCTTATGCTGTTTCCATACCCGGAAGAATCTTCTCGAACCCATAATTTCGAACTTCTTTTCGTTATTCTTTTATTGATCATCTATCCCTTTCTAAAATGTATCTGTCTTTGTCTTTTCGTTCCAGAATCTTCTACCTTTTTCTAAAAGTCTTGAGACCGGCTTATGCTGTCAGAAGGTTCTACCCTCGTCCGCCACAATACTATGCGTTAACTTTTAAAAAAACCGCGGTACGCGGCCGGTTATGTTGCATTCATCCGATGCCTCATGTTTGTTCGACTATTTATATTTATTTATTTTACTACTTATGAAGGAGGAAGAACTCATTGCACGAAACACGCTTCGCTCAAGCTACTTCAGACAAAGTTAGGGTCGGTAGACTCGCTGGGCATCAATTCACAGCAATTCTCACTGGCAGGGGACCCTTTTTTGTGAGTCATTTTAAAGATTTATAGAAGGGGGTCGCCAGAGAGAGGACAGTGCGGACAGTTTTCGACTGTCGTCTATTTAATTAGATGGGGGTCCGAAAACAACGTTTTGTATCCGGTTTCCTATTACTCGTGGTAGAGGGCCATTGTTAACAGGGTATCGGTGGAATCACGTCTACTGTATGAAGTGGTACGACCCTGCTTCCCGAAGTTTAGTACCAAATCGTCGCACTAGGATGTCAGAAGAGCTTAACTGCGTTATACATCCCTGACATTCTAGATATATGCTCGCATAGGGATCCGGGTAGGTTTAGTGGGTAGTTTGTTCGGCCACCTCCTTTAATGGAGGAGATTCCGTTTGTCGTTTGGTGCAAGAGTTCCAATCGCACTCGAAGCGCGCGGCACTAGGCGGCGCCTTTGGTCTTCCCCTGTATCCAAGACCCGTGTTTGTGTCACAAGAAATGACTTTAGAGCGTGGTATTACACCGATAAAGCCGGCCGTAAGAGCTCTAATCAAGATTATGGTTCAGCATGACTCTACCACGAGCAAAAAGGAAGAGTTCTTGTGGATTGTAGGTATATCTTATATGATTATCCTCGTCCATGCATCGTGTTGTTGCTACTACACGATAATCAAGTCTCAAGGTTTGACAAGCAATAATACTCGACTGGTAGTACAAGGTACAGTTTACAATTCTTTTATGTATCCATTGCGTGCGCTTATTTTTGGGACGTCATAAAGAAGCAGGGTCAATATCATGTAAGTTTTAAGAAATTTTGATATAATTACGTACGTGTGGTTTTAATTATGTTGAAGCTGTGAGGCGCCTTAGGAAAAAACTATCCATGAGTTCGAAACCATTTTACTGTTTGCTCTCTAATAGTCGTACATCATTAGCTAATTACAGTCCAGTGTAGAATGTAATCCGATCCAGGTTTGCGCCGTAGAGGTTTTTCCGCTTTCCTCAGCTTACTCCCAGGGATGACACTTCGATTGCCAAGATCTCCACTACAGAATTCGTCTCTTCGACGAGCCCAATGGTATTTCAGCGATCTAAAATCGGTGATTTTGTTAGATATATTATACGGCTGAACGTTAACTAACCACAACTGGCTGAAACTGAGACGTTACGTCTAATGAACCTGTAAACAAATAAGAACATAGCGAATTATCCGCGTTTCGGATTTTATCTACAAGAGCAACTCATATAGTTCGTTCTGCAGCCCGCTGAGCGGCATTAGATTTCCATTGATCAGTCCTATCTTCAGGGTACACGTCTAGGCACCATATATCAAGGCAAGCAGGACTAAGCCGTCGGGTAAGAGAGCAAAGTTGTCCAGTGTTCGCCCATTCTTTCTTTGTGGGGTATTGCGCCCTTGCAGTGTCAACGGACGAGGCCATTTCGGCTTGTGCCTACCAGGGCACAAGTGGAGTAGGTAATAGACTTTTCTGAGGCCCTGGTTATAGGCGAATGGAAGTAAAGTAGGTATTTCGGTCAATAGCAACTTACCTTTACTAGGGCACAACCACGCTGGCGAGTCCCACACTTCCTCGCCCCACACGGTAACAAGTTCCTAAACGATTTTCAAAGACTTTCTTCTTCAAATATTAGTTTCCTGCTTCGCTATCAAGGACTAGTGCCACCTCCCGCCTTCCCCTACATCCGGGCCTGTACAGCATGGTTCTACAAACGGCATTGGCCAATTTATAGCGCCTAATTTATCTTGATCTACCTCGGCCCTTACTGGCCTAATGTTTTATGTAAAAGACGGCGTAGTAAAAGGTCAGGTCAGGGGTCAACAGTGATTGGATCTTCCGTAGCCGGACAGTGGCTGGAACCAATTTATATTCAAATGTCAGAGCCGTTTGGATTAAGGAAATTGTGGAGTGCTGATAAGCTAAGGTTAAGATACAACTAAAGCACCTTAACTTTACTTCTTTAGACTAATGGTAATGTCAATCAATCCATCACTATAATTATAGCGAAAACCCCGTATAGGGTTGTAGGAGCGAGATAGAATGCTCCTCTGTCTCAAAGGAAGATCTTCCAGCGAGGCTATTGTTGTTCCTCGCAGACCTAGGCCCATCTGTTATTGTTGAAAATTTGTATATATTCTTTGTACGTTTCGGGAAACGTTTGCGACCTCATTTATTGTACAGTGCCATCTATTGGCTTGTAAGTGTTCCACTACAATAGTCTGTAGTAATAAAAACTAAGGTGAAGTTTTTCTTCTCACGTCTGTCATCAAACCTTACGCAACAATGTATGTACCAGTTTATAAATAAAAAAAACAACCTTTATTACTTGATCATTATACATATAATATTATATATAATGTCACAACTTAGCCCCCCACAAAGACAAATTACCTGTCGGCATTTGAACCAATTGTAATACCTTTATGATTGTCTTCTTTTGTTTACTTATTTATTGGTTATTGTGGAGAACAGACTATTATACGTGTTTGTATAGTTCTAATAAATTCTATAGTAATTCCAACGGCATTTTTAACTCGAGTCTTGCACTTGTAACAATAATTTCTATTTATGTTTTCAAGTTTCTCCATTTCTGGATGTAGGCCTCCTCCATCTTTTGCCATAACATTTTGTTTTGCGCAGTCCTTGTCCAGAGCTTGTTCTAATTTACTCTATCTTAAATTATAATCTGCTGTATGTATGTCATTAATTTTTGTTCCATTTTCTTATTCTATTTTCATTAATCTATACATATAATAAAACTGTAGAGGTCGAATTTCTGTACAATGAAAAACATGCTAAAAACCGGGCCAGGGGGATGTAAGAAGTAAAATAGAACTAATTTAGATTTTTTTCAATTTTTTTGTTTCTCTGTTTGTACGGGCTAATCTCCGAAAGGACTGGAACGATTTAAATGAAACTTTGTATGGTGGTAGCTTATATCCCTGGTCAAAATATAGGATACTTTTGATCCCGTAACATTAAAGAGTTCCCGTGGGATAGTTAAAAAACCGCACCACGCGGACGAAGTCGTGGACATCAGCTAATTTGTAATAAGATAGATAAGTTAAGAGTTTCCTTTGAGTGAGTCAGATTGCCTGGAAGAGATCGCTTTTAGTAATAAGGCCGCCTTTTGTTTACCAGGTATGTAACTCTTGTCTTGTTGTGCATTTTGAAGTGATAACTTCTTATGGGAGGGTAAACCGCTTCGTTACGTAACGCGTTACGTCGCCAGTCTGTCCGGCTTCCCTTTCTCTCACGCATAGGGCAGCGGTAGGCAGGCTCCTCCTATCTCACCCTAATGCAGAGCGCTAGCCGTATTTCGGTAATTAGATGAAATAATGATACTAATAATAATAATAATAATAAGCTTTTCTCAAGTTAAACAATTTCAATATTAAATAGTTTAACTTAGATTAGTTGTCACTTCTGTCGGGCGTCCCGAGACGCACACGTTTTTTTTTTGTAATTCGTATGTTGGTCAACGATAAATCTATGTATCAAACCATCAATGTATGTATCAACAATCTATATTTGTTTATCTTTAAAGCGCTGGATCTCTTGTTTACAGAATAATAAGTAATTAATAAACTAAATTATTGTACGAGTGCTGGTTTAGCAACTGCCGACTTTTGTTGTCCTTCTTATACTCCAAAGGTTGTCTGGAAGAAGTTGCCATAGGCGCTAAGACCACCGATTGTAGTACTTCCTGATTTTATGTACCATGTTTGTACAATGAATTATACTAGAGGTCGCCCGTGCTCGAAATTCGACCATAATAATTAATGTCAAAGATTATACTTCTATAATCACAGATTTCGCCAAGGCTACACTTTTAATTTGACTTGAACAATAAACAAAAGAGTATATACGCGTGTGTGTGTCAAATACATGGTAGTGTATGTAATGTTTTTTATTGATTTAATGTATTTTTATGCATAATTTAAAAAAAATATTAGCATTTGTCGCTTCTTCTCTATATAAACTATAAGTGTGCGAAATTTCATACTCCTCTGTCCACGCAATTTTCGTAAAAAGGGGTACAAAGTTTTTGCTTTACGTATTAATTAATATATACATTCTATTCTAATTAGAATATCTATTTAATTTAGAATATTTAAACAAGCACACGGAGTCATAATACATATTAAAATTAAATTTCGATTATTATAGTACCCGGCACGAATCTTGAGCGGTCCGCGGAACATTGATCGTAGCCAATTTAATGAGATTTAGCTACATATCGACATTATTATGTTTTTGTCTCTGTATTCAAAAGGGAAAATACCTCATACTTCGAAAAGGGATCGAAATTTCACTGTTAATAGGAAAAACTGACAACTCAAGAATCGTGCCGGGACTATATCTTTAAACAATATCAATGAATCGCTATTCCTAATAGTTCTTCATTCATGAACTACACAAGTCGGATCGCTGACTAGCGAACTGTGACCAATGGCCGGTTCCTAGATCTTACTATTCATTAACTTGCCTCACAATCGGTTGAATTTTGACATTACTTGTATGGAGCTTACGTCAAATTTTAACCGATAGTAAGGCAAATGCATAGTCGGTAAGATGATTATAGGAACCGGCTATTAGTATAGTGGAGGGAATCAGTTCTTAATAGTGCATCGGTCCTGAAGTACAGAAGACTACTATGTAGTATGCCAAGGAGTCCATTCTCAATAGCAAGGTGACTACAGGTGGAGTATGACGAGTCTCTAGATACTGTTGCGAACCGTTACTAATCCTTTACAGGTGTTTTATTACCCCTTCGAATTTAAGTGATTTATTGATCGCGATAATCCTTTTATATGCGTCTCAGTAAGACGTTAAAAATTCTTCTGTTTTGTTTGCATTTCGTTGCACATTATTAGAAGCCGTTTTTTTAAAGTTTTTTTTCCAATATGCCTACATTCATATACATAAAAATATATCCGATTGTGGCACAGAAACTTCATGGGTTTATTCGTGTCGCAGAGTCGTGTAGAATACATTAGGTTTACGATACATAGTGACATTTAAAAAATGAATTTACACAATATTAATGTTATATCAAAAATAGGAGCAGGGGCGAGGAATTGCTATCATCATTCAAGTATTTATTTCTGATTTTATAATAAAAGCGGAGTTATCGTCATTCTAGTATATGGGTCTGTTTTAGTCCCAGGTCTGCACATGTGGGCCTGATGGTCCGCTTTGGGAATCAACATAAAATCTTTGCAGATTAAATTTGGTCGATTTATGGTTATTTTTGTACATTGATTGCAGGTCCTCTGGGAGATCAATTACAATGATTGGTGTCATATATTCCTCGAGCCTTGTCCCATATACGTTATTATATATAGGAATTATGTATTTACATGCGCCAAATCTCGGTCCCACGTAGTTAGGTCTAGTCTTCTTAATTAATAGTCCTGGTTTATTATATTCAGTTAGTATTAAGAATTTAACCTTATCTAATATACTCATAACATCACGTTAAGTTTAAAAGTTAACAATTCAAAAAAATTGTGGACTTGTTGCTAGGGGGCCATATCTAATTTACAAAGATATAAGATCAGTCCGTCGGGGACTGAGTTAGTTGAGTTGCAACTGCGATCGAGACGTTACCTAGTGTCCTTTCGGAACGAGTATCTTATAACGACGGACTTTACGCGCGATTAATGTCATTACGATTTTCTGTTTTACGGGTTGGTTCGGTTTTGTTTGTAAGTGTACGGCCTGAATGGCAAAGCGTCCGGCGGGGCGGGCTGCGGGCAATGGAGCATCCAACTGAGTAGCCTGAATGCACGCTCGGCGTTCATCGTTCACTGGTTTAAAAATGTACTCAACGCCCCACTGGACGCACAAGAGCCCGCTGCACCCGTCGTACATCTTGGCTCGCACTAGGCACACTCAACAGCGTTTAGATACATTTAAATTAGTTTATCTACAGTCTCAGTGCACGCCCGAACCGAGCGTGTAGTGGAGTGGGGCGTGCAACGTTCTTTCGTTCAACGCGTCGCCCAACGCAAACATGTCCGCTGGAGCCGCCGCGTCAGCCGGCCTCCATTAAGGACACCCGCTAGCGTTTCCATGTGTTTGACACGAATGCTGTATGCTCCGCCCCGCTGCACGCTTGAATAGAGCGGGCACTCAGGACATATGCTAAGAACTATGAATTGCGTGTAATAATCTTTGTGATAATTTGCAACTGCATTTTAAAATCATATCCCACAAATTCGTAGCAATATAGAAGTTGGTAAATATCGATGGAAATAACCTAAAAATATTACCATTCCAGCGTGACCTTTAGCTTTTTCTTTTAATATAAAACATTGTCATTCGGTGAACCAACTCCGGTATTTTCATTTGCATATCGTAACACGCGACGCCGTACGGCGGCCAAGTATTTCCAAAGTATATTTATATAAGTATGAACAGTGTGATTGGAACAGTGTGATAAGCGAAAATTGTGGATCGAAAGATGTAATAACAAAAGTTGAATTTGCACGATCTGTAATCGAAAATATTTGATTTACATGTTTATGCGAATTATTTTCATCTAATATATAAAATTCTCGTGTCACAGTGTTTGTAACAAAACTCCTCCGAACCGGCTCGACCGATTCTTTTGAAATTCTGTGT
This sequence comes from Dendrolimus kikuchii, assembly GCA_019925095.2. Lineage (NCBI taxonomy): Eukaryota > Metazoa > Arthropoda > Insecta > Lepidoptera > Lasiocampidae > Dendrolimus > Dendrolimus kikuchii. The sequence goes on from JAHHIN020000031.1 coordinate 6,307,442, forward strand.
GTATGTTTAGTAGGTGCTGAAAATAGGACGTAAACTATTTTTCATACCCCTAAGTGATAAGGGTGGCCACCCCAAAATTAAAATTTTTTGGACAAAACTTTTATTTTTTTTATGATTCGGCATTAAAAAATACATACAACCCTAAACTTTGTCTCTCTACCACCAACCCCTATTTTTAATAGCAATATTAGTACTGTATATAAAATTATATTGATTGGCTATATATATATATAACAAGTAAAAGTAATTACGTCTACCATTCAATCTTTATCAATTTGTAAGTTAAGTAAGGGCGGCAAATTTTGAGTGAGTAATAGTAGAATTTGTCACAAAGGCAGGCTAAGGAATCTTAGTCCATACAGCCAATTCTGACATATAAATCTTCGTATAGTAGCACAGTTGAAATGTAGGCTACAATCGACGCCAATCAACGGAGTTCTTGTGAAAACTCGAAAGGCTACATTTGGCTATACAGTTCACATTTCTCACAAAAATATATAATTATTACTCAAATTTTGAGTGATGTGGCACCACGTGAAGGTATACGTTTATTGAAGAAAGAAAAAAGATTTATTTAGAACTACAACACAAATGAAAATAAATTACATTAGTATAAATAAATAAACGTACAATATAAAATGCAGTAAATGAAAAAAACGAAGCAAGTGTAAATTTTAAATAAGTGTAAATTCTAAATTCGTCCTTTTTTATAAAGGGGAATCGGTTTGAGGACCATAATCCGCGCGAGGGAGAAAGGTCGCGGCCCGTGTGTGGGATTCACCAGGCCGGGTTGGCACTAGCACCTCACGTGTGAAGTGCTGTTGCCACGCCGCGGGTATAGATACCACTAAGACTCCGATCCTCGAGCTTTCTTCGTCCGGGCTGCGGGCTCGCTCGCGTATTCACCTCCAGCTCGGACGGACGACGGCTGGCCCCTTTGCGGGGTGGCTTAACCATAGATTAGCCGGAGATCTGGGTCTTGAGGTAGAGAGGGGGCGCGCGGATCAGGGCGTGTCCCTCCTCTCCGGCCTTTATGTGCGGGCGGGTCCGGTTTCCCCGCCGGTCGCCCGCACGGCCGTAGCCTACGGCGGCTGGAGGTCGCCGTGGACGGACCCCGTCGCCGCCGACTCTGGCGGGAGAGGAGCGTGGCGGACTGCTCCTTCTCCCGCTCCGCCTCCTTCGTGGACATGACAGTCTCGCAGAAGGAGGCGGCTGCGTCCCACGCGTGCTTCAAATTGATCCAAACTCAGCAGGGGATCTTTGAAAATTGCACCCGTGACTGAAAAATTTAGAGGAAGAAGACTGCGGTGGTATGGGCATGTAATGATGAGGGATGAAAGTCACTTGGCACAAAGAATGTTAAACTGATAGATTGATGGGTATGAATGTAAACTGTGGAGGTTTATTTTTATTTGTGTGGTGCGTCTACGATGGTTACTGTATTAAAACCACTGTTAATTACTAATAAAGACTTTTATTAGAACTTTTACATAACCAGCCATAACGCGTTATGCCAGCCACAGACAATTAATCCACCAATAGAGCTGCCAGTCAATAGTGATGTGCACAAGTAAATATGTATAACATCAGTGACTAGTGATGTACTCTACTGTAACAGTTACCCCGTTGAATAGGGCGACGCATCATTGGCGGCCCATGGCTCCATCGCAGTGCAGGAGCTAGGCTCAACCACTGGAGTGGAGTACAAAATAAGACGACGAATGTTGTACTCTAGACGTAATTATTGCTTAATTAATTTAACATTAAACTTAAGACTATATATACAGAAATCTTAACTGCTACGTGAAAATATTTGTAACCTATGTAATATTCTGAACATGTTCGTAGATGCATCTCCAGTTTTGTGTATTGACAGATTTTGGCACGTACATGGACTACTCAGTTTTAATCTTGCTTTTATGTAGCAAACAATTATTCCATGTACGTGACGTAAAGGTACACAAAAAAAAAGAGATGGATGGAATGTGTGCAGGATTTCATGATGATTTGTGGTGTGACAGAGGACGTATGCCAGAATATAGGTGTTTTGGAGGAAAAGACATATTGTGTTAATCCCAGATAATTGGGAGAAAGTAAAAGAGAAGAGAGAGAAGATCTCAACTAAAACTTTCAATCATAACATGTTATAAATTATCAATTTGAATCGATTTGGTTGAAAGGCACAGAAATGAAAGGACCCGACGTTATTCAACGGTATTGAATAGTTCAAGTTAACGTTTATATGACTCACTTTGGTTTTATCCAAATTAAAAGACATAAATAAATAAATGACATAGGGCAACTAAATTAAAAAAAGAATCTTGCCCCAGAGCTATTTTATTTTCAAAAATTTGCAATATTATTTTAGCTGATTTTACATTGAAAGAAAATAAAACTAAATTATGAATTAAAGTAAACTCCTAGATTATATAAACGTCGCTAGTGGTCGCCCGTGGTCGAAATTCGACCATAATAAATGCGTGTGTGTGTCAAATACATGGTAGTGTGTGTAATGGTTTTTTTATTTAATGTATTTTTTATGCATAATTTAAAAAAATATTAGCATTAGGCGCTTCTTCTCTATATAAATTATAAGTGTGCGAAATTTCATAGTCCTCCGTCAGCGCAATTTTCGTAAAAAGGGGTACAAAGTTTTTGCTTCACGTATTAAGATATAGATACTTAAAAATAAACTAAATTTTAAATAAATTAATATAAAGTATGTAACAAATCGCTGCCAGAGGGAAGCGTGCCCAGAAGGCTGGCTGCATTGCCACGTTGCGCGAAATATGAACCAGCCTTCTGATCACGATTGGTATTACAGAGTTTCTTACTTTGAAGAAACCCTTTGCCGATGGACCCCACGGACCGAACTTTCAACTCCAAACGGCACAAATATGTAACCCCTTTCGAGGGTTCCATATTTGCGGCGTTTGAGATCTTGAGCTGTTGAAGCAGCGTTGCCAGCCCCTGACTTAGTCAATTGGAAAATGTGATGCCGCCAGAGTGTCAACGAGTGTCGCGTCCCACACAAGCGGCCGTCCCATCTTCCAAGGAATAAGTGACATTCCGTCCGGCCTCTTGCCATCGTCGCGGAAGATATGTCTGCAGGTTTTTATAATTTCCAGTACACAATTTGCGAATATATTCATGGAAGTAAAATACTGAACTCAATGAACTTGTGAAACTCTCGTATAGCCCTCTAAATCATCTGTTATTGGTAGCTTCAAAATCAATCAGTTACTTTTACAGACTGTCGTCGGTAAAATATAGCAACCGGGCATTAACTGGCGAGCTGTCCAAATGATGATATTTGCAACTCGCCGGTTTAGCAACTCGCTTCCTTAATCTAATGTATATCAGTCCTAATTGGCGGCTTCTGTGGTTGAGCGGGCTAAGCCTTTGCAGGCCTACCTCACCGCAACGCGATGGCCCCGGGTTTGATTCGTGGCATGGTAAATTTAGGAGACGAATCTTCTCCGTTATTTACTATGGTCTGGGTGTCTGAGATCGGCCGTAGAGTAGTCCGTTGTGTATTACCCATAACACAAGAGTAACTTGCTTAATTTGTGGATATACAATGTGTGTTTATCTGCCGATAATAATTATTATTATTATTCACACATTTATTCGATATTAAATTATTTACCGGTTAACCAGTAAGTCGTGGTAGCGTAATGGCTAGCGCACGCGTCCCAGACTCGAAGGGCGCGGGTTTGATCCTGGCCGGAACGCATGCACCGCTTAGGCAGTTTTCTGACCTAATGTGCATATTGTTACAATTACCACGTGCTAATAACGGTGAAGGAAAACATCGTGATGCAACCTGCACATCGAGATACCCGATGTGTCAAACCTGCCAAGACGCCTTGGACAAGCGTGGCGGGTAAACTGTTCGATCCCCCGTATAATGGGAGGCCCAAGCCCAGCAGTGGGACATTTATGGGCTGATATTATTTATATTATAAATTATTTACATTTGTCATGAAGTAAATTAAAATATAATAAAAAAAAATTGGGCCGCAGGGTCCAAACTATCGATGGTAAAGCTCCAAAGACAGCGATCGCTTTACAATTAGTGCCGTGTCCAAGAGTGCTGCCTTCTGTATCTAGCCGAATACCCTGCTTCCTAGCAAAAGCCAAGGTTATCGTCATGCGGGATACCGATGTCAACGACTATGGCACGTCGCGCATATCGGTCCTACTATCAAGACATCAGGCTTATTGGCTACAATAGTCCTGTCCGTAATAATTGATAGATCCCAATAGAGCGTGGCACGACTGTCTTCGAGAACTGGCTCCGACGAGTACTGGTAATAAGGCACCTACAACCTGGGCACAAGGTGCACCCTGTTTCCACAAGACGTATTGAAGAGCAAGTTGCTGGTGGATGCTCCTGGCTACTAGGTTATCTCTGTGCAAGTATTCATTCGCCTTTGGAAAGATGTGAACAACTGGAAACAATATGCATAAGGTATTCACCAGGGCGACAGGTGTCTACGGCGGTCTACAGGATATACTTCCGATAGTTATTCGTCTAAATAACTTCCCCCATAGTTGCAAAGACAATACCCTCAGTCTCTCCAAGATGGCTACTTCTTTATTATTATTATAATATCCGTCCCTACTTCCTAGGCGTCATTAAAATATACAAAAGCACGCATGCACGCATACACATCCGCACGTACGTACGTAAATCAAGGTTTAATTAAATTTTGTAACCTTTAATTAATTCACCGAGGGTCATCAAAAAATTAAAAATTTATTATTAATCCTAATCAAATATACTCTATGTCACTCGGGGATAATGTAACTTTCCACTGGTGAAAGAATTTTCAAAATCGGTTTGATAGTACTGGAGATTACACCGAACATCCAAACTCACAAACTTTACCTCTTTATAATATTAGTACAGATTGATGTATTTTTTTTATGCAGCGCGAGCGTGCTACAAGCAGACGGAATGCGCCGGCATCAGCAGCAGTTCCTGTGTTAGGACGCACTACGACTCAACCACCAGATGCCTCTGTGGAGACAACTCACCGCCGTTGAACGGGCAGTGCGAGGCGGCTACTAAAAGTGAGTAGTAGAGTAGACGTCGATGATGTTTACCCCGTTGGATAGTGACGCACCTCTGGCGAGACCCTATGGCTCAATCGCCCGAGAGGGGAGTACAAAATGAGACGACGAGTTGTTGTGCTCTTGCAGTATGGATCGTGCGCAGAAGGTTTGTCTATGATCACCCCTCCCGCTTCCTACGACTGGGATCGGGGCTTGTCTATGTAGTAGGGGTTATCATCGGCAAACCTTCTGCGCACGACTTAAATATTAATTTCTTCATTGTTCCTAATTTAACTCAGACTGTTATAGTAATGAGTTAGTTATTATTTATAAGTATTATATATTTTTTAATTAATTACATTAGTGAATCTGAATCAACTAATTGTTATGCAAATAAATATAACTTAAAAATAAACTACAAACTATACAATATAAAAACTAAAACTAAATAAAAAAGGGGCAAAATATCTAAAGATAAGTTATTGGTCCCAAACTACTGTCACTTACTGGGAACGTCCCCAGAAGGCTGGCGGCGTTGCCACGTTGTATAGCAATGCTTAATCTTTGAACGAAATAGACGCCAGCCTTCTGGTCGCGTGTGACGTCTACTAAACGTTTGACTATGTATACAGAAACCTTATCGTTTACGTGATGTGGACACCAATATTCTAATCAACATTAAATATTACATTAACACGTTTATGAGATTGGGCATTTTTGATGATTTAGACCAATGCCCAATCTTATCGGCAGCTCTAGCACCGATATGTATAACCTGTATAGCATCACGTTCATGTATTTGCCATGGTCTATAATTGTGCTAAATTATACATCAATAAATTGGTCGATGAAACATGACGCAACATAGTACATCCACGACTGCTTCCTGTATCTTATTGACCGCTCATTTGTCTTACTATCGGTTAAATCTCTATACAAGTAATGTCAAAATTTAACCTATGGTAAGGCAAGCGAGATGTCAGGTAGTAGAGTTTGCCTGCCTAGATGGCTACCACCTCTAGTTTGTATGTTGCCACAACAACCTTGAGTTGAGAAGAATACAATTTCTTGCGTTGAGACGGCCTGTCGTTAGAGGCGACAACACAACTCACAGCCACGTGGTTGGGTGTTTGTCCATCTGGATGGCTTTCATCCCTGGTCTAGAGTATGCCGCAATAGCAACCTTGAGTTGTGTTCCGCCATAAGTTTCATCCAGTCTCCCTTTAGAGAGCAACAGCACGTTGGCAGCACCTCTGGTATTGCTAATGTCCATAGGTGAGGTGTTCTAGAGTATGCCGCAATAGCAACCTTGAGTTGTGTTCCGCCATAAGTTCCATCCAGTCTCCCTTTAGAGAGCAACAGCACGTTGGCAGCACCTCTGGTATTGCTAATGTCCATAGGTGAGGTGTTCTAGAGTATGCCGCAATAGCAACCTTGAGTTGTGTTCCGCCATAAGTTCCATCCAGTCTCCCTTTAGAGAGCAACAGCACGTTGGCAGCACCTCTGGTATTGCTAATGTCCATAGGTGAGGTGTTCTAGAGTATGCCGCAATAGCAACCTTGAGTTGTGTTCCGCCATAAGTTCCATCCAGTCACCCTTTAGAGAGCAACAGCACGTTGGCAGCACCTCTGGTATTGCTAATGTCCATAGGTGAGGTGTTCTAGAGTATGCCGCAATAGCAACCTTGAGTTGTGTTCCGCCATAAGTTCCATCCAGTCTCCCTTTAGAGAGCAACAGCACGTTGGCAGCACCTCTGGTATTGCTAATGTCCATAGGTGAGGTGTTCTAGAGTATGCCGCAATAGCAACCTTGAGTTGTGTTCCGCCATAAGTTCCATCCAGTCTCCCTTTAGAGAGCAACAGCACGTTGGCAGCACCTCTGGTATTGCTAATGTCCATAGGTGAGGTGTTCTAGAGTATGCCGCAATAGCAACCTTGAGTTGTGTTCCGCCATAAGTTCCATCCAGTCACCCTTTAGAGAGCAACAGCACGTTGGCAGCACCTCTGGTATTGCTAATGTCCATAGGTGAGGTGTTCTAGAGTATGCCGCAATAGCAACCTTGAGTTGTGTTCCGCCATAAGTTCCATCCAGTCTCCCTTTAGAGAGCAACAGCACGTTGGCAGCACCTCTGGTATTGCTAATGTCCATAGGTGATGTGTTCTAGAGTATGCCGCAATAGCAACCTTGAGTTGTGTTCCGCCATAAGTTCCATCCAGTCTCCCTTTAGAGAGCAACAGCACGTTGGCAGCACCTCTGGTATTGCTAATGTCCATAGGTGAGGTGTTCTAGAGTATGCCGCAATAGCAACCTTGAGTTGTGTTCCGCCATAAGTTCCATCCAGTCTCCCTTTAGAGAGCAACAGCACGTTGGCAGCACCTCTGGTATTGCTAATGTCCATAGGTGAGGTGTTCTAGAGTATGCCGCAATAGCAACCTTGAGTTGTGTTCCGGCATTAGTGGCCAGGTCCCAGTCTCCGTTTGGAGAGCGGCAGTGCATTGGTAGCATCTTTGGTGTTACAAATGTCCATAGGCGATGGAAACTGCTTCCCATCTTATGGGCCGTCTGCTGTTTGCTGAACTCATGAAATGAAAAAAAAACGAATGAATAGTAAGATACAGGGGAAATGGGCATCGGTAGAATTTTGACATTGCTTGTATGGAGCTTATGTCAAATTTTAACCGATAAGACGGCAAATGAATGGTCAGTATGATATAGGAACGGAAGCGAAAGTCCATGTACGCGTATTACTTTACATGTTTCTTGAGCGGAACTTCCAAGTCCGTTGGCTCAGCGACCTATAGTGACTCTTGGCCTCCGAAACGAGAGCACGCTACTTTCCCCTGTCCTGCGCAGTGTCTTGCCAGTTGTGGGCTTATAGTGCGGTCAGGTCAGCTTCCACTCTATCCTTCCAGCGATACTTGGGACGACCAACTGGTCGTCGAACGACTGGTCGCCCCAAAAATGCTTTCTTCACTCCCTGATCCTTTTCTATCTGTTCTACATGACCGAGCCAGCGGGTACGGTGAGATTTTATCTCCCCAATTATGTTGGGCTCAGCCTTCTTCCTCTTCTTGGTCTTGAGGTCTTGTATTTCGGAGTTGGTTCGGACCCACCATCTCCTCTTATTGTTGGTCCCAAGATTTTCCTGAGAACCTTCCTCTCCGTGACCAACAATTGGTTCTCCTCCTTAAATATCAGTGTCCAGGCCTTACAGCCGTACATTGAACTTTAAGCCGTAAATTGAGCAGAACTAGATTGAATAAAAAAGGCGTTATTTTCTTTTTATTAGTCGTAATTGTACTATTAGCATGCACCACCCGCACGCACAAGTTTGTCATCTCGATGAGTGTAGGCACTCTTCAACAAGTTTGCTCTCGACTCTTCTTGCAGTCCAATCATTAGATCCTGACTTGGTGACAATGGGACTACTTCAGGAGTATAATATTTTGAATTTAAAAATTGAGAATCGGTCCACAATTGACGGAGAAATCTCGTAACAAACACATAAAACAAAACAACATACAGGCGAATTGAGAAGCTCCTCCTTTTTGAAGTCGGTTATAGAACTGGAATTTATGTAGCGGCCCGGTAGCACCGACTAAACATGACCTTTCACCGAGCCATTTTACTATCAACTTTTAAGAATTGCGTGCGGTCCTTTATAAAGATTAAAGAGTAGAGCACGTTATTTAAACATCAATCTTTTAACCTTGCCATATCTTGATGGAATGGAAATGTTGACTTTTAACTTACTTCGCTTCACGAGTTCGCCTGTAGGATGAATTTTATAGTTATTATTTATCGTCGCCGCCGAGACTGTTCATCTATCCGTGCAGGAACGGAGAAATAATACAACTTCCTGCGGCCGAGCGGCCTGTCGTAAGAGGCGACAAAACAACCCGCAGCCAGGTGGTAGGGTATTTGCTCTCCTGGATGGCTACAAGTCCTGGTCTAGAGTATGCCACCATAACAATCTTGAGTTATGTTCCGGCATTAGTGACCAGGTTCCAGTCCCCCTTAAGAGAGCAGCAGCGCATTTGTAGTACCTTTGGCATTGCAAATGTTTTTCCATCAAGTGGGCCGTCTGCCTGTCTGATGAACTCCTGCAATAAAAAAAATCTTGTATATCAATGATTTCTAAGAGTCAAATGAGACTCTGGTCGTCAAGGACTGTCTTTTTAATGCTCGATTTCGGAGTCTGAAGCATAGACTCAAGGTTGCTAGACTGTTAGTCTACTATTGAATATCTCGGAGTGTTCCTTAGAACTGTACGAACTGGTTTCCTCATCCCTGTTTTACCTTTGAACAACCAGACGCACTGGTTCGCATCATCGGTACATGTTGAAAGAACCACCAGTCACGATAATGCGCTTCGCTTCTTCTTTTCTGGTGCCACACTGCCGAAGAATGGAATAATTTGCCGGGGTTTATTTTTCCTGACAGATACAATCTAAGAATCTTCAAGTCAGGATAGGTATCTTTTAAGTGAGCGTGCTCTATTCTAGATCGCGTCGTTACTCAACATCAGGTGAGACAGTGGTCAAACGCGAACCTATACGAACAGAAAAAAATATATTGTCCGTTGACAACATTCATTGCTACTCGGATGACGGCGACGTGCAGAACACTAGTGGTGCAGACGTCCCCCAATCTTTTGTAGAATAAAGTTTGAAGTAGAGCTTGAGCTTAGCGAGAAACTCTGAATAGGAGAGCCAAAATCTTGACCATTTTAACCCCAAGAAGATATCTCTGAGTATTATCAACCAAGAAAACCCTATTCGTACAAGCACTACAGTTTTAAAGAACACCTCATACCATCTCCTAAGAGCAACGGGATACTCGATGTCAACATTGTAAAGGATGTACAGTTCAGGAGCCATCTTGAAGGTAGGGCAAAACTTGTCTCTAAGAAGCTGAGAGTGCTAAACCAGTTTAAGCAATACTAAACAGCGCGGTGCTACAAACCTTGTGTTTTACCTATCAGCTTAATCCCTTGAACTTTATTCAACGTCGAGCCGTTCGCGTTTATTATTATATCGCGTAGTTCTATTCATAAAGCTGTTGCTGCTTTGGAAACGCAGCGCGTAGAGCACTCTGCCGAGCAACGCCTTATCAAAAAGAACCGCCCTAAAATCTCCTACAGTTACACATATGACTCATCAGGACGGCTATATTGCGCTCCTTGCAAAAGAACTTTTAAAACCAAATTTGGTTTCGCTAGCCACTAGCCCTCGCACAGCCGGACTTGGCAAGGTTCGCCGTTGACGGATACGTCAAGGAGGACTATATATTTTTTTTTTATTGCAGGAGTTCAGCAGACAGGCAAACGGCCCACTTGATGAAAAGCGGTTACCATCGCCTATTGACATTTGCAAAACCAAAGGTGCTACAAATGCGCTGCTGCTCTCTTAAGGGAGACTGGAACCTGGTCACTAATGCCGGAACACAACTCAAGGTTGTTATGGCGACATACTCTAGACCAGGGGTGGTAGCCATCCAGTCGGGCAAATGCCCTACCACCTAGCTGTGGGTTGTTTAGTCGCCTCTTACGACAGGCCGCCCGGCCGCAGGAAATTGTATTCTTTCTCCGTTCCTGCACAGATATATGACGATCCTATATTCACAGCTGGCTTAGTTACGCTTGACATATGGAGAGCCTTCGTCCCTTTGCAAATTCTACCGTCTGTACAATTAGGTATGTTCCGAGGAACTGTTCCGAATGCAGCTTGCGTCTTTTTTTATACTACTGCACCACTCGACGCGCTTACTGTTGGATGGGTGTTCACCCTCACCTTGACCCACTTCGCTCATGTACGCAATGGTTCTCAAGAAAGTTTTCTTGCGCACCGTGGAAGTTTGGAATGGACTAGCAGCTGGTTTTCCTTAATCGCTACACTATGGGGTTGTTTAAAAACGTGACGTAACATTCTTTCAAAGCCGGTAGTACATCTTGTTCTTCTTATATATAAAAATGAATCGCAAAATGTGTTGGTAAGCGCATAACTTGAGAATGACTTTACCGATTTTGATGAAATTTTATGTGTGTGTTTGATTGGGTCCCGGGATGGTTTAGAACTACAATTATCTACAATTGGAACCGGTAGGTGGCGCAGAGATCGGGTTCTAGAATCCTCCTAATCACCGGGAGCGATTTTGGTGTTTTTGTTTTTGTATGTTTGAGAGGGTTCCCGGATGGTTTAGATTCGCAATTAGAACCGGTAGGTGGCGCTAAAATCGGGTTCTAGAATCCTCCTAATCACCTGGACCGATTATGGTGATTTTATTTTTGTGTATTTGAGTGGGTTCTCGGATGGTTTAGATTCGCAATTAGAATCGGTAGGTGGCGCAGAGATCGGGTTCTAGAATCCTCCTAATCACCTGGACCGATAATGGTGATTTTATTTTTGTGTGTTTGAATGGGTTCTCGGATGGTTTAGATTCGCAATTAGAACCGGTAGGTGGCGCTGAGATTGGTTTCTAGAATTCTCCTAATCACCTGGACCGATTATGGTGATTTTGTTTTTATGTCATGAAACAAAGTCTTTTACGAATTCAGAAAATATGGCGGTACGAAGTTCGCCGGGTCAGCTAGTTAGTTAATATATTTATTTAGATTTTTTCGTATATAGGTCTATATTGGTATTCTATAAATGTTTCTGGATCTATGTATGTATTAAATTTAAAAATTAGTGTAAGTATATTAATTGTGCAGTCCTATCTTTTTTCTGCTCCACCTACATCGCCAGGTTAGTTAAGAATTGCTTTTAAGCTAGGTTGCCTGGAAGAGATCGCGTTTAGCGATAAGGCCGCCTGTTGTTTTGCCAACAAGTATTGTTATTATGCATTTTGTTTTTGTATTTCTTTATTTTGGTGAGAAAGAAAGTGTTATCTATCTATCTACATTAGTAACAGGTCTGGTGTTGCAATTTATTTACCCGAAAATAAGTGTATAAGTTAAGACTTGTAATTAGCAATATTTTTATCTGTGGTCAATTGAAATGACTCTTTGTCTGTAAGCATTACTAAAAGAAATATATAAATTTACGGAAAAGTATCTGCATATAACATTGCCATGTAACGAGCCTTAATTCTATATCCGGAATCCGTATGTACAGACGTATACAAAACGACAAACCTACTGAAAATCGACGCAAAGCAAGGATTATTAAAAAAATGCAATATACATTGTTTCAATAAAAAATAAAAAATTCCGACTGCCTAAAACATAGTAAATTAATATGCAATAACGTAAAGTAGATTCTAGTGGCAACATTTTTATTACCCGTAAGCCTTGGGCTTACTACACAAGTTTATGCATACAAGCATAGCTGGGCGCCGTTAATCAAATAGTTAACTTCGTTAACCGCTAATCCGTTATTGAAAAAGTTAACTTCGTTAAAAGTTAAAGCGTTACATTCCAGAAAATTTAACGCAAGTTAACGTTAATCGTTAATCCGTTAACACGTGATAAAAATTGCATCTTATAAAAACTGTTGGTTCTGGAAGTTAGCAGGTTAGAAACAAAAAAAAGACGGGTATAATTATTAGAGTATTTAATATGGGCATGTTGATAATGTTTTTTCATTCATTTGGATTAAGGTTTAGAATTTATTTTATTAAGATAGATTAGTTGCGTTCTGGACGAAACACTAATTAGACGAACTAATTTTAAGACGATTTGATAGTAATATAATGACCAGTTGCTATTTAGACCAATTGCTACATATACCTATGGTCATAGACCATAGACTTACATTTTAGACGAAACAATACTAACTCGTCCAATTTATCTGTCAATTTAGTAATCTGGCATAATATGAATATTCCCCTTCATGAGCATTAATATGTTGAAGTTTTCGTCTGAAAGCGAGGCTCGTTTCGGTTGTAGTATATATTCTTGCCGTGGAGAAAAGACGTTCAACTTTAGCACTTGAGGGTATAGCAGTATTATATTTAATAAACAGATTCGCGAATACCTGTACCCCGAGGAATGCCGCATCGTTTAACGAGTCTTTCGACTTTATGTCTAGTCACTTTCTGACGAGACTTTGAGCTTTGCTCTTTAAAGATTTGTTGCTGGATTAACGATTAACAGACATTGCGAAATTTAACGGAAGTTAACGAGTCCGTTAACATATTTTAAGTTAACTTAAAAGTTAATCCGTTACTCGAAATGTTAACTTCGTTAATTAACGATTAACGGATTAACGAGTTAATGCCCAGCTATGCATACAAGTTTGTAAAAGATGTTTCACTTTATTGCTGACACAACAGCGTCAATACGCTGTTGTTTACATAGGCTTCGTCTACCTATTTTATGACCGGTTCGTATAGATTACTAACCGTTCATTTGCATTACCACTGGATAACATTTGACATAAGCTCCATACTAGTAAGTAGTAGTAGCAATGTACTATATTTCCATCACTAATTCAATTATAGTGCTTTTTGTTAAGATTCTCATGATTGTTGTAAAAGTAATTGATCTTTGCTGGCTAAAGCAAAAAGTAGTAATAAATACACATGCAAAATGCAATAATGAAACATATTAAGTATAAAATGATTAATGAATAATAAATTTGTACTTTTGTCCCTTAAATTTCCTAAAATTACTATATTTTCCTTTATAAAAAGGTGGCAACCCTGTTTGTGACACCCAAGGTGATGCCAATTTGCTGCCGCTCTTTAAAGGGTGATTGGAACCTGGCCACTAATGCCGGAATACAACTCAAGGTTGTTATGGCGGCACACTCTTGACCACCTCACCTATGGACATTAGCAATACCATAGGTGGTATCAATGTGCTGCCGGCGTCGAAGGAGAAACTGGAACCTGGGCACTGAAAATTATTATGGTGGCCGACTCTAGACCTGGGGTGGTGTACTAACAGTGGTATTTAATTTACTCATGAGAGGATGCTTTATTACGAAGGGGAAATTAGTGTGATGCGAACGACATTCTAATTTTGTATATAGTTAATAATTATAATTATTGAATCCTTTAAGTACAATGAATTTAAGATATTGGTTGTTAAATAAGATGTATTTAATAAATTCATTTGCAGCTTTTTAAGTTCCTTGCATGCGTTTATCGTTTGGAAAAGTATGTTGTTTGGATTTTTTGAATCTAGTCATTTCAAGCTTCCATTTTTATGACGGGAGCTTGCTAATAATTCTTATCCGTGCAGGAAAGGAGAAAGAATATAATTTCCTGCGTTGGGGCGGCCTGTTGTAAGAGGCGACAAAACAATCCACAGCCAGGTGGTAGGGCATTTGGCCGACTGGATGACTACCACCCCTGGTCTAAAGTATGTCGCCATAACAACCTTGAATTGTGTTCCGGCATTAGTGACCAGGTTCCAGTCTCCCTTAAGAGAGCAGCAGCGCGTTTATAGCACCTTTGGTGTTGCAAATGTCCATAGGCGATGGTAACCGCTTTCCATCAAGTGAGCCGTCTGCCTGTCTGTTGAACTTGTGCAATAAAAAAAAAACAATATTGAAGTTCTTTTGAACTTTAATTAAGCTTTACTATAAATTAACCGTACTTAATTAACATCATTTTTACTATAAAAGTGTTTACATTAATAATAAAAGAACAATATTGATGGTAGCCATCCAGACGAGCAAACACCCAACCATTTGGCTGTGAGGTGTGTTGTCGCCTCTAACGACAGGCCGCCCCAACGCCAGTTGGGTCCCGGAGACGCAGATATGTGCAAGATCTCCTGCGTAATACCGCTCCAGGGGCTCTCCAGCATCTGGGGAGCGGAGGAGTCATCATCCTGTTGACGAAGTGAGTCTGCCCTGCTTCCCGGGGCATTCTTAAGCACTGATGCGCTAGGATCAGCGTGGGCGTAACTAGGTTCTAAGTCTCACGCTCGTCCTACTATAAGCGCGGGGCACTTGGGAGGAAGGTTTTAGTGGAGTGTTGAGTAGTCGAGTCTCTACATATGCCGGCGATTGTCTCTGGTGGCTATTCGTGGCTTCACCTCTCATCGCTTTGGTCCAATCCCTAGCAAACGACCCGGTAGTGTGCGGAATGCATTTTTTTTATTGCAGGAGATAAGCAGACAGGCAGACGGCCCACTCGATGGAAAGCGGTTACCATCGCCTATGGACATTTACAACAGCAAAGTCGCTACAAATGCGCCGCTGCTCTCTTAAGGGAAACTGGAACCTGGTCACTAATGCTGCAACACAACTCAAGGTTGTTATGGCGACATACTTTCGACCAGGGGTGGTAGCCATCCAGTCGGGCAAATGCCCTACCACCTGGGAAATTTTCATTTCCCCCGCGTCAAAAAAAAAAGTCCGCCTTAACCCAGGAAATTGTATTCTTTCTCCACTTTAGCACGGACGAACTAAGCGTGTTTTCGTAAGAACGCGTTTTCGTCACCAAGGTTATAAACTATAACTTTTAATAAGCAGCTATAAACATCATTCGAAGCAATTATATTACTTATTTTTTCATCAAATTACACACACAAGTAAAATAGATTAAATCTTTTATACTAAGTAACATGAAAGCTTGTTCGATTAGCGTTCTGATTTTATTGCTTGAAATAGAGCAAACCACTTACTATACTTACGTTTATACACTAATTTACTTGCTGGAAGTAATTATAATATTAGGACTAAGAAAGGATATAACAAAATAACTGAAGTCAGGAATGTGGTGTAAGCCCTGTATCAAAACGTCTTGGGGGGCCGAAAGGAAGAATAAAGTTTTTTATAAAACCAACAAAAAATGCTCGAATTGATTTTTTTTGTATGAATAAGGTATTTAACCTAAAAAGGTTAATAAGTAATTTAAATATTAAATTAACTAAAAGTAGTCTTACTAAGAAAGTGTCCATTACCACTTCTTATGTCTCTATTAAGGCGAAGACACTTTGACCATGTGTTCTTTATTAATAGCTAGCACATTACACTATGCCTGGGGGCCCCGTGTCATTGATACGGCTGATACGGCAGTAGCTATGCCCCTGATAATAACAAATAATCGGATATCGCCGGTCAGTGTCACGCCACATTTACATTAAATTGGTCAAGGGGCCTCTATGTCTTGGCCTTCCCATGAGCCCACGCAAGCCCTGCAAGAGTCAGGTCCATTTTTACGGACCTTGACCTTCAGAGAAATACAAATAAATAAAACCTTGAAGTAAAATGTATCCTAAAAATAACAGGATGTTTCAGCAAACAGAACACCTGCTTGAAACCGTTGTAGTATATCGGGAACATTGATATATAAAAAACCGGGAATATATATTAATTAAGATGCATTATAATTTTATTATTTAATAATAACAAAGATACAGGTGAAAAAAATAATAATTTTGGTTGTGCTTCTCCCTAACATTGTTCACTAAGAATGATTGAACTTTGCATAAAACATTTTGTAAGTTCGTTGCCGTTTAATAATGCCGCCAAACACAAACACGCCGACAAAGCAACCGCGCATCCGGCTTACCGATAGTCACCGTTTTTATAAAGTTCGGTTGGCAGTTCGTGACCTCAACGATTTGTCAACATTGTTAATCCTTTAGCTCATTATTAGCACATATGTGTCCGCGATGAGAGTGCAGATCGCGTTTGTGTACGTGATCGTTAATTGTGTTGTTGTCTCACTCTGTTTATATAGGAGTTGTATGTTTTGTATGCAATGGGTATATTTTCTTGATATATTACGAGATAGTGATAGTGTTAGTCTTGCGGCTTTTTGGTATATTGATAATTGTCTTAAGGGTTAAGGGGAATCCTATCAAAAGTACGTCGCTGCTGAAGTTAGTTTTCATACGTTTTTTCAATACCGGATGAATAAATTTGAAAAGAAAAAAATATGTACGATTTAAAATCTTTTACTGTACATGTTCGACCTAGTTTTATGCGAAATTATGGTGATAAAAAGTGAAAGTTTTAACGGTCATAACTCTAAAACTAAATTTTTCAGAATTTTTCCTTTTTGTAACTGTTACTAGTGTTACGCCCTTTCACCCATTTAAGTAGGTGTTTCGTTTGTTGAAACATCCTGTATATACAATTTTGGCGTCCAACGCCGACGCGTCCTCTTTAGCGGGAGCGGAGCAAGCTGGTACGCTCTACTTCCTTCTTTTTCTTTTTATTGCTGGAGTACTGCCGACAGGCTGACGGCCCACTATGATGGAAAGTGGTTACCGTCGCTTATAAACATTTGCAACACTAAAGCTGCTACCAATGTGCTCCCGGACTCGTAGATGGGGCTGGAACCTGGCCACTAATGCGGGAAAACAACTCAAGGTTGTTATGGCGGCATGCACTAGACCAGGGGTGGTAGCTATCAAGACGGGCAAATGCCCTACCACCTGGCTGTGGGTTGTTTTGTCGCCTCTTACGACAGGCCGCCTGGCCGCAGGAATTTGTATTCTTTCTCCGTTCCTGCACGGATGCACAACGATTCTAATGTAGTTTCACTTCAAAAATATTAACATTGGTCTTCGCGAGCATGACACGCTCGCAGGAGACGGTATCCTATTCGGTGATGCTCTCGCCCATGGAACGAACAACGGCCGGGAGTGTAAGATCAAGGCCGGTTATGCCGCCGAGATCTCGACGCTGCTCTGCCCAAACGGAGCACACCTTGGAGATATTCGTTATCTAGTTCAACTACGCCCCAACGCTATCAATCAATTAGATCTTGTCCACCCAAAGTTTGTCTGGAAGAGATTGCTAAATGCTAAAGAGTTTATTTTTAATATTTAATTGTATTTTTAAAGTTAGTTTAGTATTTTTTTTTTGCTTATGATACTTCGATTGTGACATATTCTTTTTTGATACATAGATATTATTTTCTAATAATTTTCTAATTAAATAAAACTATATACACAAATTAAAATTAAACTATAAAATCTAGTGCCAAGCCGCTGTCAGTTGGAAGCGTGCCCAACTGGCCAGATTACCTCGCTGTATCGCAACGCTAATGCGTTGTCCGAGGTACAGACCAGTCTTTTGGTCACGTGAGACGTCTACCAGGCGTTTCGCTATGTTTCGATAAAGTTTGCGCGCCTCAGGCCCCCATGGTCCCAGGGTCTTGACCCCAAAAGCCGCAAATATGTTACCATTTCCGATGGCGGAATATTTGCGGCATTTTAGGGCCTCCTGTTGTGCAGCAGCTGTACCAGCAGACATACTAGTGGCTGAAAGATGGGACGCCGCCAGAGTATCTACGTAAGACGCATCCCATACTAAAGGGCGACCCATCCTCCAGGGCACCAAAGACATTCCATCGGGTCTCTTGCCATCGTCGCGGCGCAAAAGTATATTGAATTACATTCTTTCTATTTATTTGCAGATTTATACCACGTATGTTCGAACAGTGATGAGTGTAACGACGGTTTAATCTGCGGCCTCCCGAACGTCACGGCGACCTCCCCCCCTCACCTGCAAGTCTTCTCCAACCTGGACAAGATCTGCCTCTGCGACATGGAGACCGGGTTCAAAGAGAAGGATCACGCTTGCAGTGGTATGCTTATCAATTTATGAAATAAGTTTCTCCTTCTGCTTTTAGCGATCAGTAGTAAATTACTAAAAGGATAAGTCAGTACTGCGAATTCAAAATCTAGCAAGTGCATTCTATGAAATTTTACACCATAGCGCAAAGCACACAAAAATGTCATAGTAGCAGCGAGAGGTAGAGGTTAAATGATACTTCAGATGACAAAGCGTAGTAATCATTGTCGAGTGCTAATGTGAACTAATTTATTTTGGAAACGGTAACCTTAAGTATAAATATTAACGAGTCGTACAGATAGTACAATATATAGCACAACGTGTGAGCGGGACGGATGATGTGCGAGCGAGATAGAGCAACTCTTCGTTTCTTCTCTCCCAGCCATAACACGTTGCGAAACGGCAGTAAGATAGCGTAGACCGCCGCGAACCACCGATCCCGGGCCGCCGGGATCCTTCCCCTCCGGCTTTATATTACCCGTCGCCCGTTCTCAATTAGTGCTTTGTGTCGCCCTATGGTAGGCATCATTAAATTCATCCCCCTCTCATGGCAACCGACCAGCCGAGGTAAAACTCCTTAAGGAGCTCCCTCAAGCAAGTTGCGCCTTCGCCTGGCGAAGGCACTCGCCCCAAAAACCCCGGTAAAGTTGTAAGGTCTTCGGACCAACAACATAAAGTCAAGTCCAATAAAAAAAAAGCGCTAGCCAGTAGTTCGTTCTACATTGCGATGAGTAGACGTGTATGAAGCTCTCATATCATGAACTTCAATGATATGAAAGAAAGAAAAAACACTAGCACATTGCGAGATATATCTATAATACTACAAAATACTAAACATGTCGTTGGAGCTATTAAAAAAAACAGCTGGAATAGACTATATAAACGATAGAGAACACGATGCATTTTTTTTTTTAATTCTTGTCTGTTTGTCGTACGGGACAAATGTACTGGCTCACACGTGTATTGCTAATCGCTATTTCTGGGTGTCATTATATCTTATATCGTCTGTGTTTACGTTTCAGATTCGGACATTTTAAAGACTTCACTCTTCGCCGTCGTCGTCGTGACTTGCATAAGGAAAATCTTAGTATATTAAGGCACTTCCTATCATCCTTTTATATTCACCTAGTGTTAGTACAAATCATAGATTATGCAATCGTTAATATGAAAGTTGATCCCTATACATAATAAGGTAGTTGACTGTCAAGTCAACTGATGTACTGTCATCTTACAAAATGATGCAGCCTCCTAGATTTAGGAGTATACTCCTTAAGAATCGATTGTCATTTATGACCCTCGGTATGGAAATATGGAAAGAAATAATACAAGCGTTAACGACAAATTTAATGTAAATGTGGCGTGACAGTGACCGGCGCTTACCCCTGTCTACACCATATAGTAATGCACCCAAGGACAAGCCCCGGCCAGTGTAGAACTATTGTGGGAATTGAGGACAAAAAGTATCGGGCTATTGGGGTGTACATTGTAGCTATTATTGTTATGACATTGAAGCTATTATTATTATGACATTGTAACTATTATTGTTATGACATTGTAGCTATTATTATTATGACATTGAAGCTATTATTATTATGACATTATCTCTGAAATATAGACTTTTTCCGCTTCTTTTTGCTATGAGCTTACGGATTTACAGATTATCCTAGAGTGATTTTTGATAGGGAATGACAAACTATAAAAACAATGGTTGTACTGGACTCTGTTGATTTTTAAGGTGTTGTAGTTATTATCATTTGCATACCTGAAAGGGTAGAACATTGTCATCTTATGTTCTTACTTACCATGTTTTTGATCAAATAAATAATTTGATTTGTAAGATATGGTTTTTTGAAATTAGGTCTTGTAAGCGCCCTTGTTATTATGCAATTTCCAACTTTAACGCAATGAAATAAGATCTAAAATAATATCCATTAGTGTATTATTCGAAGACATTCGTACTTAAGGAGTAAACTCCAGTCATGCGTTAGAGCTGACACACGTTTTTACGAGTGTACCTACCAATGACGTCATCAAGTTTGTACAGTCGCGGTATGAAAAGGTTCGCTACCTTAAAGTCGACTTTTGCTTTTTTTTTTTTTTTTTTTTTTATTGCAGAAGATCAGCAGACAGGCAGACGGCCCACTTGATGGAAAGCGGTTACCATCGCCTATGGACATTTGCAACACCAAAGGTGCTACAAATGCGCTGCTGCTCTCTTACGGGAGTCTGGAACCTGGTTACTAATGCCGGAACACAACTCAAGGTTGTTATGGCGACATACTTTAGACCAGGGGTGGTAGCCATCCAGTCGGGCAAATGCCCTACCACCTGGCTGTGGGTTGTTTAGTCGCCTCTTACGACAGGCCGCCGAGCCGCAGGAAATTGTATTCTTTCTCCGTTCCTGCACGGATAAAATATATATATATATATATATATATATATATATATATATTTGCATGAACGAAACAATTGAGCTGTTTCACTTTTACATTCAGTCAGATTATAAATTAGTCGATAGATAACTTTTATCTGACGATTGAAAAATCGGCCCTAAATAAGTTGTCCGGAAATTGATTTTGTCAAAAAGCATATCAACGTAGCCTTTTTTCAAATATAGCAAAAAGAACGACTAATAAAAGTGAAGCAGTTTGTACAAACTTGTGTGCGTAAACTTATGTTGTACACAAGTGGTTTGCATCTGTGTAATAGTAATGCATCTACTGCAAACTATTCCACCTTTATCTGTAGTAATTTAATTATTAAATACTAAGGGCCTTTGTACCGTACACGGCGGGATCGGTAACCCGACGGCACAAACCCACAAGGTAAATTCTGGTACTTATATTCTAGGTACTTACCTGGTACTCCAGCCGGTGCTGGTGGGAATAGGAACAAGGGGGAACACTAATCTGTCAGTATTTTAAGGGAGGGCGCCCCTTGAGAGGAAATATATAAAATATCCTACCAAACTACTACTAAGGGAAACACTACGGGGGTTGGATAAAATGTCTGTCCAAATACACCCGCGCCTCGTCCTATTTTGTCACAACCACTTGTTCACTGAATATATTAACTATTATATTGTTCCACTAACTGGTATTTATCAGAAAATCTCAATAAATAATTTAATATTAAATATATTGCGTGAGAGCAATCACCGGGCGTCTTCAAGCAAATCACCCACATACCCGTTTTTTTCGACGCGATAAAAAAGAGTACCGCGTAACAATCGAAAACCGGCGCTCAATATCTGTATTCCGAACAGTCCCCCGCCCCAGCCAGGAGAAACCTGGCTGAGGCCAAAGCCAGAGAATCAGACAATAAACTAATCGATTGGGAGTCTTGACAATCCAGATACAGCTCTCTTTAATACAGTGTCTCCCACCAAGACCTCAGCCACTCGTGGAATACCATCGGAACCGAAGAATAGCTGCACAATACGACCTCGTCTCCAAGACAAAGGTGGCATATTCACTTCTTTTACAAGAACAAGGTCCCCTATTTTAGGTGGATCTGTTTTATCAGACCATCGAACACGCTGCTGAAGAAGATGAAGGTACTCCAAATTAAACCTCTTCCAAAAATTCTGTGAGAGTTGTTGCAACAATTCAAAACGGAACAGCCGGTTAATTGGAACATCAACTAATGGATACTCAGGAAGAGCTGTCAGTGGACCACCCACCAAAAAATGACCAGGAGTCAAAACTTCCAGATCATTTGGGTCAGACGAGACAGGACAAAGTGGCCGGGAATTTAGAACTGCCTCAATTTTGCAGACAACAGTAGCCAACTCTTCAAATGTAAGAACTGTTTCGCCAATTACTCTATAAAGGTGAGTCTTGGCTACCTTGACAACAGTCTCAAAAATACCACCCCAGGAAGGACATGCGGGGGGACTGAATTGCCAAGTGATCCCACGACGAGACAAATTTGTGCCAATATTAGTTTGGTTATCTTCCAAAAATTTGTAAACTTCTGATAAGTATCTATCGCTACCCTTATAATTTGTCCCGCAGTCGGACCGAATTAAGCTCGGTAACCCACGACGACTGACAAAACGAGACACACAAGCAATGAAAGCTTCAGTGCTAAGAGCAGAGACAACTTCCAAATGTACGGCCTTAATGGCAAGGCAAACAAAAACGCACAAATAGGCTTTAACTACTCTAGCATTACGCACTGAAGAAACCTTTACCGAGAATGGACCTCCAAAATCCGTGGCTACTCCAGAAAAGGGTCTAGAAACTGTTACCCGATCTGGAGGAAGGTCCCCCATTTGAGGTTGAGTTATAGTCGCCTTTAACCTATAACAAGGAATACAACGAAATATCACATTTCTAATTGCACGTCTAGCCGACAAAATCCAAAATTCCCTATGAAGGATGGCTAGAAGTGAGTTCAATCCAGCGTGAGCGTTCTTTAAATGACGGTCACATATGATAAGTCTTGCAAGAGGGTTCTCCTTTGGGAGTAAAAGAGGATGTCGTGTCTCGTAGGGCATCTTGGCATTACGTAGCCTGCCTCCAACACATAAAACACCCTTATCGTCGATAAACGGGTTGAGGCGAGCAGCAGCACCTTTCAACTTAGTCCGGCCTCCTTTTAAAGTCAAGAAGACTGGTTCAAAGTGCTCAGCCTGAACAAAACGAATTCAAAACATAAGAGCTTCCTGTCTCTCTGAAGGCGACAAGACGGAAGACAAATCTCTATTAAGAGGGTGTCGTGTATTGAGGATAAATCTCTTCATCCATCCCGTTACACCTAACAATTTGTCAAGGGAACTAAATCTACTCAACAGAGACTCGAGATCATGCGGCACATCTTTTGTAACAACGAGAGCTCTTAATCCTGTAAAGGCTCAACGGACTCAACTATAGAGTGAGGCCAGCTATCTGCAGGCTGAGATAGCCAGGCTGGCCCCCACCACAAAAGATGATCTATCAAATTTGGAGCCGCACAGCCACGTGAAGCACAGTCTGCAGGGTTCATTTCACCCGGAACGTGTCTCCAAATCAAGGTAGTTGCCGAATTCTGTATCTGAGACACCCTGTTAGCAACAAAACCTTCTAATGCATGAACAGAAGCTCGCAACCAAGAAAGAACTATCTCGCTGTCAGTCCATGCAAATACGGTTTTAATATCCAAAGTCAGACCCAATGTTGACATTAAATGATTTAGAAGTCGAGTTAGGAGAGCAGCTCCCGATAATTCTAATTTGGGTATAGTAAGGCGTGATCGAACAGGAGCGACCTTACTCTTTGCAAGAACAAGTTTACATCGCACAACCCCTGCATTATCTACAGTACGAAGATATACGGCAGCTGCATATCCATTTTCAGAGGCATCACAAAAGCCATGCAGCGTAGCTTTATATTTACCACGAGGTAGAAAAGCTCTACCAAATTTAATCATTTGGATGTCAGGAAGAGATGAAACATAATTAGTCCAAATTGACAGCAAATTTACAATAAGAGGTTCATCCCAAGTTAGTCCTTCTAACCAAAGCTTCTGAACGAAGCATTTTGCCCAAAATACGACAGGACTGAACCAACCATTTGGATCAAATATCCGTGCTACAGTGGACAATACCAGTCGCTTTGTCCATGTTTTGAATACATCTAAATGTTGTACACGAAATGTAAAGACATCCGGTATTGGTTGATACTGCACGCCTAATACAGCAACAACATCAGGATTGTTAACATTGTGAAATATATGTGGATCCTGCTGATGCTCTTCTGGCAAGCCATCAAGTAAAGCTTGAGAGTTGGATATCCACTTCCTGAGCTCATAACCACCAGCCTTCAAAAGGCCTATGAGCTCATTACGCAGTACTAATGCTTCTTCTTCACTAGCAGCACCTGTACAAATGTCATCAACATATGTATCGGTAGACACAACAGCCGAAGCTCTAGGAAAACTTAGTCTCTCACGTTCAACCAACTCTAACAATGCTCGAATAGCAATAAAGGGGCTCGACTTTAGCCCGTATGTATTAGTATTAAGCTCGAAAACCGTTATAGGCTGAGATTCATCTTCACGCCACAGGATGAGCTGATATTTACGATCGTCGGGATGAATTAATGTCTGACGAAACATCATTTTAATATCCGCTACAAAAACTACTTGATGTCGGCGAAAGTTTGTCAGAATATCAGAAATATCTCTTTGCAACTTGGGACCAGAATGCAAACACTGATTTAAAGAAACTCCATTAGAAGTAGGAGCTGAGCCGTCAAAAACTACTCTAATTTTGTCCCCTTTAAATACCGCATGATGAGGAATGAAGTAGTGCTCATGAACACGCCAATCTAATTTTAAAATAGACATGTGTCCCAAGTCCAAATATTCACGCATAAAACCAATATACTTCTGTCGAAACACTGAGTCTCGCTTCATACGTCTCTGCATCGAAGCTAACCGCTTTTCCGCTAGCATCCGTGAGTAACCAAGTTGACGCCAAGACGGCAAGAAAGGCAACCTCATCATAAACCGACCTGAACGAAGACGACCTGTATTATTCTGAAAGAATAATTCCAGCTTTTCCGGGCTGTCACGAGTAGCAGTTGGGGGCTCTTCCACTTCCCAGAATCGCTGAACCGCTTCAGCGAGGGAGAGACCCACATACGAGTCACATGGTTCGACAGTTTGAGAACCAGGAGAAAATATAGGTCCCATAATGACGTCACCAAGATCACTCGAGACCGTAACTAGACCACCGTGTTGCAATAACCTCGTGTTACCAAACTGGAACAATCCTAACACGTCTGCACCTAATAATAAGTCAACAGGACCTGGAAAGTGAAAGTCCGGATCTGACAATACTAAACCGGATGTCAAATTTCTCACTTCCGCAGGTAAGGCTACTAGTGGATGTCGACCCATAATATTATTTAGAACAACAGCTGAGGTAACAACAGACGGCCGAGAAGATTGTAAAGGAGAAAAGGATAGTAAAACCTGTCCTACCAAACCAGAAACCTTTATTCCACCTACACCTCGAATGAAGTCTGCCCCACGATCCAGGCGCAGTTTTAAACGCTCCACCAAACGTGATGATGCAATACATCCCTGAGATCCCGTATCCAAAATTGCGCGTGCCGTTACGTATTCACCCCGAGGAGAACAGACGCGAACTTGGGCAGTAGGTAATAAAACCGTCAATAGAGATGGAGCTGACACAGTTGGAGATTACGATGCTAGTCGAAATGATGAACGAGAATTATGATTTTGGTACAAGGTTGACGGACAAGAATAACCTCTCATGAGCAAAGGATTCCCCTGCGAATAAATTTGCTGCGGTAGAAACGCAGTCATATAACGCCTATCCAAACGAGGCCACTCGGCATATTGATGTGACATATCCGAAACTACTCGACGCGCTTGATCAACAGCAGCGTTAGCCATACGAGGTACTTGTCGGGAAACCCCGCCCGTAGCGGGATTGGAACGATAGGTGTTATTAGAATGTCCTTGAATACCAAAATTATTGACTGAACTACTTCTTGGCGGGACTGCTTGTACACCACCAGCCCATTGGTCTTCCAAAATCAGCTGATTTTTTTCGACAACGTCCATAGATACCGGAGCAGCCGGTTTTGGAGATCCACCGTCACGGTTGCTACACAGAAGATGGTCATGATTACCCTGACACTGATGACAGGGTCGAATAACTTGACATTGGGACACAAAATGATTACCGAGGCAACCAAAGCACCAGTTGCGCTGCCGAACTATGTTACGTCTAGCCTGCCAACGTAATTTTCTAAATGCAGGACAAGAATCAACAACATGTTTATTATTTTTGCAATATGCACACCGAGAACCCTGGTGAGGTGTAGAAACCGCATTAAAAGCACGAACATCACGCTTCTCAGATATGCGGCGATCCATACGCACTTGTTGCAGCTTAGGCCTACTATTAATAATTTCGCCAAATCCAGGAGGAAGAATATTCTCTAAACGACGACACTCATCTTCCATGACGGTAACTAGATCATCAAACTGTGGTAGATGAGTGGCAGAGTCTCCACCATACTCCTGTTCAAATCTGTTCCGTAACTCAAGTGGAAGTTTATTTAACACAATGTGTACCAACATAAAAGACCAATTCGGAATAGGTAAATCTAATCCCTTTAATCCATTAACGGCAACTAATAAAGGGTTAAGAAGTCGGGTACATAACGTCTGAGTTGCACGTAAAATAGGCAAATTTAAAATGGCCGACATGTGGGTATCCGCTAAACGTCGAACATTTTGATAACGCCGCATAAGCAAAACCCGGGCAATATCATAGTTTGCATCAATAAATTCTAAATGTTGAACGAGTCCTTTGGCCTCTCCTCTAAGAGATGCCAACAAATAGGCCAATTTCTGAACGGGAGTTAAGTCGTTGCGAGAATGTACAAGGCTCTCAAATAAATGATTAAATGCAACCCACTGACCTAAGTCCCCGTCAAAATGGGGTAAATCCAACTTAGGCAGTCTACCTACCAGTGCAGGGGAACAATCACTATCATTCTTATAAATGTTTTCACTATTCGACTTTTTTAATATAGTACCCACAGCTTGGCGGATTTGATCCGCTAAGTCATCGGCTTGATTTACATCCGCATTTATTTTGTCTAAAAACTCCGACTCTGGACTCAGTTCCAATAGCGCGCGGTACGCATCGTATAATTCGGACATCTGATCGTCTAAGGCCTCATGACGTGATATTAACGCCTGCTCTCGATCCTTACGCGATATATTCAAAACGGCAGATCCGAGCCACCGTAACACACCGGCTATCCGGGCGGAATATTTACCGGCCATACTAACCGCGAATTAACAAATATACTCAAATAAATCGATCGATACGCAAAAAAAAAAAACATGAAATAAAAGATACCAAAAACTACCGAAAGTTACAAAAAAAACCGATATTTGAAACTAAAACCACGCTCTGCTACCAAATTTTGTACCGTACACGGCGGGATCGGTAACCCGACGGCACAAACCCACAAGGTAAATTCTGGTACTTATATTCTAGGTACTTACCTGGTACTCCAGCCGGCGGTGGTGGGAATAGGAACAAGGGGGAACACTAATCTGTCAGTATTTTAAGGGAGGGCGCCCCTTGAGAGGAAATATATAAAATATCCTACCAAACTACTACTAAGGGAAACACTACGGGGGTTGGATAAAATGTCTGTCCAAATACACCCGCGCCTCGTCCTATTTCGTCACAACCACTTGTTCACTGAATATATTAACTATTATATTGTTCCACTAACTGGTATTTATCAGAAAATCTCAATAAATAATTTAATATTAAATATATTGCGTGAGAGCAATCACCGGGCGTCTTCAAGCAAATCACCCACATACCCGCTTTTTTCGACGCGATAAAAAAGAGTACCGCGTAACAATCGAAAACCGGCGCTCAATATCTGTATTCCGAACAGCCTTACTTATAATCGTTTTTTAAATTTAAAGAAACTGCTCAGGAACTGATTAGTGAAAATCTTACCCATAAACTCCTCTTTAGTCGAATATTTTGGGTACAACCTACGTTAATCATTCAAATTTCGTTTATCTGTACTCCTCTTAGGTAAAGAACAGGTAATACACGTTTATAAGTGAAAAAAAAAAAAAGATTTTCATTGATTAGGGTTTGATTCCGATTCTCTTACTTAAGAGATGCTTAATCGTTTCTTAACGAGATTATTATAAGTAAGGCCGTAAGTTATAATAACGCACTGCGGCGTGATCGGCTTCCTTCTCCAAAATTATTTTCGGGTTCACTTTGAGAGCTGGGGGCTTGGTCTACTTTGTTTGTCTGAACATGTAAGTTGATATATGTACACCGCTTTGCAACGTGTTATCGCTTTTTAAGAAGCAGAAACGTATTTAAATTCAAATAGTTCAATTATTACAAATTCAAACAAAGACAAATGAGCCAATTAGTTTATAATAGAAGCATAATACACGCACAGTACTTTAGTGATGCCTTGACGGTGTATAACCTCGTATTGAACTGATATTGACGTATGATTGACAGTGTAATAATATTTATTTATAACTATTCATTTTATTTTTAGTGTCATTTGTTAACAATCTTATCAATTAAACAATCTTTCTAAAATGAAAAATATTTTATGTATAACATTTTTAATTTCTATTAAAGTACGTGCAGGATAACATTTTGAATTTGGCATTCATAAGTAACGTTAAGTATTTTTAATTAGACCAATTTTATAGTAGTAACAGTTATATCTTTGTATAAATTTAAAATTGTAAGATTGATATAGTTTAATCAAACTCTGTTCAAACGGTTGAAAAGTAGCCTTGTGCACCTTTGAAACCCTGTTTGATCAGTCGTGCTTGAAGTTTCCGTATCATTTAGAGTACATTTTTAGAATAATCATACCCTTTTTTTGCTTTTAATTAACAATATCTTAAAAGTAAATTGCACGATCAAGCTTAAGGATATAGTAAATAATAGATAGTCAATATTATATCGAAATAGGGTCAAGTTTGCATTAGTGACATATATGGAAGAAGAGTACTTAGACTATCAATCATCCAATAAAATAAATAGCTTTGTAAAAGCTTCTATGTAGAAAAAACTTCCATATTTTCATACTGAAGCTAAGAACGCCAAAAAACATTCATGTCTTTGTATTTAATATAAAAAATCACAAAAATTATCTATTGATGCTCTATTGCTTTATAAAAAGTATATTTAGACCCATTCAGTCAAAAGTAATAAAAATATTACTTAATAAAATACGTAATAAAAATTACTTTAAGTAATTTAACAATTTTTCTAAGTTACACCGGAGAACATTTTTTAAAATTTAATACAGTTATTTTTTAATTATATTTAAAAACCGCATCAGAATTAAAACAATAAGTTTCCAAGATATACGAAAGATGACAATATATCGATATTAATGACATTTAGAAAGAAAATAATGTTTATTTAGAGTTATTTAAAATTATTAAAGTATACATAAGCAGTTTAATAAAAGCCAAAACTTAACTAACTCTAAACAGGCCCTAACTCAGCAAATGCTGGTTGATCACAACCAACGCTGGTCTTCCGTTAGTGCCAGG
This sequence comes from Dendrolimus kikuchii, assembly GCA_019925095.2. Taxonomy (NCBI): domain Eukaryota; kingdom Metazoa; phylum Arthropoda; class Insecta; order Lepidoptera; family Lasiocampidae; genus Dendrolimus; species Dendrolimus kikuchii. Next base: position 6,337,087 of record JAHHIN020000031.1, read on the forward strand.
CAGTAACGTCACCTTCACAGAAGAAAAAATAACTAATGAACATTTAATATTATTTATAATTAGAACACCATGAAACAAAGAATAGACATATTTTGAATAATTTAATATAAGTGCATAATATGTTATGTAATAATTATTGAAATTTGAAAATAATGATTTTGAAAAATAATAATAGGTATTACGAACAAAAAGATATTAAATTAAATAGAATTATAGCTATGAAAAAGACTCAACTAGGCTTACTACAGGAACGCTTTCAGTTTACTTTTAAAAATATATGCACTTCGAGCGGTTCTTATTGGTGGCGTAATATTGTTCCAGCACCTGGAAACTGAATACCGGAAGCTGTCTTTAAAAACGGCTGAATAGTGTCACAAAGTAATAAGCTGTACTGCACATTGTCGGAGATTAGTAGATTTATGTCAAATCACCCATGAGCTCTACGTTTATTGAAGGATTTAAACCTGTGGGGCGCTTATAACCCACGGTTAATGTGGTTCGAATTATATGGACTGTATAGCGGAGATATGACCTAGATCCTTGCACTATAAAAGCAGAAGCTCCACCAACCTTGAGATCAGCCCTCTCCTGGCTCGGTTCAGGTTGCACTCGGGAACAGCGCACAGCACTATAGTTTCACTTCAGAGCTATTACTTGTACACAGTTTAGGTCCAAATAAAGTTATTGGCACGGCCAGAAAGTACAATTGTTTAAATTTTAAGAACAGATGAGCGCACGGCGCGATGTCAATGAACGTTGACAGACAATCGCATCTCAAAATGGCTGCCCTTACCCTGCTGTGCATTGGCCGTCGCCTCACACAGAAAGAGGGTAGACAGCAAAATTGATGGAGCGATGTTCTACCTACTTTATACTAGGCAAGGACCGAACATACCCGCCACCGAAATCACTATGGTGATTTCCAGTACAAAAGAAAGAAAAAGAATGAAACGGCTCCGTGCCAAAGAAGTAGGGAGGGAGTGGCTATGAGCCAACAAGAAGTACCAACTAAAAGGGTTAAGAAAAGGCTACGAGCGGAAAGGTTAAGAGAAGTGTGAGTGGTTACGAATCAACTACAATTTAAGATAACAGTTTAAGGAGTGTGCTAACGCTACAGCTGATTAAGTTATATAGGTTTAAAGGCTACGAGCTATAATATGGATATAATAATAGCACGGCTACGAGACGGATGTAGAAGTGGACTACGAGTCCTTAAGCTACGCGCTAAATTAAGAGTTTTAATAAAGAAACCACTTAAGACAAACTACAATTATCTATAACAAAATTAAGTAATATTGAAACTTAATTTGCTGTTTGAAACGTATGACTTTTAGACATTAACAATTATAATAATATTGTCAACAGCCGATGTAATAATTATCAGTAGTCAATGACCATGTTATGTCCATCTTCATAAGAACTAGGTCTCCTTCATTTAAGTTAGGTAGAAATATAAACAAAACAGCTCTCTGGAGAAGAGTATGAATGTAATAGTGCAACCAATATCTTATTATCTTATGCATGGATTGCCAACTTGACCATCTGTACAAAGATGTTTCTTATATCACACTCAATTGAACCTAGCATACTTGACTAAATCAGAAGTGACCAGCAATTAATTAAGATTGTTGACAAGATGTAAACTTAAATAATATTACTTGTGGAATGATTAACAATCATATAAATTTCTAATTAAATTAGGAAACTTTTAACGAATTCAAGGTTGGTATTAAGTTTAAAATACATAAAAGAGGACACATTATGACAGTAATAAAAACTAAGTATTTAATGCTAATAATTAATTGACATGAAAAGTCTGCTTGTCTCTATAGGTACAAAGCTAAATAATGATTATAAATAAATCGATAAAAAAAAAAAACATGGACTTGCTATTTTGTTTTAGAAGTGTGTATTTATATAGTTATAATAGAAGGTAACGTACCTCATTTAATGTTAAGTTAGTTACATTTCAAGATCTAACAACATACATAACATTACAATATTAAAATTTTATTAATAAATACATATGTACCGTGCAGTGTGTGCGGGCTTATATCTATGTGACGATAGCAAAATAAAATATAATTTAAATAAGTTTAAATGGCATTAATTAAAACAATAGAGGGGTATGTACTACATTAATAATATAATCTAAAATCTACTGTGCAAATGTGTAGATTAGCCTAACATGTAAAATCTTGATAATTACTAAGTTGAATGAAACTAAATTAAAGTTGAATGTAAGTATTCTTAGTTACAAATTATAAGTTAAAGTTTAATGTAAAAATATTAACACCTCCACCTTGAGGAAATGTGAGTGAGGATTAAAAAGTAAGTTACGTAAATTTATTTTGAGAATTACAAAACTTAGAAATGAGTATCACGGATAATCAAACAGTTCTAACTCGCTTAGAGAAATGAATTTTGAATTATAAGGATAGCAACGTGTCGTCAGAAATTTTGTTTGAATTTAGAAACAGTCGAAGGACTTAGAAATATTTTTAATCAAAAATTAGAAACAAATAGGTTACAAAATAATTTAGTGACTGCTTTTGTTTTATTTTTTAATATAATTTATGGTTAATTAATTCTAGTTGATTAATTTTAAGTATTTATTATTAATGGTCCATAAAATTTAATTTAAACAAAAGGATTTCTGGTTATAACTTACCCGTTGTGGACCACCCATCCACCCAGTAAGTCTTTCAAATTTTTTATTAAACTTAGAACTTAGCGGATAAATGTAATTGCGGGTCATGTTGTGATAATATTTTCCGTTAAATTTGTCAGCAAGACCGTCATGCAAATTATGAACTTTGTACGGCAAAAATTCCATCTTCCAAGAACGTTTGGGAGTAACAATGGATGTACTATTATTGGTAGTGTACGACATTGCATGCAATGAAGTGGTGGCAGTGGAAACGTGAACGTCACGGTTTCTCACCTGAGATAATTTGCCGGTTATTACATAGCCAAAAATGCTGTTCAACGCATGAGGAATGTCATTGCCAAAGTTTAATTTTTGTCCATTATAAATATTAGGAAAAACGTCGCCTGCTAAAATGATATCAATAGGCCCACTTTTATAGAAGTGCGGGTCGGCTAAAAAAAGATTATTGTATTTATTAATAATATCTTGATTTATTTGGATTGTCGGCAGATCACTGGTGATCTTAGATAGCACGACAGCGTCTAAGTTAAAGATTGAGTCAATATTATGACGCGGCTTTATAGTGAATGACGTCATTCCTTGACTTTTTACTTTTTCTCCCGGGAGACCAAAGATGCTGAGATCGCATTTACGGGCAGACAACCCTAAACGTCGTAAACAATCAGTAGTAATAAAGTTAGTTTGCGCGCCCGAGTCGATTAAAACGCGACAAACCTGATAACAATTATTTTTATCTAATACATGTACCACTGCCGTACCCAATAAAACTGAGGTGCTACGTTTTTGGTTAGTTGCCGCGTAACAATTATTATTTATCGACTCATGTCCAGAAGCGTCGGCCAGCGCAGCCCATTGCAGCGCGGATGAAGCGGCATACGATGCGCTTGATTCGTCGCAACGTGTCTTTAGAACCGGTTTGTTATCATCGGCATGCAATAAAAAGTGGTGCGCTCGCTGGCAAACAATACATTTAAATTTGCTTTTGCAACTATCCGCGTTATGATTTGGCTTTAGACAATTATGGCAAAGTTTAAGTGTATCAATACGGTTGATACGCTGGTCAGTCTTCAATTCACGGAACTGTTGACACTTAAAAATCATGTGATTGTCACCACAATGTAAACACAAACATTTTAATTGGGATGAAGATGCATGCGCGAAACTAATGTTTCTGACAGGTTTAGCTAAAGGCGGCTGCTGTTTATTTTCTGAAGTTGCGGAATTTAAACTATTTGAATATGGGACTGAATGGTCAAGAACTTTGATGTGATTGTTAACAAAAGATATTAAATCATTAAAGGAGGGTACTGAGGTTTGATCTAATCCTTGTTCGAACAATTTCTTAGATTGAGGATCTAGAGCCCGTAGTGCAATATGACACATGACGTAACTACTTAGATTGTTAATATTTAATGCCTGAATGGCCTTGTATGAGTGTTCGAAAGTTTCGATGAAGGTGTTTAAGTTATTTGAAGACTCATTAGTTAATGGTAGAAAATTTAACATTTTGTCTAAATACCGACCGACTAACAAACGGTTGTCGTGGTATTTATCCAAGAGACTTTTCCATACAACCTCATAGTTAGAGGATGTTATTGGCAAACTTTTAACAATATTTAATGCACTACCTTTTGTGCACGAAAGTAAATAGTGGAATTTATCTATATTTGCTATATGTGATTGATTGTGTACTAATGAACAAAAGGTTTCGTAAAATGTAGTGAAATTTTCTATGTCACCGTCAAAATTAAACAACTCTAATTTAGGGAGACGGGGACGAGATTCTGTTAAATTAGAATAGGTTTCAGTATTCGGCCTATCGACGGGCGGCTTTAATTTATTATATACTATTTTGACACGATAATAAATTGCGTCAAATTTTTTTATTTCGTGGCTGCGAATTGAGGCATCAGGGTTTGATTCAAGTTCGGATTCCAATATTTTATAAATTATTTTTTCAAATTTTTGACGTAGATCGTCTATTTCCGATGCAACGATTAAAAATAATTCTTGGTTTTCCAAGGTAGAAATGTCTTTGGACATTTCGTAAACATCTTGTAGTCTCTCGAAAATTATCTGTCTCTTCTGACTCAAGTATGCAATTGTAGTATTGGTATCACGTTTTGGTGGCATGATTAAATGTGATAATTAAATTTGTCACCGAAATACAAGTTGACAATATTTTAAATATGTACTGATATATAAATGTAGATGCAAATTAAATATGATAGTTTGTCTTAAAATGGGTACTATGAGATAAATTATACGTACGACGTATATGTTGAAAACTGTTATTTAAACTGTTTATCAAAATATGGTAAAAAAGGGTGAAAAAGGTTAAAAAGAATATTAACCTGGTGGAAGGACGAAAAACTAAAGGCACTTCGGCTCGAAGGCCAAAATGTGGGGCGCTTATAACCCACGGTTAATGTGGTTCGAATTATATGGACTGTATAGCGGAGATATGACCTAGATCCTTGCACTATAAAAGCAGAAGCTCCACCAACCTTGAGATCAGCCCTCTCCTGGCTCGGTTCAGGTTGCACTCGGGAACAGCGCACAGCACTATAGTTTCACTTCAGAGCTATCACTTGTACACAGTTTAGGTCCAAATAAAGTTATTGGCACGGCCAGAAAGTACAATTGTTTAAATTTTAAGAACAGATGAGCGCACGGCGCGATGTCAATAAACGTTGACAGACAATCGCATCTCAAAATGGCTGCCCTTACCCTGCTGTGCATTGGCCGTCGCCTCACACAGAAAGAGGGTAGACAGCAAAATTGATGGAGCGATGTTCTACCTACTTTATACTAGGCAAGGACCGAACAAAACCATTAAGCTGATATTTACTTCCAAAAATGAGGTATTTGGTCTTAGTCGGGTTAAGTAACAAACAGTTTTGCTTGGACCACGTGGCTATTCTTGTAAGGTCATCATTTAATTTTCTAATAGCCGTGTCAATCTCTGACGGTTTGCAAGAAATATAGACTTGAGTATCGTCAGCATAGATGTGAAACTTGCAGTACTTTATGTGGTGTATAATGTCAGCCGAATACAGAATAAAGAGAATAGGACCAAGTATAGATCCCTGCGGAACCCCTCTATCGACCAATAACCTGTCAGATAGTGAGTTAAAACCATTACCTTTATTAAGGCTTACAAATTATCAAGATAACTATGGAACCATAGTATTGATTTGCTATCAAACCCATAATACCGTAATTTCGACAGTAACAAATTAATGTTAATTGAGTCGAAAGCCCGGGAAAAATCAAGCAATACAAGCAAGGTATACCTTCATCTTGAGCGCAGAGGATATTGTCAGTGACATCGAGTAGTGCGGTCACTGTGCCGCGTCCTTTCCTGAATCCCGACTGCAACTCAGGTAGAATCAGGTTGGTTTCCAAATAACTTGTTAATTGCTGAGATACCACTTTTTCCAATACTTTAGATAAGCAGGGTAGGATACTTATCGGCCTAAGATCTTTTAAGTTTGCTGGATTAGAGGTTTTGGGGATAGGACGAACAATTGCAAGCTTCCAAAGGTCAGGAAACGTGGAGGTACTAATGGAAGTATTAACGATATACTTTACAGTTTCCAAACTGTAAGGTAGTGTCATTAGAAGCATATCTAGAGTAATCAAGTCACAGCCCTTTGCATTGGAATTTAGACTACTAATGACTTTTTTTAATGTATCTGTAGTGACCATTTTCATACTAAAAATTGTATCACTAAATTTGTTATTATTGTAGTATGTCAGTAAAGAAGGGCATGCATTTGAGGTGCCAGGTATTTTTAAAAATGATTGTTAATAATATTAGGATCATTAAGGTGCGATGGAAGATCAATTTCAACATTGGGCAAAATAACATTCTTTAAATTCTTCCATAATAGTTTAGGGTTTTGTATTTTACTATTAATATTTTGTTTAAAATAAGCTATTTTCTCGTAATATAGTGCCTAATTTGTTGTGGTTTTTAAGCACCTGTAGTAATCTTTTTTGGTCTGTAACTTAGTCTTATGATATTCCATTAGTGCTTTATCACGCAACCTCATCATCAATTTTATAGTGTCAGTAATCCAAGGATAGGAACGTTGTTTAATAACAGTGGACCTTACAGGCGCATGATAATCAAATAACGACAAAATATATTGATTGAAAGCTTCAACTACTTCATTGATGTCACTTGACATTTTAAATAGGTCCCAATTTATAGATTGCATATCAGCTATGAACTTGTCCATACATATACGTTTAAGTGGTCGATACACTATTATACGAGGCGTTGGTCTTTCTTGTTTTATGTTAAATTCGCATGCTACCAAACAATGGCCGTGAAGACAACCTAAATGATCTAAGCAAATATTTTTAGGCTGCAAATTGGTGCAGACCACGTCAATAAGGGTCTGCGAGGTGTCTGTAAAATGTGTTGGTGTAGATAAAATTTGGTTAAGACCGAAACAAGTTAAAAACGTTGTAAATTTCATGGTTTTTATATCAATTTTATTCAATAAATTTATGTTAAAATCTCCTAATAGTATTAAGTAGCTATAGTCAGACAAAGAATTTATAGTGTCAGAAAGAGCATCAAAAAACAGATCAACATCCATCCAAGGAGGACGATATGCTGTGCCGATTACTAACTTTTTTCCACTTAGCGACATATTCAACCACATTTGCTCCACGGATTTATGTAGGGGATCAACTGGATGAGAACTAGTTCGAATGTTTAAACCCTGCCTCACATAAAATCCTACTTCACCTCCACGAGAACGCAAGGCGCGTGGACGAGGTATGTGACGTAATCGGTATCCCGGCAAAGTCGGCGCACGACCCTCTTCACCGGCTCTAAGCCATGTTTCATTCATGGCTAAAATATCTAAATCATGGTCCATTGCAGAGGAAATAAAATTATCATGGTTTGTGCCTAGAGAGCCAGAAATATACAAACCTACTTTTAACTTTTTAGTAATCATTTTTAATTTTTAATGTAAAGTTTGATTTCGTTAAGACAAAAAAGAGAATAAGCAAAAATGTATTTAGTATTTCATAACAAATCATGATTATATATTTTCTAGGTTGTCGTCTACTTTGGTTGTCTATTCTTGTTAAACACAATAAATATTTTGTGACTGTGCCGTGTATTTCAGTTATGTATCTAGTACTTTTAGAGTTATAGTTTGAATCAAAACATGAATAATTATAGTAGGGTAACTTAGTTACAACACATAAAAAAAGCAACATTAACATTACATAGAACAATAAGATCGTAGACAAAAAGTAATCTTTACTGTTTTGTTTAAACTTTGCCAAGCTCAAAAACACGAATTAAGTCGGCGTCAGAGCGGATAAGATATGCTTGCTTTCCATCGCTTTGACGAGCGAAAATACGTCCTCTCTTGGTCCAAGAGTATCGCCAATTCTTTTTACGACACTCCTCCCGGACTCTGTAAAATAGTTGTCGGTTGCTACGTGTAAGTCGTTCATTGACATAAATACGATGCGGAAGTCCACCTAGCCCCATATCTGAGGTGTTCAGGTTACGGCATACACGTGCCGCCCGCAATAGATCATCGCGCATGTTCCGGCGCACTAGTCGCACGACAATACGGCGACAGCGTTCTCCTGTTTCACCACTAACGACGCCACCGGAACCTACGCGCTCAGCAAAGACGATATCTTGCTCCTCGATTTTCATGCCCAGTTTTGCAGCTAAAACAGTCACAGTGTGGTACACATTCTCACCTGCTACCTCGGGAAAGCACCCAATATCCACATCCGATAAAAGTGACTCCTGATCGCGCTCATTAAGTTCTTGTTTAAGCTGGGATATAGAATTGTCCAGTTCCACTGCATCCTTCGATTGGGTCGTCAGCTCTCTCTGTTCTAACACATCCAATCTATTTTGGATCCCGTCTAATCGCTGTCCAATTCCCCCGATGGTTAGAGGAAGATCCGCCATCTCTCTGCGGAGCTCGCTCATGTATTCAGCGATCTCACGCCTCATCATCCGCAACTCACTTTCATCATTATCATCGCCAGAAGGAGTAACTAGTGTAGTGGAAATGCTAATTCCTGGCGCAGAACAAGTACTGCCAGGAGGGGAATTGTTCCCACAGATGCTTTTTATTGGTGTTGCACTGTTGTCACCCTTCCGAATCTTTTTCTTACATTCTGGACAGTTCCAGGTCTTAGAGACAGTGGCTGTGTCCGGTAACGCCACACAGCCTTTATGAAACATTAAAGGGCAATTATTACAGGTGGCGGCGCCTACCGGTGAGAGGAACTTCCCGCAAGCCGTACACTTTGCCGTATCAAATAGACTATTATTAGTTTTTATATTCAACGAAGGGTGGCGCTAGCGTAGTATATATATCGACGACTGATCCACTGACCGCTAGTGGGCGCTGTGTGATTTTTAACTACCCACTTTTAATAGTCACTACTCTTATTCGCACAAAGATAAGTAACAAGTTAATTATAATAACTTCGTATCTCACTCGCTTTAAACTTTACAAACACTGTCACAATAAGTTTCAACGCTGCTTAACAAAATAATAACATTTAAACGTTGATTTATAAAAGATTTTATATATTACGAACACAAAATAACGCTAGCATGTACTCGTCCAACACCGTCTGTGACGTCACTCGTCATTTTGATGATTTATTTCTCATTATGCTGGATTTGTGCCAACTTAGGACAGGATCTTAATTTATAATCATTTTTTTAATGAAAAGGTCGGTATGTATGAGCTCTGCATTTATACTATCAACTAAATTACAAAAGCATCAAATAGATGGCGCCGTAATTTAAGTCCCACCCTTTCATTAACAATTGGAACCGGTAGATGGCGCTGGGATCGGGTTCTAGATTTCTATTTTTTCAGGGCAGGACATCGCTTGCCGCGACCGCTACTTAAATATATATAATAAATTGATCAGTCCTATCTCATTCTGTGCTCCACCTACAATGACATAGAAATTAAGAATTTCTTTTAAGATGATTCCACCGTGGCTCTTCCACGTACATACCACGAAAGAAGAGTAAACTTATTTTGAGTGCACGATGATCGTGCCACCGACACTTACAAAGCACGAATTTTTTTTTCATTTTATTTCATGAGTTCAGCGGACACGCAGACGGCTCATCTGAAAGAACGCGGTTACCATCGCTTACGGACATTTGTAACACCATAAGCTTTTTTAAAAAGATTTTTAAATACAAGATTTTGAGATCCTGGATATCATGTAGCAGCAGAGTGTTAACCAAGACAAGTAAAACGAGCCCAAACACGACGTCTATCTTGTTTAGTGCAGGAGTTCCTATGGCCACCTTCGGACTCTATCATCAGATCATTTCCATAGAACCAATTATTTCATTGTCACGCAATATGTGTGCAAAATTTCAGCTCAATCGGAAACGGGGAAGTTGGTCAAATTTAACTTGCAAGATCCCACCCGAACTTAGATACATACTTACATATATCCATTGCAAGTTAAATAACAGTTTGTAATAAAAAGTGCTACCAATGTCATCAGATATGTTGAAGCCTAACAAGCAATCATATATGGTAAAAGAATAATGTCACGAAAATATGCTGCTGTTAAAAGGAAATAGAAACCTGACCACTAATGCCAAAACACAACTCAAGGATGTTATGGCAGCATACTCTAGACCAGGGTGGTAGCCATCCAAGCGGGTAAATACCCTACCACCTGACTGTGGGTTGTTTTGTCGCCTCTTGCGACAGGCCGCCCCAACACAGGAAATTGTATCATGTCTCCATTCCTGCGCGGCTAAAAGAAAAATTAAAATAAATAACAGTGAAAAATATTTAATAAATAACTATAATTAAACTACAATTATCACATTTTTAACTTAGAATAACTAATAATATCGAAGCAGATATTGACGTGAGACTGACGAATATTGATGTTGCAGACGACCCGGTAGACACTAAACAAATTAAAAAAATATTAATCATTGTAAATGCTAAATTAACTCCGTCACTTTTTTTTATAACTAAACGACTGAAGAGCAAATGTTACATTTATTTAGTTGCATAGTTTGTTCTTGTCATCTTTTCTTTTTGAGGTTAATAATTAATCAATAATAATAATAATAATAATCGGCAGACAAACACACATTGTATATCCCCAAATTAAGCAAGTTACGCTTCTGTTATGGGTAATATACAACGGACTACTCTGGGGCCGATCCCAGACATCCAGACCACAGTAAATAACGAAGAAAATACGTTTCCGAAATTTACTATATCAGGAATCGAACCCGGAGCCTCTGCGTTGCAGGGAGGTAGGCCGGCAAAGGCTTAGCCCGCGCAACCACAGAGACCGTCAAATTAATTTTGTTATGTACCCTCTTATTTGTAAACGATGCAATCGGCCATTCCCTTCATTTCCTGGAAATGAGACCAGTAAGTATACTTTCTGTAAATATGTAATTAGTAGTTTCATTTTATTGAAGTGAAACTTCTATATAGACGTTGGGTCTTAGGACTTCTCTGTCACGAAAAAGCGTTACGGCCGCGTGGAGGGGCGGCATAATTTTAGAGTAGACTATGGATGCGTTTTTTGGTTCCGGATCGAATACAGTTTTTTGTTTGAAGAAATAAAATATGTTTAAATAAAAAATGCATTAATCAAAATGTACTTAACCTAACAAAATCATAATTTGCAGTAAACCTGCGAAAAATCGAAATATATGCTGGGACACATAGTAGAAGTGAAACTTCAAGTGGCAAAACGAATCGCAACAAAATTTTAACTTGACGTTTTACGGGCAGGTTTTCAAATTGGACAAGTACATTAACAATCTCCGTAAAACATCGAGTTAAAATTTTGTTGCGATTCGTTTTTCCACATGTCACTTGATTTTTTTAAAATATTGTATGGTGTAAATACTAGTAAGTATAAGTATATTATGAATAAACAATATAATACATTTTTAAATAAGTTTTCTTACTATTAATCCGGTATATAAACTAGCTCTGTGACCCTGAGACGAATTTCGTTTAAGGCTCCAATTGCCGCAAAATATCGAAAATGGGGTGCAAACGAAACAACTTTTCGTTGGTAATTACTGATCAATAATTTTCCAAAAAAAATCATAAATCTCCACAATATAATAGGAAATGTGTTTTTTTCATAATTTTATAGTTATTTTAAGTTAAGAAAAAAATTTACCAAATCACCTGAAAATTGATGCACTGTTTTGATTTTTATTATTTGCCTACCTCACTGCAACGCAGAGGCTCCAGGTTCGATTCCTGGTATAATAAATTTCGGAAACGTATTTTCTCCGTTATTTTCTATGGTCTGGGTGTTTGGGATCGTCCCCAGAGTAGTTCGTTGTATATTACCTATAACAAGCGTAACTTGCTTAATTTGAGGATGTACAATATGTGAGTTTGTATGTCGATTATTATTATTATATTGTAGGTCTTTAAAAACCACCAGGGGCATAAAAATTCCCCGGGCTTTTGGAGGGCTTGCGTGGGGCCATGGGGAGGCTAACACGTAGAGGCCCCTTGACAAATTTAATCTAAATGTGGCGTGACGCTGACCGGCGATTATTCCTGTCTACACCATATAATAATGCAGTCAAGGACAAGCCCCGGCCAGTGTACGATTCTTGTGGGAAATGATGACAAAAAGTACCGGGCTATTGGGGTGAACTGCTAGTAGTACTAGGGGTCTGGAATATGGGGACTACGGCGTCTGCCCGTCATAATGTTCGGGGAAGATGGAAAAATGGGCAGACGGTGGTTCGTCACTCCCTGTATGGGCCCCAAAAAAATGCTTCTGACGTGATGCCATTATTATTATTCTGTATTTATTTAGTCTCAAATTTTACACTTAAAAAAATATTAGACATTTTTTATAAAAAAATTAGATGAAGTCATTCTTTTATAAAAATACATTAAAAATAAAATACATAATTTTTATCAAAACAGGACTAAAAAATATGTACTTACATCTTTGTACAAGAGAGATAAACAATTTGGTTTTATTGTTTTTTTTTTAAATAATATTTTATTTTATTCACAATAAAATAATAATGCACCTGAAGAATTACCGCGCCTATGAAAGTGCCGCTTTCGCCAGAAAAATAAGTACCGAAAAATCCTCAAGGACGTCGGCGTTGCTACAAGCCTTAAATGACTTCAGTTCTTTTCACATACTCAAACGGACAAGAAATTTACTTACAGCAAGTATGCAGCTCCTCAGAGTAGGGATAGTTGAAGTCGCACTGGCAGAGACTATTCCTGCAGACGACACGATCGGAGATGTCGCCAAGGTAGCACTGGCTATGGCTAGTGCATGATTCAAATAAACCTGTAACAAATTAAATCATTTATTTGTATATACATGGTATTGATTGAATGAATGAATGAAAACACTTTATTGTTCACCAAAAACTAAAACTACGTTCTTAAAATTAAGTACAGTAAATGTTGAACAAAGGAAGGCCTTATCGCTTAAAGCGATCTCTTCCAGGCAACCCCCTTTTTTTTTTGGCCAGGGGAAATCCGTTTGAGGACTAAGCCGCGACAGACACAGAAGCCTGGGGGGATATTCGCGACCCGTGTGAGTGTGGGATTCGCCAGATCGGGGATGGCACTAGCGTGCCCGGTCAGAACCGGTGCCACGCTATTGCCACTCCCCAGTTAGGGATACCCACTAAAACCCCTGGGTGTTCCGTCCTGCGCCTTATGCCAGGGCTACGTGAATGCGGGATTCCCAACTCCGCGTGCCCTGGCAGGCGTGGGCCCCCCTCACTGGGCCTCTTCCTATGCCAGGGGACGTATCCCCCGGCTACTACTAGGTCTAGTCCATGCGTGGGGCGGTTTGTAACGCGTCCCACGGGAAGAGAGACGAGCTCGCGCGGAACACTCGCCCTCTCATCTCGACGGCATGTGCGGGTGAGTGAAAACCCCTATACCCCTAGGGGCCCCACCCGCGCCGCCCGCTTACGGCAGCCGAAGGTCACCGTCTAACCTCCGGCGTCGGCGCGTCCTCCTTTGGCGGGAGCGGAGCAGGGAATTACGCTCACGCTCCCGTTCCGCCTCCTCCTTCGCGAACATGACAGGCTCGCAGAAGGAGGAAACGGCGTCCCATGCGGTGGAGCTCCCGACCATGGTGCGTACCACGGCCGGGAGCGAGGTGTCAAATCCGGTATGGCCGACGAGCTCCCGGCGCTGCTCCGTCCAGGCTGGACATTCCTGGAGAGTGTGCAGCGCCGTGTCTTCGTCGCCCGTGTCACAATGATGGCACCCTGACTTGGCCTCACGGCCGAGGCGACACAGGTACCTTCCAAAGCAACCATACCCCGTCAGGACCTGCGTCAGCCTGAACGTCAGGGTGCCGTGACTTCGTCTCCAGGCAACCCCGTAAACTAAGGAAAATATTAAGACAACTGTGGCGGTAAGACAATAAATAATAAGAAACATTCCAAAAATAAGTAAAAAGTAAATAACATAAATAATAATATACATTATATACTATACAGAAATAAGATATATCATACTATATATAGAATCAGCAGCATGTTTTAGACTTGCGAGGACCAAAGATATTTAGTAACCAAGGTATTGACCTACATATGAAAATGAAATTGTATTTATTCGAAAGTGGAATCTTACAAGATTACTTAGGCTACTGTAGTGGAACACTTACAAGCCAAAATAGATGGCGCTGTGCAATAATTGATGTCACAACTATTTCCCGAAACATACAAAGAATATATACAAATTTTCAACTATAACAACTGGTCCTAGGCCTGCGAGGAACAACATTACCCTCGCTGGAAGATCTTCCTTTGAGACGGAGGAGCATTCCATCTCGCTCCTCCATCCTGTCCCAACACTACGTTCCGCAAGAGACTCACAACGACCGCGTTCAAGACCGCGATTTTTCCGGCTCCACTTGCTTGCGGACGTTACAATCATAATTCATAAACTCTAATGGAACGAATTATGGGGTGTTGATGTCATAAACAACGAAATGCACAAATGTCATTGTTTGATTTGAAAATCGCGCCGTTTTCAATGTTAAGATTCTAAATTTCGTGACGTCATATTTCATATATTATATGATTATAATATAGATGAGATCCCAGTCACCCCAGACTTACGTGATTTTAGGAAAGATGATTTTTTTAGGATCGGTAGTTTAATATAAACTTAGAAAGGAATGGATACTCGCTAAGCTGAAAGCGGGGCAGTTTTTCAGGTAGCAGCTATCAAAGGTGGAAAATAAACATGGATAGATGTTTGTTTGGCCCGTCAGATTTGTCTGAAAATATTTTAAAATATTGTACTTGATAATATATATAAAATTCAGCCTTGCTATAATGACGTAAATTCCCACATTTTTTAAAGTGTCTGTCAAAAGTTATGGTCCACAGGAGGCCACAGGCGACCACTAGTTTATTTTAAAATAAATACATATTTCGAATAAATAAGTTTCACTTTAAAAAAGAACTGCGTAGAAACACCTTACCTGTCTCCAGCCAGCATGTCCCGTCTCTATAATGATATCCAGATAGACACACGCAGTACCCGTTGGTGCATGAGCTCGCGTCGCCCATAGAGTCGATGCATTGCAACGTCACGTTGCAGCGTGAACCGAAACCATCGACAACTGTCAATATAAAGATATTAAATTCAAACCATGTATATTATCTATCAGCATGTGGCCGCGACTAGCAATATGGAAGCATCATAAGCTCACGAAGGAGGAGTTTTTGGCGGGAACTAAAAGGTGATGTTGTGCTGTGCAGTTTTATTATTATACAACTTATGCACCTAATTAAGTATTGATATTGCCGGTATCATCATAACATACATACAATAAAACTATAAATCTATATCTATAAAATTTTAATTGAAGAAAAGAAAGAAAGAAAGAAAAATGTTTTATTTAGAACAAGAACTAATAAATAGAAATAGAAACAAAATAATAAGTCCTAAATGTGGCAGCTCGATAATGCAGATTTCATTAAACAATTGAAAATTAAAATTAAATACTAAAACTAAATTAAAAAAGGAGAGCAAAATTATAGATAAAATATTGGTCCCAAACCACTGTCACTTACCGGGAACGTTCCCAAAAGGCTGGCGGCGTTACCACGCTGAATAGCAATGCTTACCCTTTGAGCAAAATAGACGCCAGCCTTTTGGTCGCGTGAGAGTTCTACTAAGCGCTCGGCAACATCTCGATAAAGTTTTAGAGTGGGACCCCACGGACCAAGAGTTTCCACCCCAAACGCCGCAAATGTGTAACTATTGCCGATGGCGGCGTACTTGCGGCGCTTGAGGGCCTCCTGTTCGGCTGCAGCAGAACCGGCGGTAGCGGACGTACTTGAAAGATGGGACGCCGCCAGAGTGTCAACGCAAATAGCATCCCACACTAAGGGGCGGCCCATCTTCCAAGGTACTAACGTCATCCCATCCGGTCTCCTGCCATCGTCCAGGTTCCAGAACGGCAGGTACCCCGGCGGTGACAAGAGCCCGGCGGATAATGTCGTTCAGTGCCGCGTGACGAGAAATTCTACCGGCGCTTCTGCTGCAGGATAATCTATGGTGTCCTAAGCGATCCACCTTATCCCCGCATTGACAGAGAGTCCTAAATTAGATCCAGGCTCAGCATAATGCTATCCAACAAGGACTAGCGCTGTTCTTTCGTCTGGGACCATAAAGTGAAGTCACGGTGAAGGAATAATAAATACCACGCGGACGAAGTCGCGGGCATCAGCTAGTTTTTAATATAATTAAATGCGCGCGACCAATAAGCGTGCTCCATCCTAGACCGCGTCATCACTCAACATCAGCTGAGACAGTGGTCAAATGCAAACCTATACATCCAGCTGACGTTAAGAGTTGTAATCAATATTATACCTGCATGGCTTCACCATGCTGAATGCTCCTTTATTTCCACCTTCATATTTCTAAACTTTAGATATGGGACCTATAAAAATATAAATCAACTCACCAGGCCAGCATTCATCATCGTACTCCACAAACTGGCTGTCACACTGACAGGTTGATATGTCAGTGCCAGTTTGACATACCGTGTTCGCAATGACACAGTCACTGTCCGAGACGCAAATGCCACCAATGACTGTAATAAAAAACATTTTCCATCAGAAGTGAAAAGAAGTTGTACAATTCTCTCTAATAATATCCTGAAAGTCCTGGCCGACAGGTTTGACGTGCCAGCACTCAATTATTGTGCTAGAAAATAAATGTAAAACGCTGCATGTTTTAATAGTTAGGTAGGACGGCTTAACTAGTGTTTTAGCGCTGCAGCAAATACACAAGTCAGTCTATGGCACGCTCGCCCCACTTTCATTAAGTTAGAACTTTTTTGTATTGAGTAGCTATTCTAGAACGTAGTACATTTTGTATTATTCGTATTGAATACTACGTCCATGAGTACATGTCGGGTTCACGCCAGGAGCGAACGAATGACGCTCCGAGAATAACACAATAATAATCTGAAATGTTATAATCAAAGTTTATTACACCAGAATTATCACAATTACGATATTAAATATTGCACAATAATACATAATACACAGAAATATTAGGACAACTCCAAGAGTTGCATCCACGCTTGTCAGGTGTCGAGCAGCAACTTGCCCTTCAAGAATACTGAGATTATCAAGCAGTAATTATCGACACATTTTATTATATGCTCCTCGTCCAAGACTACAAATGTAGACCGTCGGTTGAAGACTTGGTTGTAGACCCGTAGACTGTCGGTTTAAGACTGCCCCTCCTCTGCCCGAACACCGCATATTTAAAAAGTGACACTATCCGGTAATGCTGTGGCGCCACTTCAGTTACACTTCCTTCATAAAACCAACTTCCGTCATACATATTAACTTCCAACATCCGTTTACTCCATTTCCGATATCCGTTAGCTTAATAATAAATGCTTCTACATTGACATCCGGTTAAACAACTTCCGATTACTACATGAAAGAACACTATCCGGTTATTGACTACTTCCGTCATATGGTTATTTTATAATAACAAATACTATTCCTACATACATATAACTCAATGATGTTGATTGAAATTTTTGATTGATAATATTTTCTTAAGTTTTCGCGACTTGTATACATAATAAAACTACGTTTTAACGGTTTTAAGCGCGGTAATTTATTTGATTTTGGTCGTCCCGACGTTTCGGCCACTTTTCAGTGGCCGTGATCACGGAAGACAAAGATGTCATGTGTCAAAGAGTATTGTTAAAGTTTTATTTAGCCTACCGCCAACTTGTTCATTTTAATTATTTAGTTTTAATTTTGTTTATGATTATTATTTACTCTATGGGAGCTTAATCTAATTTAATTTGTGATTGAGATTGTTTATAAAAACAGTAACTGAGTGGCGACACCTGTGGTGAGAGCATGTGAGTTACCTGCATTTTGTTACAAGGCGATTGTCATCAAATAGGCTGCTTTCCATTAGGAACTCACAACGACTTCACACTTGCACTTGCTTGCTTGCGTTACAATCGTAAACCCAAGTGGAACGGCTATTCGACCAACCTCTTGACATGGGTCGTTGTGAGCGTCGTGTGATCGAAAATGATGACGTCATTAGTGACGTTTTCGCCACGCCACGACCGCGGTCGCCTTGTGGAACGGCTAGCTGAGCATTTTGGGCGTTGTGAGCTACAAATGGATCGCTCTGTATGTAGGATAGGATAGTGGTTAGTGGTAGCAACGAGTTGTTTATATATAGTATTGTAATTTTTCTTTTACCGTATTGTGATATAATTAATATACGTGTTTAGGGATTGGCAAATTATTTATTATCCTACATTTTTGGTGGCTCGTCCGGGATAGAAAATAATTTTTATTTTTACAATGCCACCTAAGAGAGACGCAATATTGGACGAGAAGAATTCCAATAGGAGCGGAGCACCGATGAAGAATGTTTCAAAATCGGGGCTTTTTTTCCTTTTAAAAGCTTCCGCTGCGTGCGTTTCTACGTAAACAAAGTCGCGGGTTAAAGTTTAGCCCAAAGTAACTATTCCACGCGGACGAAGTCGCGGGCAGAAGTTAGTAAAGAATAAACCGATGATCATGACCAAGAACTAGCAGAGCCGTGGCCTCTTCGCTGGGCGTCATTAAAAAATACAAAAGCACCACGCACACACACGCCGAGGAATTGCTAGATCTGGTGCCAACGCCTCATTTCAACAACCGCACAGTTCGCCAACGACGGGATGTTCACCCCCATTCCCTAAAGCTCCTACGCTCAACTACGCAACGGTTCTCTAGAGCATTTGTTCCAACGATGATCTGGAGGGAACTTCCAGCCACGGTTTCCCCTTGCGTTACGATATGCGGTTTTTAAGGGCATTATAAAATTTCTTAGAGGTCGGCAACGCGTTGGCGACACCCCTGGTGTTGCAAATGTCTATAGGCGACGGTAACCACTTTCCATCAGGTGGGCCGTCTGCCTGTTTGTCTACTTTAGGCAATAGAAAAAAAAACACGTCTAATTAAGTTTAGTAACTTTTAATTAATTTACAAATACGGCAATCAGTCGCAGTGCCTCGTAAGAAGATGTGAGCAATTCTTGCGTAGGACGTTATTGCTGTTACATATTTGACAGGCGTTGCCGCGCCCACTTTACCGGGGGTCATTAAAAAATTTAAAAATATTATTAAGCACCATCAAATATAGCTTATGTTACTCGGGGATAATGTAGCTTACCACGAGTAAAAGAACTTTCAAAATCGTTTCAGTAGTATCGGAGATTGCCCCGAACATCCAAACTCACAAACTTTACCTCTATATGGGAGTCGTTTCCGGTAAAAGTCGTCATAGACTTCTCCATATCGCTAAACGAAATTCATATATGGTGCTCCAAATTAGATAGCCCATTTATCGAGGAAGGCTATAGGCTATAATATATCATCACGCTAAGACCAAAGTAACGGAGCGCCAATGAAGAATGTTTCAAAATCGGTTTTTTTTTTAAACTATTCCACGCGGACGGAATCGCGGGTAGAAGCTGGTATTAGTATAGATTAAAAAATGGGACAGGTTACTTACTCGGTGCGCATACTCCTTCGGCCTCCTGGTAGCCGCTGCCGCAAGAGCACCTCCCAGAAGAGCACACCGTGTTTGGCGTTCCAGTACACTCTGCGTCCGCTTGACACGAGTCACCCAATTCTGAAAAAAATATTGAGATATTAGACGTAATTGACTCTCTCTCTCTTTTCTTTCACCATATCCGAATTCATCGGGGTCGGAACAATATGTCTTTTCCTTTCACACTCCTCTATTCTGACATACATCTTCTGTCACACCACAAATCATCATATTGTTACGAGTTACGCAGGACTCGAATTAAAATGACTATAGAGTTTATTAGAACTGTACAAACATGTACAAATATAACTGGATACAAACAGTATACACTACACGATTCAATAACACGTGCAAAGTCCGTCACTATATCACTTGTCGAATGTACGTTTTGCTCGTATCGTAATCCTCGCTTGAGTGCCTCACCCCTCCGTTCGGGCATTGTTTTATAGTAAACTGTACAATACCCAATGGAAGCTCGTGCGCTGGGTTCTTCCAAGAAAATGTAATTTGCGCACCTGCGGGCGGCCAACAAAGTTAAAAACAATAACAATAAGGATTAGTTCGACACTAATGACGGCAATTACGTATACGGACGCAGGAGGACTCAAAAAAAAACCAAATTTCTTAACACGAATTTATTAATATTAATAATTACAACTAACTAAAATATATGATTCCGCGTCCGATGCTAGGAACGAAGTGCCTCGTGTCCGCCGCGGCTGCCAGGGCCGCGAGGCCTCGTGCTGCATTGTCAGCAATTACCTAGATTACCTATTTTGCGATGAGCACGTGGACTTACTCAGCAATTCGCTGTTATACTCAGGGTATAACACCTCCCCTCTCAGATCAGCAACTATTTCAGAGTTTTGCACTGAAATATTGCTGACGGCTTCGACTGGGATGGCGATTCTCCCATCTTGGTCGGAGGTGTGTCAGAATTGCTGTTGCTGTCTCCTCCCCTTTTATTGTGGATATATGTCCTGTAGATTTTAAATGAACCAATTGTAATTATAGTAGCTGCTATGATACCATATAATGGTATGGTCGTATGGTACAGCATCATCGTAGGCTCAGTGCTGATTGGTTCTTGTACATTAATTTTGTCCTGGAGATCATGCAGTTTCCTGAGATTTATGGTGTCAATATCGAGAGATGGTGGCGGCGGTGATAAGTCTTCAGACGATTTTATAGAAATGCTGGTTATCTACATCGGTTTTCCTTTGCTTCGGTCATTTATATTAATAATGGTGAATTCGTTTGTTTGCAGCTTGCAGTTCTGTGGGATAGTTGCAAGGAAACTTCCAGACACAGATATAGATTCATCTCGTTCGCAGTTCAGTTGAACTTGAGTCAAGTTCGGGAATGTGATGATGTACTGACGGTCATCCAATTTTTCCATAGCTGGTTTCGTCAGATTGACAATGGTTTTCTTACAGGAGGAGTCTGCCACTTGTCCTTCTATGATTTTGCTGATGCAGTCAGGGTGAGTCCGGATCTGATGATTGAATTTTTCTTCACATAGATACTGTGTGCTGACCTTCGGGCATTCTGCCTCTATGTACACATGAGTTTTTCCAGTGATTACAAGAAGGGGAAAGGGTGGAATTATAGCTAGGTTCATTTTGTTAGGTACTATTACTAGTCTGTATAGTGAAAAGGTAAGAGGAGACAAAATCGGGAACTTGAAGGCAAAAACTATCTGATTATTACTATAGTAAGCCGCGGGCTTAATTACGTCATAATATTCTCTAAAATTTATATCTAAAATTTCTACCCTACTATAAAATGTCCTAAGTCTATTCAAAGTCTTATTCATAATGTCTATACTTAACATAGAATGATGAGTGCGCGATGCACTGCAATATGCTAGAGCATTATCTAATCTATTTAGTTCGCTAAATACGCCATTTATATTGTCGGTAATTATTGTTAAAACTTGTGCAAATTTCGCAAACTTCAATAATGAGAATTGCGCAAATTTATTAGTGTCAAGTAGAATATGCAAAGTTTGATTTAATCGAATTTGATTATTTACCAATTGTGAAATAATATGAGTATGCTCATCCATTATTTCCTTGCTCAGGGAAATATGATTATTTTGTTGAGCAATAATTTTATTCTGATCATTTTTTAATGCAATAAGGGCGTTATCATACTTGATCGCGTCGGTATAATCTAAGTTTCCAGTTATATTTTTAATAACGGAACCGAGTCCGTCTATTAAACTACGCTTGTAACGATTGGGTTCTAAACCTGTTAAGCGGGATGAAGCCTGGTTTAATTTACCGGTTAAATGGCCAATCTGAAATTCGTATAGAGAATAAGTATGGTTATCTAATTTATTTCTAATTTCGGTTATTTGAGTTCTTATTAAATTAATATTGTCATTTATGTCGGTCAAGTCTATGTAATGTAGAAATGTATGATAATGGGTAGTTAATCTCATCTCTCCTAGTTTGAATGGTAGAAGTCCTGGTCCATCGTCAAGTGTTTCGAGTTTTATCTCCTGGGCTTGTGTCAGACTGAGGGTCAGCGTCAGGAGTATTCTGTAACAATATTGAGGTCTTAGGGACACGTTTTAATCTAGACTTGGCTATTGGGCCTTTTTTCTTGGACGTATATATATGTGTAATGAAAATGTTACCAAAGGAACGCATGTATAAACGTTAAATACACAGTATATCACAATTTAAGTGGAACGCGACCTAAGTCACACTTAAAAATTACGAAAGACGGTGGAAACAAATATAGTTTTTGATAAGTGTTCAGTTTTAAATAACAGTTTTAATTATTATTTCAATTAGAATTTAAGTGAATGCACCTTGAATGTCGTTTCTTTGTTTCAGGTAAGCCTAGTGTATATAATGTTTAGTTACTTATCGTATGTTTAGGTACCTAATTGTAAGTACTAACATAAATAAAACTTTGTTTCAGAGAAACACATCGTTTTTATTCCTTAAATTTATTAATTTGAATAATAAAGAGTTTTATTATAAAACGACATTCCTTGTAACAATTACAAAAATGGAAAAATTAAGATTCAAATTTACAGTTTTGGGGACAGCAGATGGAAAAACTAATGTTATTTGCGTAACCTCAATTGAAACACCTAATGGACATATTTATGAAGTCCCAGATGATTTAAAACCTGCAAATAAACACACTGGCATAACAAATTTAGATATATATATGAAAATCAAGAACTCACTCAAAAAAAGACATCAAACACGAAAGTTATGGATTCCTTAAACTACCGACTTGAGAAAAATATATTTAGATGAAGGGGAAAATGTACAATTTGGTGATCAATACTTAGAAGAAATTACAGAAGTAACCAGGTCTTCAGACATCATTGCCAATAATACTGTACCTGAAAATAAAAATCTGGGAAAAACAGCTGAAAGATTTTTAATTGAAAAGTTTTCTAGCAAAACATCAAATGCAACCCAATGGATGAATGAATTTGAAAATGAATGTGAAAGATTCAATATACTACAGAACGAAGAAAAAATTGAGATTTTAAAGTACCTTCTAGAAAAACAGTGTTTAGATTGGTACAGCAGTATGCTAATAAAATTAACAGTGAATTCAGAATGGGAAATTTGGAAAAATAGTTTTTGTGAAACATATGGAAACAAAGGTTGGTCCCAAATTAAATATGCATTTACTTTTAAATTTCAAGCGGGTTCCTTACTGGAATATGCTACAAAAAAAGAAAGATTGTTATTAGAGGTCAACAAATTGATTGACACTCAAACAATGATAAACCTTATAGTGATGGGTTTACCAGACTATGTAATGGAAAAAATTGACAAAGAATCTGTTAAGTCAACTGCATGTCTTTATAATGAAATTGGTAAACATGAACACATGATAATGAAAAAGAATATTGGTAGATATAAAAAAAATTATTATGATTATAAAGGAAAATTTGATAAAGTAAAACCATGTAAAATTTGTGAAAAGTTAAACAAAGGAGTTCGTTTACATTCTGAAGAAAAATGTTGGTTCAAACAAACAGAAGATAATGATAATAAAAGAAACCAAATAAAAAATGTTAATAACTCAGTAATAGATGTTGAGCTAAATTATAATGATCCAAAAAACGAATAATAACACCATTAATTAAAGTCAAACTGTTGTTAAATAATAAATTAGAAATATTTGGAATATACGATTCAGGCTCGAATGTTTCTCTTATCAATTCGAGATTATGTAAAATAGAAAAAGAAGATAAACTTAATTTTAAATCAGCAAATCTAGTTACAATTAATGGTGTTAAAAAGACTAGGGGTTTGGCAACAATAAAAATTAAAGTTTTTAATATCGAAAAAGAAACTGATGTTTATATTATTGATGGAAAAAGTTTTAAATATGATTTTCTAATTGGACTAGATATAATACAAAAATTTAAACTGGTTCAAAATGAAAACTTGGAAATTACTCAAATAGTACAAGAAACTCCTGTAAATATGGAAGGAATACAAATGAAAATTTTGAAAATTCTATTTCTACGGAATTTAAAAATAAAATAAATAAATATACAATCAATTTTAATGAACACGTACAAGAAAAAGATTTTAAAATGAATTTGAGTGATTTGGATACAAACCAGAAATCTGAAATAAATAAACTCGTTAATAAATATAACTCAATCTTTGCAAAAGATAAATATGACATTGGGTCAGTCAGAGAATATGAGGCACGTATTGACTTACTTATAGATAAATATTGTAGTAAGCGTCCTTACAGATGTTCTGTGCAGGATAAAATAGAAATAGAAGAACAAATAGCAAAGTTACTTATTAAAAATCTTATAGAGGAATCATATAGCCCTTTCGCTGCACCAGTAACTTTGGTTTTCAAAAAGGAAGATAATAAAAAATCCAGATTATGTATAGACTTCAGAGATCTTAATAAAATAGTAGTACCACAGGCGCAACCATTTCCTTTGATTGAGGATATAATGATAAAGACAAGGAACGCCCAATATTTCTCAACGTTAGATATAAATTCTGCATTCTGGTCAATCCCATTGCGAGTTGAAGATCGAAAGAAAACTGCCTTTGTGACACAAGACGGTCACTTTCAATGGACATGCTTACCTTTTGGGTTAAAAACATCTCCAGCAATATTTCAAAGGATATTAAGTAATATATTACGGAAGTATAAACTAACTGATTTTAGCGTTAATTACATAGATGACATATTAATATTTTCTAAATCATTCCCTGAACATATTAACCATTTAAATCAATTATTAGATGCAATAAAAAACGAAGGTTTCAGACTAAAGTTTACGAAATGTACATTCGCATCGAGTTCAGTTAAATACCTTGGTCACATAATAGAGAATAATACGATTAGGCCAATAAGAGACAATTTAATTTCAATCACAAATTTTCCACAGCCAAAAACACAGAAAAATATCAGGCAGTTTTTGGGAAAATTAAATTTTTATCATGAATATATACCAAAAAGTGCTATAATTTTAGAACCACTTCATAAATTACTCAGGAAAAATCAAAATTTTGTTTGGCCTTCTGAATGTCAAAAATCGTTTGAACAAGTAAAAAAATTACTATGCTCACAACCAATCTTAGAAATATTTGATCAAAATTTGCCGATTAACATTTACACTGATGCGTCTTTGAAAGGTATTGGAGCAGTATTAAAACAAACACAGAAAAACGGAAAAGAAAAACCGGTAGCATATTTCTCAAGAAAATTAAATGAAATCCAAAAAAAGAAAAAAACAATATATTTAGAATGTTTGGCTATTAAAGAAGCGATACGATATTGGCAATACTGGCTAATAGGAAAATCATTTACAGTATATTCTGATCATAAACCATTAGAAAATATGAATATAAAATCCAGGACAGATGAAGAGTTAGGAGATTTAACCTTCTACTTATCACAATATGACTTTAAAATAAAATATGCTCCAGGAAAAGAAAACATTGAAGCTGATTGCTGAAGCAGAAATCCAGTATTAGATGCAGAAGAAGATAAAGATGAACAATTAAAAATAGTGAATTTAATAAAATTGGAAGACATTATCACAGATCAAGAAAGAAATCAAGATTTACACAATAAAAAGAACAGACTAATATCAAGACACAATGTATATTATAAAAAAGTCAGAAAGGTTGAAAAAATTATGTTATCAGAAAACTTCAGTAAAAAGCTTATTAAACAAGTACATGAAAACATGTGTCATATAGGTGTTAAACAAATGCAAAAGAAAATTGGATCAATATATACAGCAAACAATTTAACAAAAAACATTAAAACACTTTGTAGAAGTTGTGAAATATGTATAAAAAATAAAACAAGAGGTCAAGATAAGTATGGTTTGATGTCACATTTAGGTCCAGCTACAAAACCTTTTGAAATAGTTTCAATAGACACAATTGGAGGATTTGGAGGCTCACGATCAACAAAAAGATATTTACACCTTTTAGTAGACCATTTCACGCGCTTTGCATATATTATAACCTCAAAGACACAAAGTGCCAACGATTTTGTGAAGCTAGTTAATAAAGTAACAGATTCGGATGAAATTGGAATTATCCTTACTGACCAATACCCAGGAATTAACTCAAAAGAATTTAAAAGATTTTTAAATGAAAAATCAATACATATGGTATTTACGGCAGTGAATGCACCGTTTTCAAATGGATTAAATGAAAGACTAAATCAAACGTTGTTAAACAAAATCAGATGTAAGATTAATGAAAAAAAAAAGAATTTAGCTTGGACCACAATTGCTCATAACTGTGTAAATAGCTATAATAATACAGAACACACAGTTACAGGGTTTGCCCCAAAATACTTGTTGGATGGAACAGATGTTTCTATTTTGCCAGAGGAATTAAAACAACAAATATCGGATTCTGACTGGATCAGGGACAGGGAAAAAGCATTTGGAAATTCAATAAAGTCGCACAAGTACAATAAAGAATTATTTGATAAAAATAGAGTACACTATAATTTTGATGTGGGAGATATGGTATACGTAGAAAATGGGAATAAACTAAACCGGAAAAAGCTGGATGAACTGAAGATTGGACCATTTGAAATAGTTGAAAAAATATCAAATTCGATATACAAAATAAACACAGGTCATAGGAAATTTGAATCTAATCTATTTCACATCACAAAACTTATTCCTGTTCTTTTATAAGAGAAAAAATTGAAAAAAAAATGAAAAGAAGAAGAAAAATAACAGTCTTTTGAGCTGCTCAGTATAAAATTTTTTTAAGAAAAATTTCTTCCCTTGGGGGGGAGATGTAATGAAAATGTTACCAAAGGAACGCATGTATAAACGTTAAATACACAGTATATCACAATTTAAGTGGAACGCGACCTAAGTCACACTTAAAAATTACGAAAGACGGTGGAAACAAATATAGTTTTTGATAAGTGTTCAGTTTTAAATAACAGTTTTAATTATTATTTCAATTAGAATTTAAGTGAATGGACTTTGAATGTCGGCAAGTTTGGACCTACTAGCCCTAGGATTACTAACAAATATTTGTTGGTCAGGTTGATATTCCACTTCGGGTTCGCGGTTTTTGTTCCGGTTTTCTATAATAGCCGTTCTGTTAGCCAGTGCGGTCTCATTAATTAGTTCATATACATGTTTCATACGTTCTTTATGAGTCTCAGTATATTGCTGTAAAATATGTTCTGTCAGGTCAATATCAGTCGGGTCACGTGGATCGGTATGTCCTAAAATAAGATCAAAGGGTTTGCATTTTGTAAAGCTGTGAATTGAACTATTGTAGGCTATTATTGCGTATGGCATTAAATGGCTGATTGGTTCATCTTTGTGTTTTAATTTTAAAATTCGAAGATGTTCCAGTATTGTTGAGTGGAAACGCTCAACATTACCGTTTGCATTTGGCGAGTGAGCCAAAGTCTTATGGTGAATAATTCTATGAACTTTGCAGAATTCGGAAAACATTTGGTTAGTAAATTCGGTGCCTTGATCTGTGATAATGGTGAGTGGTAAGCCATGATGCGTGCTAAAAGTTAATAAAGCCTGAATTATACTTATTGCTGTGCCATCTCTAAGTAGATAAGCTTGACCATACTTAGAAAAAGCGTCTATGAACGTAACATACTTTTCGTTTTGTGCCGAAAAACTATCCATATGAATAATTTCAAAAGGCCTAGTAGCAGGGGGTACAATGTTAAATTTAGGTCTAATTGGATTCCTATCATATTTGGCCATACCACAAATAGTACAGTCATTTATGAATTTAGTTACGTGTTCTTTCTTAATTAATACCACGATGATTAGTTTTCCCTTCGTGGTAGTGACGAATAATGTCTTGTTGCCGTAGATATTCTTTAACATTCTCTAGTTCTTTTTTTGCAATAAATAAATTCATAGATGAGCTTCTGAATTTTTCCTGAATTGTTGGAACAATTTGGAACATAGCGAGGGGCGGAGATATAAAAAGTGCAGTTTTAATTTTTGGACTGACGTATTCTTTAATAGCATTCCCTACGTCTTCTTCCAGATTAGACTCAGACAACTGGACGGATGTTCGAGTATGACTGTCAAAAGGTTTTGTCACAGTAGCACGTTTTTTCAGGTCGCCTACTACGGTTAAACATAGCTGTCTATGGAATTTATTAAGGGGGTCTTCCGAAATAGGTACTTCGCATATGGGGTTTTCGTTGGAGGTGTGAGCAGTCAGAGTATCTGAATTAGAAGGAGAGGGCGGTCTGTCGGTTGCATTCGCAATCATAGAGCTAACTTCCTCGTTGCTGATTTCAACGCGGGAAAGCGCATCGGCATTAGTGTTGTCCCTGCCTTTCTTGTAAATGACTGTAAGCGCCACCTTGTGAGTCGCGAGTTTGGTTCCCTCATATTCATATACCATTGTAATGGTTTGTGATCAGAAAGCACCTTGAACTTACGTCCAAAAAGGTAGGGCCGAAAATATTTGGTTGCCCATACGATGGATAAAAATTCTTTCTCTGTGGTACTGTAATTAATTTCACTCTCATTTAGCGTACGTGAAGCGTATGCTATCGGTTTGTCCGAGCCAATGGTGCCTTGGGACAAAATGGCACCGATCGCAAAGTTTGAGGCGTCGGTGGTTAAGATAAATTCTTTACTAAAATCGGGGTATTTCAATATGGGGTCATTAGTTAACAGAGTCTTACATTTTTCGAAACTAGTTACGTATTCGGGGGAAAAAGTTACCTTTTTTCCTTTTTTCAGGCACTGTGTCATGGGTTTTGTGATAAGGGAAAAGTCTGGGATAAATTTTCGATAATAACCGAGAAGTCCTAGAAATTGTTTAATTTCTTTGGGAGTTTTTGGAATGGGATAATTTTGAATAGCAGTTATCTTATCAGGATTTGGTTTAATACCGTCGCTAGAAATTACATGTCCAAGGTATGCAGTCTCGAGTTTTAAGAATTCTGACTTATCCAGTTGAATTTTGAAATTAGATTCACGGAGTCTTTGGAAAACCTTTTCGAGGTTTATCATGTGTTCCTGTAGAGAGGTGCTAAAGACGATTATGTCATCAAGATAGACTAAACATATGACATTCTGGAGTCCCTTAAGGACATTATCCATCACACGTTGGAAAGTGGATGGAGAGTTCTTGAGACCCATGGGCATCCTTAGAAATTCAAAATGCCCATGTTCTACGTTAAAAGCTGTCTTGGGAATGTCAGCAGGGTTCATTTCCACTTGATAAAAGCCGGAAGCAAGATCAAGTGTAGTGAAATACTGACACTTGCCTAATTTGTCAAGGACGTCATTGATATTAGGGATAGGATATTTGTCATCGACGGTCTTGTCATTTAATTTTCTAAAATCTACGACCAGACGCCATTTTTGTTTTCCGGAGGCATCAACCTTCTTTGGGACTACCCAGATAGGTGAACTCCAGGCGGACTCAGATGGTCTTATAATACCTTGGTTCAGCATCTTAGTAATTTGATCATTAACTTCCTTTCGATGAATAAATGGATATCGGTAACTCTTAGTGTAGATAGGAATTTCGTCTGTCGTTTTAATGTTGTGTTTAAGTCTATTAGTAAAAGTTAATGCTTCGCCTTCAATATAAAAAACATCGGGGTACTTGGAACAAAGAGCAATTAGATTAGCCCTTTCTTCGGGGTTAAGATGATCGGTGCGTAAACGCGGTATGATTTCTTGAACGCGCTGCGGCTGTTTTCCAGTGCGCATACACTCGAAGTTAAATATACACGGTTCAGGAGCACGGTCTAAAGAAAAGATTATGTCATTTTTACTAGGGTTAATAATTTCTACAATACCACGGTTATTTTTAACTGTGGTAAAGCATTCGGATACAGTACAATTACAAATAATCTGTTCTGGTATTAAAACTTCACCATCCGGGGCATTAATTGGTAATTTAATTAATTTGGATTTTTCTGCAGGTATAATATCTTCATAGAGATTAAGATTTTGAGAGTTATAAATTTGAATAGGGTTAACTGCGGATTTAGTTATTAAACTTAGATTTTTAAGGTCCAATTTGGCTTCCCATTTTGTAAGTAAATCCATACCTATTAAACCGTCAAAATGATTATGAAATCTATAAATGAATAATTTAATGCCATCCGGGTCGTTAAATTCGGGGAAGGAAGGTAAGTTTATGGAATAGTCATTTCTGCTTGTTGCATGCACATTAGTAACTTCAAAGGGGTCGTAATTTAGTGGTAAATTGGTAAAGTAATTATTAACGGCTTCTGGACTAATAAATGATTGATTTGCGCCTGTATCTATGAGTAAGTTTAACGGGGGATTAGCAATACGAATGTAGGGAAGTTGTCTCTGGGTCTGGATGTTAAGTTCTATCCGAAATTTTGTGATTTCGGGTCTTCCTGAAAATCCTGATTATCGGAAGGCTGGTCTTCAATAGCTTGGTTATTAGAGTCGTCAGATATCTCGGGAGGGCTGTCATACGAATAGTCATTATAGTAATAGTAGTCATTATAGTCATTATAATAAGGGTCGTAATATTCATAGTTTTCATAAGTCAAACATTCATTAACATTCACATCTCGAGTTTTAAAGTAATTTGTTGGAGGAGGGTTACCTTGCCTTGCCCAATCCCAGGGTCTTGGTCCTGCCGGTCTTGATGCAAAGTGGCTAACGCCACTCATCGGCTTAGGCCCTTGCGTCGAGGGCTGATCTCTAGGCGGTAGCCTAAATACAGCGCTACGCGGGTTATATCCCGGTAACGGCGCACTGAACATTTGCTGAGTACGTGATGGACCACGGACATGGTATGGAGGTGGTCTAAGTTGATGTTGAGGTGGTGGCAGTCGATATAAGGGTTGTTGTTGGGAGGTGCCAGGCATATTGAAATTATTTGTTTTAAATGGTACATGCATGTTATATGGCGAGTGAATAGGGTTCCTAAAATCTCCAAATCGGTTCAGTAGTTTCTTATCGGGAAAATGATCGTTACGGCCTTGTAAGTACAAAGTGTTAGTTTCCTCGTGAACAAACTCGAGGGCTTTTTCTATAGTTTCCGGACGCATGCACCGGATACGGTAACCTAATGGATCCTTTAAACCGCGGAGGTAAGCCTGTAGTGTAAGCTTTTTATATAAGTTCCGTTTAGCTTCAATAGTCGATCCTAAATTATCATGCAGTGTTACATATGTCATTATTGTGCTAAAAAGATTCTGACACCGTTCGTAGAATTCTTGCGGCGAACTCGAGCCTTGTGTAAGTAGAGCCAAGTCATTATATAGGGCTGTCTCGTCCCTCTGGTCGGAGAAATTATTTATGAGAGCGTTACGGATGCCTATCCAGTCATTTGGTATACCGTTTGTGTTAATGAAACGTGCTGCAGGCCCTGTGATTTTATTTAGAATCCCGTTCATTAGGGCCAATCTGGCGAGTTCGTTGTCATCCTGTCCTAATTCCGATATTAACTGGTCACATAGCCTTATAAATCTCGTAAGAACATTTTGGTTCCCGTCGAAATCCGGGAGAAGTTTCAATGCCTTAAAAATATTATCTAAATTTGCTTCCGCCATTTTTGGAGGAATAAAAGAAATTTGATTTTCTAATATAAAATTTTCTCTATGCGAGTCAAAATTTTTATTCCTATTACTAACACTACTTTGCCTTCTAATCCTCGATTGTCGCAAATGAAAAATCTTGGAAAAGGGGTAAGGGCCTTAGAATTTTAATAAGGGTAAGCAATCACTAAAATAAAGTCAGTGTACTTACAATATCATAGTTTTTCTTGAGCAGTATCTATGTCTGGATTCTCCTGCGGCGTACACGTGGTTCTTTCAGGTATTCCCGGCGCGACGTTGGTTGTCTATCGAAACAGCGACGAGCGCGATGTTGGCAACCCGATTTCACTATCCCGATCCGAGAATCCTACCGACTGCGCCAATTACGTATACGGACGCAGGAGGACTCAAAAAAAACCAAATTACTTAACACGAATTTATTAATATTAATAATTATAACTAACTAAAATATATGATTCCGCGTCCGATGCTAGGAACGAAGTGCCTCGTGTCCGCCGCGGCTGCCAGGGCCGCGAGGCCTCGTGCTGCATTGTCAGTAATTACCTAGATTGCCTATTTTCGTATAATATGATTGGTCGCATGATAGATCAATCCGTGCAGGAACGGAGAAAGAATTCAATTTCCTGCGGCCGGGCGGCCTGTCGTCAGAGGCGACTTAACAACCCACAGCCAGGTGGTAGGGTATTTGCCCGACTGGATGGCTACCACCCCTGGTCTAAAGTATGTCGCCATAACAACCTTGAGTTGTGTTCCGGCATTAGTGACCAGGTTCCAGTCTCCCTTAAGAGAGCAGCAGCGCATTTGTAGCAACTTTGGTGTTGCAAATGTCCATAGGCGATGGTAACCGCGTTCCATCAAGTGGGCCGTCTACCTGTCTGCTTAAATATATATTAAAATTATATATTTGACCTTTTCAACTTAATTAACTATCTACATTAAATAAAAAAGTTTTTTCAACCACCAATTTTATACTAGCAACTACGATTTACCCGTGACTTCGTCCACGTATGACAGGTAACTTAGATTACAGTATTTTGCAAGTACTTAAAATCAACGAGTATTTTCAGCAGGGCAACGGATTTAGTATGAAAATACACGAATTTCAAAGATTCTCGTAAAAACCCAGAATAGGTATTGTTATTCAAATTCAAATTCAAAAGTTTTTATTCAAAATAAATTCCACTGGAAAACTTTTTGAAGGTCATACATGTAAGTTAAAATTTAATTTTTACTTCCTATTCTATGTACACCGCTTCGCAACGTGTTGATGCTGTAAAGGAGAAGAAGCGGCAAGAAACTCCCCAGCAACACGTCTAGCTAAATATTGTGCCTCTTTATATTTCATATTCTATTTATATCTCAAATCCTTTTTTTTATAAGTTTTGTACAGAAGTATGTTACAGAATTACTTTTTGAAGAATTAATGGAGTTGTAGCAAACAATGCATACTCAATAAGACCAAGACAATAAAAGGAAAGAAAAATATTGTTATAGTTATAAAAATGACATGACGTCCTAAAATGTTATGCTAGCAATATGTCTCCATAAATTCCTTACAAGCTTGGTAAGATAAAAACGTTATACAAAATTTAGTATAAGAGGTTGGAGTGAGCTTCTATGTAAATGAATTTTTGTCATTTAAGTATTCTTCAATAGTGTAGTATCCCCTTTTTAGCAAGATGCTTTTTATTTTATTTTTAAATTTAGTGAAAGGCAGATCTAACATTTCACTCGGAATCTTATTGAAGAAGCGTATACCAATCCCCAAGAAAGAGGACAGTACTTTTTGCAATCTAAAAGATGGCAAGGTCAGTATATTACAATGCCTGGTGTTGAAATACTAAAGGCATACATAACTACATCTGTCCTACTAAAGATGTGTAATACTCGTAAACTTAGGTACTGGCATATCAAGTAAGTCCTAATATCACGTGGTTTCGAAATTAGGAAATCCCGGAAAAAATAAAATTCGTGATAATATTGTTTAAAGCATTAATCGAATTCAAATCAGCAAATTTTTTGATACTATCAATTTTAAAACATTGCCGGGGAAAAATCTCGAAATTCCCGGAATATAAAGTATCGCATCACTTGAAGAAACACTTTTTTTTTATTATTATTATTAATATCTCTACGGACTCGAGTTCCGTACCCTTTTTCATTACTTAATTTCTATGAAAAATTTGAGACTTCATACGCGCTTATTGTTTATTTTTGTTACTGTGTGTGACATTAATTTAGTAATTTTTATGTTTTGGTGTACCTTAAGAATAACTTATTATATTAATTTATTCTAATTTTAATACTAAACTTATACTAATGTAGAGTGTATCTGTTGCATGCTGGTGTTGTGAGGAAGTGCATGTGCAGTGTTGGCCTTATATGGAAGAAACACGTATGCTGTCGTTCTAGTGATATGGTATCGAATCAGCTAATATTTATATGAAATCTAACTAATTTATACGCTTTCCGGGAAAAATCCCGTGGGATTCACGGGACCTAAATACCACAGCGTTTGGAAAAGAAGGTAAAATATTGTTTTAGTTATAAGTCGTATCGTAATAAGCTGATTTTTACAACAACAACAACTTTAAATTGCTCCCGGTTAAATTCTCGCGGGATTCTCGGGATACAAAGTAGCGCAGGTTTTAAGTGTAAGAATTAGCTGTTGATCAGCGAAAACCGTATCGACATCAGCCCAGTAGTTTTTACGTGAATCCCGAATAAACAGACAAGAAATCTAAAAAAAATTGCATTATGTTCTCCATCGTTTACATTATAGTCTAATCGAGTTGTTTTTTTTTTTAAATAGCTTCAATGTTCATCCCCACTTCCTTGAGCCGCTTCGCTCATGTACGCAACGGTTCCCGGAAAAGTTTCTCTTGCGCAACGTGAAATGAGCTCCCAGCCGAGGGTTTCCCACAGCGAAATATGGGGTTTTTTAAAAAGGATGTCATGAAATTTCTTCGAGGCCGGCAGCGCGTTGGTGACATCTCTGGTGTTGCAGATGTCCATAGGCGATGGTAATCGCTTTCCATCAGGTGGACCTGTCTGCTGTACTCCAGCTATAAAAAAATATACAGACACGGCATGTTTAGAACTTTATAATATTATAGATGATATGCAATTTTTTTTTTAAACTTACCCAAACCAGTGGTCAGACACAGGCCATCTACTGCAAGCAAACCTTCCGGACATGTGCAGTACCCTTGCCCAGTTGCATCAGCGACGCACTGGATCTCTAGTTCGCCGGCCAAACAGTCACTGTCCACCTCACACGCTTCGCCAATACCTGGTGAAAGAAAGAGACAGGTCATCCTGAGAACATAGAAGAAAAATATCTATACAGAGAAATAAAATTGAAGTGTCTGTTTGTAATGTCAAAATAAAAATATGAAAAAATCGAGGGAGATAATTCGGACCCGGAGATTCCGAAAATGCAATTTTTAGAATTTTGTAGTGAAACTTCTTTAGAATCGTTGTGATTTGAAACTCGAGGAAACGAAAAAACGACACTAAAAAGAGATAAACACATAAATCTAAATATTTTAATGCAATTCTATTATATACTAGCTGATAGCTGATACCCGCCCGCTTCGCGTGCCGTAGAATCCGTTCTTAACTGACCTCTACTTGGCGAAAGAAAGGTCCATGCCAAAATTTCAAGTCTATAAGTATTATAGTTCCTGAGATATAGTCATGACTATATACGTGGATTTCAATTATATATATATATATGCCGTCTCCTTTCTTCCGCTTGATGAGGTATGTACAGGAGAAGAAAAAAGGATAGGAGGTGATTTTTTCATCATTTAAACGTATTACCATTCGTTCCATTCCTTTACAAATTTAAAATATAATTTACGCGCGACCATCCGCCCCGGCTTGAAGGGACGGCTTCAACAAGATTACATTACAAGCTAAATTATTGCAACTAATAACAGTTGATACAATATTTCCTAACTTACTAAACTATATACATTATATAAACTTTACTCGATAAACTATTGATTGAGTGTAGGACAAAGAAGCAGAACTAGACGTAAATAAGATCTAGTCGCTGTTTTGATAAGCGCTATACGAACCACACTATCAGAGCCCGGAAAAACTTCCTCAAGAATGCCCAGGGGCCAATGGAGAGGTGGCCAATGTTCTGTTAAAAGAATCACCACTGTGCCAATCGTAATCGGGTTCATGGGTGTGCTCCATTTATAGCGAGATTGTAACGTATGCACATATTCCGTTCTCCATCGCCTTCGAAAGGACTGATCAAATTTATCTTTAATCTCGTAACGCCTAAGAGTTCGAATATCCTTAATAGTATTAACAATTACATATTTTATAAGCGTAAGGTTAAAAAAAATGTGCTACAATTAACGCAAGAAGTCGTAAAGGGCCACTCAAGAGTATTCTAGGGATAGTAAAGCACGCGTATACTTTAGATGTACGAAAGTTATGACAACTGGTATGCACAAAGTGTTTCGCAGATTGTATTACACGGCACGTCCGGTAACATACTATTTCGGAAAAGGACAGCGTAGGTCTAAGCCGAAAACTAGGAAAACATTTATACAGTCTGTTTCGAATGAAATTACGCGCCGATATAATCCAAAACCTATGACTTGAACGTAATATGAAAAGATAAAATCCAGAATGTCCGTTGATTTTCTGGTGATAATTGAGTGGTAAATTTACAATGTGACTCTTTCGCGGTAATGTAATATGATTTATGTTAAGACAGTCTAAATTTGAATTAGATAAGAGACCTTCCACCTTTGTAAGAGCATTATCTAGTAGCGACTTTACATATTGTATTGAGCAGTTACTAGATTTACCTATAAGTAGGCCAGAAAGCCTATAATCAAATTGAAATCTTTGGAGTGTAAGAAAGGCTACCAATTCAACAAATTTTAGATTAAATAAGCAAGTTTGATCACAACGAGGTAGTGATTTTACGAATATACAAATATATAGTAAACAATGCAAAGGCCTAGTCCAAAATAACAAATAGATGGCTAACGAGATTATCAGAGAAACTCCTGTAAGTGATGTAATAACGAATGAATGTTTTCTCTTCTCAGATGCTCCCGAAACTAAAGTAGGGTTAAAGGGAAAGATTGCCCATAGCGTGGACTTTAAATTAACCTTCGCAAGTTCTTTAAACAAAAATGAATGATCAAGAATTTGAGCGTATACAAATTTACGTGATAAACACGCCGCTGGGTTACCGTTTCCATATATACAATATAAATTTGTTGCTAGTAGATAATTCTGTATTTCTGTAACCCAGTTCGCATGAAACGTATTCCACCTATCTGAGGAAGAGTACAGCCCGTAAAGAGCAACCTTTGAATTGGAGAATCCGAAAGTATTACAAATAATAATGCACCTTTGACATTCTCTAGCTATACAAAAATTCAGTATAACGAGAAGCGATATAGCAAAAAGTTCTACTTTATCAAAAGAAATAACCTTACGAGTAGTTACCATCAGTTTGTCATTAATTAGATGAAAATTGTTGCAACGTCCAATTTTGATGAGAAAATATACTATTCCACCATAAGATTTATTATTACTGTCCACAATATCCGAAAGAGTAACACCGCTATCTGGATTAATACTTATATTTAGTGGAATTTGTATATTGAAGAGTAAGGGTAGTTCCATTCTATATCGAGACCATAATGAATCATTATTCTCAAGAGGAATATTATCCCACTTGCATTCACACAACCAAAGTTCTTTGATAAGTAACTTAGCATACAAGATAATTAATACCATAAAACCCATAACATACCATAATTTTGTAATACACGATGAAACTGTACGTTTAGTACAAAACGAAACGGGATAATTAATTTTAAGACTAAATTCGTCTATAACTAGTGACCAACATGAATAAATTATTTTATTAGAATCTGGGTCAACATATTTCCTTTCTAAATATATTCTTATAATATTTATATAGGTAATAATTAAAGACGGAAGCGGAACTATTTTGCCCTCTAGACCAAGCAAACGATGTTCACAAATGTTTCTGAAATCATCAAAAGTGCTAATATAACGCTCAAGTGGGCTTGATACAATGTAACGATCATCCGCGTTACAGGCAGTCTTGCGAGTACAAGTCTCCTCGCAAAGCTTGTCATCGGAGATGAGCGAAGGCGGAATATTAATTTCTTCAAGTTCCCAGAATTTATGAATAGTTGAATCGAGAAAATCAGCAGTAGAACAACATGTAATAGTTGTGTTGCTGTAAACGTTAGCAGTTGCTTCCCCGACTATAACGTAACGCAAAACTGTTTCTAATGCAATGGGGACGGTTGCGAAGTTGAACCTTGAACTCTTTTAGACAAAAGAAGATGGGGGAAAATAGACGCTCCAATTAAAATGTCTATTCCACTACTAATTGAATAAGTTTCGTCAGCTAAAGGCAGAGTAGAAAAATTTGATAACGACGAAACATTTACAGAAACAGTTAGCAACTTCTCGGTTATTTTATCAACTCTCTATAGGCTTGGTTGATCCCCCAATTCCTTTCACTGTTGTACAAGAACTTCCATTTAAACTTAAACCTAAACGACGACAACAATCTCGAGTGATAAAATTGCTTTGTGACGCGCTATCTAATAAAGCGCGAAAATTATGCGCCCTACCATGTAAATCAGTAATAATAACACGAGCCGTACCAAGTAGTACAGTGGTAGGTTCATATGTGACCCTTTTGTTTACTGCCTTATGTGAGAGTGAACAAAGTGTGACGTCATTAGTGCGAACGTAGCGCGCGGTGCCGGCGCACGCGTCATGCTTTTACACAACAGGCGCAACAGCTGGTGTCTGAACCGGCAGCGGTGTAGGAGGATGCGAGACTATTGAGCTATTCACAACCGGGGTATAATTATTACTCATATTATCGTTGTTCTGAGTGAAATGAATCAACGTGTGATGTTTTCTATTGCATTTTCGGCAAAGCGACTTCGAATTACACGTCGACACATGATGGCCTTTGCTTAAACAATTAATACACAAATCATTAGATTTAACAAATTTAAATCTTTTATTGGGGTTATAACTATGGAATACTGAACAATCATATATGTGTTCGTGTGCTGAATCGCACAAGGAACAGGAAGTTTGCTGAACGTCGGAGTCGGCGTTAACATATGTATAGGTATACGGTCTATGTGGCACATCTGTCCGACGAACCGTATTTTTCTTTACGGCTTCGTGTTTAGTCGGAGAAGTGCATTGCAATATTTTAATATGGTTGCGCACGAAAAACACTAAATCCTTAAAGGTAGGTATTTCACAACTACGGCTATCCAACTCAAATGCACGCGCAGTATCCGAATCTAATCTTTTAAGCGCGATATGTAAAAATACTAAATCCGACAAGTCATCAAATTTAAAATTTTTCAAGGCCGCCACAGGGGTCGCAAATGTATCCAAAAACAACTCTAAACTGTTAACTGTTGCGGTAGATATGCTTTTAAATTCAAATATTTGGTCTAGGTATGAACAAGCTGCCAATCGCCTATCTTCATATTTGCTTTTTAACAAGTCGAAAATTAACGAATAATTTTGTGCAGAAGGTGTTATACCAGCACAAATGGACCTGGCTTTTCCAGTAAGCTTGCCTATAAGGTTATATAACTTTTCTGAATCTGAAAGGGATAGATTTTTATGTACCGAGTTTTCGAAACTGGCAAAGAACAACGGCCAGTGTTTGATATCACCGTCGAATTCGGGAATCTCTATAGGGGGTAATTTAGGCATTCTATGTTGAGCAGCAGGTTGTATACTAGTATCAGATTGTTGCAACGTTCTTCCAACGCGCTTAACACGGCTGAACAAGTCATCAAACGACGAGAGCGGTTGATAATCTAGTACATATTTAGGATTCGAACAAAGCTCTAATTCGTTTATTCTGTCCAACACAGTCTCAAAGTCTAAGCGCAATAAGTCTACAGTTTCTAGTTCGCACAGAAACATTTCGCGATAAGATTCCTTATGAAGCTCGTTCACGCGATTACAAATACTCTGCATACGACTAAACATTCGATCCCTTTTAGCATACAAGATCTTCAACTTTAATTCAACCGACAACAAGGTTTGATCCGAGCCAGTAGCCATTTTATAATTACTAAATTATAGATTTATTACGTAATAATAAGGGCAGAAATTACGTTAAACGTTGGAGAATGAATTTATAAAAAAAATCAAAGAACATAATAAAATTAGTACGCAATTGACTCCAAGGTCCCAAGCGAAATATATTACAATTTTTTTATATTTTTTTATTGCAGGAGATCAGCAGACAGGCAGACGGCCCACTTGATGGAAAGCAGTTACCATCGCCTATGGACATTTGCAACACCAAAGTTGCTACAAATGCGCTGCTGCTCTCTTAAGGGAAACTGGAACCTGGTCACTAATGCCGGAACACAACTCAAGGTTGTTATGGCGGCATGCTCTTGACCAGGGGTGGTAGCCATCCAGTCGGGCAAATGCCCTACCACCTGGCGCACACAAGCACATACAAGCGTCAAAGTCGGTAATAAATATATCAAATACCTACCTACCACTACTAGTTATTATAATTATTGGTCACTGCTAATATACAACTAAGTGTGAAATCAATTATGTTAATACCTATTTGATATTAATATAATAAATGTAAGATAAATATAAGTATAGTAGTGTATAATATTGTGAATATATTTTAATGATAAAACAGGGGTGCCGGATAAATATTTACCGCTATCGATTTTCAAACGGTAAATGGCCGGCACCTACGACTAATTAATGTAACTCAAACAATTTCTTGAATTTTCGAACAATTTACAATAAATAGTTATATTATTAATTATCTAGCAATCTAACATTCAAACTAAATAAAACGAATAACTCAAATAAGTCTTTGTATGCAAAAACTATACTAAAATAAACGACAAATGGAAGGTACTTTCGCAAAACACGTAAAACAATGCAATACAATGTTGTTGAAGAAATTACTAGTAATAATTAGTGTATTTAGATCCGGCTCGTATGGTACCATTAATGGTTACGCGAATTGGTAATTGTTTAAATATGTATTCATTCCCCTTTGATGTAAAACCACAATGATGGAAATATAGCTGCATAGAACACAGGGCAATACAAGCAGTTATATAAAGGAAGGATTGCACAGTACCTTTACGTAGCGAAGCGATGATTTCTCCTTGTTTCTTAGAAGTTAGCACGACACGCAAACTAATTTGATGGTATATTAAGTATCTAGATGAAAAATTGGTCACAATATTCGAAACGATGCGTACGCGTTGCAGTTCGTTAGCAAAAGATGAATTTTATACGATAACCACTATTGCGATGCTGTTGACGTCGTATGCCGTCTCCTTTCTTCCGCTTGATGAGGTATGTACAGGAGAGGAAAAAAGGATAGGAGGTGGTTTTTCATCATTTAAACGTATTACCATTCCTTCCATTCCTTTACAAATTTAAAATATAATTTACGCGCGACCAACATTAATGCATCTTTCCGTCTGTCTGTCTGTCTGTCAGTTAGAGCATCACAGGAAAACTACTGAATAGATTTAAATGAAACTCTATACAGAGCTAGCTTATATCCCGGGTCGTAACTTAGGATACTTTTTATGCACGAAAATAGCGAAAAAGGTGGCGCGGCGATCGCATCTTTATTAGGAACTACTGAACGTATATGAATGAAACTCGACATAGTGCTGGCTTATAACCCGAGTTAACACTTGGCATACATTTTATCCCGATAAAAGACGCCGTTTCCGTAAAATAAACGGATAAGCAAAATAGATGGCGCTGCAATCGCGTTCTTTCAATTCACTGACAAATACCTACGTGGTCATAAACAGCATGTCATTCATTATATTACAACAACAACAATACTCTTTATTGTACACCAATATAAGAAAAGTAATACATTTTATTGTTTTAACTATAAGATAATACAATGGGCGGCAACCTTTGGATGGACAAGAATTTATAAAAAGTTATTTGTTGGCGTGCAGTACAATAATATCTTAATATATATAAATCACGTGTCACGTTGTTTGTCCGCGATGGACTCCTAAACTACTTGACCGATTTTAATCAAATTTGCACACCGTGTGCAGTTTGATCCGACTTGAAAGATAGGATAGCTTACATTTGGACCCGGTAGGTGGCGCTGGAATCGGGTTCTAAATTTTATTTCTTCAGGGCAGAACAACACCTGCCGGGACAGCTAGTATATTAAAAATTATAATAATTATATATAATATGCAATAATATATTGTTAAGTATTATTATAATATAATGGCTAGGTATAGCTATAAAAATATATACGTACATACACATGTATTATATACCATATATATTATGTACGTCTTTGTAGACCACGGGCCACTTCCTGCATGGACCCCAAAAACAGCCATAAAAGACAGGCGCAATATAATGTATTATGTATTATTATATATTATGGTGGTTCGGGCATGTGGAAAGAATGCATGATGAAAGAATGACTAAACAGATATACAATGCAAAAGTGGATGGATGCAGAAGTCGTGGAAGGGCACGACACACCTTCCATGATCAAATTGATCGTGTACTAGCAGAAGGTGATGTCAGGAGCCTTAAGAACAGACGAGCGTGCATGACAAGAGCTATGAATGTCAAAAAAGCAAGTGAGGTGTGTAAGAATAAGCCTGAATGGCGCTCTGTTGTTCGTGCCTACCCCGCAAGGGAGCTGGCGTGAAGTTATGTATGTATGTATTATATATTATGTTATATGTATTACTTCAAATCAGGTGGGCTTCGACTCGCCTCTATGTTTTGGTGGACAGTTGTGTAGACTATATGGATTTAGTTTCTTTGCTATTATAGTGAACTTAACAAGAATCAAAAAAATAAGTGTTTATTTAAGTAACATAGAGCTACTAACCAAGGAATTTCGAAACGCTAGTAAATAATGAAGCCCGAACTCCAACGGTACTTTAGGATCCAAGACAAATTTATGACACTAGTTGTAGTATGTCGTGTAGTACGTAGCCGGTAGCTACGGTCGTAGCAGCATTGCAATTTTGTTAATTTGTAATATTTACTGTGACGGTAACCACTTTCCATCACAGTTGGCCCGTCAGCCTGTCTGCTGTACTCCAGCAATAAAAAAATGTACTAACCAGCGAACAGTCTGCACATATTCCTATTGGCATCCCATACGGCGAGCTCCGGGATACATTCGCAGTTCCTCAAGCCCCAGGGCAGCTGTGGACCACCACATCTTGCGGCCGTTCCGAAGGTGTGGCAATTTGAATCCGTCACGCAAGAGTCGGTTATACTTGTTGTCGCTGAAAAGGTAATTAAGAATACAATAGAATATACTTTATTGTACAATAAATTTATTGGAAAATACAAAAATAATAGTTTAAAAATAACTAAAAAATACGCTTTTTAGAAAATCCAACTAAAAAATAGAAAATAAATTTGAAT
The DNA here is from genome assembly GCA_019925095.2 of Dendrolimus kikuchii. Taxonomy (NCBI): domain Eukaryota; kingdom Metazoa; phylum Arthropoda; class Insecta; order Lepidoptera; family Lasiocampidae; genus Dendrolimus; species Dendrolimus kikuchii. Next base: position 6,380,463 of record JAHHIN020000031.1, read on the forward strand.
TAAAAATAGTGTACGAAAAAATGATTTTATTGTAAAAAAAAGCGTGGGGTGCATGGTATCGATAGTTTGAAAAGCACCCCACGCTTTTTTTACAATAAAATCATTTTTATTGTAAAAATATTTTTTTAAATCTATTATTTATTTTTAATTTTTTAGTGATTATTTAGTGATTGAATTCCCTTCTCCGTGGAAACTTTGAAAAAATAATTAAATACACTCTTATGATAAAATGGAACGTTATGTAAAAATAAGCTTTTTTAAAAAGATTTTTAAATACAAGCTTTTGAGATCCTGCATATCATGTAGCAGCAGAGTGCTAGCCAAGACAAGTAAAACGAGCCCAAACACGACGGGTCTATCTTGTTTAGTACAGGAGTTCCTATGGCCACCTTCCGACTCCATCATCAAATCAGCTCCATGGTACCATATTATTGCATTGTCACCCGATATACATATGCGTGCAAAATTTCAGCTCAATCGGAAACCGGGAAGTCGATCAAATTTAACTTGAAAGATTCCGTTACATACTAACATACGTATGAAGCTAATAAAAGCGTATTAAAAACAGCCCACACATTCATCGGCATGTTATAGTGGTTCTTTGTCCGTCCACGCAGGCAGACTACGGAACGCCCTGCCACATACGATCTCAGATAGTTCATCGGAGAGCAGCTTCAATAAGAAGTCAAAGAGCACTATCTATCTTAAATTATCCTTATATAATACTTTCTTAAGTTTTTGGCGACTTGTATACATAATAAAACTACGTTTTAATGGTTTTAAGCGAGGTAATTTTATTTGATTTTGGTTTTTCCGACGTTTCGGCCACTTTTCAGTGGCCGTGATCACGGAAGACAAAGATGTCAAGTGTCAACGAGTATTGTTAAAGTTTTATTTAGCCTACCGCCAACTTGTTAATTTCAATTATTTAGTTTTAATTTTGTTTATGGTTATTATTTACTCTATGGGAGCCTAATCTATTTTACTACCGCTTCGCAACATGTTTTGACTTGAAGAGAAGAAGCGGCGCAAGAAACTCTTCAGCAAACATGCCTAGCTGTAATAATTTTATATAATATTAAAATGGGTGGAAGGAAAAATAAAAGTAGGTAGTTGGTGGGGAGGTTAGAAACAGGAGACGGATATAGGATACTTTTTATCCCGTTGGAACCGGTAGGTGGCGCTGAGATCGGGATCTAGAATCCATCTAATCACCTGGAGCGATTTTGGTGATTTTGTTTTTGTGTGTTTGAGTGGGTTCCCGGATGGTTTAGATTTGCAATTCGAACCGGTAGGTGGCGCTGAGATCGGGTTCTAGAATCCCCCTAATCACCTGGAGCGATTTTGGTGATTATGTTTTGGTGTATTTGAGTGGGTTCTCGCTTGATTTAAATCCACAATTGGAACCGGTAGGTGGCGCTGGGACCGGGTCCTAGATTTTTACTTTTTCAAAGCAGGACAACGTCTGCCGGGGCCGCTAGTAAATCTATATAAATACTAGCGGCCCCGGCAGACGTTGTCCTGTCTTTAAAAAATAAAATTCTAGAACCCGATCCCAGCGCCACGTACCGGTTCTAATTGCGAATCTAAACCATCCGGGTACCCACTCAAACACACAAAAACAAAATCACCAAAATCGCTCCAGGTGATTAGGAGGATTCCAGAACCCGATCTCAGCGCCACCTACCGGTTCTAATTGTGAATCTAAAACAGTAATATAATTTTTTTATTCTAAGTCATGACAAAATAAGATTAAAAATCTTGCGAAAAAATTAAAGTTTATAATAAAAAAATAAAAAATAGGGGTTGATCATAGAGGGGTGAAAATTTAGGGTTATATGTATTTTTGTATGTTGTATCATAAAAAAATAGAAATTAAAAATTTGGTCTAAAAAATAAAAAATAAAATTTAGGGGTGGACTACCCCTAACATTTAGGGGGATGAAAAATAGATGTTGGCCGATTCTCATAGATACCGGATAAGCACAAAAAATTTCATCAAAATCGGTCAAGCCGTTTCGGAGGAGTATGGCAACGAAAACTGTGACACGAGAATTTTATACATACATACACACACACATAACTTCACGCCAGTTCCCTTGCGGGGTAGGCACGAACAACAGAGTGCCATTTAGGCTTATTCTTACACACCTCACTTGCCTCTTTGACATTCATAACTCTTGTCATGCACACTCGTCTGTTCTTAAGGCTCCTGACATCACCTTCTGCTAGTACACGATCAATTTGATCATGGAAGGTGTGTCGTGGCCTTCCACGACTTCTGCATCCATCCACTTTTGCATTGTATATCTGTTTAGTCATTCTTTCATCATGCATTCTTTCCACATGCCCGAACCACCGGAGCATTCCTTTCCTTACCTTCACCCCGACACTCTCTTTCAGACCAACTCTCTTTCTTACTTCGGTATTACGAACGCGGTCCGCGAGCGTCACTCCGCAGATTTTGCGCAGTGCTCGCATCTCGACCGCGTTTACTCTACTTTCATGCTCTCTCTTCCATACCCAACTCTCGCATCCATACGTGAGCGTAGGTACCAGCACCGCGTTGTGTACGGCGAGCTGGGCCTTCTGGCTGAGGTTCTTAGCGCCTAGAAGTTTACCTAACGCTCCATTCACACTATTCCCCAAATTCACTCTTCTTTCTATATCAGCGGTGTACCTTCCATCCCTGCTAAAAGCACATCCAAGATATACAAACTCATTCACTTGCTCTAGCATAGCATCATCGACCATTATCCTTGCATTCGTTCTGGTTTCTTCTCTTTCAAACACCATAACCTTTGTTTTCTTCGCATTCAAATGTAAGCCTCTCGCCTGACAGTCATCTTTCATCATTGTGACTAGTGTTTGCAGTTCTGATGGCGATTCGGCTAAAAGCACGGCATCATCCGCATAAAGCAAGGTGCTTACAACTAGATCACTCATCCGCACCCCAACATCCATCAATCTTATTCTCTGGAGACAATCGTCCAGATATAGGATGAACAGCAAAGCCGACAGCACGCAGCCCTGGCGGACGCCAATATTGACGTCAAACTTCCACCCGCACGCATGCCATACAGCCCTCGTAAGTGGACTGCACAGCACGCATCAATTGGCCATTAATCCCATATCCGGGCAATATGTCCCAGAGGTCCTTCCGCACAACCCTGTCAAATGCTTTCTCTAGATCCACAAAACCGCAGAAAACCTTCCGGCCCATAGCCAGCTGCTTCTCTACGATATTGCGGAGAGAGAAAACTTGATCCATACATCCCCTTCCATTTCTGAAACCACCTTGTGCATCCCACAGTAATCCATCGGATACAACTCTCATTCTCTTTTCAATAATCTTCGCATACACTTTAGATGCTGTGCTGATCAAACTGATGGCCCTGTAGCTGGCGCACTCCATACGTGACCCCTTGCCTTTATACAAGGGCACGATGACAGCGCGCCTCCAGTCCTTGGGAACCTTTCCCGTCCTCCAGCACAAGTTGCATAAGGACAGGAAAGCGTCCCGGACGCAGGTTCCACCAGATTTGATCATCTCAGCAGACACACTATCGATTCCTACTGCCTTTCCATTTTTCAGACTTCTTATCGACCATTCGATCTCTTCCAAAGTGATCTCGGATGCTGACTCCTCGGAGTCGGTCACAGACTCAGTCGTGGTGCCAGCATCCGGGATATTATCATACATTTCTCTAAAATATTCACTCCATCGCGCTAATACCTCTTGTGGGTTAGCAAGAACGTCCCCTGCTTTAGATTTTATTCTTTCCATTCTGGAAGCTGACGAACAACCCCGAGACTTCTTAACCTCTCTCCAAAAGAGTTTGGTATTCGCCTCGAAGTTCTCCGTCAGCTTCTCTTCTTCTTTCAATTTTATTCTTTCACGCTTCTCTTTCACTAAAGCTTTGGTTTCATTCTTGCAGAGGCGATAAATTTCTTTCTTCATCTCTTTCATACTGTCATTCTGTTGCAAGGAAGCAACATAATCCAGCCAGGCTTTTCTCTTTCTCTCTACGCTGGATTTAACATCCGCGTCCCACCATTCATCACCTTTCGTTGTTATGTGCCTCTTCGCGCATCCACATGCTTCTTTTGCGCTTTCCACTATACTTTCTTTCATACTATCCCAGTCATTATCCACATCTAAGTCGGAGAAGTCCGCTTTTGCAAGCCTTTCTTCGACTAGGCGCGCATACATACTCCTTACACTAACATCTTCCAATTTTTCACACTTTATTCTTTCAAGCTCCCCGAAATTGGTACGCACTCGCCAGTGTCTCCACTTCTTGAAAAGGCCCACAAACCGGCTTATCACCAGGTAGTGGTCCGTTTCAAGAGTGGGGCCTCTGTAGGCTCTTGTATCCATTATTCTGTTTCGGAGGCGACTATCAATTAAAATCAGATCAATCATACTTTTCTGATCATTCATTCTCCATGTATACGTGTGAATATCCTTATGATGGAATAGGGTGTTCGACACAAGCAAGTTTCTTTCCATGCATACGTCTATGATTGGCCTACCAGCATCGTTCACTCTCTTGTCACCATAGGGTCCAAGGACAGCCTCAAGGCCGTCTCGTTTGGTCCCCACCCAGCCATTAAGATCACCACACATAATTAGTCTTTCGTTCCCTTCAGCCAGATCCAGAATTTCTCTCACAGACTCCCAAAACTTCTCGAGTTCTTGGGGATCCGCTGAGCTGACGGGAGCATAAGCTGCGACCAGAAAAACTCGCGTGATCCCCAGTTTTAGGCGGACCCAGAGAAGTCTCGGGTTCACCAGACAATAAGCTTTTACTCCAGACACAAAGCGGGATGAGAGTAAGACGCCTACCCCCCCACTCGCACGCTCGTCCAGGTCCACGCCGGACCACAGAGCAAGCATGCCACCGGGGAGGTCATCGACGTCGCACCCCTTCCGCTTTGTCTCTGTCAGACATAAGGCATCCAGGCTTCTCTCATTCATTATATCAATCATTTCGTCCATCTTATCTTTCATCCCACCTCTCACATTCCACGTGCCTATACGGCACTCTGCTCCTCTCGACCCGCCAGGTTTGGCGCTGCGTGAAGGGTGGCGGCCCCCTTCGCCGCATGCGCGAGAATTCACACCGTCGCCTGCGGGGGACGCCCTATCGTGCACTGCACTCGGGTGAATTCTGGTCAGAATTGTGGCCCTCTGGGCCAGCGGGGATCGCGACGAGCACGCTTCTGACATGACCCCCAAAGAGAAAAGAGAATTTTATATATTAGATAAATTGATGTTGCTAAGCGCAAAACTCGAGAACGGCTCGATCCGCAAAAATTTTTTTCCTATGTTCCTTAAGAACACATGAAAAGTTTGAATAAAAAAAAATGCGTGGACAGGGAAAACAAAATGGTGAACACTATATTGAAATCGTGGTAGCGTAATGGCGCACGCGTCCCGAATTCGCCTGCTGGGGGGACGCCCTATCGTGCACTGCACGCCGGTGAATTCTGGTCAGGTGGAGGTGCTCATCGGAAAAATCACTCACCAAGAAGAAAAGAGTGATATATATCTTTTTGATACAAAGATATATATCACTCTTTTGTATCTTTAAATATTTATCTTTACAGTGAATAGTGTCAGTGTCAATTGCAGACAAGATGAGTTATTATCTGTGAGTGATATACTAGCAGAGCCGACACGCGTACTGTGGCAACGCAAAATATCTGACATTTATTTAAATAACATACACGCCATTTTGATGGCCTTTGACTTTTAGTAAATATTTTTGTAATATAAAATATTTAGTCCATAATTCGAAATAAAAACTATCCTATGGCTCAATTTGGACTAAATTACACAGTATAGAAGATTCTTATAATCTATCTATCTATATCTTCACGCCTTCATTACCCGAAGGTGTAGGCAGCGGCAATAATACTACGCATGCGCAGTGCGCGGGCCAATCATTCTTTCTCTTTTCATTCTAGTTTCTTCTCATTCGGATCTATAGTCATCGCGTGGAACAGGAATGAACTAAAGAGTTAAAGATATAAAGACACATTTTGAACGCAAGTGATATACAGATCTAATCACTCTTCGCGTCGTATATATATCTTTTGAATTAAACACTCCGGAGTTACACACCGCTAGCTGGAAGATCTTCCTTTGAGACGGAGGAGCATTCCTTTCCGCTCCTCCAACCGGTAGGGTCACCCCTTTCATTACAGTTACCACGTGCTAACAACGGTGAAGGAAAACATCGTGATGCAACCTGCACATCGAGATAACCGATGTGTCAAACCAGCCAAGCCGCCTTGTACAAGCGTGATGGGTGTACTGTCCGTTCCCCCTATAATGGGAGGCCCGAGCCCGGCAATGGATCATTTATGGGCTGATATTATATTACATATTATTATATTATTTTCATTCAATTCATTCATTCACGTTCATTCTGTTTATTACCTTTGACACAGTCCCTCATATTCTCCTCAAAGTAGAAGTTCACTTGGCAAGTGCACACTCCATTCCTGACTTCAGCGAACAGGCCGACGCATTGTTCCTCAATGGACGGAGAACCAAGTTCTGAAAAGAATTGTCAATAAATCATATAGATACATAACTCTTTATTGTACAAATTTACATCAAAGCATAGACAAGCAGGAGTAGAAGAAGTTAAAAGATAGTACAACGGGCGGTCTCATTACTAAAAAGCGATCTTTCCTAGGCAACCCTTGGCAGGGATTCATAGATTTTTAATACTAACGGTGGTGCACATAATACATAATGATGAATGATAAATAAACATAGTACATATAAGTACAAAACAACATAAATGTGTAATTGCGAACCGGTTCTTTGCAGGTGTTTTATTACCCCCTTCGAATTAGAGTAAATTTTTGTTCGCGCTAATGTCTTTGTAAGCCTCCCGATAATATGTCATAAATCCTTCTTTCTATTGTTTGCATTTCATGCGCATTCTTAGAAGCTATTAAGCGGGCAAGTCAAGAATTCCAAGGACTCATGGGTACGTCGGTCAGTCAGGGACTGAGTTAGCTGTGTTTTAACTGCGATCGAGGAGCTACTAGTGTAGTTCCGGAGCGAGTATCTTATAACAACGGATTTGCGTGATTTATGTGATTACGATTTCATATGCTCTACGGTTTGAACTTGTTTTATTTAGTTGTACTTGTAAGAACTATGAATTACATGTGTGTACTGCTAATAAATTTTGTGATAATTCCGACGGCATTTTACATTCACATCCCAGAAATTCGTAACAGTATATACATACATATAAGAATACAATACATGCCTAATAATGCTTATATTATAACATTAGGAATTATTATATGGTATAGAAAAATAATGCTACTGAAGCTGAATTATACTTAAAGCACGGTGAGGATGTATTGGCTTGTCTTCCAGCTAATAGGTAACTCATTCCAGTATATTATTTATTTTAGTATATTTATTATACTAATTAAGACTACAAGTAAATAACTGAAGTTTTATCCGTGCAGGAACGGAGAAAGAATACAATTTCCTGCGTTGGGGCGGCCTGTCGTAAGAGGCGACTTAACAACCCACAGCCAGGTGGTAGGGCATTTGCCCGACTGGATGACTACCACCCCTGGTCTAAAGTATGTCGCCATAATAACCTTGAGTTGTGTTCCGGCATTAGTGATCAGGTTCCAGTCTCCCTTAAGAGAGCAGCAGCGCATTTGTAGCACCTTTGGTGTTGCAAATGTCTATAGGCGATGGTAACCGTTTTCCATCAAGTGGGCCGTCTGCCTGTCTGCTGAGCTCCTGCAATAATAATAAAAAAAAAACCTCTTTATATTTCATTATAAAATTGTCTATTCTTATTAGTGACGAGGTTCTAGTTTCCCTTAAGAGAGCACCAGCGTATTTGTAGCACCTTTGGTGTTGCAAATGTCCATAGGCGATGGTAACCGCTTTCCATCAAGTGGGCGGTCTGACTGTCTGCTGATCTGCAATAAAAAAAAACTGGAGACCAATATTTCAATCAAATGCCCACCCAACAAAATTATTAAATAACATATATTACCAGTACTATTAGCTTTAATTTACTTAAACCACCAAAAATTATTAAATATTTCTTTTAATGTCTCCCTGGACACCGGGTTGCCTGGAAGAGATCGCTATAAGCGATAACATTGTTCTAATGGATACGTATTCATAAATTGTCTAGGTTTAAATTATGCTGTTTAAGAACCTCAGCCAGAAGGCCCAGCTCGCCAGACACAACGCGGTTCTGGTACCTACGCTCACGTATGGAAGCGAGAGTTGGGTATGGAAGAGAGAGCATGAAAGTAGAGTAAACGCGGTCGAGATGCGAGCACTGCGCAAAATCTGCGGAGTGACGCTCGCGGACCGCGTTCGTAATACCGAAGTAAGAAAGAGAGTTGGTCTGAAAGAGAGTGTCGGGGTGAAGGTAAGGAAAGGAATGCTCCGGTGGTTCGGGCCCGTGGAAAGAATGACTAAACAGATATACAATGCAAAAGTGGATGGATGCAGAAGTCGTGGAAGGCCACGACACACCTTCCATGATCAAATTGATCGTGTACTAGCAGAGGGTGATGTCAGGAGCCTTAAGAACAGACGAGCGTGCATGAGAAGAGTTATGAATGTCAAAGAAGCAAGTGAGGTGTGTAAGAATAAGGCTGAATGGCGCTCTGTTGTCCGTGCCTACCCCGCAAGGGAACTGGCGTGAAGTTATGTATGTATGTATGTAAGTTATGCTGAACAGTAAAGAGTTTTCATTAATTCATTCATTACCAGCTAAGCAATAGTTTCCATCGTCGCTGCTATAATATCCAACTGGGCAGACACAGACTCCGAAGGTGGAGCATTCGAAGGGTGAGCTGCAGAGGTTTGTGATATCACACGTTTGTCTACTCTGCTTAGATATGATGTTTTCAGTCTTGGACGCTCTTTGGATTTGAAACGAGGTACTTGTGACTTGTTCTGCTGTAAAAATTAGTTATTACAATCTTTATTTTTTACCAGATTTTATGCCGCCGGTCAACCTCTGGTGCGTATCTCTTGTTTAAAGAGCAGGCCGTACAGGTTACATTGTATTAAACTTTTATGTATTTGCCCCCAGAAGATTCACTTTATTTTATATCGCAAACTATACCATCCCCCGTCTATCTGTAAACTACATAAATGACAAAACATGATAGATAACATGGACCAAGTGGACCCAGTGGACCAAGTGGACCAAGTGGACCCAGTGGACTCAGTGGACCAAGTGGACCAAGTGGACCCAATGGACCCAGTGGACCAAGTGGACCCAGTGAACCAAGTGGACGAAATGGACATAATCACAAAACCTATCCTAGTTTCCGGGAAAACCTTTACATAAATCTATCCCATTATCCGGGATAAAAAGTATCCTATGTTCATCCTCGGCATCGGAAATATATAGCTATATATACTGAGTTGCAGCCAAAGCGGTCGAGTAGTTTTTCCGTGAAAACGGAACAGACAGACAGAGCTACTTTCGCATTTATAATATTAATAAGGATTGCATGAGTTCAGTAGCCACCCGAAAGGAAGCGGTTACCGTCGCCTATGGATATTTGCAACGCCAAAGGTGGCTACCAATGTGCTACCACTCTCTAAAGGAAGACTGGAACCTGGTCCCTAATACCGAAACACAATTGTGTTCGGCTTTAACTATGATGCAGGATGTGCAGCGCACACAGGCGCAAAGGCTTAAGGGGCGCCGAACGTCGCTCACGACACCACCAAAGAGCATCGATCGCTCACGGCGCCGGCGCTCTCAAAGACCCGGCGCCTGTGTTATGGCGGACGTCTGGCTCTTCTCAATCTCATCGATAATATAATAAGATTGTCCCATCACTAATAATAATCGAATACGAACATTTCACAGATAACCATCATATGTTCGAAACCTTAACAGTATATCCCTCTCTATTCCACACACCAAACTGTGTCATAAGGGAAAATGAAACAACAGTATCTATGCAATTGCTATTTTAACACGGCCTCTATGAGAGTCCTAGTTCTGAACGTGTAACTACATATTGCTTCCCGACATCATTTAAAATTGCACCATTTGCACTCTAATTTCGTTCACTGGTGAAAATATACCTGGAATTATTTCATTTTGACCGCGCACTTACTAGAGGGCGCCAGGGTCTTTTTTATCAATAAATAAAATAAATAAATAATTAAATAATCGGCAGACAAACACACATTGTATATCCCCAAATTAAGCAAGTTACGCTTGTTTTATGGGTAATATACAACGGATTACTCTGGGGCCGATCCCAGACACCCAGACCATAGTAAATAACGGAGAAAATACGTTTCCGAAATTTACTATACCAGGAATCGAACCCGGAGCCTCTGCATTCCAGTGAGCTACGCCGGCAAAGGCTTAGCCCGCTCAACCACAGAGGCCGTCAGATCAATAAGCTGTACCCAACAGACTGTCCTGCCCTTAAAAAATAAAAATCTAGAACCCGATTGCAGCACCGGTTTCGTTCTCATCCCTGCTTCGCGCTGTGTACGGGGTGAGAAGTGACACCGATAGACGCCTGGCAGGAATAACTGATCGAGTGATAACTGATCGATTATCGACTGCCGAGAGTAGAAAATTATTAAAGTACTAATATCGCTATTGCAAAATAGGGGTTGGTGGTAGAAAAGTGAAAACTTAGGGTTGTATGTATTTTTTAATGCCAAATCATAAAACAATTAAAATAAATAAATTTTGTCAAAAATATAATAAAACTACGTTTTCACGGTTTTAAGCGCGGTAATTTTATTTGATTTTAATTTTGTAGTAAATTAGATTAGGCTCCCATAGAGTAAATAATAACCATAAACAAAACTAAAATGAAATAATTAAAATTAACAAGTTGGCGGTAGGCTAAATAAAACTTTAACAATACTCGTTGACACTTGACATCTTTGTCTTCCGTGATCACGGGTGGCCGAAACGTCGGAAAAACCAAAATCAAATAAAATTACCGCGCTCAAAACCGTTAAAACGTAGTTTTATTATTTATACAAGTCGCGAAAACTTAAGAAAATAAAAAATATATTTAGGGGTGGATCACCCTTATCATTTAGGGGTATGAAAAATAGATGTTGCGCAATTCTCAGACCTAACCGATACGCACACAAAATTGCATACAAATCGGTTCAGCCGTTTCGGAGAAGTTTGGTAACTAACACCGCGATACGAGAATTTTATATTTAGACTAATATTATAAAGAGGTAAAGTTTGTGAGTTTGTGACGTTGTAGGAGGTAATCTCTGGATTTACTAAACCGATTTTAAAAATTATTTTACTGTTGGAAAGCTACGTTAACAGGGAGTGTCATAGGCTATATAAGATGGCGCTATATACTATGGGAGCGGGACAGAGCGCGGATGAAACCGCGCGGGGCCGCTAGTATTACATAAAATAGTTTATTTGATTCAAAAATAAGTAACAATCTTAATTACCACTTGAAAGACATAAAAATTAGCGGTATTAGAAACTAAATTATAATTTTTGATTCTACTAGCTTCAAAATTAGTATTAACTGTATTTTTTGAGCTACTAGTGTTCGCTGCTGCATTGTGTACTTATATAATAACAATGTTATACAAAATTAGTGCTAACTAAATGTGTGTAAGTGTGTATGTTTATACGTGTGGTGCTGAGTGAATGGTGTTTACTGTCCAATCCGTAAGAATTCTTCTGTTTCGTTATAATTTAATGTAAATAGCCAATATTCCAATTTGTGCTTTATTTCGAAATTACTTAGCGAAACTATCTTGGATGATGTGATCGATTTTGTTGTATAAATGTGAGCTCATTGTCGCATATTGATTGCACACGGGCGCAACATGGGCTAGAGCTCTCTGAAGAAGATAATAAAGTTTTCGCAACTTGTATACATAATAAAACTACGTTTTAACGGTTTTAAGTGCGGTAATGTATTTGATTTTTATGATTCCGACGTTTCGGCCCCTTTTCAGCAGCCATAATCACGGAAGACAAAGTTTCAATGAGTATTGTTAAAGTTTTATTTAGCCTACCGCCAACTTGATTATTTTAATTATTTTAGTTTTAATTTTTTTATGGTTATTATTTAATCTATGGGAGCCTAAGCTAATTTATCACCGCTTCGCAAGATGTTGTTGCTTGAAGAGAAGAAGCAGCGCAAGAAACTATTCAGCAAACATGCCTAGCTCTAATAATTTTATATTTTTATATAAAATTAAAATGGGGGGAAGGAAAATAAAAGAAAATATTGTTACACGCCGACAAAGTGAAGGCACACCTGCGGTTTATTACCTTTCCCGCATTTGGACGTCTTTTGTTTGCTTTGTGTTTAAAATTTGTAATTAGAAAAAAAAACATCCTATTTTTATTGTACTCGTTTATGGCCGTGTTGGCGCCACTTATTTCCCAATTACCAATTGTGTCTTGGGTTTATAGCGTCTTGCAACCCCCGTATGTTGCCGCCGCTCGCTCGGCGCGTGAGTTTAGTACTTTGTCAAACGCCACGCTACCGCGACGCGTATCGCATCCGCATAAATACACATATTAGCTATCGAAGATTTCCGCGTCCAGTAGTTAATTACTAGGACATTCGCCTCAACCATAAATAAATTTAAGTGATCAGTGTATCTGTGTCCCTTGCGCCCCATGGCTCGTGTAGAAGGACTTTGCCACCTTTATCACCATGTGAGAAAGCAACGGCAGAACCCTGAACCAGCGCTGTCGTGGGCTGGTGACTGACTGCGAGGTAAGTGCAAGGTTCTATATTCTCCGGGCACCAGTTCTTAATTGGGGAATAAGGGATGGCCATACATTGAGCACATAACCCCCTACCCGCGGAGATTGCCTGATTACGTCTCCATATATATTATTATTTTATATTAATTTCATATCGCATTATACGTTTATTTTATAAATTAACACGCAAATTCATAAAACGATACATTTAAATCTCGCTCTGTAGGTAGTTTGTAATCGCATAAGTAGCATCGCCTCGCTTGGTCACCGCTTACACTCGACCGCGGCGACTACGTTGCAATTACAAAGTTGACCCGCATATATTTTACCTTTTTATTATAACTCACTTATTTATCAGTTTCCAAAATGACTACTAAAGGTAAAGATTCTTCGGTAGTAGATGCCGAATTAACCATTTTGGAAAGTAAACGTAACGCAATATTTGAATACTTCCAAGAAATATACGACGAATATAAATCCTTACAATCTAGTCATAAAGGTTCCGTAGAAGGTTTCCTTGGTACAACTTCAAATATTGAAAAATTTAGGTCCGAATTTACAGAAGTTTTGGACAACTATAACAAACGTTTGCTTATAGTAAGTCCATCCGCTAAACCTAGTTATAAAAGTTTAATATCCTTTGAGCAATTGTACAGCCGTATCAAGTGCCTTAGGAATCAGTTCTCGTCAGAGTCGTCATCGCAAAACACCGCGCTTACACGAAATAGGCCCGCACTACCTCCTATAGAATTAGTCGCATTCGATGGTGATATTCGTTTGTGGCCGGTTTTTTATGCAAGCTTTAGGTCGACTATACACGAGAATGCATCGCTTACGGATTCTGAAAAACTGTATTATCTTTTGGGTAAAATTAGTGGCAAAGCACAAACTGCGTGTGCTGGTATTAAGCCGAGTGCTGAAAATTACAATTTAATTTTACAAACGCTGATTGATAAATATGAAGATAAGCGAATGTTAGCTTCAACTTATATAAATCAAATATTTGAATTCAAACAATTAACTTCCGCATCCGCAAATAATTTCGATAACTTTTTAGATAATTTTGTAACCGCTGCTAGGGCTTTAAATAATTTAAAATTAGATAATTTATCAGATTTAATCCTTTTACAAATCGCTTTAAACAAACTCGATCATGAAACTATTCGATCTTTCGAAATGGAAAATAGTTCCACCGCCATACCTTCATTTAATACTTTAGTGGATTTTATAAAAAATCAGTCTAAAATCTTACAACGGGGTGCGTTGTAAGATTTTAGACTACTTACTTCGTCAATTGCGACAAGAAGGGTTGAAAGTACTAACAAACCCCGCTTAAGTAATATTCCAAAAATACAAAGTTTTGTTAGTACAGTCAATGAAACAAGTTGTTTATGTCAAAATTTACATCATTCACATTTGTATAAATGTATTTTATTTAATAACATGTCTCCCGAGACTCGCTTTAGCACCGCTAAAGAGCACAATGCGTGTATAAATTGCCTTAGTTTAAAACACAGATTTTCGGCTTGTAATTCAAGTACCCATTGCGTGATTTGTAAGAAAAGACATCACAGTCTATTACATTTTAATTCAAGCCCGCCTCAGGAAATCAGTTCTAACCCCGCAAGTACAACCGGGAGCAATTCGAAAGAAAGTATTTTGGACGAAAATATTAATTCAAACTCGCATGTGCCGAGCCTTAGTCACCGGACCAATGTTGTATCGCTTTGTTCAACATCCATGCCCGCATCGAACACTATTGCCGCGCACGCAGCCGCAGTTCTGCCGAGTGATGAATGTCGCACAGTTTTGCTTGCAACTGCGCAAGTCATTGTCTATGACAGCTCGGGTCGTGCGCATACAGTACGCTGTCTAATAGACAGTGGTTCGCAGTGTAATTTTATAACACACGAATGTTTTAACCGCTTAGGTATTGAACCTCATGAAACAACATACACATCTGTTAAAGGCATAGGAGGTTCTGAACAAGTGATTAGGGGTTCTTCACACTTAACATTTTATTCTCGTTTTGATCAAAATATTAAATTCGATGTCAATACTTTGATTGTCGATCGTATTACTGGTTGTTTACCTACCGCTTATATAAATTTAACTGCTCTTCCACACTTGGAAGGCTTACGGCTTGCCGACAGTACGTTCGCGCGGCCGGGCCCAATTGATATGCTCATCGGCGCCTCGGTATTCCCGCATCTGCTGCTGCCTAATGTCGTCAGCTCCGACGACGTTGGTCCAGTGGCAGTTGAAACCGTTTTAGGTTACGTAGTCATGGGCAATGCGCTCACTACAACTGTTACATGCTGTGTACATGTGACATCGTGCTGCTCTGTGGTGCAACCTCAGCCCATGGACAGTTCAATTAAAAATAGAATTGATCTTGACAAGTACTCCCAAGTTCAGTCTCAGCGTCAGTGCGACGTTGAGACTGACCGCGCCACCACTACGTGTGACTCAATGTGTAGTCAAAGTATGGTCACTTTACATTCCTATGTAGACGATTACAATTTCAGCGATACTTTTAAAACCGCACCTAGTCAACTTCCTTGTTCAGAAGGAAAGCCTGAAGCTTCGTCTAAGTCGCAGGCCGTCTACCATCCGATAATCGAAGACACTGTCCGTCAAGATTATATTTCACCCGCACCTCGAGATGATTCGTCAGCGTCTATCAGTGTGATAGATGGTGATTGCCAGTCACATCATTCATCACCCGCTAAATTAAATTCACAGTTATTGAGGAACAACGGCCCAGCTTGGGCCTCTGTGCCTTCCACTCAGTGACCTCCTAAAAGTGTCGACCATGTACCCGACGGAGAGGTCGAAAGTAAATTGAGTGCAAGCTCTATAATATTCCACACAAATGATTCCGTCATTCTTCCGTTCACCGCTCGCTCTTCTTTATGGGGCAAATTTTTACGAAATTGTGTCATATTAATATTAATAAAACTTCGATCGCGTAATTCGACTTTATGTAAACTTATTACCACAAACAACTTGAAGTTCGTACGAAATAGATTGTTGCGAAGTAGCAGTAGCCCGCCAAAGCAGCAACCTGGCATCATACCGCGTCAAAGTTCTATAGATTATTACCGCTTTTCCTACATTTTAACGCAACAGTTCTGGGTTCCATTCGCGAGTGGCATCGTTCGTCAGCGCGTTCACCGACGTAATGTACGCTTCAAGTCGAAAGCTCCTTTAGCCTTTTTGTTGGACGTTAACATAGTGGACGCTCGAGTTCGATGTGTCACTATAGGCTTCATGCACACCGGCTACGCAAATGCAGGTGTAACTTTAAATTCGCCTTTAACCCATCGTAAAGTTAGGGTTGACACAGCATATTTGTGCGTAAATATCACTCGCGCTTTTTACTTTACTTTAGACTTTGTTAAGTTTACCGCATTTAGTAATTATTTATTATTTAAATTATCGCTTTTATTTTTATCCGCACTTAAAGTTAAAGTTATACCGCTCTTTAATAGACATATTCTATTAGTCAAATTAGTTCAGCGTTTCTGGAAGCGATGGATCCTCAGTTATTCTCGTTATTGGCACGTTTTGCGAGTTCCGGATAAGGCGAACCTGTCTGCTGATCTTAGGGCTCTTGGCACGGTTGTAGTAATTATAACTGACAACGCTCCATCCCTTTCGTGGCCGCTAGGTATAGTACATAGACTCTATCCTTCTAAGGATGGTACTGTCCGCGTAGCTTCAGTACGAACTACCAATGGAACTTTCTTGCGTCCTGTAGTGCGACTATGTCTGCTACCGAACCAGTAGTTCCTTTATATTTAACGCAACATTGGTTGGTTGTTATTTGAACAACCACCTGTTTACCTTATTTTTAATTAGATCTATTTTATTTATTTTTGTTATTAATTATGTATTGTAACTCACGCATACTATATCCGCTATAATCTATTATTTTTATTTATATACTTTATATTTCCGCTTTGTACAAGTAAGTACATCCCTTCTCTTTTTAAAGGCAACCCTTTAAGGGCGGGAGTAATGTTGGCGCCACTTATTTCCCAATTACCAATTGTGTCTTGGGTTTATAGCGTCTTGCAACCCCCGTATGTTGCCGCCGCTCGCTCGGCGCGTGAGTTTAGTACGTTGTCAAACGCCACGCTACCGCGACGCACACAAACTCGTATCGCACCCGCATAAATACAATTATTAGCTATCGAAGATTTCCGCGTCCAGTAGCTAATTACTAAGACAGTGGCCTCAACCATAAATAAAAGTTTATTAAGTGATCAGTGTATCTGCGTCCCTTGCGCCCCGGGGCTTGTGTAGAAGGACTTTGCCACCTTTATCGCCACGTGAGAAGCAAGGGCAGAACCCTGAACCAGCGCTGTCGTGGGCTGGTGGCTGACTGCGAGGTAAGTGCAAGGTTCTATATTCTCCGGGCACCAGTTCTTAATTGGGGAATAAGGGATGGCCATACATTGAGCACATAACCCCCTACCCGCGGAGATTGCCTGATTGCGTCTCCACAAGCGATGATTACGATACGAGCAAGACGTGTACATTCGATAATCTGTATAGTGACGGACTTTGCGCGTGTTATTGAATCGTGCAGTTTGTACCGGTTGTGTCCAGTTATATTTGTACCTGTGTTATACGTGTTTGTATAGTTCTAATAAATTCTATAGTAATTCCAACGGCATTTTAATACGTGTCCCGCACCAGTAACAATATCAATCACGTTGGTTTGTGTTGTGTGTGTTTTGAGGTCTAAATTCTAAATGTCTAAATTACCGCGCTTAAAACCGTTAAAACGTAGTTTTATTAAGACAAGAAAGAATAACAATTACTTACAAGGTGCATTGATGTCATAGCACATGAATTCCCTCGCGTTGCAGACACCACCTTCGAACTGGCAATCTTCATCAATGACGCAGCCGTCACCAACAGCTGGAAATAGATGAATAGTTGTTCAACTAACATACATACATACATAACTTCACGCCAGTTCCCTTGCGGAGTAGGCACGAACAACAGAGCGCCATTCAGGCTTATTCTTACACACCTTACTTGCTTCTTTGACATTGGTGGTGCGGGTGACAAAGGTAGAATTTGTTGGTGATGGAAGGAGGCAAAATCCACAGCCGGGTAGAATAAGCGGCACTCACCTGCGGATCCCCAATCCTCGTCGTAAAGCACGTCTTCTTGGGGTTGCGTATATTCACACCAACAACAGGAGCGGGTTTAAGGTAAAAGCAAATCACTTATGCGCGTGCGGTGCTCGCAAGGCCGTCGACGTACTGGGGCCGCCCGCCGGCACGAGTCATGGTTAGCCGACAGGTGGCACCACCTGTCTCTATCCAGCGTGCGGATTTGCGGAAAGGAGGGGAAAGGTAGATAATATAAGGCGCCTAACCAGACATTCATAGCTCTTGTCATGCACGCTCGTCTGTTCTTAAGGCTCCTGACATTACCTTCTGCTAGTACACGATCAATTTGATGATGGAAGGTGTGTCGTGGCCTTCCACGACTTCTGCATCCATCCACTTTTACATTGTATATCTGTTTAGTCATTCTTTCATCATGCATTCTTTCCACATGCCCGAACCACCGGAGCATTCCTTTCCTTACCTTTACCCCGACACTCTCTTTCAGACCAACTCTCTTTCTTACTTCGGTATTACGAACGCGGTCCGCGTTGCTCAACTAACAGAATGTGATTTATGACAGAAAGTATTTATTTGACTGAAAAGCGACAGTAAATAAAAGCGTAGCAATTGCCAGCAGCTTCGCTTGCATTAATGTAGATTTTGTAGATAGCAGACTAGCAGATTCCGAAAATATACTTTTTTTTAGAAGTTTTGTCTGTCTGTTTGTTAGAGTATCCCGTAAAAACTACTGAACGGATTTAAATGGAACTTGACACAGAGGAAGCTCATATCCCGGGGCGTAACTTAGGATACTTTCTATCCCGACCAATTACGTCGTTTCAGAGTCGACACAGAGTTGGCTTATATCCCGAATGAACATTTACGATACTTTGTATCCCGATAAATGATATCCCATTTCCATAGAAAAGACGGATTCATGCAGACGTCAAACGGCGCAAATATGAAGCCTTAGGAAAGGGTTACATATTTGTGCCGTTTGGGGTTGAAACATTAGGCCCGTGGGGTCCGTCGGCAAGGAGTTTCTTTAAAGACATATGTAAGAAACTCTTTGACACTACTCGTGATCAGTAGGCTGGTTCCTGTTTTGCACAACAAATAAGAATTGCCATACAGCGTGGCAATGCAGCCAGCCTTCTGGGTACGCTCCCCGTTGGCAGTGATCTGCTACATAATGTATTTTAGTTTCAATGTCTTTATTTATTTTTTTACGAAAGCATTTAATAATTTTAATATATTTTGATATAAATTAATGTTATTTATTTATTTTAAACATTTGCACTTCGTGCGAATTATAAAACATACCAGATACATTGTTTTCGCAAATAAAGATTTACGGATTAATGGAAAAAGTATTGTCTGTGTGTGTGCAGTTCACACGAAGAAGCGAGACTTTTTTTAAGTTTATGGCTTGACAACTAGGCCTTTAAGCCAGGCGCAGTTGTATTATAGGCTACAATCCACACCATTCAACGGAGTTCTCGTGAAAACTCGAAAGGCCACATTTAACTGTACAGTTCACATTGCTCACAAAAACACATAATCACTACTGAAAACTATCAGTATCCTACAACTATTGTTCATTTTAAAGTAATTATACACATTTTTAGAAAATAAAACTGCACAGCACAACGTCCCCTTTCGGTTCCAGCCAAAAAGTCCAGAAGCGAAACTTCAAAGAATATACTCACAGTTAATTCTTCTCAAACTTTTATTAATATAAATATAATTCCTATAGCCTACACCCGTCAACATATAATTCAAAAAATCAATCAATCATTTATTTGCTCAAAAAACATGGTGTATACATAGATCATATTTTGTTGCTTATAAGGCTCACATGTCTTTGCCGGTCAGGCATGCAAATTGTAACATACTTAAGACTACTTCAAAATTATGCAAGTCAATTTAAAACGATACAATCAATACAATACTAATTTTTAACTGACTTAAAAAAAGGAGGAGGTTCTCAATTCATCGGAATCTTTGTTTTGTTTGGTTTTTTTTTATGTATGTTCACCGATTACTCCGAGATTTATGATCCGATTTACGTGATTCTTATTTAGTTTGATGCGGAATAGTTGCCATTTGGTCCCTTAAAAATTTAACATAGTTTGACCCCGTAGTTTTCATTTTACGAACATTTTTTGTTCCCCTTTCTTGGGACCTATATTTTTTAAGGAGCGCGGCACCTTTCGTAGGTCTACCCTTATATAGCTACATACTAAAAAGTAACAAAAAAATAACAAAAACTTCGTTTAAAAAAACCGACTTCAAAAACTAAAAAGTATAAAATAACTTATTTCTAAAGCTATTATTATTAATATATATTATCTAAAACATCTTAAAGTCGGTGCTTAGTAATTTTTATGATTTACTTTGCAGCGACTTCAAGATGTTTTAGATAATATATATTAATAATAATAACTTTAGAAATAAGTTGTTTTATACTTTTTAGTTTTTAGCCTATAGAATACTTTTGTTTCAATCAATCTGAATTACTTACTATATCACTAGGATAAAGTTCAAAATTCAATGCACTGTTCCAAACAATTTCCTTCGATCTAAGTATAAAAAAATATCTGCCTTAAGTGTACACAGATAGAGCTGAAATTCATTTGAAAAGGTAAAGGGAAATGTGTTTTATTTCGAATTAAATAAGGTTGTATTTTATGTGTTTATCTCTTTTTAGTGTCGCTTTATCGTTTCGTCGATTTTCAAATCGCATCGATTCTAAAGAAGTTTCACTTCAAAAAGAGAGACAATTATGAATCTAATATAGTGACTTTTATATATTTATGGTTGATTTATTTTATTTCTATCAATAAAAGTATAATTAAATACTATAAATAAACTAAGTCTAACTAACATCTATTAACAAAAACTAAAATATCCTATAAATAAACCTAACTTAAAAATATATATACAATAGTAAAAAAACTAAAATTAAAATAAAACCTATATTAAAGCCCGTCCAACCCCACCAGACCAATGTCGCTGGGCAGTGTACCTAGAAGGCTGGCAGCATTACCTCGCTGGATACAAAGGCTAATCCTTTGAGCGAGGTAAGCTCCAGGCTTCCGGTCTCCTATTTTGCCGACTAGGCGTTTTTTAATTTTTTGAAATAATTTATGGGAACTTGGCCCCATGGGCCCAAAGTCTCCACCCCAAACGGCTCAAATATGTAACCTGTTCCAAGGGTTACATATTTGAACATTATGAATGACTTGCCAAGCAATACCTACAGAACTCTAAAACTCAGCTTACCTGCACCAATTTTCCTACACTCTCCTCTTTGTCTACTGTAATATCCATCAGCGCATGTACACCTCTGTTCACACTTCATATTGTAAGGGTCTTTAAGTATGCCTATACATTCCTCGTCCCTGGTGCAAGATTCTCCGTAGTCAATGCTTGGCCAGCAGCGTCCGAGGAAGTAGTGGTGGCCTGGCTGGCAGAAGCACGCGCCGGCTGGAACATTAACAATTTGGGTAAGTGCTTAGCAGTTATTTTTATTTTTTATTGCTGGAGTACAGCAGACAGGCTGACGGCCCAACTGTGTTGAAAAGTGGTTACTGTCGCCTGTATATTTACAACACTAAAGGTGCTACCAATGTGGTGCCAGACTTGTAGATGGGGCTGGAATCTGACCACTAATACGGGAACATAACTTAAGTTAGTTATGGCGGCATGCTCTAGGCCAGGGGTGTTAGTCACCCAGACGGGCAAATGCCCTACCACCGGTTCACACTCAACTAAGGGTTTATTATTGTCAAAGTACTTGTACTTCTAGTTTGCCAGGTGGTAGGGCATTTGCCCGACTGGACGGTTACCACCCCTGGTCTAAAGTATGTCGCCAGAACAACCTTGAGTTGTGTTCCGGCATTGGTGACCAGGTTCCAGTCTCCCTTAAGAGAGCAGCAGCGCATTTGTAACACCTTTGGTGTTGCAAATGTCCATAGGCGACGGTAACCGCTTTTCATTATAGTGGGCCGTCTGCCTGTCTGCTGAACTCCTGCAATAAATAAATAAAAATTACAGCAGAGAAGTTGACGTCTCATGATGGAAACCGGTTATCCTTTCCTATGGACATTTGCAACACCAGAGACGTTACCATATACTAGGATATAACCGCGACTTCGTCCACGCTTGACTTGAAATTCCCGCGGATTCCCGGGACGCAAAGTACCGCAATATTTAAAATAGAATGTAAGCTATCGTTTAGTAAAAACTGTGTTGGACTAATATAATTTTATGCACCCACACAACTACAAATCGCTCCCGGGCAAATTCCTGTGGGATTCCCCGGATAAAAAATATTACACATTTTATTTCATAAAACTTGCTATCAGATCATTGCAAAAAATCACATTGGAATTCGATTTTTTTTAGTCTGGCCATTTTAAATAATTCCCAGAAAAAAATCCTGGGAGATTCCTAGGATAAAAATAGCGCAGATTTCAAGTCTAAGAATCTGCTGTTGATCAGCGAAAACCGCATCGAAGTCGGCCCAGTAGTTTTTACGTGAACCTCGAACAAAGTGACAAGATATCTAGAAAATATTGCATCGTTTATATAGTGTACTCCAGTTTTTATTAATAGCTTCAATGTACAGAAATGGCATTATTAGAATTTTATAATATTTAAGATTTTTTAAAGGACCCCATATCATATCGCTGTGGGGAAACCTCTGGTGGGTGCTCATTCCATATGACTACGGTGCACAAGAGAAACGTTCTAGAGAACCGTTGCTTACGTGAGCGAAGTGGATCAAGGAGCCGGAGTTGACTGCCTAGCCGATGGTGAGCAATGCGGAGGTAGAAAGATGACGAAGGCAACATTCTAAACAGCTCTTTGGAACACTCCCTATTATATAGGATTCCGTAAAGTAGACGAATGTCATTGTCAAATGCGTAAGATTTAGAAGGCTGGCTACGTTACTTTGCTTGATTGCCATACTGATCTGTTATTCGAGATAGGAACCAGCCTCTGATCACCTGAAGAGTATACTTTCAAAGGTGAGACGGTACTTCACTGCAGAGCAACTGCTTAATCTTTACTGTGCTCATGGAGTACTGATCTCACCTTTGGGATGGCTCAGCTAAATATCAGGTTGAAGTGCTAGAGTTAACCGAGAGAAGAGCCTGGAGATTGATTGGTAGCGACTAGCTTGTCAATACAAGGCTTCAAAGTCTAGAACATCGACGCCGGGTTGCTAATCTATCGGTTTTTGTAGGATTCATTTCGGAGAGTGTGCGGTTGAACTGTTCGATCTGATTCCCCCTACACCATTCCATATTCGGACCACAAGGCGCTCTGGTCTACGCCATCGTTTGCCAGGTGGTAGGGCATTTGCCCGACTGGATGGCTACCACCCCTGGTCTAAAGTATGTCGCCATAACAACCTTGAGTTGTGTTCCGGCATTAGTGACCAAGTTCCAGTCTCCTTTAAGAGAGCAACAGCGCATTTGTAGCACCTTTGGTGTTGCAAATGTCCATAGGCAATGGTAACCGCTTTCCATCAAGTGGACCGTCTGCCTGTCTGCTGAACTTCTGCAATAAAAAAAAATCGTTTCACAGTGGAACGCTACCAGTGCGAATAAAAGGTTTCGCCTCCACGTTTCTTCTACGTACGGCAGAGTTGTGGAATGTACCACCAGAGTCCGTGTTTCCCGAAAAGTACAATCCGGATATCTTCAAGTCTCGTTTGAATAGATACTGTCTAGGTAAGCGTGCTCCATCGACCTCATCATCGTCCAGCATTGGACTTGATCGTGGTCAAACGCAAACCTATTTAATGTAAATAAAAAAAAGAATTGTTTAAGCATTTTGAGGGCTCCTTCTAGAAGCTTGGCTTGAGGACCCCACGCTCCAAATTAGTCTTATAGGTAAAAATTATGAACGTACTTACCTCGTGTGCTATTCGCATCTCTACATACAATTGGCCCAAAGATCCTCGAGCACTGGTGATCTTCCAAGCACGAAGACGTGAAGTATGGAGCCACTGAAAGAAAAATATGTTACATACAAATATGTTTATCCGTGCAGGAACGGAGAAAGAATACAATTTCCTGCGGCCGGGCGGCCTGTCGTAAGAGGCGACAAAGCAACCCACAGCCAGGTGGTAGGGCATTCGCCCGACTGGATGGCTACCACCCCTGGTCTAGAGTATGCCGTCATAACAACCTTGAGTTGTGTTCCGGTATTAGTGACCAGGTTCCAACCTCCCTTAAAAGAGCAGCAGCGCATTTGTAGCACCTTTGGTCTTGCAAATGTCCATAGGCGATGGTAACTGCTTTCCATCAGATGGACCGTCTGCCTGTCTGCTGAACTCCTGCAATTAAAAAAAATACTAATAAAATTAGTGTGTGTTTTATTGCTAGAGTACAGCAGAGAGGCTCACGGCTCACCTGATGGAACGTGGTTACCGTCGCCAATGGACATTTGCTTGCAATGTTTACAATACAATATATTTACTTTATGTCAGTATTTTGTGTATCAACATATTTAATTTTGCATGGTCTTAATATAAACTACATATACATATTAAAAAAAAAACCCTAACAAAATATACACTAAATTAAAACACTATAAACTACAATCAGTCCAGCCCAACCAGACCGATGTCGCTGGACAGTGTGCCTAGAAGGCTGGCAGCATTACCTCGCTGAATACATACGCTAATTCTTTGGGCGAATACAATATAATAGAATATAAAATATATTTATGGTAGGTTCATTATTTGAGACTGTATGTTGACAATTTGCCACGAAACTAGGACGGGCCTGTATTTTGGGGGGCACATTAGGCTAAGATATTGTTACGATCTAGACGCCGACAAAAACAAATTCACATCTGCATACCTGTAAAAACACAATTTATTACCTTTCGGCATTTGGACTTCTTTTGTTTACTTTGTGATTAGAAAACATCTCATTGTTGTATTGTAATCTTTTATGGCAGTCATTAGCCAGGTTTACGAATTTAAAGTACAAACTGATTCTAGGAATTTCAACCCACGCGGCCGGACAGACATATTGCATTTGTGCAGTATAAAGCAATGGCCCTATGGAGGGATGAGGCAGTCGAGTGATAACCACGAGCGAAGCAAGACATGTGTACTACAATCGGGAATCTTTTAGTGACGGACTTTGCGCGTGTTATGGAATTACGACCTTCTGCATTACGTTTGGACTTGTTGTGTTCGGTTATATTTGTACCTGTGTTATACGTGCTTGTATAGTTCTAATATAATCTATAGTAATTCTAACGGCATTTTAATTAACAATATGTTCTTAAATTTGCAACACTAGAGATGTTACCAATATGCTGCCGCCCTCGAAGAAGTTTTATGAGACCCTTTTTGAAAAATTCTACATCGTAGCGTAGTGGGATAACCACAGCTGGGATCTCATTCCAAATCCTCATGGTGCGTAAAAGAAACGTTTCTGGGAAAACATAGCTACTGTTATAACCGGTCGGTGAAAGTAAACAACAAAAATATAAAGCAACATGATCCAAGAATCACATTTCCATCTTGTTTTGCTCTGAAGATCTCACCAGTGGATTCAACCAAGAATCAGTTCATCTCCAAAATTAAACTATACAATCTAGTACCAAAAGTTTTTTTATTGCACGAGTTCAGCAGATAGGGAGACGACTTGATGGAAAGCGATTATCATCACCTATAGGCATTTGCAACACCGAATGCGCTACCAATGTGCTGCCGCTCTCTAAAGGCTGACTGGAATTTGGCCACTAATTCCGAAACACAACTCAAGGTTGTTATGGCGTCATGCTCTAGACTAGGAATGGTAGCCATTCAGACGGCGAATTACCCTGAAATGCAGAAAACTGTATTCTTTCTCCGTTCCTGCACGGATAAAGACGATCTTCGGATATTCTTACTGTCCTCATAGTATGTAGGTATTGTTACGAGTGTCGGACTCGAATTAAAATGCCGTTGGAATTAATATAAAGTTTATTAGAACTATACAAAGACGTATGAAACAGGTACAAATATACTGGATACAACCAGTAACACTGCACGATTCAATAACACGCGCAAAGTCCGTCACTATATCGCTAATCGAAAGTACTACACACGTCTTGCTAGTATTATAATCGTCGCTTGACTGCCGATCTCTCCGTTCGGGCATCCCTTTATACTCAGCTTACAATGTGTCACGACCGGGTAAACAATGACTTCCACGAATCACACCTGCGCTTCTGTCGACGCAATTCCCGGAAAACATAATTCTGCACACCTGCCTAATGATGCCTGCGAACGGCCATAAACCAGTACGATAACAATAGGCTATTGTCTAATTGCATATTTTAAACACGAAATAAACAAAAGAACTCCTAATGCGGAGGGCCATAAAACTGTGTTTTGTGGCCGGCCGATGTGCTTCGTGGAATTTTGGCTAAGTTGTAACACTATATTAGAAGGACTTACCATCAGCACATCGACTTCCACTCAGCACGCTCTGTTGACCAGTGGGACACCGGCAGTTGCCATTCAAGCAAACACTTCCACTCTGCACAGAACAATCAGAATCTTGAATACAGCTCCATACAGCCAAGGTCGTTTGAATGTGAACTATGAAACCTGAGGATAGATTAATAATAATCAGCATACATAGATCATCGTAATCATCAATGTCATCATAAAGTATGTCATTTTATATATGTTTTATCCGTGCAGGAACGGAGAAAGAATACAATTTCCTGCGGCCGGGCGGCCTGTCGTAAGAGGCGACAAAACAACCCACAACCAGGTGGTAGGGCATTTACCCGACTGGATGGCTACCACCCCTGGTCTAAAGTATGTCGCCATAATAACCTTGAGTTGTGTTCCGGCATTAGTGACCAGGTTCCAGTCTCCTTTAAGAGAGCAGCAGCGCGTTTATAGCACCATTGGTGTTGCAAATGTCCATAGGCGATGATAACCGCTTTCCATCAAGTGAGCCGTCTGCCTGTCTGCTGAGCTCCTGCAATAAAAAAAACAAAATGCATGTGTTATTTATAATATATTATTGCTTTATTATATTGTTTTTAGTCTGGAATTCATTTACCTTTATTTTTTTTATTCTATTCTTTTTGAGGGTGGGGGGGG
Organism: Dendrolimus kikuchii; assembly: GCA_019925095.2. NCBI lineage: Eukaryota > Metazoa > Arthropoda > Insecta > Lepidoptera > Lasiocampidae > Dendrolimus > Dendrolimus kikuchii. The sequence goes on from JAHHIN020000031.1 coordinate 6,407,504, forward strand.
GGGGGGGTTATCCATACGGATTTATTTATTTTTTAAGGCGGGGAAAATGCTATTTACGCACAATACTGGGTCCTTTGCAAGGGATTAGACCAATTAAGCCACCCAGCCGTTGAGATATTTCTAATGTGGGCTCAGATAGAATTATTTGAATGGCACCAATATCCATCGGATTTAGACTGAAGTCTCTCATCAGTAAATGTTGGTTATCTTCCAAATCACCACAAATAGTGCAGTTTGGTAGTTACTTTTCTCATTTACCTTTATTAAACTGCATTATACTGTATATGTCGCCAGGTGGTAGGGCATTTGCCCGACTGGATGGCTACCACCCCTGGTCTAAAGTATGTCGCCATAATAACCTTGAGTTGTGTTCCGGCATTAGTGACCAGGTTCCAGTATATATATATATTGTTGTTGTTATATGTGTTGTATTGTCCACCGTGACTTCACTTTATGGTCCCAGACGGAAGAACAGCGCTAGTCCTTGTTGGCTAGCATTACGCTGAGCCTGGGTCCAGTTTCAGTTCCCGGACGGCATCCGTGCGAAGCAGTCGCAAATGCCCGTGCTCTTTGCGGAAAACTGCAATTTTTTACGCTTTTTCGCTCTCAAAAAGCGACAAATTGCGACAACAGTTGTGTAGTGATAGTATACAGTGTTATTTAGTTTGATTCCGGCGCGAATCAGTTGTTTTTCGACTGCGGTGAGTTGTTAAGCTCTATTCGCTTGTTTATTTCGGCGCGCCTAAGCGCATTACGCAATAACGGTCGTTTGTGTCGATAGTTATTCATACGCGTCGACTGGTCTCGGCAAAGGAACGGGCCTCCAGTAATGGATGGCCCAGGTCCCCAGAAGGCCCCGAGGCCTTCGAGTGTCCCGCGAAAGCGGGACCACACGAAGGCCAAGGATGGCTGGTTAATGCCTGAGATCGGGGAGACGCGGGTGAAAAAGGCGTCTTCTTCATCGGCCCGTCGCAGCAGGTCGGTTGCCGGGCCGCGTCACGGGCATGCGGATAGTGCCGTTTTCACGGCTGCCGATATGCCCGGCTCGGTAGGGGATGCGTCGGCGGTGGTAGACCTCACCGCCGCCACGCATGAGGATAGGTGCGGCGCGATGGGACCGCCCCCGGTTCCCATGGCGCCTAGGGCCCCATCCGGGCGTGCCGCGCGCAGGAACGCAGCACACCCGGATATAGATAGGAACGTGCTGCTTGCAGCGAACTCGGCCGTTTGCCTGGCCGTGAGCGGTGCAAGCACCATAGTGGAATACGCCTACATGGCGCCATCCACCTCTGCGCGAGCTTCACTCGTGCAAGGGAACGGCGCCTACGTAGAGCACGACGATATCCCACCGTCCGGCAGCGTCCCAGACTCGCTGGAGCACGCGCTCGACGGTGCGATTTGCGTTCGTACTTATTCCCGCCTTGAAGCGCCTGGCTGTAGTCCGGTCTCGCGGGCGGCCGGTTCAACGAGGGTAGGGGATGGGTGCCCTACGACGACGGTGTCCTATAGTGCACGGGCTTCACCCGTGCCTACGACATCAAATTGCAGTCTGACGGGCTGCAACGTCGAGAGCAGCCGTCCCACGACACCGGTTGTCGCGCGAGCCTCACTCGCGCCCTCGGCCGGGGTCGTGAATAGGGACTTCGTAGGCGCGGCAGCGGCGACCCCCTCGTCTTCCTTCCCTAATGGGATGGGAGCCGCTGTTGCGATGACGGCGCCTGCGTCTTCGGCTGCGGCGGTGTCCACGTCCTCGTCTTCAGCGGCAGCGGCGGCGGGCACGACGACGTCGTCATGTTCGTTCACAGCCTCATCGTCTTCGGCATCGGGTTCGGCGGCGCCGTCAACGTCTTCAACGGCAACGGTGCCGATTTCGTGTGCCCCGATGCTCGTTCCCGGATTGAGGTCGCGCTTCTGGGACCGGTCCCAGAGCAGCGGCGCCGATTCGGACGGCACGTCGGGTGCTTCTTCCCCAGCGCGCGCGCGCTCGCCTCTGCGCCCCACGGGGGGCGCACCCGCGGCGACTACTAGCATTCTCGCGGGTGCGGAGGCCTACCTCCGCACCGAGGGGGGTGAAAAGGGGCGCAAGGCGCGCAAGGCAACCGCCGCCAAAGTGGCCGCGGCTAGCCAGTGCGCCGCCCTCGTCGGGGATATATCGGCTCTCGGCCCTGGGGAGCTCCGCCTAGCGGCGTGCGCCCAGGTCGCCGAGATAATTCAAATTGCCCAAACGTCGGGCAATTTGAAGGGGGTTTACGTGCGCCGGCTGAAGGAGGCCGCGTCCAGGGTGTCGGACATCGTCGACACACTGGTCACGCGAAATCCGGAATCCGAGGCCTGAAAGCTCGGTAACGAGAACGCCAGGCTACGCATGGAGTTAAACTCGCTGCGGGAGGAAAACCGCTCCTACCGCAGGGAGTTTGAAGACATGCGTAAGGCCCTAAAGGCCTCCGCTTCGGTTGCGGAGCCGGCGCCTGCTGTAATGGCGGCGCCGACCCCCGTACCCGTCAAGCGGAAAGCCCAAGCCGCCACGGCGGAGGCGGCGGCGGTACCGGAACCGCCCGCCGCACCCGCTGCGGTTAAAAAATCGCGTCCGGCCCGTGCTGCGGTAGCAGGGCCGACACCGGCTCCCGTCGTCGGGTCGGAGCGAGCTCCGGCGGCCGCCAACGGGGTGGCGCCGACACCCGCTCCAACGGGGCCCGGCGGCATCGATCACGACGCGTTTGTGCGGGCCGTGATCGACGTTGTCGCCCCCATACTCGATGCCCGGTTCGCCGGAATCGAGGACCGGCTGAATGCCGCGCCGACCCTCCGTCCACCGCTAGCGGCCGACCGAGGCAAGGCGCCGGGCAATCAAACCGGCACCAAAAGTGGCCGTTAGGCCGAAAACGGCCACGGCTGCCGCCGCCGTCCGGCGGAATGCGGGGGAAGTAAGTACCCCGGTTCCGATGGAGGTGGTGGCGACCCCGGCTGTCGGGGTGATGGACTCCCCACCGTCACCGCCCCCCCCCCCTAAAAAAAGACGAATAGAGGGGGGGTGAAGTGGAGGTTGAAAATGCAGCGGAGAGCGGCACGCGATGCCGCCGTTGCATTAACGGCCCCCGCCACGGCACCCGTGCCTGTGGTGTCGGCTCCTAGGCCGGCCCCTAGGCAACGGACGGCGCCCGCGGCCGCGACATTGGTCGTCGCGGCGCCCGCCGTCCGCGCTCGCATCGCGCACGTCGCGCCGCCGCCGGCGCCCGTGGTCCCCGCCCCCGCCCCGGGGGGCGTGGACGACGGTCGTCAAGCGGAAAAAGGGTAAGGGGGCGAGGGCCGACGGGCCCCCTCCCCCCACCCAGGCGCAAGCTGCTCCCCTGCCGACGGGGCGGGGGCAGCAACAACGGAAACAGGCTGCGAAGCCTGCGGTAGTATTCCGTGAGCCGAAGTCGGCCGCACTTATCATCAAACTGCTGCCGGCAGCGGCCGCGAAGGGTGTCGGTTATCGCGAGGTCTTCGCGAAGGCCTCGACGGTGGTCGACATCGCGGCCATGGGCCTCCGCGAGGGGCTGAAGGTGGTGCGGACCGTCAGGGACGCGCGCCTTCTCGAGTTCCAGCCGGGACCCGAGAGCGCGGCCAAGGCGGACCGCGTCGCCGAGGCTCTGCGCGGAGCCCTTGCAGGGATGGCCGAGGTCGTCCGCCCCGTAAAGCGTGGGGAGCTTTACGTCTCTGGGCTGGACGAATCGGTCACGGTCGATGGGCTGCGTGACGCGATCGCGCGCGCCGGCAGCTGCCGGCGCGACGACGTGCGCACGAAGCACATCGGTGCAGGACCGGGCGGTTTGGGCGCATCGTACGTGATGTGCCCCGTCGCTGCTGCCAAAGCCATCGTCGAGATGGGCTACCTCGTGGTAGGCTTCACCTTGGCGAGGGTAGAGGCACTGGAAGCCAGACCGATACGTTGTTACCGGTGTTACAACGTCGGCCATGGCGCCCAGACCTGTCCGGACACGTGCCCGGACCGGACTAACTTGTGTCTCCGCTGCGGTAAGAGCGGACACAAGATGCCGGACTGCACGGCCCGGAACCCCCACTGCGCGGCGTGTGCGGCGGGGGGACTCAACGCTGCCCACCCCACGTTGGCGAGGTTCTGCCAGCCTCCCTACGTGAAGGGCAAATTCGTCCATCCGAGGACGATACAACGCACGGGTGTTACGGGAGTACGCGCAATGGACACCTCCAATGCCTAGTACGCCCGTAACAATACTATTTCAGGCGAACGTAAACCACTCCCACACCGCTCAGGATTTGTGCCTGCAGGCGATGGCGGAGTGGCAAGCGAACTTGGCCGTAATAAGCGAACCTTATTACGTGCCGCCTTGCGGCAATTGGGTGGGCGACCTCGACGACGTGGTAGCGGTGGTGGCCAGAGCCGGTTCTGGCACACCGCTTACATGTCTCGAAAGAGGAAAGGGCTATGCGGTGGCGGAGAGCGGGAGTATCGTCGTCATAGGCGTTTACTTTTCGCGCAACCGCCCCCTGGCGGAGTTCGAGCTTCACTTGGACGCCATCAGGGCTGCCATAGACAGATTGTCGCCTAAAACGATCTTCGTGATGGGCGATTTTAACGCAAAGCACTGTTCCTGGGGAAATACGTTCACGGAACCTAGGGGCCGGACGGTTGAGGAATGGGCTCTTCAATCCGGCCTGACCATATTGAACCAGGGATCGGTCCAGACCTGCGTGCGCGCGCGGGGTGGATCGGTCATCGACCTGTCATTCGCCACTCATGCTGCCGCCCGCAGAGTTGTCGGATGGAGGGTGCTGGAGGAGGTGGAGTCGCTCTCTGATCATCGGTACATCAGATTTGAGCTTACCCCCTCCTCCGGTCCGAGCCCTGTTCATCGCCCCCTCTCCTCCCGCGTTGGGCCCTTACCAAGCTCGATCCGGAGCAGGCCGAGGAGTGGGCACTCACGGAAAGCTGGGCCTACCCAGTCGAATTCGAGAACCTGGAGTCGCAGGCAGAGCACATGCGCAAGACCCTGACGAGGGTTTGCGACGCGGCGATGCCTCGCGTCTCCAAGCGGCAGCCTCCGTGCAAGTAGGTCCACTGGTGGACCGAGGAGCTGGGCGAGATGCGAAAGGCAGTTCGCATCATCAGCCACAGGCTCAAACGCTGCAGGGCGCGCCGTCCTCCGGACTACGTCGCGGAAAATGGACTCGTGGGAGAGTTTAGGGAGGCCAGAAAGGCCCTTTCGATTGCAATACTGCAAGCGAAAGCCCGGGCTCGGGCCGAGCTCCTCGAGACGCTCGATCGGGACCCTTGGGGGCGTCCGTACCGTGGGGCCCGCAACACGTTGCGGCCTTGCACATCCACGGTCACGGAAACGCTCGAACCTGAGGTGCTCCGGTCGGTTATCGACGGGCTCTTCCCGGATCCGGGAAACTTCACTCCCCCCAGTATGGGTCCACCCGTTCCCGACACTCCCACGGACGAGGAGCCTCGCTCCATCTCTGAGGGGGAATTAGACGTTGCCCTGGACCGGCTCCGGGGCAGGAAGACGGCACCGGGACCCGACGGGGTTCCAGGTCGACTCCTCTTCCTGGCCGCTAAACATCTACGCGGCCAGCTGCGGAAACTGTTCGAAGCCTGTATTCGCGCAGGTCGGCTCCCGTCGCAATGGAAGGAGGGTCGTTTGTGCCTGATTCCCAAGGGAGGTCGGCCTCCCAACGATCCGTCCGCCTTCAGGCCCATAGTGCTGCTGAACGAGGTCGCTAAGGTCTTCGAAAAGATCTTGGCGGAGCGGCTCGTGAAGCATCTCGACGCTGTGGAGCCGGGGCTTTCAGAAACGCAGTTCGGGTTTCGGCGGAGGCGCTCCACGATGGACGCCTTCGAGACGCTGCGAACGTCAACGGACGAAGCCGTCCAAGCGAAGGATGTCGTTCTTGCGGTGTCGCTAGACATAGCGAACGCCTTTAATAGCCTCCCTCATGAGACGATCAGGGAGGGGCTCCGCGCGCATGGAGTCCCCCCGTACCTCACGAGGCTGTTGGGCGCGTACCTGCAGGATCGACATATCCTTTGGGAGGGCGGTGAGTCCGGCAATCCCGAGGTAGGTCGTCGACGCGTCGCGTGCGGCGTTCCACAGGGGTCGGTCCTCGGGCCGATTCTTTGGAACGTAGGTTATGACTGGATCCTTCGAGTTCCGGTCCTACCCGGGGTAGGGCTGATCTGCTTTGCGGACGACACCCCTACTCACGGCACGCGCTGCGTCATTTGCGGAATCCGTGGACGTCGCTAACGCCGGGTTGGCGATTGTCGTAGACCCAATACCTAGGCTGAGGTCGAGGGTCTCCCCCGCGTAAACGGAGGCCATCATGTTCCATACGAAATTTCGGAATCCGCCCGCGGACTTGACCGTTCCGGTCCAAGGGGTGCCATGTTCCATAGTAGGGGGCCCGGTAGGTGCGACGCGGAAACTTTACTCTGGCATCCTGAGGAGTATGGCACTGTACGGTGCACCCGTCTGGTCCATTGCACTTCACCGCCACAACAGAACCCTGCTGCAACGGGCGCAGCAGGTTCTGGCCGTGAGGACCATACGGGGGTATCGCACAGTGTCGCGGACGGCGGCCACCCTCCTGGCAGGCGATCCGCCCTGGCATCTCCAGGCGGACGTCCTGACAGTGGTGCGCCGCACCCGGCAGGATGCCCTAGCTAGAGGCCTGACCTTCTGTCAGGTCGAAATCGAGGCGATCAGGAAGCGGGAAACCGCCTCCATGATCGCCGTCTGGTCTCAAGAGCTCGACAACCCTGCGGCCTATGGCGGCTACACGGTGGATGCAATCAGGCCACAGCTGACGGAATGGGTCAACCGCACCAGCGGCACCCTGACCTTCAGGACGACACAGATACTTACCGGACACGGATGTTTCGATAAGTATCTGTGTCGCATTGTGGGCTGCTTGCCTTCCCCGGACTGCCGCCAGTGCGGCGCGCCCGACACGGCGTTACACACGCTTGTCGAGTGCGCCGCATGGGCGCCGCAGCGTTTCGAACTTGAGACGCACGTAGGTCCAGTCGACTCGCTCTGCGACTTGGTCAAGGCCATGCTGCAGAGCAGCGACAATTGGGGGGCTGCGGTTACTTTTTGCGAGACAGTAATGTCACTCAAGGAGGCCGCAGAACGAGACAGGGAGAGAAGTCCTGCAGCGCGTGCCAATGCGTCTTCTCGAGGTCGCCGGCCTTCAGCTGGCACCCGGAGAGGCAGGTACGCGCATTACTTCCCTCCCTGAGTTAGGTTCCGTTTACCGCGGGGGGCCTTTAGCTTGCTAGGAAGAGCAAAGGACCTTCTACCCCCGCACAACGAAGTGGGGTGTGTTCTCCCAGGGCACACTCCAGGCACTTTATTGCGCTGGATCGGCTGGGCGTAACTATGTTCTAAATCTCAGCCTTTCCAACACATTCAAAGCGCAGGGTCGTCAGGGAGGAGGGGGTTTTTAGTGGGTATTGGGGTTGCTCGCCCGTGCAGCAACGCTCGGAGTCTTCCACACTATTCTGTGACGTCGATCGCGGACGGAGCGCTGCCAAGAGCATACTATTGCTGCAATGTTATCGCTCCCGACCGACGCGTGTCGTTCCCCTAGCAACGACCCAGTTTGTGCGTAAATCGGTTAAGCATTTTCCCTCGCCTCAAAACCAAAAAAAAAAAAGAGCCTGGGTCCAGTTTAGGACTTATTTTGTTTATATTTCTATTTATATTAACTTAGTATTGGTCCTAAATAAAATATTTTTCGTTCTTTCTTTTTAATATATTACATTATCATCGTAATATACCATCATAGAGAGGCATGGAAAAAAGTGACGCGCATTTATGGCCTGTTTTTATATAATCTGAGGAACACCGTTAAATAACAAATAAACAGTTAAAAAACTCATATATGAAACCTTTTTCACTAATAAGGGGCCGTTTACATGGAGAGAGTTTCTTGCCTCCAAGACACGATAGTTGAAGGCAAGAAAAACAAAATTATCATGTTAACTAATCGTACGATATCGCACGTAAAAGGGCGATAATCGCCTAGTCATTGAACACTGACATCTCTGTGTAAACAAAATACGAAATACCGAGCTCAAAAGGCATGTTTCGCAATCAAATCCAAACTGATTTGTATGATACTCGCATGAACTTGAAAAAATGTGACACGCGTTCTAATTTAGTCAAGTCAAGAAATCGTAGGCAAATATCTCAATGCTCATAGGCGAGTTTTTATTTTTTGGTTAAATGTAAACATGTCAATACGATTATTGTCTAACGAATATCGCCTACGTATATAGTATACGATTATCGCCCCAAAACTGCGACAAACTCTCCCCGTGTGAATGGCGTTTAAGTTTAATAAAATAGTTTTAGTGTTTAAATAGATTTATAATATTTGTATCATATCAATATCATTAGAAAGAAGAAGAAAGAAAGAAGATATGTAAGTATACATTGTGTATTGTTTAGTATTTTGTTTTGAAGGTTAGGACATTGAAACGTTAGTAATAATGGCCCTAGCGGAAGATCAGCGCTGGTTAACTTAACCAGCAACATACTGAGCTAGAACCAATTTAGAGCCTCACTTGCTTGGTGTTTTTTTTTAATGCATATTACATTGTACATTTATTTATTTATGTTGTGTATTGTATTCTCATTTGTGCTGTAGTTCTAAATAATTGTTTTTTCTTTCTTCTTTCTTTCTTTCAATGATAATTAAAACTAAATAAATATTAAAGTAAGAACAGTATGTACCTATACAAGTTTCAAAAAATTGTACAGCGAACTTGCAAAAAACAATTGATCATTATTAAACATTAAGGCCCGCTTGCACAACGGTCGTCTTTAAATCAAATTTAGTTAATCATATTAAACTGCCTAAATACGTTTTACACAAAACGTATTTAAGATGTGTTGCATAAGGCGGTCTCCCATGTTATTTAGCTAAATGTATTTATGCCGTCAGTAAAACAGCCAGATGTGTTCCGTTTCACGCGGCAATCCATATTTTCGAACAAACACACGAAATTTAGCTTTAATGTTAGTTATTTCTTACGTAAAAAGGGATTTTAGTTGGCCAATGTCAACTTGACATTTGAAATTTCGTTCGTTTGGTTAGGGTTTCGGAATTTTTGGCGGCAACCTGAAGAATGATTTTTTGCTGTGTTATTTTATTTTCGATTTTATGGGTATTTAGCATTGAGATAAATAATTAAAGCAAATAATATACGAGTGACAATATGTAATTGACTTTTTAATAACTTACAATTTCATAAAGAATAATAAATATTAATTTATGAAAACAGTTGTTGAAATGTTCTTTAATACAGATATATGCTTTCCCGTCTCTTGTTCAGGATCCTTTTTATAATCAAAGAATTTTAGATAAAGATCATAGGTTTGTCTTCGCTGCTTCCATTATATAGGCGTTCTAGCTCATCACATACTTCTTTAGTGCTTTTATATCGTATAACTTGTTCTAGAATCTCATCCGTCATGTTTGTCGTCATCAGAGTTAAAACGACACAGTAAATTTTTAGAAACTGTTGTAAATTTATTCCATATTTTGCTTTAGCATCTGCATCATCAGATGCTACAGGCTCGTCGAGCTTTTGAAGTTTTCCTTGCAAAATTTCTTTAGCGCCGGGTATTGCCCTACACACTGTCTCAATACGATACTACCAATGCTTATAGTTTTTACCATCTAGGTCCATTATTTGTACTTTAGAAGCCTCTGCGATCGCCTTATCCATGGTGAATGTCAGACCGAGTACAATGCTAGAATATTGTATTTATTCTTTCCAAGTTAAAATATCTTTACCGCATCCAAATCCTTAACTTTATTACTCTGTTACCATGTTAAAGTTTATACGAATAATGGGTATTTAGAATTGAGAAAAATAATTAAAGCAAATAATATACGACTGACAATCTGTAATAGACTTGTCAATAAGTGACAATTTCATACAGAATAGTAAATATTAATTTATGAAACGAGGTTACTCAACATTTTTTGTCCTTAAACGCGTTTAAGGCAGTTAAATGTCCATTTTTGGATGATTAACTTTGACAGTTCTTTAAACATATTTACCGGTAAATTTTGGGTTGTGCAAGATGCTAATCGTATTTAAGGGTATTAAATGCGTTTAGTGTTTATTAAATAAATTCAAGGAACGTTATGCAAGAGGCCCTTAAACAACACCAACAGTTATTTGTATAGCTATCATGTTTTTATGCAATAAATTATAATATTACTGGAGTGGCGAGTCACCGTCTGCCCATTTTTCCGTGTTCCCTATATATTGCGACGGGCCGACGAAAGCCATAGTCCCCATATTCCCAGACCCCTAGTACCACTAGCAGTTCACCCCAATAGCCCGGTACTTTTTGTCCTCATTTCCCACAATAGTCCTACACTGGCCGGGGCTTGTCCTTGGGTGCATTTTTATATGGTGTAAGACAGGGATAATCGCCGGTCAATGTCCCGCCACATTTACATTGAATTTGTCAAGGGGCCTCTACGTGTTGGCCTCCCGATGGCCCCACGCAAGCCCTCCAAATGTCCTGGCCATTTTTATGGCCCTGGTCTTGAAAGACATACAATAATAAATATAAAAGTGAAAGTGCACTATCTAGCTTAAATTATCTAGATTCCTGGTATGATAAATTCGGAAACGAATTTACTCCGTTATTTACTACGGTCTGAGTGCCTGTAATCGGCCCCAGAGTAGTCCGTTGTATAATAACCCATACACACGTTACAAGCGTAACTTGCTTAATTTTGAGGATATTACAGTATGTGTTGGTCTGCCGATTATAAAAAAAATGTACCTACGATTTTTGACTGTCGAAAATTGAAAAGAAATTAGCATAGTTCTTAAAACTTACCTAAAATTAGTAAAAAATTATTAGAAAACATTTTTTTTATATTAAAATATAATTTACTTCAGGCACACGAAACGTTAAGCTGTAATAATGTATATTCAGAAAGAAATCATTATTTTTATCGGTCGATAAGTTATATGTTATCTAAATTATTGATAATCATATTTCGTAAGTATAGTTTAGACCCGCTGTACTTACTCAGTCTGGAGCCCGCCAGGTCTTTGTGGGTGGTAATACGCAGCAGGGATGTTATGGAGCTCCATAACCGAAATTATCGGATATCCGAAATAAAATTCTATCCGTAACCGTAACCGAAAATGTCGGATATCCGAAATAAAATTCTATCCGTAACCGTAACCGAAATCACCGGATATCCGAAGTAAAATTCTAACCGTTACCGTAACCAAAACTAGCGAATATCTGAAATAAAATTCCACCTGTAACCGAAACTGTCAGGTATCCGAATTAAAATTCTATCCGTAACTGAAACTGTCGGATATCCGAAATAAAATTATATCCGTAACCTAAACTGTCGGATATCCAAAATAAAATGATATCTATAACCGTAACCGAAACTAGAGGGTATCCGAAATAAAATTCTATCCGTAACCAAAACTGTCAGATATCTGAAATAAAATTCTATCCGCAAGCGTAATCAAAATTAGCGGATATCAGAAATAAAATTATATCCGTAACCGTAACCGAAACTATTGGATATCCGAAAATAAATTCTACCCTTTTTTTAACAAGTCTACAGACTCGAGTTCCGTACCCTTTTTTACAAACAAATTTCGAAGAAATATTTTTAGAATGTATACACGCTTCGTGGTTATTTTTGTTTTTGTGTGTGACATTTATACCATGATATTTGTGTTGTGGTGTACCTTACGAATAACTTATTATATTAGATACATACATACATACATAACTTCACACCAGTTCCCTTGCGGGGTAGGCACGAACAACAGAGCGCCATTTAGGCTTATTCTTACACACCTCACTTGCTTCTTTGACATTCATAACTCTTGTCATGCACGCTCGTCTGTTCTTAAGGCTCCTGACATCACCTTCTGCTAGTACACGATCAATTTGATCATGGAAGGTGTGTCGTGGCCTTCCACGACTTCTGCATCCATCCACTTTTGCATTGTATATCTGTTTAGTCATTCTTTCATCATGCATTCTTTCCACATGCCCGAACCACCGGAGCATTCCTTATTATTTTAATTTATTATAATTTTAATACTAAACTTATACTAATGTAGAGTGTATCTGTTACATGCTGGTGTTGTGAGGAAGTGCATGTGCAGTGTGTGTCTTATGTCTATACCTATATATTTTTTTATTTTTTTTTGGTTTTGAGGCGAGGGAAAATGCTTAACCGATTTACGCACAAACTGGGTCGTTGCTAGGGGAACGACACGCGTCGGTCGGGGGCGATAACACTGCAGCAATAGTATGCTCTTGGCAGCGCTCCGTCCGCGATCGACGTCACAGAATAGTGTGGAAGACTCCGAGCGTTGCTGCACGGGCGAGCAACCCCAATACCCACTAAAAACCCCCTCCTCCCTGACGACCCTGCGCTTTGAATGTGTTGGAAAGGCTGAGATTTAGAACATAGTTACGCCCAGCCGATCCAGCGCAATAAAGTGCCTGGAGTGTGCCCTGGGAGAACACACCCCACTTCGTTGTGCGGGGGTAGAAGGTCCTTTGCTCTTCCTAGCAAGCTAAAGGCCCCCCGCGGTAAACGGAACCTAACTCAGGGAGGGAAGTAATGCGCGTACCTGCCTCTCCGGGTGCCAGCTGAAGGCCGGCGACCTCGAGAAGACGCATTGGCACGCGCTGCAGGACTTCTCTCCCTGTCTCGTTCTGCGGCCTCCTTGAGTGACATTACTGTCTCGCAAAAAGTAACCGCAGCCCCCCAATTGTCGCTGCTCCGCAGCATGGCCTTGACCAAGTCGCAGAGCGAGTCGACTGGACCTACGTGCGTCTCAAGTTCGAAGCGCTGCGGCGCATATATTATCCTAACTAGTGCCATGTGTGTTGTTTTTTCTTTTCTGTTCCTGGGTTATTAATTTTAGGCTCTTTGTGTGTCCAATTAGAATTCTATGACTTAATAGAAATATTGTTCTACATACATATATAAATACATATCTATGTACATATTGTCACGCCTGTTTCCCATTGGGGTAGACAGAGACGATGAATCTGCTACGATCCTGGCAAACACATTTCGCTTCATCAACTTTCATTAATTCATACATACACGCTTATTTAAACTGCTTTTTATTTGACCTTTCTTCAAAATATCTTCAATTTGTTCATGGTGAGTATGTCTCGGACTACCGGCACAGACTCTACCAGTCACATTGCTGTCATATATTTGTTTTGTGATTCTGCTTTCATCCATTCTCTCTACATGCCCGAACTACCTTGACATGACTTCTTCAACTCTTGTCACTACATCTTACAAATACTTCTCAAAGCTCTCGTTTCAACTGCATTTTTCTTCTGCCACAGCCGACTTTCACTGCATTGATACTAACACCCCTTGATGGACAGCCACGCGTGCCTTTACAGACACTTTCCAGCTGTTCATAGAAGAGTTCTGCGGTCCATTCTCCTTATTACCTGCCGTTACTCTCCTTTTAATATCACTTTCATGCTTTCCGTAGTAAATACATTGTTCTGTCTATACAATTTTGAAGTCTATGACTAGACAAGCAATTTGTGCAGGTGTCCTGGATTACATACATACAATATCTGATACTAGTAAGCCTTATCTACTAATATCAATGACTAACCTCCCACCTGCTGATGACAAAAAAAAACGAGTAGAAAATGCAAAGAATTTATGATAAATTTTATCACGATGATATATACATAATATCACGCCTGTTTCTAATAGCGTTGGGCAAAGACAATAGATCCATTTGCGAAGAAACATCTTCCACATCATCCATCCAAAGGCTATAGCCCAAATAGCGCTGCGTGTGCAATCAATACCCTGGCGTTCTCTAGTAGGCGCGCGGTCAAAATGGAATAATTATAGTCATATTTTCACTCTAGTGAACAGAAATTCATAATAATGTATAGAATATAGGAGGCGCTCGTGTCGCATCTTGCCTTGCTACCGCGTCCGGCGTCGGCCATGATATGGGTGTAAGGTCTTTAGAACCGCTCGCGCCGCGAGCGACTCATCTTCATCGGAGGTTTTTTTTTAAATTGCCTTCTCCTCCATTATTGGTTAAAATGGAGATTTTTCTTTTTTTTTCTTTTTAGTATGTGACGTTGTGCTAGACACGTCATTTAAGTCATCAAGTCAAACGACAATCTATCAATAAAACCTTTAATAACACTCTTTTCAATAGATATATCCATTACAGTAATATAATTGATAAAACTTATAAACTAAAATCCCATACAAAATAATTAATACTACGCCGGAACCATTAAGTTTCGCAACACACGCGCATGGCTTACCGCATCTAAAACTCGCGTAGATACTAATCAGCGGGACCCTATACGCGATCGGCCAATCGTGGTATTACGCATCCAGCGACGAGGCAGTCATACCAAACTCGTTGCAAGGAGAGTACGTGTCGAAATTATAACGGACTTCACCGTTAAAATTTAAAACGGCACACCTTGAACAACCCCTAAAGGGTGAGTTACCATTGTTTATCTTTCTACCAGCCTTCTGCTATATCCTTGCCAGCATATTTAGGCACATTAACTGCATATAGATTGTACTATTTCTAAAATATTACACTGCTCTGTAAAGCTTCCATCGACCCGCCATTCCGTTATATCCACATACCTATCAGCGCGGCCGACGCTTAATTTAAATCCCAACGGAGTGTGCGCACGGAGGCTTGGCAGTCAGTGTCTGCGAACGTAGCTAAGGCCTACCCAACGTTCCAGGTTTCAGGTTACGGGCTACATAATAGCCTATCTCCTACTTATACGGGCTATCTACCAGCCTGTCTACTTCTACCGACGGCCTCTGCAACGCCGTGCGAGACGTGAACCTACCTTCCGTCGCGCCTTCGAGTCGACGCCTAACCATCGACCCTACTACCACCGGCGGCGCTACCAGCTACGCGCGACCTTCTGCTCTTCGCGTGGGACTACCACAGTTCAGGCCAGTGCCGTCCCTTCTATCTTTTTATCCTTCCGTGGTCAAAGTAAGTGTCCGCGATTGTGCAAAGTGAAACGGTACATCGATTCCCCCCTGACTATCTACTTAACTTTCTACCCTTAATTTTGTTTTCTAGTATTGTATTTATTATTAAATTGTATTCTAAAATTCTAGTTTCTTTTATTCGGCTTATCCGACCTCCCTATTTCTGCGGTAGGCCTAAAACCCAGAACGCCGCAGTGGCGCCCATTTAACGTGATTGTTTGCACAGCCAACGGCCTTATTTTGACTTCCTATAACTGTTTTTTTTAAATAACCTTGTGAAAGGAGCAGTGATCCAGGTGCATAGTGAACTGGTACGTATATATATTATAATTTTTATCATTTAACGTTAGTAATTTCTGGAATTTTCAATTTAAATTTTTTTACATCTACCTCCTTCATATTATTTTTTTTTCATAATATTAATTTGAATGGGGATTGTCCACTTTTTTTCAATTTAGTTATTTGAAAAACCATTTCGAGGAATAGTCTTCCTAATCATTTCTGTCTAGTTAAAATTCAAAAAAACGTACAATCCCCTTGTATTTTGAAAGAAATGTGTTTGACCTTTGTTTGACCTTACTAAATCCTATGACGTCATTAGCATCTGGTGAAATGCATATGAATACCGTAGCCATTCAGTTTTAAAACACAAAACGACCGACATTTTCCTTTTTATGTCATTGTTGTCATACAACATAACATAAACAAACATTTCATTCGACGTATTCCAGAATAAAATTATGTAAATTAGCTCTTCAGACCAATATTTAGCAAATATCTGTATACTAAATACATAAATATGATCTTAAACTAAAAGTCAAAGAAAAGTGCATTATGTAAACGAGCGTGGTAAATTTGCATAAACGCGGAACCTGAAAATTATGCGTTTTTTGTATTTAAAGACTATAATAATTTGCTAAGCCTCATAGACTATGTAGACGCGACCGTTAGGCGCAGGAAAGAGACGGGTCGGACTGAGATAGATATAGTTTATTTTTAACCGTTATTAATTTGAAATTAAATAAATAAATTATAAGAATAAGAATTGAATATAAAATGTAATAAGCCTTAACTCACTAGGAAATAAATGTTGTAGCGTTGTGCCTTTTATTGAAAGTAGGACCCTATTAGATCCCGGTAAATGAGACCGGGCTACGGGCGTGCAGAACGCCGCCTGGAGCCCGGGACTCAGCATGTAAAGGGAACCGGGTTACAGGCGTGCAGAACGCCGCCTGGAACCCGGGACCCAAAAGGGTAGCGGAAACCGGGCTACGGGACTGCAGAACGCAACCGGAGCCCGGGATCCGTGAGGTATGCCTGCACTACTGCCTACTCCGAACGCGAGTAGGCCATAATGATAGTGCAGGCAGAGGTCCGCGCTCGACAGCGCACGTTTTTGTAATGAGGTAATGGTAAGGGCGCTCAGCGCTTTATATTTATACTAATGAAGCGGGGGGCGAGGTAAACGCCCATTACGACGTCCCGCTAACAAAAACCATGGGTCACAACTGTGTAAGGACCCTCGAAATGTACTAAGATCTAGGGTGTACCAAAATGTATGATAGTGGTAAGTTAACATAAGGCTTAATGTATGTAAAATTAAGGAAATAAAGTAAAGGGGGTGTTACGACGAAGCGAGGGGTCGGCGGAGGCAGCCTCTATAAATATAGGACGCCTTTGGGGCGCATTTTTGTAGTTTAGTTTGAGTAGTTCGTGAGTAGTTCGTTTAGTTCGTTCGCAGTTCATAAGAAGAAGCTCCCTCCCGCCGACGCCAACGAAGTCGAAGCCTCCCGTAGCATCGTTTTCGGTTGTTTTCATTTCGGAAAATCGGTTACCCGAACCAGCGACCAACCCTCTACAGTCCTACAGTCCACTGCAACACCAACATCGTCTGGTCAGCTTCGAGCCGTATTGGAAGAACTGAAGTATGCCGAATACGAGAAGCAGAATCGAAAAGGACGCTGCGCAGGCGAACAAGAAGAGTGCGACAGAGGTAGCAACAACCTCAACGACAACTGGCAGTGTCACGGCGGAATCCGGAACAGAGACTAGCTCAGTAAAAGCAACGACCGTAAAAGCAACGACAGTAAAAGCAACTGCCGTAAAAGCAACGCCAACGGCGTCGGCAACGACAGTAAAAGCAACAATGCCGGTCTCTGTTACGGATTTGCAGCCACAACCACCGCCAGTTTTACGCGAAATACTTCGCAGAAAAGAATGCACTCTAGAAGAAACTTCAAGACCGCAGTCACTACGCTCCACGACTTCCCGCAGACGACTTGCCGAGCTGGAAGCCAAAGAGAGACTAGCCGCATTGAAGTTGAAACAGTTGGAGGCAGCCGTTGAACTCGAACAAGCGAGAATAAATAGGCTACAAGCCGAATCATCGGACGATGATGACGTCATCGAAGAAAGCGAACTACCATCAAGAAGAGTGGACATGTGGTTCGAGAGACTGCCGCAAACGCAGGAACCACATGCCACAGAACCCCCCCCCCCGCCCCAGCGACGTTAGCCAGCGATATAGGGAGAATGAATGAACGGGGACAGGGCGTCCACGTCGGAAATATGGCACGCGGACAACGGGTCTCAGAACGAGGCCCGCCTGCACGTTCAAACGTCATGGATGTGACGTCACTGGCAGAAGCGATCACTGAAGCGGCGCGAACGAGCACAAGACAGGCGCAGCGATACATGCAAGAACTCCCGACCTTTAATGGAAATAGTGGCGAATGGCTGTCCTTCCAGGCAGCCTTTCGGGAAACGGGAGGGAGCTTCTCAGCAGGGGAGAACGTCGCGCGCCTACGTAGAAGCCTAAGGGGAGCCGCACTGGAGGCCGTCAGTGCCCTGCTGATTACCCAGACGGGGCCTGAAGATATTTTGAAGGCATTGGAAAGAAGGTTCGGCCGTCCAGATGCCCTTGTGCTGGGAGAAATGGAGAAAATGAAGACATGGACACGAGTCACCGACAGCCCTCGGGACTTGTGCTTATTTGCCAACAAGATGGCAAACCTAGTAGCAACAATTGAAGTATTGAACAAGCCGCAGTATTTACATAGCCCAGAGATGCTACGCGCGGCAGTGGAGAAGCTGACTCCAATCGTAAGGAACAAGTGGTACGACTATGCAGCTGTGAAGACCGAAGGGGTTCCGGAACTTAAGAAACTTGCGAGCTTCCTGAATGAAGAGGCAGACAAGTGCGCCGCGTATGCACCGATCGAACGCGAGAGCGAGATGGCACGATCGAAAAGGAGGACGGAGCACATACACATAGTGAACAACGACAGTGAACGCGTGAATATGAGAAAAAGTGAACCGTGCCCAGTCTGCAAACGCGATCATAAACTTAGCGATTGCCGCAAGTTCGTCGGTGCGGATGTGAGCGCGCGGTGGGACTTAGCCAAAAAGTGTAAAGTGTGCTTCCGCTGCCTGCGAAGTAGGCATCGACGTTCTTCGTGCCGCGCCCCGCCGTGTGGGGTGGAAAGGTGTACGCTACACCACCACCGCTTGCTGCATCACCAAAGGAGACCTGAAGTTAACGAGGTAAGTCCAAGTGCAGTGAGTGTGACGTCAGAACCGGCGGGAGAAGTGTTAGCGTCCGCGATCAACAGCGTTATCAATGATGGAAGAAACAAACGACGTGCCTATCTGAAGGTGGCCCCGGTCGCTATAACCGGACCGAGGGGCAGTCGTCACACCTACGCACTATTGGACGAAGGCAGCACCGTGACCATTATTGATGCGCAGCTGGCCGAGCAACTGGGACTTAGCGGACCACGGGATCCCATGAAGATGCAGGGAGTCAACGGTGAAGAATCATCGCATGACTACAGCATGCGAGTGTCCGCCAGGATAAGAGGCTCATATGAAACAGAAGAACACACACTGAGGGACGCTCGCACAATAAAGAACATGAGCTTCTTCAGCCAGACCGTTCATCGGAGCGATGTGCAGGGCTGTGCACATCTGCAGGAGATAGAAAATGTACTCATCTATGAAAGAGCTACACCGAAGATACTAATCGGCCAAGATAATTGGGAGCTGATTATTTCAAATGAAGTACGTAAAGGCCCGCGTCACCAACCGGTCGCCTCTCGTACGCAGCTGGGTTGGGTGCTGCACGGCTGCCGCACCTCAACCACATCGCCGGTCGTGTTCTGCTCACACTTGAGCATGATGGAAGAAGACCACGACCCGCTTGAAGAAATTATGAAAAAATATTTCGCGTTGGAATCACTGGGAATCGAACCCAGAACGCAGGTTAGCGATCCACAACAACGCGCCTTGGAAATATTGGAAAAGAAAACTCGTCGTTTGGAAAATGGACAATTTGAAACGGGACTTTTATGGAAAGATGAAAGTTCACCTATGCCAAATAATTATGAAAATGCATTGAAGAGACTTCAGAACTTAGAAAAAAAATTGGATCGCGATGAAGAGCTTAAAGCGAAGTATGAAGAGAGAATTGGAAATTTAATGTTGTCAGGCTACGCCGAGCGCGCCTCCACTCCCCCCACCAGCGGGAGGACGTGGTATCTTCCCCACTTCGCCGTCGTGAATCCAGACAAGGAGAAAATAAGGGTGGTCCACGACGCAGCCGCCAAGTATCATGGCAGAAGTCTGAACGATATGTTGCTGCCTGGACCCGACCTTCTTCGATCACTACCGGGAGTCATCATGAAGTACCGGCAGTATCCAGTGGCAGTGTCTGCCGACATAAAGGAAATGTTCATGCAAGTGAAGATCATAGAAGCCGACAGGGATGCATTACGCTTTCTGTGGCGTGGCAACCGCCGCGATAGCGAGCCTCCAGAGGAATATAGAATGACGTCGCTCATCTTTGGTGCAACGTCTTCGCCTTGCGTAGCCTTGTACGTGAAAAACAAGAACGCAAGGGAATTTGAAAATGAAGACAGAGAAGCGGCGAGGGCAATAGTGGTCAATCATTACATGGACGACTATCTGCAAAGCCTTCAAACAGTTGAAGAAGCCAGGAAAATGACAGCTGCCGTTGACAACATACAGCGGCGAGCGGGTTTCCAACTCCGAGGGTGGACCTCCAATTATAAGGAGGCGATTTCAAGCTTCGCGCCATCCGGTCAAACCACCGTTGAAATCGGCGGGAGCGAAATAGAAAAAACATTGGGTCTGATGTGGCACGTGAGAGAAGACACGCTTGGCTTTCGTGTCAATCAAAGAAGAGTTCCGGCAGAAGTATTGGAGGGGAGTCGAATGCCGACGAAGAGAGAAGCACTGGGACTCATCATGTCAATATTCGACCCCCTGGGGTTCATTTCCCCCCTCACCACACCGGCGAAACGCATCATGCAAGATACATGGAAATATAAAACAACATGGGACGAAGTCATCCCGGAGGAACTGCAAGACAAATGGAAAAATTGGCTGAGAGACTTGATATCTCTACCTAACTTACGCATTCCACGCTGCTACGAATATTCACCGGCAGCGATCAGGGAGTTGCACACATTCGTCGATGCTAGTGAAGAGGCATACGCTGCGGTTGTGTACATACGCACGACACGGGCGGACGGCCGGGTCAACGTCATGATAGCGGCAGCTAAAAGTCGCGTGACACCAATGAAACCAGTCTCCATTCCGCGACTCGAACTCCAAGCAGCCGTCCTGGGAGCCCGCCTGAGCAAGTCCGTGCAAGAGGGACACGACTGGGAATTACACCGTCACACATACTGGAGCGACTCGCGCACTACGCTAGCATGGATTCGAGCGGAACCGCGAACTTACAAAACGTTCGTGGCCCATCGCCTCGCCGAAATAGAAGACCTCACTAAGAAGAATGAATGGCGATGGTTACCCTCGGCGCAGAACGTTGCAGACGACGCAACGCGTAAAACACCAAGTGACTTCAACCCACAACACAGGTGGTTTACGGGCCCCAAGTTCCTGTATCTTGACATAGAAAAATGGCCGCAAGAAACGAAGACCGAGGTGCCAACCACCGGAGAAGAAAAGTGCGCAACATTAACTGAAGACAATGACGTCATCGTCATCGACTTCAAACGTTTCTCACGTTGGACTACCATAGTGAGAACGATGGGACGCGTACTTCAATTTATCAGACTATGCAAACGACCCACGAACACGGTGGCAGCCGCGCGCCGTAAAAGAACAAAGAAGAATCCTACTCCAGACGAAGAGTGGAAGAAAAACATAAAGAAGAAGAACAAAGAAAAATCGAAGTGTCCAAAAGAAAATAACGTTGAAAGAAAATTCAAGAAAATCAACGGGAAAATGTTAATGTTGTCTGAGCGTAAACTCATTGCGCTCGCACAACGCGAATCGTTCGGCGATAAACCGCTCGATACGATACGTCGACGTCATAACAAGGGAGAGCTCGCCGGTTTAACTATAGAAACCGACGAACATAACATATTGCGGCTGCGAGGAAGAATCGACGAGGCGCAAGAAATAAGCTACGAGATGGCCAATCCTGCCATCTTAGACGGGAAACATAAATACACAAAGTTGTACATACAACATGTACACGAGAAACTACACCATGGTGGCGTCGAGATGGTGGTCAACGAGCTACGACAGCGGCTGTGGGTTATGAAGATACGGCCCTCAGTCAAAGCAGTGTTGAGGAACTGCCTCCAATGCCGACTGAGGAGGGCCCAGCCAGCGAGTCCATCGACGGGGAGCCTGCCTGCAGCTCGCCTGGCGCATCACTCGCGCCCCTTCACCTTCACGGGCGTAGACTACTTTGGCCCACTGGAGGTGACCGTGGGCCGTCACCGGGAGAAGAGATATGTGGCGTTATTCACATGTATGACGTCACGGGCACTACACCTCGAGGTCGTCGCGTCGCTGAGTGCTGACTCAGCCATCAACGCGCTGCGCCGCTTCATAGCGCGGCGCGGCGTCCCCACCGAACTCTGGAGCGACAACGCTACGTGTTTCCGCTCGGCCGACCGCGAACTCGCGGAGGCTGGGCGCGCCGTCGAAGAGGAAGCGTCGCGCCGGCAGATCGCCTGGCGGTTCTTACCGCCGGCGGCACCCTTCATGGCCGGCGCCTGGGAGCGCATGGTGCGCACCGTCAAAGAGGCGTTGCGCGTCACCCTGCGCGAGCAGCGCCCGAGCGATGAGACGCTCGCCACACTGCTCGCCGAAGTCGAAGCCACCGTGAACTCGCGGCCGCTCACTCATGTGGCCGTGGGTCCCGACGAGCCCCCAGCCATCACGCCGAACCTGCTACTCCTGGGGCCGAACTGCCACATGCCGGCCCCCGGGAACTTCGAGGCCAGCGACGTGACTGCGCGCGCGCACTGGAGACGCGCGCAGTACCTCGCCGATGTCTTCTGGCGACGGTGGGTGCGGGAGTACCTGCCGCTACTACAATACCGGCGGGAGCCCTACGCAAGTGGTGACAACCCTAAG